>CM059873.1:32950249-34150249 GCA_030490815.1 Acer saccharum
TCTTTTTTGTCATTCCCTTCATGTCTTGAAAAATTACACACAATGTTGTTTGCTATATATATGCTTTACAGATGACACATTGAAATAATCAAAGAACACTTAGAAATTAAACAAAGAACTTTTAAACTTTTTAGGTACATTGACATAGTACTTTAATCTCTCAAGATCCATAAATAAAGTTCAAATTTCCAAGGTTTATGAATCTCAGAATATGCAAAGTTGATTTAACCTCGAGTGAAAACACACAGGAAAAAAATAAAAACTTTTTGAGTGGCTGTAGACGGCACCGAATTACCTTCAACAATCAATTTGAAGTCTGGAAATTTGATTTTCACAATGAACTAACAAGTACAAGATACCAAAAAAACAAAAGTTACAAGAATATAAAAAAGAGGGGAGAGCAACAAGTTATTTTTTGAGAACTTATTAATTTGTCTGCAATGAACACCACAACACAGTCTATATAAGGAGACTCGGGACGGTCCAACCTTCTCAGTTTAAAAAATATTTTTAATATATCACTTGTAATGATGTCCCATCAATGAAACAACCTTTCACTTATCCAAATAAAAAAGTATGTATCCTTGTGAATTTCTGTAGAATCTACATCATATCCAGACTTCCTCCCTCTTGTCCCCTCAATCAAACAGTGAAACACTTATCCAAAAGAAAAAAGTTTCCCATGCGAATCTTTGCACAGTCTACATCCAGACTGGCAATACCTGCCAACAGTAGAACGAGCCATTATATAATCTTTGACTCTGTTGCATGTTCAATCCTTCAACAAGCAACAATGTGAATGGTTACACGCTGCAAACATATCATCATTACACGATTCTTCATATGTAGCGTGTACTAACGCTTAGTTTCCATCGTGTAACCATTCACACTGTTACATGTTCAATCGTTCAACAAGCAACAGTGTGAATGCCCACAAGGTCAGACAAGCAGCACATAGCACTCTATTCCTACTATCATTTCATAAGTGTTGTAAATTTATTTCTTTGTGGTTTCTAAACATTGTAATTTCCAAAAGTTTTGTATTTGTGCTATACTATCAGAAATGTTATTTACATATTGCGTTAATTTGGTATATGATGTGGTCGTTTATCAGGCATAGCTATTTAAAAGTTATATATTTACATGATAACTGGGAACACTCTAATTACACGTAACATGGTCACAGTCTGAATGATTACACGCAAATTTGTTACCATGAGTACACGATATTTTAAATGTATCGTGTAATCATGGTTACTTTAAATTGTGTAACCATTGACCAAATTGCATGTTGAATCATTAATATTGCAATTACACGATGAAAAGTAATTATGCTTACATGCTACATTAAATGTAATCTTTGAAATTGTTGCATGGCTGATACAGCGATTCACATTTCATTCTTTATATTAAAGTAGGTTTAATATATTTGATGTATATTTACATTTCAATCGCAGTGTTGATTTTTTAAATTTTTTTTTGTTTTTTTTTTTTTTTTTATCACAGCAAGCAACATCAAATGGGAATTGCTCTTGGAAATCAAGTGGGTGTGACTCTGCATGTGTATCTGTTTCGGTAGGTGGAGATGGTTGTCGGGCACGCCGTGCGGACTGGGGACAAACTGGGGACCTTTGGATAGATCAACGTCAATGTCCGCCCAATAATCTTGTTCCGCCTCATGTCTCGTGGGGTGCAGCTCTTCTAATCCAGTAAGCTTTAAAAGTTTGTACAAATTTAGTAAGGATACTAGTCGCAAACAACACTAATGCCAACTTAAGAGCATCACCCCGGCACTTAAAGCTCTCCACCGAAGACGTATCAAGAACTTCCGTTTAATTGGACAGAACAATCAGGGTCAAGTCGACTACTACCGATAAGTTCTCGTTAGTTGGCCAGAGATTTCTCTCCTGTTCCCACATATAAAAAAGGAAATTATTAACACCGTTAGACATTAGTTGGCCAGAGATTTCTCTCCTGCAACCAATCTCACATTTACAAGATTGCAAGTTACATTTCAACAATATATTGTTTGTTTGACAACGGAAGAATGAGAATGCTTAGTAGTAGAATTTGAAGTCTAGAAATTTGAAACTATCAAAGAGACCTACAAGTACATGAAAATAGATCTATTAAAGCAAAAAGGAAAAAAAAAAATGAAAAAATCAGACGATGAACTTTTTCATTTCTAAAACAACCACTTTGCTTACAACAATCACCGAGTGCAATTTTGCTCACCCATGTTACTAGAGGTAAGTACCCTCCACCTCAGGTGTTGCCACGTGTCCCAAACTTAACCCAAAGTCCAAAGTTAACCCAAGGTTTGGGACACGTGGCAACACCTGAGGTGGAGGGTAATGCTTACCTCTAGTTAAAGGGGTGAGCAAAGTTGCACTCACAACCACCACAGCCCAGTGTATATAAGAATCTCTTGGACGGTTCCACCCTCACTTAAAAAACAATATTTTCACTTGATCTCTTGTCGATAAAATCTTCCATGCATGCGGTGCAATGCACCTTAGCCAATGCATGCCACGTGGCACACTAACCTATGGGTGTATGCCATAGGTCCACTCTGTGCCACGGCATGCACCCATTGGCTATGGTGCATTGCACCGCATGCATACAAGATTTGCCGTTCACTTGTTGGAAAGATAAATCAACTTTGCATATTCCAAGATTCATGAACCGTGGAAAGTTGAACTTTATTTATGAATCTTGGGAGATTAAAGTCCTGTGTCAATGTACCTAGAAAGTTTAAAAGTCCTTTGTTTTATTTCTAAGTGTCCTTCGATTATTTCAATGGGTCATCTGTAATACTATATACTTTTCAGCATGTAATCATTAACCGGTTGCATGTTCAAATATCCAGATGAAACTATGTCAAAGATTGCATGATGTAAAGTAATCATCCTTACACGATACATTAATATTAGTGTGTAAACATGATTACTTTTCAGTGTGTAATCATGGACCAGTTGAATGTTCAAATATCCAGATGAAACTATGTCAAAGATTACAAAATGTAAAGTAATCATCCTTACACGATACATTAATATTAGTGTGTAAACATGATTACTTTTCAGTGTGTAATCATGGACCAGTTGAATGTTCAAATCCAGATGAAACTATGTCAAAGATTACAAGATGTAAAGTAATCATCCTTACACAATACATTAATATTAGCGTGTAAACATGATTACTTTTCAGCGTGTAATCATGGCCAGTTGCATGTTCAAATATCCAGATGAACTATATCAAAGATTACACGATGTAAAGTAATCATCCTTACACGATGCATTAATATTAGCATGTAACGATGATTACTTTTCAGCGTGTAACCATGTTTTTCCTTTGCCACGTCATTAGTATTGGGGATGATAAGAAGGAACTAAGCCTAGGATATTAAAGGCCTTGGAATAGGTAATGTAAGCTTAGGAACAACTCCTAGGCCCATTGTGGATTTAATTTCGATTTAAATAAATTTTTTAAATATTTAATTTATTTATTCCGATTGCACGGGATGTTTTAAAAAGGTGGTGTGCACCCATCAGACCGATTTCGAAAGTGTAAATCTAATACGGGAGATCGATTCGAGCAACTAGAACAACTTACAAGGTTGTGAAAAAACTCTTAGGCACTTAGGGGTTAATATTTGAAAGGGTTGTTTGGTATATCTAGTGTAATGGGTATGGACATACTTGTTCGACTATTTGATTATATCGAAACTCCACGTACATATTTCTATTGATACCCCTTCATCGTAGGACGGTGCCGATCGTAGAGATTTTTACAGGGCCCCCCATAATTTCACCAACGGGTAAAATCTGTAAGGCCTAAGAATAATTCCTAGGCCCAATATAATTTTTTCTAGGCCTGTACATTTTTCCTAGGCTGAAGGGTTTTTCCTTCACCACGTCATCAGTATTGGGGATGATAAGAAGGAACTAAGCCTAGGATATTAAGGTCTTGGAATAGGTACTGTAAGCCTAGGAACAACTCCTAGGCCCATGGTGGATTTAATTTCGATTTAAATAAATTTTTTAAACATTTAATTTATTTATTCCGATTGCACAGGATGTTTTAAAAAGGCGGTGTGCACCCATCAGACTCGATTTCGGAAGTGTAAATCTAATACGGGAGATCGATTCAAGCAACTAGAACAACTTACAAGGTTGTGAAAAAACTCTTAGGCACTTAGGGGTTAATATTTGAAAGGGTTGTTTGGTATATCTAGTGTAATGGGTATGGATGTACTTGTTCAACCGTTTGATTATCTCAAAACTCCACATACATATTTCCATTGATACCCCTTCATCGTAGGATGGTGCCGATCGTTGAGATTTTTGCGGGGCCCCCATAATTAATCAACGGGTAAAATCTGTAAGGCCTAAGAAGAATTCCTAGGCCCAATATAATTTGTTCCTAGGCCTGTAACATCTTTCCTAGGCGCAGGTGTTTTTCGTCGGCACCGTTCATTTATGACACGTGTCACAAAGGATCCCACATACCGTCTAGCCATGTCATCAATTGTTAGTGGATTACAGATGGATCCCAACAATTGATGACATGTTTATAGTGTGGATCCCATGTTTCCTTCATCTTCGTCCTTAGTCAAACATAACCCTCATCTTCTTCTTCACATGTTCCAAAACAAGCAAACTTAGGGTTCTTCATCTTTTTCGGTTTATACCTATTGAAGGCAAACCTGATTGCTTCTCCCATAACCCAACTTTTCCACAAGTCCACTGAGAGGGTTTTGCCTGATTTACACAACAAGGTTTTACCTGATTTCCTTCCTCACTTTTTTTCGATTTACAGATATTTGTAAACTGTGAGAACACCAATGGGGAAGAATTCTGTTTATGTGGTTTTCAAATGAAGGAAAACAGGTATGTTTAGTTCTTGGCCTGAATGTCATGAACATGTAGATGGTTTTCCAGAGCATCTTACAAGAAGTTTAACTCAACCGATGAAGCATATAAAGCGATAAGTAGCCGTTTCGGAGATTCAAGCCATTCTTGGTCTCAATCTTCTATGAATGTTGCTGAAGAGTGAAAGCACTGGTGTGATGTTGTTTTTATTTGTATTCGTGTTTATTTTGGGAGTTTTAGTAGGCAAGATTGTTTGAAAGATCTTGTTTGTTCTGTTCTGTTTTGCTGGTATGAGTAATGAAGGAGCATTTTATTTGTTCTATTCTGCTTGTATGTGTAATGAAGGACCATTTTATTTGTTCAGTTATACTGGTATGAGTAATGAAGGAATATAGTGACAGTATGTGAAATTTGTAAAGCATGTGAAACAAAACCAATAACTTCCATTTATATAGACGGGGGGTACAGCATGTGAAAAAACATTAAAAAAAAAAACATTGAATTCAGGGTGATGGTGGAATGTTGAAGTCCATCAACTTCTTCTGCATTTGTTCAACAAGTTAGCAGAGTCCATTGAGTTCATTGTCCCTTGCTTCAATCTCAACGTTTAAGTTGATGATTTCTGTAAGGTTCACTATTTGTATTGGCTTGATTCCATTGCAAACACTCTATGATTGTATTAGTTTTGCTTAGGACATTATTTGAAGAAAGGAAGCTCAAAGAGTGAAGATCAACGTCTAGTGCAAAAGTCGTCTTCAAGAGGTGAAAATCGTCAAAGGTAAATCTTGACTTCCACCCTCTTGCAAGGCGTTAGCGCACACACACACAATTCATACATGTGTGTCCCTGCTCGTGGTTCAAACTTTGGTATAACACATTCACACACTTCATAGCATGCTCATGCATTGATCTTGTATTGACAAACATTGTGAAATTGCATGCTTTGTGACTATCTCTTTGATATGGCATGTTTGTGTGTAATATGTGTTTTATTTATTGTTTTTTCATATTTTGTGTTTAGGACTGTGAACATGTTCTTATTTAATGTCTTATCGAGTTCCGGTCGTTTCGGTTACTCATCATAAGTTTCGAGTCCAAACAAGTTGACTATGCACTATTCTTTGTCGTTTTTTTCTTCTCAATTTGTTGTGTTTGACTCTTCATCATTTGATTATGAGTGATTTCTCAACCATTTTTCAATGTTGAGTAGTCGTAGTTGTGCGTGAGGGAGTCATGGTTTTTAATCCGAAAACGGATTCGAAATCGGAGGTCAGATGCTCAAGATATGGGGCAACGAACCGAGGGAGCGCGCGAGAGATGTGCAAATCACGTGTGGCCACTTGGCCAGCCCGTGTGGGAGGCCGTGGGCCCCACAGGCAAGGGAGCCCTCTGCTCCCGTGGGCCCCACGCGCCCCCCAGGGTGCTGATGTGGCAGCACGTGATTCGCTCGGAAATTCTCTCCTTTTCCCTCCTTTTAAGCCAACCTCCTTCCCTCCACACTTATGCAAAATTTTTGAAGAACACTTCATTTCCCGCATCAGTTTTTCAACAATTTTCATTTACTTGTTTTGATCATATCTCTCTCATACGAACTCGAAATCATTCGATTCAAAAACCAAAATTGTTGGTCTCGAAGAGAGCTACAAACCCCAAGCATTTCCAGGCAGTTGACTTCGGCATTTTTCTCAGCTGGTCCATTTCCAGTCCGTGGTCAGTGTTTGATTTTCAACTTCTTCTTTTTCAATTTCATCTTTGATCAACTATTGATTCTTCCATTTGATTGATGAAATTTGTTAAGAAGTATGTTAGATCACATGCTAGGGTTATTTGATCATTTGTTAATTGAGTTTTAGCTTTGTAATGTGTTTTGAACATATATGTGCTAAACTTGATTTATCATGAAATTGATTCTAGAAAACATATATGTGATGTGCTTCATGTTATTTTCTATGTTTTATTTCATGATCTAAGAACTAGGTTTTTAGTGTGCTAAATCGAATATTGATACCTTTGTTCTTATTGATTTGCATGTCTTGATTTCTAGATAACTTTTGTGATTGTGTGTTGAAATCATATTCTAGACTATCATTGAACATGTACATTTTGCTTGATTGATCATCTAGCTTAATTTGATTGTGCTTGCATCATTTGCATCACTTTAGATCATAGCCTTGCATTAGGTTGAAGTCTCTAGCAAAGTGAGTGAAGCTTTGTGGATAGAGCAAGGGAGCCTTGATTAGAGTCGGGAGGACTCGGATAATCAAGCAAGGAAGTCTTGTCTAGGGTCGGGAGGATCCGGATAGGCAAGCACGAAATCTTCCTAGAGACGTGAGCGTCTTGGATAGGAAGTTGCTTTCTAGAGGTGTAGGACACATCTCGGATAGGAAGTAGGCTTGGTGATTCACTAGCCCGAGCGATATCATGAGTGATAGCTTGAGCGGATATCATGAGTGATAGCTTGAGTGTGTAAGTCCTTTTTCACATAGTGGATTGCTTCGCCGGTGGTTGTGGTATCAACCCGTGGATGTTTCCTCATTGAGGTTTTACCACGTTAAATCATTGTGTTCAATTTTGCTTTTTTTTCTTTATCTTCCATATATTACATAGATTGCATATCTTGTAAATTGATTTACTCTTGTCTTAGTGTAATCAATTCATTTGCTAAATCTAATCAAGTGTGCATTTGCCTTGTAATTTTTCGCATTATTTTTAATTGGAAGAATTTGGAGCCTATACCTATTCACCCCCCCCCCCCCCCCCCCCCCCCTCTAGGTATATTTCACTACTACATTAAGGGAAATTTCAATTTCAACTTCCAGATTCTGAAATTTCCCCATCAGAAGAGTATAATCATCACATAGCCGTTTTGCATTTTCACGCTCCTTGATAATGGTCTCCTTAGCCTTTGCAATCCTTTCACGCATCACTTCTGTAATGGCATTCATCCTGTGACTGCTCCTGCCGTTTGCTTCTATTTCCACTTGTAAGCTTCAAGACTTTTCTGACCATATATAACTCAGCAATTGACATTTTTATAATGGAAGAATATGACCCATATCAGTGAAAACTGAAGAGTCACCTCTTACATTAATTTCATTGAAGAATGAACCATTGTAACCTTTCCAATACCTTGACATTTGAAATGAACCATTGTGCCTTAATTGAACCATTAAACTTATCTTAAATGAACATTTATTTTGTTATTGTAAACTGAATGGTCGGTACACTAGGGAAAGCCACCAGTTTATTGTTTAGCTCTTTCTGAAAATGAAAAGCAACGACTTATTTGCGGGCCTTGGAACAATTCTCCTAAGCCTGAGAACAAATCTCATAGGCTTACATACAATTCTGTTAAGCCTGGGAACAATTCTCCTAAGCTTGGGAACAATTCTCATAGGCCTACATACAAGTGGGACGAGATGACCATACCAGGGAAAAGTGAAAAGTCACCTTTACTAATGGGCCTTTGTGAAACTGTCACATCTCAATAAGTTAACTTTTTTTATCCAAGAGAAAGTTTCTTGGACTAGTATACCCTTACTGCAATTCCAACGTGACACTTAATTACTGCTATTCGGCTAATTTTGAAATTTGAAAACAATAAAATACATAAACTCAAATGAAATAAAAAACGTTTTTGGTCTTTAAACCTCGAAAAGGACGTCTGAGAAAGAGGTTTTCAGGAAGTTGTATTGTTGAGTGGGAAAGTGGTTTTCAGAAAGTGAAGATTTGTTCATCAACAACTTCACCGAAGAACTGTTCATCAACAACTTCGCCGAATAACTGTTCATCAACAAACTGTAGGTACCAACTTTGGATTACAGATTGTTGAACTTTGGGTTTTATTTAATTTATTTGTTGTGAACAATGCTGTGTTTTTTATGATTGATTTCTTATTTAGACATTCAAATTACCCAGAATGGTTACACGCTAAAATGAGTTGAAGAATGAGCGTGTAAACCCTAGTACAAGTATTCATGTAAAGAAGATTGTTATTCTGCATGTAAGGATTCTGGGTTTGATTGCGGAACTTGTAAATTACCCAAAATGGTTACACTCTACTTTACATTTTAGCGTGTAAACCCTTGTACAAATAATCGTGTAAATACAGCGTGTAAGGAATCTGGATTCCACTTTGATTTATTGAACTTTGTATTACCCAGAATGGTTACACGCTACTTTACATTTGAGCGTGTAAACCCTTGTACAAATTATCGTTTAACGAAGTTTGTTATACAGCGTGTAAGGATTCTGGATTTCATTTATTGAACTTTGTATTATCCAGAATGGTTACACGATAAATTACTTTAGAATTAGCGTGTAAACCCTTTTATATCATCGTGTAACTATGTTGTTTATACAGTGTGTAAGGAATCTGGGTTTGATGTTATGTTGGAAATTATCCAGAATGGTTACACGCTAAAATGACGTTGCAATTGAGCGGTTTAAAACTTGTATAGCTCATCTTGTAAAGAATTTTATACTACAGCATGTAAAGATTAATGGTTTCATTTTTATTTACTTTGTATGTTGTCATCATGTAATGAAGTTTGTAATATCCTGGAAATATTTTCAGTTTGTAAGCAGATAATGAGAACATACAAGAGAGTGAAACGAACTAGGCAATGGCAGAGAATGAGACCTTGAACAGAACCAAAACGTAACAGAGAATGTGAACGTACCAGAAGCTGAGAACCAACCAGAGAATGTGAACGTAACAGAGAATGTAGCAGAGACTGACAACCTAGCAGTGGTGAGTTACATAACACAGAACGATGAGCATATACAACAACTGAAAACGTAGTACAGATTGAACATGCATTAGAGAACGAAGACCTAGATCAGTATTTGGTATACCCAGGAATACGTGGGCGTATGACATAACCATAACAGTGCATTGCAAACTAAAATTTATCGCTGACATCAGGAAGGTGTTGAAGGAAGGGTGAGTTGGCACGTTTCAAGAGAGGATGTTTCGAGCATTACTTGGATCTACCAGGACACATGCAGGCTTATTTCAAGCGCAGTACATACATAACCTATTGCTCTGCCAAATTCGGTTCCCAGGTGCCAGTGAGGATGAGATGTGGTTTGCTTTTCTGTGCACTAGGTTGAAGTTTGGTGTTTTGCCGGATATCTTTTTGAGAGATTACGTACTAGTGCCGGATGGGATCCACATCCGATATTTGGTGGACAGTGAGGTTTATTATTGCAATATGTGTTGTCCAGGTTCTTCAGTGGGAGTTTTAATAGAGAGGATGATGATGCTTTGAAGATGGCACTTGTGTTGTTTGCGAACAACATTCTCTTCGGCCAGGATTACAGGAGACAAGTTACGTACTGGCTAATGACATTGGTTGAGGACATAGAGGCATTCAATTCATTCCCATGGGGTCATTACGTATTCAAGATGACATTGCACTACATCCGAAGTGGTTTTAAGGTGTCAGAGCCGTTGGGTCCTAAAAGAAGATACAACCTATACGGTTTGGTTTGGGGAGTTCAGGTATCGTGCAAAGTTGACAATATGTCGAACTATTCTTATAGTTTTTTAAAATATCATCTTATTCATCTAATAAACTGGTTTTTTTCCTTGGTAGTTCTGGGCAATGGAGGCCATCCCTTCGATGCAGAGAAAATTGGGCAACAAGTTCGCTAATCAAGGATGCCCCCGTTTTAAAAAATGGGAATTTATCAAACGGGGATCAACTATGTCTCAAACATGGTTGGAGAAAGAGGCTAACGGAACGGTAAATGTAGAATTGGTAGATTTTTTTGAATTTGTTTGCTATTTTGTTACTAATTGAAAGGGTAATATTTTACAGCTCACTGGATTAGCCGAGATCTGGCCTACTCGAAGGGAGGAAAAAGGACTACTAAAGGGGCATTGACGATGACATATCCAAAGGACCTCAGTTTGTACCGTTAAAGGATTTCGTCGGCAAAGAGGACAAAGCGGAGCCGTCATCGAAACAACTCCATAAGAATAAACGAAAGCAGTACCATGGTCTTGATGATCCAATTAAAAGACGACGGAACTTTTTTAATGCATCACCAAGTATGCGCACCACTCGGCATGTCCGTGACAGACCTGATCTGTCACCCCCACCTCTTGACGAGACACACTCGCCTCTCCGTCATCCATCCTCAGGAGGGACATAGACCGGATTGCTGTCGTCTAGCGATAACCACAGGACTTCATCTTCTACTCGTCAGCGTCAACCTCAACCTCTACCTCCACCTCCACCAGTTGATCGTAGACAGCAATCAAAGAGATCAAAGGTGATTATTTTCATTATGTTATTCTCTTTAAATAACGATCATTTTCATGACAATTAATATTGTTTAGGGATCGACCTCTACTACAATTCCGAATCAACTACTTGACCAAATGTGCATCATCGTACGTGAGGAGGTCCAAAGCGTGATGCGATCCGAGTTTGAAACTCTTCCGACCGAATTGTTTGCTTTTATAGGTATTCCGGTATGTAAAACTCCACTACATCATTTTGTAGTATTTTAAATTTGGTTATATTATCAACTCATTTTCAATAAATATTTTCCTTTTCACAGAGACGTTCCCGTGGAGAGGATCGTGCAGAACAGGTCTCGGACCCATATTCACCTTCAGATCCTTTCGAGGCAGCCACTCGAGGTTTAGATGCAGCCCACACTGAGGGATCCGCCCACACTGAGGGATCCACCCACACCAAGACAGCCCCCGCACGCTACCCACACCGAGACACCCTTCATATCCCTCACACACTGAGACACGTCTAGTATCCCCCACCCAAATCGAGACACCACCTACATCCCTCGCAGACCCCAAGACAGCCCCCGTAAACCCCACCCACACTACGACACCCCCAGAAGCCCCCACAGACCCCAAGACAGCCCTCGTAGCCCTCACTCACATCGAGACACCCCTCGTATCCCCCACCCATATCGAGACAGCCCCCACAGACCCTACCACACCGAGACACCCCTCATATCCCTCACCCACACTAAGACACGTCTCGCATCCCTCGCCCAAATCGAGACACCCCCCACATCCCCCCCCAAACCGAGACACCCATTACATCCCCTGTAAACCCCAAGACAGCCCCTGCAGACCCCACCCACACCAAGACACCCCCAGAAGCCCCACAGACCCCAAGACAGCCCTCGCAGCCCTTACTCACCCCGAGACAATGCCCTAGACAACCTTTGTGACCCCAGGACAGCCCCCACCAACCCCACCGACACCGAGACACCTCTCGTATCCCTCACCCACACCGAGAAAGCCCCCGCAACCCCCGCCCACACTGAGACACCCCCGAAAGCCCTAGTAGACCCCAACACAGCCCCTGCAGACCCCCCCAAAACGAGATAGCCGCAGCAGCCCCTGCCCACACCGAGATGGATGACATACATACCCCTCTACCACCCTCACATGACGTACATACCCCTCCCCCACCATCTAAAAGAACTCAACCCGAACCCGATGTCTCTGAATCTGGACTGCCCGATGAATCCACTTCCAATCGAGGGAATGCCAGAGCTGGTTTTCCACCATGTGACCCAACAGAAATTGCTAGGGAGCGATAGGTGTCAAAGTGGTTAAGAAGTCCATACATAGATCCCTCCAAAGCAATGAAGAAGATGGAAGTAAACAGGAAATATAACGCCTTTGTGAATGATCTGAACCTGTTATTGTAAGTGTTTTTAAAAGTTCTTTGTGCAGCATGTCATTTAACATTTTGTACAATGCCACTAATTGTACTCACATGTTTTTAATGCAGTCGTTACATCGACATCGAAGCTTGTATTTCACAATCATTTTTCAGAGAGTTAGAAGATCCCATGGAATGGTTGGGCATTGAGCATGTGGATGCGTACATAAACCTACTTTGTAAGCGGAAAAATGACCCAATGGAGAAAAAAACAATTTAAACGCAAAGTAGCTGTAGTTGATTGCGCTTTCTTTGTAAGTAGACTTCATTGCAGGATTCATTCCACATAATACAATTTTCTACTATATTTAAAGCCCCCACTGACCTGTTTTGTTATTTCGTTATAGAATGAACTTACACTTATTTGGCGTCAATTTCAACCAATTTCCCGCACCATTGACAAAACCGTTCTACCCGAGAGAATTTGATGTCCCATTAGACTTAATAGAAAAGCTATCGGTAACAAACCAGCCTGGGGGACGGCATGGGCTAGTGTTGATGATGTAAGATAGTTGACTTACTCAATTGAATACATACTCACTTCAATATGCTGAAACAACTTTATTTGTAATAGGTTATAGTCCCTTGCATCGTGGGAGGCAGCCATTGGGTATTTTGTGTAATTCATCTCCACAATTGGGATATTACAATTTATGACTCAACGCACATCTATTGTCGACAATCCAAAGTATAAACAACAGCAAGTATTGCCTCTATATCGGTTATTCCCACTCATTTGCAAAAAGTCTGGTTACTACGACAATAGTAACCGTAAGAAACAAGGTTTGACTTGTATAAAGGCTGTGAGATTGGCCCCTTATCAATTCCTATGTCAGGTGGACGGTAGCAGTTGTGGTGCTTTCATGCTAAAGGGAATAGAGTATGTAATGATAGGGAAAGAATCCAACTTCAATTTTGTCTAGCAGGACATCCCGGCCTTTAGAAAACAAGCTGCTAGGGATATCTTTGCCAACTCTATGGAAATTGAGTAGCATGTAAAAAAAATTTGATGGATAATTACAATTTTGATGTTTTTTGGATATATTTTGAAACGTGTTTGAATGAATGATCATTACACACTAAATGGTAAAAGATTACAAGATGAAAAGTAACCATAATTACACGATATATTTAATATATGTAAGGTTTATTACTTTTCATCGTGTAATCTTTTAGACTGTTGATTTTGGATCAACAGTGTGAATGATTACACGATCAAAAGTAAGCATTCTTACACGATTCATTTATTATATCGTGTAATCTTGATTACTTTTCATCGTGTTATCATTCACTGTTGATCCCAATTCAACAGTCTAAAAGATTACATGATGAAAAGTAATAAACCTTACACGACATATTAAATATATCATGTAAGAATGGTTTGTTTGCATCGTGAAATCTTTTACACTATTGATTTTTGATCAACCGTGTGAATGAATTTAAACTTCCTGGGCTTAGTATCAGCCCCAATACTGATGATGTGGCAACGAAAAACACTTGAGCCTAGGAAAGATTTTATAGGCCTAGAAACAAATTAGATTGGGCCACACGATGGAAATATTTACACGCTAAAATATAAACATTTTTACATGGTGACTACATGTTTACAAGCTGAAATTGCAAAATGATCACACGCTAGTATTGTTGTTGTTAGAGAATATAAGAACAAATGATTACACGCTGAATGCATCTTATTTCTTTTTTGGTTTGTATTAAACCAGACAACTGTCTGGTGATGGTGTATTTCAAGTATTGTTATTCCTCTGATATACATATCCATAGTTTCACAAATGATACATAAACCTATTAAGGTTGGTTCAGCAGTCTTTAACACAAACAAATGTACATACACCATAAATCAATAAAGGTAGGTTCAGTAGGTTGGTCCAGCGGCATTCTCTTCGTCCGTGTCAAGCAAGGTAGGTTCAGGTGGCTTGTCTTGGCACGTTAGTCTGTTGTGTCCCTCTTTCTTACAAATGCTACATGATCGAGGTTTTTAGGCTGGTTTGTGTGCTAGATGATGGTTTTGGGCAACTTGTTTTATTGTGTCCCTTTTTTCCACAGTTTGAACAAGAATGTAACTTTCTTTTCTCCCATTTGACGGTATCCTCAACTTCTTTGGTCTTCATGGTAGAATCTTTTCCATGGCAATACAATATGGTTCCGGATTGCATCGGGAACGTCCCAAATTTCAGGATCTGAAACAGGGTTGACACCAATTTCATAAGCATGTTTAAGAAATCCTGTTGTGTATAGGTCAGAAGCCAGTGCATTGATTGACATACCTTTGTACCTAGGCCATAACACACCAACAAACCAGATTACCCCAAGTTTGTAAAATAAACCACAACAGATAAATGTACAGAGTTAAAAGACCGGCAAGCATACCTAGCAACCGTCGTTGCATGAGAACACGAAAACTCTCTAAATCCCATTGACAGCATGAGCAAGAATGTTCGTCAAGGTCGACTGTTCTAGGAATCCATTTGTCGTCTACCTTAAATTTCATGTAGTGAATGGGGTGAATCACAGACCGATCCGCTGTTTTTGTCCTCTGTTTGATGTGTTCGTCTGCAAACACTGTCAAGTATGTAGACATTTCACGTGCATTTGTCCAACAATCGTAGAACCACCTTTGCAACAAATCTCTGATACATTCCGCCATTGCTGTGATAGGCAATTTTCAGACCCCATGTAGACAAGAATTCATTGACTCAGCAATGTTGGTGGTCATCAAAAAGTACCTCTTTTTAGGGCTATGTACAGGTGAAAACTTCTCTACCCCAACGCCTAGGAGCTCATTGTAAACCTTAGGGCAGGTTTCTTTCAACTCACCATTGCACGGTTAAAATCCTCGATACGGTATGCATACGTAGCACGGTAGTAAAGCCAAATCACATCATTCCTTTGCTTGCAAAATCTTTTAAGATTTTGTGCCAAGTGGAATGCACAAACGCCATGTGCTGCATCTGGGAATATGGCTTCCATTGCATTAAATATACCATTGTGCCGATCTGAAACTAACATCACACGGTCTGGATTTTGGATCACTTTACGAAGTTTCTTCAAAAACCAAGTCCACAACTTTGTGCATTCAGAGTTTGCAAACCCAAATGCCAAAGGGTATCATCTCGTTTCCGTCTTTGCACACCGTAACTAACAAAACACCCCTAGTCCTAGCCTTCAAGTGGGTGTAGGGAAAAATCGCAGTACACGCAGCGGAAGCGAGACTAAAAATAGATTTAGTAGTTTTAAAAATTTTTCCTTTTTGAACCTTAACCCTTTAATTAATTAAACATACATATAATCAACAAAAGAAGAATACCTTTTGTCGCGTGATCCGATTGACTTACGTCGATGGTAATCCGCAAGATCTTCAATCCTAGCATGAACGTGAATCACCTAGGAGCGTGGTCTCCCTTTTCTTTGAATTGCAAACCTGAGAATGGACAAACAAACTTTTCTTTTTCTTTTGTTAGTCACAAACAATCAAAAGAAGACTAAGATTATTCCGGTCACTTTTGAGTTCTCAATCTAATGATCGAAACTCGCGTGAACCTAAATCGATGTTGTACACACAAGCTTATTGATGAACAAGCAATTAGTGTACCATCAAAGAATAATCTATTCACTCTTTTATGTTTTTAATAAATAAAATCACTTTCTATGAATTGAGAAGAAGAAGAAAATTGTATCAAGAACAACTAGGGTGGCCGAATTCTATATGTGGGAATATATAGGTGGCCGAAATTTTCCTCTCCTTGTCTTTTAGGGTTGCCGAAATCTTGCTCCTTTTGACACTAGGGTTGCCGCAAATCACACTCCTAAAAGGGTTTGTGTTGCACCCTAATTTCCATCAAAGAATAGACTTCAAACCCTAATCCAACTCATAGATATTTATTCTTTTAATTGACTAAAATAAAAGACTTCTTATTTGATTAAATGAATAAATTAATTATTTATTTTCTTACCAAATAAGTCTTTTACTTTTAGTATACTACTAACAATAGTATAACTCTAGGAAATATATTTCCTGTTCAGAAAAAGATTTGTTTCTTAATTAAACAATTAATTAATTCTTATTTAATTAAACAATGAAAACAAAATAATATATAGGCTAATATATTAACCTTGCCGCCCCACTTGTCTAAAATTGGGCCTAATATTATTTTCTTATTTCATTTAATCCATTGGACTTTAAATAAAAAGCCCACATATGAGCCAGACCCATTCTTACTAAAAGAAACAAGCCCACATGTCTTTCATTAATATATTAATTAATTGAGCAGCCCATTACATAAATAATGTGCAAATTATATTCTTAATATATTAAATGCAATTCTAGATGGACCCTTAAATTGGTCCGGTAGAATATATCAAATGATCCATGTAAGTCCGTGTGGATTGGAGATCTTGGCGGGCTATCTAAATTTAAGCTTCAATAGACACAACCTAATCACAATCAACAAATGATTCACTTAGGTCCGATCCATTAATTTTAACTCATTCCACTAAAGAGCTAAAATTGAACTCTTAAATAAAGATAGAAAAGGAAGATGTTCCTCATTCATACCCTAAACAATCATGTTGGAGATAGTGTATCCTCGTGATTAATATCAGTAATCGCCAAGAGTTCATAGACCGCCTATAACTCTCCAAGTTACCATATTCACTCATATGACCACGTTTTGAACTTGGATATTTTGACTTGTCCAGAAGCCATGTTTTCAATAGACACTATCGAAAACTCAACGTTGAGATTTAATATCCAATTACCTCAAAACATCCATATGATGATATTATACTCTCATTTATTAAATGGAGCCACGATGTCCATATCTATAAATGAAGTCCTCTATCGATTAACAAATGAATATCACCAAACTATCGAGGATAGACTATGCGATATAATCGTACTCATTGATAACTCAGATGATATCACTTGCAACCATAAGTCCATTATTTATCTCAGGATTAAGTAGACTCTCCGATTGTCCTAATAATGAAAAGACTATTATCTATTGACGGTTCTAGATAAAGCTTTTCATTGTGATCCAGTTCAATGCACCCAGTGCACTAGATTCTTTTACTCGAAGACACTCCGATGATTTTAGACTCATCATATCTCATTTGATCCCACTCAAATGCTAGTAAAAGAATTCTACAACTTTAACAAGATAAAGGTGCCCAACCTTTAACTTAAGTTGTGAACATTATTCAACTAACTAAGAATTGTGTCTACCACATACATATCCAGATGTACGAACAATTCTTCTTTTCTCATAGTCTTTAGACCTTATGATTATTTACTTTGACAATTATAATAAACTATAAATGCTATACGATTTGTTAAACCAGAAATCACTTTATTAATATGAAAAAAATTGTTAATTACAATATTACACGCTTGCTATTGAGCATAATCCTAACAGTGGGTAGCATCGATGCAGATAACCGGCCCAATAAAAGAATTGAACCCCTCAATAGAGGCTCCAATTGCCATGAATCCATATTTCAACCGGTTTTTCGAGTCGGTCTTGATCTTTATCACAGTCCTAGGGTTTGCTTGTTCCAATACATAAAAATAAGACGGTAACCTCTGAAATGATTCCCACGGATTACCGAATACCTGACTCAAAGCATGCTCCTTCGACCTGTAGGCTTTGTTGTACGAGAGGTTTAAGTCATGCTGCTCCCTCATCTCAAAAACTATATCTTTAGGATGGATGATGCGCCCGGGATCGCGATATTTACTTGCATACAAATCCCCGATCACGGTGACACTTACACATTTAAATTCAACGTTGTAGTTGTCATTTCTCTCACATGTGTGCTCATTAACGAAAGCCTTAACATGCCAATAAGTCCCCCTATTCGACTTCCATGCCCGAAGAACCCATCCACAACTTCTCTATGTACACTCGGCAGTGAATCGTGTATTAGAAGATCGTGAAATCATATGCTCAAACCTCTATGCAAATGCATACGACCCTACAGCTTGCTTCAATGTAGGCTTGTCCTTGAACATCTGTCCTTTGTATAATGGACCTTGGTCACCTGGATTTTGAGACACATCCACTGATCAAACGGCTGGTATTGAGTAAAGCTCTGAACCTGATATTGTCCACCGTGTGTTTAGGGACGGTGAAGAACTGTTGGGTGTTCCACTCACCCCGTCTTCTGTTACAAGAACTGTTGCTGCTAGCCCACCATCATCATCCCCACCATTCTCATCTTCTGTATCACTGGTTTTAGAACTATCAAACCTTCCAGAAGTATGTATGATTTTCGAACTATCCACAACT
The DNA here is from genome assembly GCA_030490815.1 of Acer saccharum. Taxonomy (NCBI): domain Eukaryota; kingdom Viridiplantae; phylum Streptophyta; class Magnoliopsida; order Sapindales; family Sapindaceae; genus Acer; species Acer saccharum. The sequence goes on from CM059873.1 coordinate 32,969,138, forward strand.
GCATGCTTGGTCATTACCTGCTGACGTAAATCCGGGTGTAGCCTGGGATGCAAGCGGATTATTGCTGCTGCACTAACTGATTTATAGTTTGGAGTACCCCCCTAGAGACTGTGGAATATTGGGGGTTTAACAGGCGAGACCGTACATTCTGATTGGATTGGATTTGGTGGAGGTCGAAATTCATGTTTGTTGACAAATTCAACATCAATTGCGGCCCAACCTTTTTCCTTATTAATAATCACAAACTCTACATCGTCGTCACTCATAACAAACAACGTAACTTTATCAACCCCCGTTTCCACATGCGAAGTTAGCTTGAACTGAATTTGGTCTCTACTAACCCCTGTCCGCTGGTATATCGTTTCCACCAATTCATCGTATGCTCTGTTGTATTTTTTTGTTAGACGTACTGAAAATGAAATAGGACGAGTAAACGCGTTACCCTTCCAATGCTCACCGCATTTAACTAACACCCAAGACATGGTATCCTTAAACCTTGAAAAAAAAATTCAGTCAAAACAGTATTACAATTACTATCATTCAATTCAGGTCAGTGCCTAGGAACAATTATTTTAGGCCTAGGAATAGTTCCCATGATTACAACATTCCTCCCGGGCTTAGCTCATCTTATGTTTTCAAAATCTATAACACCAGCCAAGCTAATAACAAAACCAAAAGGAATCAATAACAGCTCCTGTTTTGGTTCAACCAACCAACAAAAAGAAATACATACACCATCAACCAACAACAATAGCAAAATCCTAAACCTGTTTTGGTTCAGCAACAATCAACATAAACAAATATACATACACCATCAATCCTCACAAAATCACATACAAATTCCCTAAACCTTTCCGCACCAAACCATACAACACAATAAATGTGAAAACAAACCATACAATACTGTTCACCAGAGTGCATTTCTTCCGGTTATTCATGTGATAGTGAGGACGATGTGTTTGCACCCAACAATACTACATATACCTTAACTACAACAATACTGCCCCTCTTAAAACTTGATGTGGCATTTCATCAAACACCTTAACTAAACTCAACAATACTACATACACAAACCCAAATTCATGGGCAAGAAATCCAAAACCATCAATCCCTCATTCTATAAAAACATCTCAAACTTAAACAACAATAAAAGACCGACAGATTAATGACATTGGAAACTTAAGTGTGATTACGGGATTTACATTGACTAAAAAAAGCTCGATTTCAAACTTGACAGTGAAGCTCGATTGAAGGAGGTGTAGGCGAGGTGTCGACACTGACTCGATTCCGGTCACCGTCGAGATTACGGTCGGTAACAAGATTCCAGTGGAGATGGGATTTGAACAGCAGTGGATTCCGGTCGACAATGAGGACGATGGGATTTGAAATGGGACGATGGAGTGGATTCCAGTCCACAAGAGAACGATGAAGAAGATGACCCAACTTCTGAAACTTTTGGTTTTCTTCAGTGAACTGAAGGAGAAGGAGAAGAAAGGGCAGTTTCGTCCTTACACATTGTAAGAGGGTAATTTAGTCATTTTGCACGGTTTAATTGTGGAGGGCATTATTGTCCTAGAAAGGCTATTTCCTAGAAAGTAAATATCAAGAAAGGCTAGATATGTATTTTTTTTCCCAACGGGCTATTTCCTAAAGTGAATGTTGGGATAGGCTATATTTACAAGGCCCCCTAAGTAATAATAATATTAGAAAGCAATAAATATAATAAATGGAATAGAAAGAATATCAAAAGGTAAATAATTATTAATAGCATGAATATGAGTAAATAAATAAATTATAGATAGATGGAAAATTGTAATTTAAAGTCAAAGCTCTCTCACAGTGACACGTGGTGCCGTGAGGGTTCCATTTTACTATATTACTAGATTGCATTCCACACGATGTGTGGGAACTATACAATGTAACGAAACAATATTTTAATGATTTAACTTATTGGTTTAAGATATTGGATGCATTGGTGATGAAAAACAATCATGGGATATTTCTCTAGATTTATATTTATTTTTTTTTAAAAGCAGAAATCTATTCTATACTTATAATAAGGTCGCATGCAACACTACATAAATTAGTTCATATTCAAAAAAAAAAAAAAAATTATAAACGAAGATATAATAAAAGAAGAGCAAATGTTGTTCGTAAAATCCAAATTATAAATAGAAATCAACGGTTGAAACATTATCTTTATCTTCAATTTTTTTTTAATTTTTCTTTATTTACAATTTTCGATTTCAGTTCTTTTTTTTTTTTTTTTTTTTTTTTTTTTTGAATTACTTTGTTTTCCAAGCTCAATCTAAATTATAAGATAAGTAGATAAAATGATAAATTTGTCCATAAAATCTAAATTATAAGATAAGTAAAATCAAAAACTTTTTTTAAAAATTTCTATCCTTGTCTATAATTTTTTTTTTTTTTTTTTGTGATTTCTTTTTTGTTTCTTTTGTAAATTCTATGTTTTATCTATTCCAATTAATATCAAGAAAATATTGTATAATATTAGTAAAAAAAATTTAAAAAAAAAACCATAAACAATGTTCTCAAGCTTTTTTTTTTTTTATAATTATTTTTTGTTTATATCATTTTTTTTAGGGGGAATTGCGCAAACATCCCTCGAGGTTTGATGAAATTGCACATATATGGCAGTTTTGGCTATATACACCAAATTTCCCTTAACATTTGAAAATTGTTGCACAAATCCCCTGCCGTTAGATGGATCCATTAGTCAATGGTCAAAAGTGTAAACAGTCTAAAATGCCCTTTATTTTTATTTTAAATAAACTAAAAAAATTAAAAAATAAGATAAAAAAATATTTATTTAGATAATGTATCTTAAATCTAAACCACGAAAAAAAAATCATCTTTACAAATAAAATAAAAAAGTTTTCTAAACAATTTAATAATAAATAAATTTTAAATTTTAAATTTTTTAAACTCAAGGGGGAATTTCACAAACTTAATTTTTTTTATTTATTTATTTTTAAAGATGATTTTTTTTTCCAGCTTTCATATTTTCTAAAAGATTTTTAATATTTTTTATCTTATTTTTTAATTTTTAATTTAATTTAAAATAAAATATAGGGTATTTTAGACTTTTTACACGTTTAACCATTGACTAACGAATCCATCAACCGGTAAGGATGTTTTGTAACAATTTTCAAATGTTGAGGGAAGTTTGTGCGTATATGGTCAAAACTATCATATTCGTGCAATTTTATCAAATCTCGGGGGTTGTTTGTGCAATTCCCCCTTTTTTTTAAAGTAGAATCTATTCTATATTTTAACAGGGACGCATGCAACACTACATAATATTAGTTTTTACTCAAAATAATTTTAAAACAATTATATAAAAGAAGATCAAATATTGTTTATAAAATCCAAATCAACTGTTGAAATATCAATAAGTGTTTAAAAAAAAAAAAAAAACCGATCTCTAACTTCTTCTTCTTTTTTTTTTTTTTTTGTTTAAATTATTCTTTTTTAGGAAAAAAAAAATGTAAAACTAATCTCTAACAATTATAGGTAAAAAAAAAATTGAAAAACAATTATACAATTATGAACATATTAAAGAATGGAAACAAAACAAAATCAAAAGAATATAACCTTTACACAAAAAAAATGTATCACTCTATTCTAACATTGACACGTATGAGGGCTCTTTATAGAAATGGTGGACATTGAAGAGTTATTAGTGGAATTTAAAACTTTAGAAAATAGGGGAAAATGTAGAGTTATTAGTGGAATATGAAAAATTTTAATTGGAATTATCATGTGTGTCTATATAATCAATTGGATCTATACATTGATCACATTAAGTGATATTAGAAAATTAATATAGTTAATAATAAAATTAGTAGATATTAGAACATTACAATATATTGGTTAGAGGAAGATGGGGAATTATAATAATATTTGATTAGAAAGATACAATTGAACACCAAATATTGATTTATATGTATTTCTAAAAAGGTGCTTTCAATTCACCAAAAGTTTTGTTAGTCAATTCTCAATAACATAAAATTTAAAATTTGATAAAGTTTGATTTTTTATTTTTATTTTTCTAAGCAAGCTAATTCAATCACCTTAACTGAACGCCATAGACATAGCATAACGCCATTGAAAAAAAAAAAAACAATAGATAATTGAATGAAACAAAATTACCTTCAAAAAAATCGACTGAAAAATGAACTCTACGTATCAAACACAACAACAAAAACTAAAAAAAAAAAAGGGAATGATCACAAATCACAAAAAAAAAAAAAAAAAAAAAAAAAAAAAAAAACGGCAATATCACCAAAAAAAAAAATCCACTTTTTGTGATGGCAAAAACAAATGTTTTCTTGGACCCAATTTTGGTGGCACCCGAAAATAATAAATATACATGTGATTTGCATGAAAAGAACATAATAATATAATAATAATAATAATAAATTATAAGCACACAAAATCAATTAATTGACTGAAAAATGAAGAGTTTATGTGAATGAATTCATAGGCAAACAAAAACAATTAATTAACTGAAAATGAAGAGTTTATGAGATATGAAATGTTAGGGGATTATTATCAGAATTAATTATTATTTTTAATTAATTTGATAATTTATTCATTCCCATTAATTATGGGATTATCTACCTAAAAATAAAGAGTCTTTATGAATTGAATTTATAGACAAACAAAAGCAATTAATTGGCTGAAAATGAAGAGTTTATGAGTCAAATAATGGAATTGGACAGTTAAAAATTTCCTAAACTGACTCAAATAATAATTATGTAAATTAAAGCGATAATTGGATAGCTAAAAAATTCATAAACGAACTCAAATAATAATAATTGGACAACTAAAAATATTCAAAAACTAACTCAAATAACAATAATTCTTATTAGTATTTGATATAGCCAAATCTCTTCCTATTTTACACCTACTAATCAATAAAATTTAAATGTCAAAGCCTTTACACGACAACACGTGTCAAGGTGAGGTTCCATTTTACTATATTATAGATATATATAAATATAGATATAGATATAGATAAGGGGAATGTCAAAAGAGAAATAAGTAATAATAATATTAGAAAGCAATAATATAATAAATGGAATAGAAAGAATATCTAAAGGTAAATAATTATTAATAGCATGAATATGAGTAAATAAATCAATTATAAATAGATGGTTAATTGTAATTTAAAGTCAAAGCTCTCTCACAGCGACACGTGGCGTCGTGAGGGTTCTATTTTACTATATTACTAGTTTGTAGCTCACACGATGTGCAAGCAAGGTAAAATATAACGCGATCACCATCGGATTTATGTTTTAAGATTTATTAATATTTTCCTATTTTTGTTTTCAATTTCTAATTTCTTCAAGAGCCTCTTATATCAACATTTTCAACCCTTTTTTGTGACAATTTTGATCATTTCATTACTCATTTATGATGTAAACTGTTTAGTAAATTATCGATATAATATAATAGATAAAATCTTACATTTGAAGTTAATTGACTACAAATTTCACTAGATGAACCCATTCTTGGGATGATATACTTGGAAGATCAAATGATAAACCCTATGTCTTTTATGATATATTTTATGATCGAATGAACTTGGTGTCTCCGGGAGCCAAAAGTGATGCTCTTATATATCAAAACTAACAAATATGATTAATTAATTAATTAATCATATTTTCAAAAATCATAAAGGAAATTAATTAATTAAATGATAGAGATGTCCTATTAAAAAATAAAAAAAAAACTAATAGGTTTTTAAATTTACCAATCTCTTTGTATTTCTATTAATTAATTAGTAAATATAATTAAATTAATTAATAGTCACCTAGAAAAAATTCATAATGTAATCTTGACAAAATTATCATTAAGAAGAAAAGTTTGTATAATATCATATAGCAGTATTTTTTTTCTCTTAACATTTTTTAAAATTTTAATACAAATCCAGCAATCCATAAAAAAATAAAATAAATAAAAAATAAAAAGAGGCTTGTTTCAAGATTGAATTGCACCTAGATTTAACTATAGTAACTTCTTATTCCATATATATAAAATCATCACAACACCAAACAAAAAATATATATGAATCAAAATAACTCATCAATAGTATTGTGATACCTCAATTTTTCAATCAGCAACTTCCCAAATTTGAACAAAAATGAAAACGGAAAAACAAAACAATGATCCATTATCAATTTACTTCCGAATATAGATCTCAATATCACAAAATATCAAAATAACCCATTAGTTTATCAAATCAAAATCCTAGATCCCACCAACACACAACTAACTCAATGAATCAAATAAATAAAACAATTACAATGACCCATCATTTCCAATAATTATGGGATTGCTTCTTAATTGTGATTTATGATATTGTCTCTTAATTGACTCTTGATTTGGGAAGAATACCAAAAAGAAAAACAATTATTCCATTAAAAACATTTCTTAATAATAATATATTTAATTTTATATTAAATTAAGGAGTCAATTAGGCTAGAGTGCATATTCATCTAGTTTTGTTAATATAGATTGAAGTTAATGCATTTAAACTAAGCTCCCTAAACGGCGACACATGGCACTATAAGGGTTTAATTACATGATTGTTTTTTACTTTATGATTTATGAGACTGTCTCTTAATTGCCTTTTGATTTGTGATTTATGATCAAAACGTACTTCCCCACCTAATATAAATTTTCAATTAATTATGGAGCCTACTCAGATTTTGGAGATCTATATATATAATTTGATTTTGCATTTACAAAATTATTAATTAATTTGATTAATCAATTAATATTAGTGTCATTTTTTTTTAATTATTAATGTAAAAAAAAAAAAATTAATACATCCCATTTAAAAGAAATTAAAAGTGAGGAACAATAGAACATGAAAAGTTTTTTTTATTTTTTATTTTTATTTTTTATGAGATTGATTAAGAGAATTTAACCATTATCCCATTAATTATGGGATTGCTTCTTACTTTGTGATTTATGAGATTGTCTCTCAATTAACTCTTGATTTGGGAAGAATACCAAAAAAAAAAAAAAAAAAAAAAATCCATTATAAAACATTTATCAAATAAATTTAATTTTATATTAAATTAAGGAGTATATAAATGTCCAGATTCATTATATATAATGATAAGAATAAGAATACTAATTAAAAGTCAAAAGTCCAAAACAACTCATTAATGGTTAGGTTAAGAAAAAAAAAAACAATTAATGGCTAAAGCTATGTTTAATCGGAAGAATACCAAAAGAAAACATTTATTAATAAGATATATTTAATTTTATATTAAATTAAGGAGTCAATTAGGTTAGAGTGTATAATCAACGGTTTTGTCAATATAGACTAAAATTAATTCATTTAAACTAAAGCTCCCAACACGGAAGAGTTTAATTATATGATTCATTCTTAATTTGTGATTTATGGGATTGTCTCTTAATTGAACTTTGATTTGTGATTTAAGATCAAAACTCTCCAACCTAATACAAATTATCAATTAATTATGCAGATGCAAATAGTAGTAGAATTTTTTTACTATCTTACAAAAAAATATTATTCATTACCATATATAAAAAATATTATGATTGAATTTTATATATTGAGAAAAAGAATCTATTAAATTGAATGCAATAATTAATGTTTATAATGTGTACCATTAATAATTTATCAAAAACTATTATTTTAATTCTTTGTTATGTTATCATAATATCATTAATATAACAGTTAATATGTTTTTAGAATTTATCATTAATTCTATATAAAAATCGATTACCATTAATTTGGTATTACAATTGATGTTTTAAAAAATATTTATTTATTATCATTTATATGAATAATTAAAATTCAAAAACAATTATTTTTGGAATAATAATCTTGTATTCAATGCATAATTAATACATTCTAAAAAACCAAAAGAAACGTGAACAAAAATTAAAAAAAATAAAGAAAAAAACTGCACAAAAAAAAAAAGTGTAAATTCCCTTTTAAAAAATCCGAGGAAAAATCGGGTATTGGATACCCAAAAACCGGAGTGGGTACAAATTTTTTTTAAGTGGCAATACAGTGTTACACTTAGAACCAAGACTATAACCCTAATATTTATCTATAGTAATATTCTACCTATCGAATCCATCGTCCATAAGTACAAAGCACATCATAAGTCTCAACTGGTTCATTGATTCTCTGCATTGGTGGTGATGAGCAGGATGCTAGCCTTACTGGATGGTCCATAGCAAACACCTTAGTGGATAACTAATTGAAAATCCAAGAACGCCAAAGTTAAAATTCCATGATCAATCAAAATTACCTTTTTATCTAATAAAATATTTCCTCAAAAAAAGAAAATAAATTCAACCAAATATTAAAACAAAATCTGTAGAAATTACTCTCATAGCTCAACGCCATCAAATTCCCCACCGCTTGTTTTGAGTTTGCTCGTAAGGGAGAGTCAATAAAATGAGATGGAGAAAACATGAGATTAAAAGATAAAAAAAAAAAAATTAAATAAATAAATAAATAAACTAAAGGATTGAAATTATTCAACCAAATATTAAAAAAAAAAAAAAAAATCTATAGAAATTCCACTCACCACCCAACGGCATCCAATTCTCCATCGCTTGTTTTGAGTTTGCCAAGAAAGTCAATGGAATGAGATAGAAAAAAAATGTGAGGTTTTGGATGGTTTTTATAGTGAAAATTAAGGGATATGAGAGGGCATAAATGGTTTATGGAGAGAGATATACCAATGGTTTAAATAATTGATTTATTGTATTTATTAATTGTAATCATGAGTGCCTATTTAACTTGTGTATTAATAATTTAATACATAGTGCCTACTGACTTGATTTGTTAATATAGATAGAAATTAATATATTTAAATCCAAAGCTTGAAATTAAAAACCACATAGTACTCCAATGACCATACATTTATAGAGAAAATTGAGGGATATGAGAGGGCATAAATGATTTATGGAGAGAGAGATATACCAACGGTTTAAATAATTGATTTATTGTATTTATTAACTGCAATCATGAGTGCCTATTTAGCTTGTGTATTAATAATTTAATACATAGTGCTTATTGACCTAATTTGTTAATATAGATATAAATTAATATATTTAAATCAAAAGCTTGAAATTAAAAATCGCAGAATACTCTAATGACCATACATTGGATCCATCCCTAGAATTTAGCTTATCATTTAATGACTTCAAAGTGGTTGTAAATTTTTTATATATTATATAATTATATCTATACAATTAATTCTATATATTATATTATTAAATAGATTATAATTAATAATTAATAATTAATAAAAATTTAATGATAAAGCCACCATACGACGACACGTGTCAATGTGAGTTTCCATTTTACTATATTATAAAGCCACCATACGACGACACGTGTCAATGTGAGTTTCCATTTTACTATATTATATAGATATAGATATAGATATAGATTAATGCTTTAAAAATATATATATCAAATTAACAATTGTTAAGGGTGTAAGGATTCCCATATTTTAATTGGCTTATTTCGTGGACAAACCACGTGTTGGGGATTATATGTAAGGGTAGATTAAGTGATTGATATTCAAGCTCAAGACCCTCTCATGTCCTCAAGGTTGATAAGCACCAAAGGTAAATTTCTATGTGCTTAATTTGCTTTGAAGAGATTAGTTGCACACACACACTCACATCTCATGCTTAATTCATTTTCTTGTATGTTGTGTATGTGTTGTTATTATGTGCATTCATGATCATATATCATCTCTTCTTGCATAAGTATTGATTGCATCTTGTGTCTTTAATGTCATACCATGATAGGCTTTTAGGATGCATCTTGTTTTACCTTTTTACCCTTGCATGTGTTTTTGGGTTCAAAGGAGTGGGCTCTGCTGTGCGCTGGTCGTCATGCGCCGGACCAGCGCAGCCCACCAGCGCAGATCGCCCAGTGGTCTGTCGCTGGTCGTGCGCTGGTCCACCAGCGCAGCCCACCAGCGCACCATGAAATTGGTCTATGCGCTGGTGGTGCGCTGGACGTCCAGCGCAAGCTGACCAGCGCACAACGCCCAATCAGGTGCGATTTTTCAAAACGACCTCACTCTACTAGAGTTGCCTATATATAATCTTCTATGATTTTAGGTCGTCCAAGAGAGTCAAAAATATCATATATTTTCCTTAGAACATTTTTCAAGAGAAAAATCAATCAAAGAACTCTCCTTTAACCACTCAAATCAAATCCCTTTTGCATCATATTTCATATTGCATCTTCTATTACTATATAGAATGCATCCATGATTGGATTTGCATCATCACAACTTGCTTGGTAAGATTTTGATTAAGTTCATCTTATTTGATTATTTTTATTATCAAGCTATTCTCTTTAATTTACTTGTATGTTTTGATCATATGATAAATACAAGATTAGAGAATTAATTGTGATGAATTGATTGAGTGTTGTATTGTGATAGATATCTAGGTTTTTATAATCTATGTTTATCTAAGCTATTATGACATGTCATTTAGCACTTGATATCTAGGATTGATTTTAATTGATTATATCATCATCCTAGATAAGCATCTAAGGTTCCCTAGCCTTGTTTGTTATTTGAATATTCATACATATTCACATAGGTTGCATAATCTCTTCTTAGAGAATTAAGACTTGAGGCTAAGAGTGCTTAGGCCTCAAGCAAAGTGGAATAGGGTTGCTAATAAAGGCCCGCAGGGTAGAAGTGAGGGGTTACAGACCGGATTGTTAGACGAGGTCTACATAGGTTGTAAACTTCATTTCAATTAGTGATTTCGAGTTCCGAGTGTGGCGCACTATACAGCCCATGGTTTTTCCCAGTGGTTGGGTTTCCACGTATACATCAAGTGTCATTTTTAATTCCGCACTATATTACACTTGCTTGTATTTTTGACTAGTAGGGTCATTTTCGTAATATTGACTTGTATGCGAAAATTGGGTAATAATAGCTAAAATCTATTCACCCCCCCTCTAGATTAATATATTGACAACACGCCTCGAGTATTTAGTTATTTACAATTGGTATCAGAGCGGGTTCCTAGATATACTTAGGTGATCCTTTGCTCATTTTTTTTGGTGTGTTTTGCATTTGTGTGATTTGTGCTCATTCATACATTTTGCATTCATTTGAATTCATTCATTATACACTATGAGTGGATTCGGTGGCAACCATGAGGGTGCTTCAAGCACACGGCCTCCTCTCCTCACCGGTGTGAATTATGCCTCATGGAAAGGCAAGATGGAGGCGTATGTGTGCCAAATCCATGATAGGGCATGGATGGCGATTGAAGATGGGTATGCACCTCCTATGATGACTTCCACGAGTGGTGGAGAACAAGTACTCAAGCCAAAGGCCCAGTGGTCACCTGAAGAGTTTGAGACTTCAAAATGGAATAGGAAGGCATGGCATGCTCTTCTATGTGCAGTGGATGAAAATCAGTACAAACTGATTCAGAACACTAGGATAGCCAAGGAGGCATGGGATATCCTAGAGGTTGCACATGAGGGAACCGATGTGGTTAAGGATTCCAAGCTACAAGTCCTTCAAACGCAATTTGAGTTGCTTAAAATGGAGGAGGACGAGTGCTTCAATGACTTTGAAGTCAAGTTGATGGATATTGTGAATCAAAGCCATCAACTCGGTGATCCTTATTCGGATAGGAGAGTTAAGCAGAAAATTATGAGGTCTCTCCCCGCTAGGTTCGAATCAAAAGTGACGGCTTTAGAGGAGAATAGCACATATAAGGATATGAAGCCGAGCGAGGTGATTGGAAGACTCCTCGCCTATGAATCTAGGAAGGCTCCTAGTATTTCACCTCCTAAAAAGCAAAAAGGAATTGCTTTGAATGCTTCCAAGGTTGTGAAGGAGGAAAAAGGTGACTCGGACCAAGACATGGCTTTGCTACTTAGAAGATTTAAGAAGTTTGTCAAGTTCGAGAATAAGGGCGTTGGATCCAAGGGCCAAGACTTGAAGAAAAAAGCTCCCTTCAAGAATTTTGAGCCTAGGAAAGAGCATAGTGAGAAGAAAGGGGTCCAATGCTATGAGTGTGGTGGTATAGGTCACATCTCACCGGATTGTGGGAACTTGAAGAACAAGATGGCAAAAGTGATGGCCACCACTTGGAGTGAAAGTGATGACTCCGAAATGGAGACAAGTCATCAAGTGATGATGAGCTTACCATCAACTACACGGCATTTGGGGCCACTTGTGTAGATGACAAGGTTGTTGGTAAGAATGACTTGACTAGTGATCCCATAGAAGAAAAAGATTGAAGAAGTAGCTCTAGAGAAGATAAATGTAGCTACTCATTGGGATATGGCTCTCATTGACTCAAGAGACCATGGTGAAGGTCTTAATGGGGGAAATGACTCCATTAGTGAGAAAGAGAGTGGAGGAGATAACTCAAGTGAAGATGACTCCTCATCTAACTCTACAAATGGAAGTGTAGAGAAAATGGATGTAAATGACTTCATAGTCAAGTGTGAAAGTTCATTGAAGAAGAACAATAGAAAATTGAAGATTTTAGAGGATGAAAATCTTGAACTTTCAACACACAATGACCACTTAAGTAATCAAGTGGAGGCATCCAAGAAGATTGAAGACAAGCTAAGGGATGAGCTAGCTATGTCTAAGAGGAATGAAGAAGGGTTGAAAAGAGAGCTTGATGAAGCTATAAAGTCATTGACTAGGATGACTACAAGCACCAAGAAACTTGACCACATTCTTGGTGGTGGAAAGAACCCTTGTGACAAGAGAGGTATTGGGTATGAAGAAACCAAGGAGATCACTACTCCAACCAAGACCGTCTTTGTCAAGAGTTTGGGCAAGATAGAAGCCTCGCCGGTGCACACTCCTAGGAAGAAAATTGATCTAGGACAATGTTCAAAAAGTGCACAAGTCAAGGTAGCTCCAAGAGACAACCTCAAGCTCAAAAAGTTCCTCAACCAAACTTCCCTCAAGCTCACATTCATCAAGGGAAGAGGCCAATCATGCAAAATGGATCAAGGAAGCAAGCAAGAACCGCTCAACCACAAAGTCATGGGAAGGCTCCTATGCATGCACAAGGACATGGTATGAATTCTAAATTTATCCCTACATGTCACTTTTGTGGTATTAATGGTCACATAAGACCAAATTGCTTTCATTTCATTAAATTATGTAGAATCAAAAGCATGATTGAAAAGAGAATGACAAGAGCTAGAATGCATGCTAATAGGAAGGAAAACATTCATATTCATGATCCTATTATTTCTAGAACTCTTGAACCATTGTCCACTATGAAGAAAAAAGTCATATCTATGTGGATAAGGAAAAATGAACCCGCTTGCTACGAGACTAACAAGTCTCAAATAGGTTCATCCAAGTCAAATGGACTTGGGAGGTCCATAGGACCTCATGACCTTCATTGATGAAGGATGATAATGACCCCATATGGGGAACTCAAGCAAAGAGAGCTAATTGCATACTTGTTGCATGCAAACATTTGAAAAATCTTATGCTTCTTTGTTGATTGCTTGAGTAAGCTTGGTTGCACATATGTATATATGTTTTCAATTCAATAAGTGTGAACCTTGCTTGTTTACAATCCATGTCATATTTATGTTCAAACATGCATTTTTGGACTAGGAGATTAACATAGGAAGTATGATTTGAATGACCTATAGTTATCTCCATGACATGATGATTCTTAACGACATGCTAATGAATATTGAAAAGCATGAAATTCATATGACATGCTCAAATGAAAAAGCATGAATTGATGATTGCAATTTTTAAATGCAAAACTTGTGTGAAAAAGCTTATGAGACTCAAAATGAATAAAGGATCTTGCATCCGTTCAAGGGAATTAATATTCCAAATTGTCTCTCTTTCTTTATTGGTTGAACATGTCTACTATCATACGGGTTTTATTTCCGGAAAAATCAAATAGGGTGCAAAGTTGCTCATGACATGTTTGACTTATAAAGATGGATATAGTTGCTCATAAATTCAAATCAATGAAAACTCTATATCCTTGCTTCTCTTATGACATTGGTGAAATTTGTTTGAATTCTTATTAGAAACCTTTGTCATTTGCTTTGCCAAATACCATTGTATTATGGACTTGAATGCTACATGTCTTGTATGCAAAGCATTTTTGATTCACACATTTTATCAAAATAAATCTCCTTGTTTCTCTCCATTTGATAGAGTTGCATAAAGTGCATTTAATGATTATGCAAATGACTTGAATGCTATCATCTCTCTTTGCTAAGTGACCTGGTTGGGGACTACTCCTTTGCCTATATCATGACAAAAAGGGGGAGTAGATTGGTGGTAAGGGGAGTTGCAAATTGTGGTGGCAATTGTGCATGTTGGGGAGACAACACATTGAGGGGGAGTAACCCATTGAGGGGGAGCATTGCATTCATCAAACATTGCATGATGTTGTTTATTGTACTTAAATTTCTTAGAATGCAAATGATTGTTTTTAATCTCACTTGATTCATCTCACCTTTTCTTGTTTTGGAAAGTTTAGAAACCTTGTTTCAGGGAATGATTGTTCTACAAGAGATTGAAGACTTCAAGATTTATTTTTTGTATATCTCTTTGTATTGTAGAATATCTTCATTGACCCATAGGTTTATTTTTGTGAGGAATCAATGTGAGTGGTGGTTTTGTCACGAAATAGCCAAAGGGGGAGATTGTAAGGATTCCCATATTTTAATTGGCTTATTTCGTGGACAAACCACGTGTTGGGGATTATATGTAAGGGTAGATTAAGTGATTGATTTTCAAGCTCAAGACCCTCTCATGTCCTCAAGGTTGATAAGCACCAAAGGTAAATTTCTATGTGCTTAATTTGCTTTGAAGAGATTAGTTGCACACACACACTCACATCTCATGCTTAATTCATTTTCTTGTATGTTGTGTATGTGTTGTTATTATGTGCATTCATGATCATATATCATCTCTTCTTGCATAAGTATTGATTGCATCTTGTGTCTTTAATGTCATACCATGATAGGCTTTTAGGATGCATCTTGTTTTACCTTTTTACCCTTGCATGTGTTTTTGGGTTCAAAGGAGTGGGCTCTGCTGTGCGCTGGTAGTCATGCGCCAGACCAGCGCAGCCCACCAGCGCAGATCGCCCAGTGGTCTGTCGCTGGTCGTGCGCTGGTCCACCAGCGCAGCCCACCAGCACACCATGAAATTAGTCTATGCGCTGGTGGTGCGCTGGACATCCAGCGCAAGCTGACCAGCGCACAACGCCCAATCAGGTGCGATTTTTCAAAACGACCTCACTCTACTAGAGTTGCCTATATATAATCTTCTATGATTTTAGGTCGTCCAAGAGAGTCAAAAATATCATATATTTTCCTTAGAACATTTTTCAAGAGAAAAATCAATCAAAGAACTCTCCTTTAACCACTCAAATCAAATCCCTTTTGCATCATATTTCATATTGCATCTTCTATTACTATATAGAATGCATCCATGATTGGATTTGCATCATCACAACTTGCTTGGTAAGATTTTGATTAAGTTCATCTTATTTGATTATTTTTATTATCAAGCTATTCTCTTTATTTTACTTGTATGTTTTGATCATATGATAAATACAAGATTAGAGAATTAATTGTGATGAATTGATTGAGTGTTGTATTGTGATAGATATCTAGGTTTTTATAATCTATGTTTATCTAAGCTATTATGACATGTCATTTAGCACTTGATATCTAGGATTGATTTTAATTGATTATATCATCTAAGGTTCCCTAGCCTTGTTTGTTATTTGAATATTCATACATATTCACATAGGTTGCATAATCTCTTCTTAGAGAATTAAGACTTGAGGCTAAGAGTGCTTAGGCCTCAAGCAAAGTGGAATAGGGTTGCTAATAAAGGCCCGCAGGGTAGAAGTGAGGGGTTACAGACCTGATTGTTAGACGAGGTCTACATAGGTTGTAAACTTCATTTCAATTAGTGATTTCGAGTTCCGAGTGTGGCGAACTATACAGCCCGTGGTTTTTCCCAGTGGTTGGGTTTCCACGTATACATCAAGTGTCATTTTTAATTCCGCACTATATTATACTTGCTTGTATTTTTGACTAGTAGGGTCATTTTCGTAATATTGACTTGTATGTGAAAATTGGGTAATAATAGCTAAAATCTATTCACCCCCCCTCTAGATTAATATATTGATAACACGCCTCGAGTATTTAGTTATTTACAGTGTGCAACTAATCTCTTCAAAGCAAATTAAGCACATAGAAGTTTACCTTTAGTGCTTATCAACCTTGAGGACATGAGAGGGTCTTGAGCTTGAATATCGATCACTTAAGCTACCCTTACATACAATCCCCAACACGTGGTTTGTCCACGAAATAAGCCAATCAAGATATGGGAATCCTTACAATCTCCCCCTTTGGCTATTTTGTGACAAAACCACTACTCACATTGATTCCTCACAAAAAATTAGAAACTATAGGTCAACAATGACTATCTACATTACAAAGAGATGTTTTTTTTAAAAAAATCTTGAAGTCTTCAATCTCTTGTAGAATAATCAGTCCCTGAAAGCAAAGTTTCTATACTATCCAATTCAAGTAAAAAGTGAGATGAATCAAGTGAGATCATAAACAAGCATTTGCATTCTAGAAATTTAAGTACAACAAACAACATCATGCAATGTTTGATGAATGCAAAGCTCCCCCTCAAAGGGTTACTACCCCTCAATGTGTTGTCTCCCCAACATGCACAATTGCTAGCACAATTTGCAACTCCCCTTACCACCATTCTACTCCCCCTTTTTGTCATGATATAGGCAAAGGAGTAGTCCCCAACCGGGTCACTTAACAAAGAGAGATGATAGCATTCAAGTCATTTGCATAATCATTAAATGCACTTTATGCAACTCTATCAAATGGAGAGAAACAAGAAGATTTATTTTGATAAAATGTGTGAATCAAAGATGCTTTGCATACAAGACATGTAGCATTCAAGTCCAAAATACAATGGTATTTGGCAAAGCAAATGACAAAGGTTTCTAGTTAGAATTCAAACCAATTTCACCATTGTCATGAGAAAAGCAAGGATATAGAGTTTTCATTGATTTTAATTTATGAGCAACTATATCCAACTTTATAAGCGAAACAAGGCATGAGCGACTTTGCACCCTATTTGATTTTTCTGGATGGTATCCGTATGATAGTAGCCATGTTCAACCAATAAAGAAAGAGAGACATTTGGATTTTTAAATCCTTTGAACGGATACAAGATCCTTTATTCATTTTGAGTCTCATAAGCTTTTTCACACAAGTTTTGCATTTAAAAATTGCAATCATCAGTTCATGCATTTTTCATTTGAGCATGTCATTAAGAATCATCATGTCATGGAGATAACTATAGGTCATTCAAATCATATTTCCTAAGTAAATCTCCTAGTCCAAAAATGCATGTTTGAACATAAATATGACATGGATTGTAAACAAGCAAGGTTCACACTTATTGGATTGAAAACATATATACATATGTGCAACCAAGCTTACTCAAGCAATCAACAAAGAAGCATAAAATTTTTCAAATATTTGCATGCAACAAGTATGCAATAGCTCTCTTTGCTTGAGTTCCCCATATGGGGTCAACACCAACCTTCATCAATGAAGGTCATGAGGTCCTATGGACCTCCCAAGTCCATTTGACTTGGATGAATCTATTTGAGACTTGTTAGTCTCGTAGCAAGCGGGTTCATTTTTCCTTATCCACATAGATATGATTTTCTTCTTAGTGGACAATGGTTCAAGAGTTCTAGAATTAATAGGATCATGAATATGAATATTTTCCTCCCTATTAGCATGCATTCTAGCTCTTGTCATTCTCTTTTCAATCATGCTTTTGATTCTACATAATTTAATGAAATGAAAGCAATTTGGTCTTATGTGACCATTAATACCACAAAAGTGACATGTAGGGATAAATTTAGCATACCATGTCCTTGTGCATGTAGGAGCCTTCCCATGACTTTGTGGTTGAGCGGGTTCAAACCTTCTTTGTTGTTGAACCGGTCTAGTTTGCTTCCTTGTTCCATTTTGTATGATTGGCCTTTTCCCTTGATGAATATGAGCTTTAGGGAAGTTAGGTTGAGGAACTTTTTGAGCTTGAGGTTGTCTCTTTGGAGCTTCCTTCACTTGTTCACTTCTTGAACATTGTCCTAGATCCATTTTCTTCCTAGGAGTGTGCACCGTCGAGGCTTCTATCATGCCCAAACTCTTGACAAAGACGGTCTTGGTTGGAGTAGTGATCTCCTTGGTTTCTTCATACCCAATACCTCTCTTGTCACAAGGGTTCTTTCCACTACCAAGAATGTGGTCAAGTTTCTTGGTGCTTGTAGTCATCCTAGATAATGACTCTATAGCTTCATCAAGCTCTCTTTTTAACCCTTCTTCATTCCTCTTAGCCAAAGCTAGCTCTTCCCTTAGCTTGTCTTCAATCTTCTTGGATGCCTCCACTTGATTACTTAAGTGGTCATTATGTGTTGAAAGTTCTAGATTTTCATCCTCTAAAATCTTCAATTTTCTATTGTTCTTCTTCAATGAACTTTCACACTTGACTATAAAGTCATTTACATCCATTTTCTCTACACTTCCATTTGTAGAGTTAGATGAGGAGTCATCTACACTAGAGCTATCTCCTCCACTCTCCATCTCACCTAGGGAGTCATTTCCCTCATTAAGACCTTCACCTTGGTCTCTTGAGTTAATGAGAGCCATATCCCAATAAGTAGCTACACCTATCTCCTCTAGAGCTACTTCTTCATCTCTTTCTACTATGGGATCTATAGTCAAGTCATTCTTACCCACAACTTTGTCTTCTACACAAGTGGCCCCAAAAGCCGTGTAGTTGATGGTAAGCTCATCATCACTTGATGACTTGTCTCCCTTTCCGGAGTCATCACTTTCACTCCAAGTGGTGGCCATCACTTTTGCCATCTTGTTCTTCAAGTTCCCACAATCGGGTGAGATGTGACCTATACCACCACACTCACAGCATTGGACCCCTTTCTTTTCACTCTTCTCTTGCCTAGGCTCAAAACTCTTGAAGGGAACCTTTTTCTTCAAGTCTTGGCCTTTGGATCCAAAGCCCTTATTCTCGAACTTGACAAACTTCTTGAATCTTCTAAGTAGCAACGCCATGTCTTGGTCTGAGTCACCTTTTTCCTCCTTCTCAACCTTGGAAGCTTTCAAAGCAATCCCTTTTTGCTTTTTAGGAGGTGAAATACTAGGAGCCTTCCTAGATTCATAGGCGAGGTGTCTTCCAATCACCTCGCTCGACTTCATATCCTTGTATGTGCTATTCTCCTCTAAAGCCGTCACTTTTGATTCGAACCTAGCAGGGAGAGACCTCATAATTTTCTGCTTAACTCTCCTATTCGAATAAGGATCACCGAGTTGATGGCTTTGATTGACAATATCCATCAACTTGACTTCAAAGGCATTGAAGCACTCATCCTCCTCCATCTTAAGCAACTCAAATTGCGTTTGAAGGACTTGTAGCTTCGAATCCTTGACGACGTCGGTTCCTGCGTGTGCAACCTCTAGGATATCCCATGCCTCCTTGGCTATCCTAGTGTTCTGAATCAGTTTGTACTGATTTTCATCCACTGCACATAGAAGAGCATGCCATGCCTTCCTATTCCATTTTGAAGTCTCAAACTCTTCAGGTGACCACTGAGCCTTAGGCTTGAGTACTTCTTCTCCACCACCCGTGGGAGTCATCATAGGAGGTGCATACCCATCTTCAATTGCCATCCATGCCCTATCATGGATTTGGCACATGTACGCTTCCATCTTGCCTTTCCATGAGGCATAATTCACACCGGTGAGGAGAGGAGGTCGTGTGCTTAAAGCACCCTTATGGTTGCCACTGTATCCACTCATTGTATCAAATGAATGAAATGTATGCAAAATGTATGAATGAGCAAAAATCACACAAATGCACAACACACCTAAAATGAGCTAGGATCACCTAAGTATATATAGGAACCCGCTCTGATACCAATTGAAAGTAATTACTCAAATAAACTAGGTGTGTTATCAATATATTAATCTAGAGGGGGGGTGAATAGATTTTAGCTATTGTTACCCAATTTTCACATGCAAGTCAATTTTACGAAAATGCCCCTACTAGTCAAAAATACAAGCAAGTGTAATATAGTGCGGAATTTAAATAACACTTGATGTATACGTGGAAACCCAACCACTGGGAAAAACCACTGGCTGTTTAGTGCGCCACACTCAAACCTCGAAATCCACTAATTGAAATGGAGTTTACAACCTATGTAGACCTCATCTAACACTCCGGTCAATAACCCCCCACTCCTACCACGCGGGCCTTTAAAAGTGGTTCTAGTCCAATTGCTTGAGGCCTAAGCAATCTTAGCCTCAAGACTTAATTCTCTACGAAGAGATTATGCAACCTATGTGAATATGTATGAATATTCAAATAACAAACAATGCTAGGGAACCTTAGATGCTTATCTAGGATGATGATATATTCAATTAAATCAACCCTAGATATCAAGAGCTAGATGACATGTCAAATAGCTTAGCTAATCAAGATTAGTCAAAAACCTAATTAGCTATCACAATACAACACTCAATCAATTCATCACAATTAATTCTCTATTCTTGTATTTATCATATGATCAAAAACATACAAATAAATTAAAAGAGAATAGCTTGATAGTAAAAATACTAAAATAAGATGAACTTAATCAAAATCTTACCAAGCAAGTTGTGATGATGCAAACCCAATCATGGATGCATTCTATATAGTCATAGAAGATGCAATATGAAATTTGATGCAAAAAGGATTTGATTTGAGTGGTTAAAGGTGAGTTCTTTTGTATTTTTCTTTGCTTGAAAAATGTTCTAAGTATGAAATCAGAAAATCAACTCACTTGATTGACCTAAAGTCAAAGTGGCATATATATAGGGTGTCAAACCAAAGTGTGGTCGTTTTGAAAAGTGACACCTATTTTTGCCTTGGGCGCTGTACGTAGAGCGCCTCTGTACAGCGCCTGTGCAGTGCCCCCACTCTGTTCTCTCGGGAAAACAGAGGGGCGCTGTACGAATAGCACTTTGTACAGCGCTCGTACAGCGCCTTCCAAAATTGCATCAGACCTGATGCATTTAAAAATGCATTTTCAACCAGGTCAGGATAGGCGCTGTACGAACAGCGCTTTGTACAGCGCCTATCACTTTGTATGAAATCTTAAGAGCATGCATGGAATTGCATTGGTCATACAAGATGCAATCATGTAAAGCATGCAAGAAGAGATGTTAATGAGCATTAATGAGCACATAATAACAACACATACACAACATACAAGAGAATGAATTATGCATGAGATGTAAATGTGTGTGTGCAACTAATCTCTTCAAAGTAAATTAAGCACATAGAAGTTTACCTTTAGTGCTTATCAACCTTGAGGACATGAGAGGGTCTTGAGCTTGAATATCGATCACTTAAGCTACCCTTACATACAATCCCCAACACGTGGTTTGTCCACGAAATAAGCCAATCAAGATATGGGAATCCTTACAAACTTTATTTCATATATTTTTCTGCCTTTCATTGTTCTATTCAAGAGTATGAATGGTTTTCTTTTGATTTGCTTGTCTTGGATACACTCTCTTTGCAAGTATTTTTGTATTCCATTTGTGTAGACAACTAGGTATACACCCTACTTTGTTGTTTATTGTTTAATTGAATAGAAGGGATTTCTGAAATCCTGACTCAATAACCGCATTCTTAATCTAACCTTGAACGAGTGTCTGTCACTATACACCCTAGGTTAGCTAAATTAGTAAGGTTGAGCCTTTGATAGATGAACGAGCATTCATTGTCAGAATCCTAAATGAGCAACTAACACTATACACCCTAGGTTGGCTACTTATGAGGGATTAATCGCTAGTAGGTAGCCTTCTCAATACATGGTTAGCCCCTTACTAGAGATAGATAGCCAATTCTATACACCCTAGGTTAGTTACAATTGTTAAACATGCTTATTTACGAGTTTATTGCTTCTGCCCATATGTTCACATATAAGTCCATCAACACCTTAGCTTCCATCTTATATATCTTTCACTCCATTGACATTCCATTTTAGTTTGCATTCCTAGTTTAGTTTTAAGTTGTATGCTCATTTATATTTCACAACATCAACCATTTACTTTTATCGCTTTAATATTGCTTAAGTATAAACTAGTTTTAGTTAACTCCGATCCTTGTGGACGACACCCCACTTACCGCCATACTTGTGCTTTTTACACCATTTAGGGCTTTGTGAGGTTATTGTAAATATAGTTTGACAAAGTGATTTAAATGACACACAATCCGACTTTGGTCAAATTGGTGCCACTGCCGAGGATTAGCGAGTTTAGCTTGATTAGTTTTACTTGAATAGTATTAGTTTGTAGTTACATTTTTGTTTTAATTTTGTTGTGTCTTTTTACCTCGTGCGGTATTTTGTTGCGGAATTTTAGGATTTTAGGTATATGCACGGATGAAGATCACTAAGAATACCAGTTTTACCATTCAACGATAATATCAATCAAGTAGGAAGAATAGTTAATCAGTTTGAGGAAACATGGAAGACGGAGTTCCTTAGAGTCAGCATGAACAACAGGTTCATGGTCTGAATCAATGTGAGCAACAGGCTCATGACCATAATGGCAGTGTACACAAGGATGAGCTGTTGGGTCTCACTATGGGTGAGTACACACTCCCCTTTGTAGGAAATGTGCCTACGGCCATAGTACTGGACGATGTGGCAAGGCAGTATGAATTGAAGAATATGAACATTGGCCTCCTTCCAACTTTCAGTGAGAGACCTACTGAAGATTGCCTTCAATTTAGGAAGCAATATGGTGCCACCTTAGAGACATTTCTAGTGATGGCTCGCCAAGCAGTGTTATCGAGAGAGCAGCTTCACCTCAAATGTTTCCAGTACTGTTTGAAGGACGGGGCGATGACTTGGTACATGAACTTGAGGCCAGGATCATTGGTCACATGGAACTAAGTGTGCAAGGTTTTTTTTTAATAAGTTTTTCCCATCACAGAAGGTAAAGGACCTTCGGTTGAAGATAACATCTTTTTATGAGGAGGACGGTGAGGCCTTCCATGAGGCATGGGAAAGGTTTAACTTGTTGCTCACTTAGATGTCGCTACATATATACCCTCATAAGTTGAAGGTGAATTCTTCCTACAGTGGACTTTCTTCTATCATGTAGATGCTAGTGGATAATGCATGTGGGGGTACAATCGTAGATAAGAGAGCAGTCGAAGCCTATGATATCTTGGAAAAGATCGCCTAGAACTCACAACAGAGGTCATCAAATGTGAGAAAGGGCGGAAGGATAGAAGTTGGGGTGGACACCCAAGTGCAAATTCAGATGTCGAGGATGACTAAAGAACTTCAATCCATTAAGGATCTTATAACAAGAAAGCCAGGGTCTTCTCATGGAGTGAGTCAAGTCATGGGAGAGATAGATGGGGGAGAAGGGTAGTTTGGGCAAGAAGAGGAAGCCCAAACCCTTGGGGAATTCTAGAGACCAAGGAATGACCCTTACTTGAATACGTATAATTCAAGGTTAAGAAACCACCCTAACTTGTCTTGGTCAAACAACAACCATCTAGGTGCAAGTAACTACCAAGGTGCAAACAACTATCAAAGTGGAAACAACTACCAAGGTGGGAACAACAATCAAGGGTACCAAAATCGTGAATACAATAGGTACAACCAAGGAGGTCTTAGCAACACCAACAACTAGTGGGGAAGTTTAAGTAACAATCCACCAACGAATTACAACTCCCAAGCACCCTCTAATCAACCCAAGGAAAAATCATTGGAGAAGATAGTCAGCACGGTGATAAAGACAGTTGAAATCGGTTCTGAAGCCCTTAAGAACACTCTACACGCATCTAAGCAGAGAATGATAGCTTACATGCAATCAACGATCAGAGAGCCAATAGTCATGGAGCGTCATTAAAAAAGATGGAGACCCAGTTGGCCCAACTCTTGGAGGCAGTGGTTAAGCAGAACAAGGGAAAGTTACCGAGTACCAATGAGCACATTAATGTGCTAGAAGTGGTTGAGGAGGAGGTTGAGAAAGTGGTAGGACCAGAGATTGTACCCAACCAAGTGAGAGTTCTAGATCACTCCATTAAGGTGGATGTAGATAATGTGGTGAAGGTCGCACAGAATGATGAACGGGAAAAGGGTGAAGGTTTCCCCACTTAACTTATGGATCCCGGAAGTTTTGTGATAGACGTTACTATTGGGAACTCATAAAAATTGGGAGCAGTGCTTGATATGGGAGCTAGCATCAACATGATGCCACTTGAGTTGTACAAGCAATTGAAGATCCAGTCAATTAAGCCAACTATTATGACTCTCATTATGGCAGACAACTCTCCCAAAACTCCAATAGGTGTAGTGGAGGAAGTTTTCGTGAATGTGCACGGTTTGATAGTGATATAAACCTCGTCGATTGTATCAAGATTGATGCTTAAGATTGTCTAACCTCTGGTTCGGGTGGAAACCACGACCCAACACCTATAACGAGATGTGAACCTTGGTATAAAGGATGACGCCACAATCAAGGATGGAATACTCGATTGATAAGTCAAGGAGGAACGCCTTAGAGAAATGTGATAAGTTCCAATTAGTTCTCAAAGAACAAAAGAGAAATATTCTCTCAATTTTCATTCAAATTCCAGTCTCCTACTCACAATCAGTTGATCCCACCAAAAAATAGAATAATTAGTGAATTCTATGGCTGCCAATTTCATCTTCTTCAATTCGAAATATTCATGGCAATCAAACACCAACTCTATTCTTTTCTCCCACTCCAAATAAGCTTCAGGATCAGTTTTACCTTGGAAGGTTGGAATCTTCACCTTTATACTACCCAAATTATTATCAACCCTGTTAGGATTCCCGTTGTGTTTAATTGGCTTATTTCGTGATCAAACCACATGTGGGGATGCTTTGTAAGGGTAGCTTAGATGTTGTGTTATTGCTTAGGCCCTTTTGAAGACCTCACCATTGACAAGCACCAAAGGTAATATTCTAAGTGCTTACTTGTCTTGAAGAGATAGATGCACACACTCACAACTCATGCATATGTTTAATCCTTATATGTTGTGTGTCTTTTATGTGTGCCTTAATGCTCATTAACATCTCTTCTTGCATGTTAGTTTGATTGCATCTTGCATATCCAATTGCCTTGTCATGCTTAGACTTAGGATTGCATTTTTGCACTGGGCGCCCCCAAAAGCGCTGTACAGAAGCGCTGTACGAACAGCGCCCATTGAGCGCTGTTCAGACCTGATCGATTTAATCGGTCGCTGTTGGGTCGCTGTTGGGGCGCTGTACGTGGCGCTGTACAAAGCGCTGTACGAACAGCGCCACTCTGTTTCCTCGTGAAAACAGAGCAAGGGCGCTGTACAGGCGCTGTACAAGGGCGCCCTACGTACAGCGCCCAAGGCAAATAGTGGGCAAACTTATCAAAACGACCACACTTTGTTTTGGCCCCCTATATATATGCCACTTTGACTTTAGGTCAATTACAAGAGTTCATATTCAGATTCCATACTTAGGAGATTTTTCAAAGAGAAGAAAAATTCCAAAGAACTCATTTTTATTACTCAAACACTTGTTCCATGATCATCAATCATCATCTAGCATCATCTTAGATCATCTAGATGACATCTTGCATGGATTCTTCATCATACTTTGCTTGGTAAGCTTTTCACTAATATCTTACATATTTTGTGTTTCTCTTATCTAGCAATCTCAATTTAATTACTTGTATGTGATTTTATATTTGTTGAATACAAGATTGAGATTAGTATGATGTATGTTTGAGAAGTTGTATTGTGCTAGCATATTAGGTTTGTGTGCTTGATATTGATTAGCCAAACTAATTGACATGTCATTTAGTTTTGATATCTAGGATTGCTCTTAATTGCATATTAATCATCTTAGATAAGCATATAGGGTTTCCCTTGCTCTATGTTGCATTTTGGATATTTTCATATATTCACTTAGGGTTGTATTCTCTTCAAGAGAAGCTAAGTCTTGTGTGTAGCAATCGGGATTAGGTTGCTTAGATCGCAAGCAAATTGGACTAGGTTCACTCATACCGGGATTAGGTAGGTGTGTGATTACTTCCGGGATTAGGTTGTAATCGTTTGCACATTTAGTGGATTCGAGGTTCGAGTGTGGCTTACTTACATAGCCCGTGGTTTTTCCCGTGAGGGTTTCCACGTAAAAATTCAAGTGTTATTTTAATTTCCGCACCATATTACACTTGCTTGTTTATATTATCTTGAGGGTAATTTCGTAATTTTGACTAACACGAAAAATTGGGTAAAAAGCGTAAAATCTATTCACCCCCCCTCTAGATAGCTTTATACACACCGTGGTATATTTAGTTTCAATTGGTATCAGAGCGGGTTCCTAGACATACATAGGTGATCCTTGCTTTATTTTGGTGTGTTTTGCATTTTGTGTGATTTTTGATCATTCATACATTTGCATTCATTTCATTCATTCATAAACACTATGAGTGGAAACGGTGGAAATGGTGGTGGCCACGAAGGAGCTTCTAGCACAAGGCCTCCACTTCTTACCGGTTTGAACTATTCCCAATGGAAAGGGAAGATGGAATCCTACATATGCCAAATTCATGACCGTGCATGGATGGCGGTGGAAGACGGATATGATCTCCCTATGATGACTCCCGCGGGTGGAGGACAAGATGTTTTGAAGCCTAAGGCGCAATGGAACGCGCAAGAGTTTGAGGCTTCAAAGTGGAATAGGAAGGCGATGCATGCCATTATGTGTGCCATGGATGAGAATCAGTACAAGCTTATTCAGAACACTCAAATTGCCAAAGTGGCATGGGACATCCTTCAAGTTGCACATGAGGGAACCGAGGTGGTGAAGGAGTCCAAGCTTCAAGTCCTCCAAACTCAATTTGAGTTACTTAGGATGGGAGAGGATGAATGCTTCAACGACTTCGAAATCAAATTGATGGACATAGTAAATCAAAGCCATCAACTCGGAGACCCGTATTCGGATAGGAGAGTCAAGCAAAAAATTATGAGATCTCTCCCCGATAGGTTTGAATCAAAGGTGACGGCCATAGAAGAAAATAGTGGCTACATGGATATGAAGCCAAGTGAGGTAATTGGGCGTCTCCTTGCATATGAGTCTAGGAAGGCTCCTAGCAACACTACTCCTCCTAAGAAGTCTAAAGGAATAGCTTTGAAAGCATCTAAGGATGCAAAGGAGGCAAAGCATGAATCGGATGAAGACCTTGCCTTATTTGTGAAACGGTTCAACAAGGTTATGGGGTTCAAGAAGAAGAAGGGATTTGGGTCAAGAGGACAAGATTTGAAGAAAAAGAGTTCCTTCAAGAAGTTTGAGCCTAGACAAGAGAGGACCGAAAGGAAAGGGGTCCGATGCTTTGAGTGTGGTGGGATTGGTCACTTTGCCCCCGAATGTGCGAATCACAATGAGAGGAAGAAGGGTAAAGTGATGGCCGCCACATGGAGTGGGAGTAGTGATGACTCCAATGAGGAGGATGAGTCTTCAAGTGAGGAAGAGCTCATGGCTAACTTCCTAGCTTTTGCATCTTCTCACAAGAGCAAAAGTGCTAGTGAAAAGGAAGATTTGAGTCAAGAGGAAATTGACTCTAGTGAAGAAGAAAGTGACTCCTCTTCTAGTTCCAAGAAGAAGTTTGTGGAGCAAAAGGTGCTTAGCTAAATACCATGCCGAGTTCAATGATTTAGCACTTAAAAGCACAAGAAAGATTGAGAGGTTGAGAGAAGAAAACCTTGAACTTTCGGCTCACAATGACCACTTAAGTGAACAAGTGGAAAGATTGAAGAGGAGAGAGGATAAGTTAATTGAGGAGTTAGACTTATCCAAGAGAAGTGAAGAAGGCTTGAAGAGGGAACTTGTAGAAGCTAAAGAGTCCTTGGCTAGGATAGATTCTAGCACCAAGAAGCTTGATCATTTACTTGGTGTTGGAAAGAGTCCAAGTGACAAGAGAGGTCTTGGGTATGAAGATGGCAAGAAAATCTCAACCTCTAACAAGACTATATTTGTCAAGAGCTTGAAGAATGAAGAAACTTCATTTGTGCAACCTCCTAGGAAGAAGTTAGAAATAGGACAAAGTTCTAATGCACAAGTGAAGATGGGGCCAAGAAGGAAAACTCAAGCTCAACCTCCTAAGGTTCCTCAAGCCAACACTCCTCCCAAATTGGCTCACAAAGGAAAGAGACCAATCATGCAACCTCAAGCTTGGAAGCAACCAAGACCGGTTCAACAACGAAGACGGATTGAACCCACATATCCACAAAGACATGGACGTGCTCAAAGGCGAGGTATGATTCCTTTTTTCATTCCTATTTGTCACTTTTGTGGTTGTGATGGTCATATTAGACCAAATTGCTTTCAATATATTAAAATGTGTAGAAAACAAAGCATGATTGAAAAGAGAAAGAATAGAGCCAAGATGCATGTTTCTAGGAAAGAAAATATTGATTTGCATGATCCTAGAAATAGTAGAGCACATGTACCAAAGACCACTAAGAAAGCTAAAATTGTTGCTAAGTGGATTAGAAAGAATGATAATGTTTGCCATGTTGCACAAATAGCCTTGAAGGCAAATTCTTCTAATTTTTGGTACTTGGATAGTGGGTGCTCTAGGCACATGACGGGAAACAAGAGTTTCTTCGAGACTCTTGTTATGGAGGAAGGTGGAAATGTCACTTTTGGTGATGGATCCAAAAGAAATGTTATAGGGAAAGGAACCATTTCCGTTCCCGGATTACCCTCCTTATCCAATGCTTTATTTGTTGATGGCTTGAAAGCCAATTTAATTAGCATTTCACATCTTAGTGATGAAGGATATTCCGTCTTGTTCTCTAAAGATTATTGCTCTATCCTTAAACCCGATGGACAAACCTTGTTGAAAGGCATGAGATCTAGCGACAATTGCTATTGTCTTGAAGCTAGAATTGTATCTAATCATGTGTCCATGGATGAGCAAATTGAGTTGTGGCATGAAAGACTTGGCCACATGAACTTTAGGGATCTACGGACCCTTGGAAAGTTCAATTGTGTGCGTGGCCTCCCTAAGCTTGGGAAGAAAGCCAATGGCATTTGTGGACCTTGCCAACAAGGAAAGCAAACCAAAAGCATGCACAAAAAGGGTAAGTATCTCACCACCAAGGAGCCACTTGAGCTTCTCCACATGGACCTCATGGGTCCCATGCAAACCGAAAGTTTGGGTGGAAAGAGATACATTTTTGTTTGTGTTGATGATTTCTCTAGATTTACATGGACATATTTTCTTAGAGAAAAATCCGAAACTTTTGATAAGTTTAAAATGCTTTGTACTAAATTGCAAAATGAAATGAATTCTAACATTAGAAGCATTAAACGGATTAGAAGTGACCATGGGAGAGAATTTGAGAATGCCACCTTTGAAACCTTTTGTAATGGTTTAGGCATCTCCCATGAATTTTCTGCTCCTAGGACACCTCAACAAAATGGAGTTGTTGAGAGGAAGAATAGGGTCCTCCAAGAGATGGCCCGTGTGATGTTGCTTAGCAACAATGTCCCTAGGAACCTATGGGCCGAAGCCATTAACACGGCTTGCTATATAGGAAATAGAGTGTTCCTAAGGCCCGGTACTAGAAACACCTCCTATGAGTTATGGAAAGGCAAGAGGCCAAATGTTAGCTACTTCCACACTTTTGGAAGCAAATGCTACATTTTGAATGACCGTGATCAACTTGGCAAGTTTGATGCTAAGAGTGATGAGGGTATTTTTATTGGCTATGCCTTAAATAGTAGAGCCTATAGAGTTTTCAATTTAAAGACTCTAAGTGTTATGGAATCATCCAATGTCGTATTTGATGATACTAGGCTCAAGTCTAATGATCATGATGAGGAGGTTATTTTTAGTGATGATTCTCCTTTGGAGAAGGTTGTGGTGTCGCCTAATGTTGGGACATCTAATGTCAACAATGATGGCACACAACCTATTGATAGAGTTCCTCTCTTGGACTCTAAAGAACCCGCTCCATGGGTTAGGAAACTCCATGATAAAGAAGATATCATTGGAGAGGTAAATGAGGGTGTTAGGACTAGACGCCAACTTGCTAATCTTATTAGCTATACATGTTACACCTCTCAAATTGAACCCAAAAAGGTTGAAGAAGCCTTAAATGATGAATTTTGGGTTCTTGCCATGCAAGAAGAGCTAAGCCAATTCGAAAGGAATGAGGTTTGGACTCTAGTTCCTAGGCCTAAGACCACTAATGTCATAGGCACCAAATGGATATTTAGGAACAAATCCGATGAGGATGGCAACATAGTGCGGAACAAGGCTAGACTTGTAGCACAAGGGTACTCTCAAATTGAGGGTATCGACTTTGAGGAGACTTTTGCTCCCGTTGCCCGCTTAGAGTCCATTAGGCTTCTCTTGTCCATCTCTTGTGTGCACAAGTTCAAATTGCACCAAATGGACGTCAAGAGTGCCTTCCTCAATGGCTTCTTGCAAGAGGAAGTGTTTGTTGAACAACCTAAGGGGTTTGTGGATGCACACCACCCCAATCATGTCTATCGCCTCAAGAAGGCACTTTATGGGTTGAAACAAGCACCGAGGGCTTGGTATGAGCGCCTCACTCAATTTCTTGTTGACAACAACTACACAAGAGGTAGTGTTGACAAGACACTATTCATCAAGAGAGACAATGATGAGCTTTTCATAGCTCAAATTATGTTGATGATATAGTTTTTGGCTCCACCAACAACACCAAAGTCCAACAATTTGTTGATGTCATGTCTCTTGAATTTGAGATGAGTCTTGTTGGTGAGCTTAGTTACTTCCTAGGTTTGCAAATTAGGCAAATGCATGATGGGATTTTATAACCCAAGCCAAATATGCTAAGAACCTAGTGAAGAAGTTTGGTTTAGAGAAAGCCAAACATTGTGATACACCCATGAGTACCACTTTGAAGCTAAGCAAGGATGCTAGTGGTAAAAGTGTGGAACAAACTCTATATCGTGGCATGATAGGTAGCTTGCTTTACTTGACCGCAAGTAGGCCCGATATATCTTTTAGTGTGGGTGTGTGTGCTAGGTACCAAGCGGATCCTAAGGAGTCCCACCTCTCTTGTGTGAAGAGGATCATTCGCTATGTGAATGGGACATCCAACTATGGGATTTGGTACTCTTTTGACACTAATGCTAGTCTAGTTGGCTTTAGTGATGCGGATTGGGCAGGAAATTGTGATGATAGGAAGAGCACATCGGGCGGTTGCTTCTTTCTAGGCAACAACTTGGTGTCTTGGTTTTGCAAGAAGCAAAACTCGATTTCCTTGTCCACGGCCGAGGCCGAGTACATAGCCGCGGGGAGTGGATGCACACAACTCCTATGGATGAAACAAATGCTTGTAGACTACGGATTCAACCAAGGTACTCTCACTCTCTTTTGTGATAACATGAGTGCTATTAATATTTCCAAGAATCCGGTTCAACATTCTAGAACTAAGCATATTGACATCCGCCATCACTTCATTAGAGAGCTTGTTGAAAATAAATGCATAGTACTTGAACATGTAGGTACTAATGATCAACTTGCGGACTTATTTACTAAACCCTTAGATGCTACTCGATTTAAAACTCTTAGTAGATCTATTGGGATATGTCTTGTGGAGTGATGTTCTATGATTGACCCCATATGGGGAACTCAAGCAAAGAGAGCTATTTTGCATTCATGTAACTTGCAAAAAAATTTGAAATAACTTATGCCTCTTCTTTTGATTGCTTGAGTAAGCTTGGTTGTACATATGTATATATATGCTTTCAAATTCTATAAGTGTGAACCTTGCTTGTCTACAATCCATGTCATATTTATGTTCAAACATGCATTTTTGGACTAGGAGATTTACATAGGAAGTATGATGTGAATGACCTATAGTTATCTCCATGACATGATGATTCTTTAATAACATGCTAATGCTAAATGAAAAAGCATGAAATTCATACAACATGCTCACATGAAAAGCATGAATTGATGATTGCATATTCTTAAAAATGCAAAACTTGTGTGAAAGCTTATGAGACTCTAAATGAATAAAGGATCTTGTATCCGTTCAAAGGAATTTACATTCCAAATGTCTCTCTTTCTTTATTAGTTGAACATGGTTACTATCATACGGATATCTTATCCGGAAAAATCAAATAGGGTGCAAAGTCGCTCATGCCATGTTTCGCTTATAAAGTTGGATATAGTTGCTCTTAAATTGAAATCAATAATCTCTATATCCTTGCTTTTCCCATGACATTGGTGAAATTGGTTTGAATTCAAATTAGAAACCTTTGTCATTTGCTTTGCCAAATACCATTGTATTTTGGACTTGAATGCTATATGTCTTGTATGCAAAGCATGTTGGATTCACACATTTTCTCAAATAAATCTCCTTGTTTCTCTCAAATTAATTGAAGTGCATAAAGTGACTTATATGTATATGCATATCTTGCATGCTTCTATCTCTCGTTGCTTTGAGTGACCCGGTTGGGGACTACTCCTTTGCCTATATCATGACAAAAAGGGGGAGTAGGATATGGTAAGGGGAGTTGCAAAATATAGAAGCTTTTGTGCATTTTGGGGAGAACATACATTGAGGGGGAGTAACCCTTTGAGGGGGAGCATTGCATTTATCATTCATTGCATACATTTGCTAATGTTGTGCCTAAATTCTAAAAATGCAAATGCTTGGTATTGTTCTCACATGATTAATCTCACACTTTACTTGTATTGGAAATGCTAGAAACTTTATTTTCAGGACTTGATTGTTCTACAAGAGATTGAAGACTTGAAGTTTTTACTTTCTTATCTCTTTGTAATGTAGATAATCATTGTAGTCCCGTAGTTTCTAATTCTATGTGAGGAATCATTGTGAGTGGTGGTTTTGTCACGAAATAGCCAAAGGGGGAGATTGTTAGGATTCCCGTTGTGTTTAATTGGCTTATTTCGTGATCAAACCACATGTGGGGATGCTTTGTAAGGGTAGCTTAGATGTTGTGTTATTGCTTAGGCCCTTTTGAAGACCTCACCATTGACAAGCACCAAAGGTAATATTCTAAGTGCTTACTTGTCTTGAAGAGATAGATGCACACACTCACAACTCATGCATATGTTTAATCCTTATATGTTGTGTGTCTTTTATGTGTGCCTTAATGCTCATTAACATCTCTTCTTGCATGTTAGTTTGATTGCATCTTGCATATCCAATTGCCTTGTCATGCTTAGACTTAGGATTGCATTTTTGCACTGGGCGCCCCCAAAAGCGCTGTACAGAAGCGCTGTACGAACAGCGCCCATTGAGCGCTGTTCAGACCTGATCGATTTAATCGGTCGCTGTTGGGTCGCTGTTGGGGCGCTGTACGTGGCGCTGTACAAAGCGCTGTACGAACAGCGCCACTCTGTTTCCTCGTGAAAACAGAGCAAGGGCGCTGTACAGGCGCTGTACAAGGGCGCCCTACGTACAGCGCCCAAGGCAAATAGTGGGCAAACTTATCAAAACGACCACACTTTGTTTTGGCCCCCTATATATATGCCACTTTGACTTTAGGTCAATTACAAGAGTTCATATTCAGATTCCATACTTAGGAGATTTTTCAAAGAGAAGAAAAATTCCAAAGAACTCATTTTTAATTACTCAAACACCTTGTTCCATGATCATCAATCATCATCTAGCATCATCTTAGATCATCTAGATGACATCTTGCATGGATTCTTCATCATACTTTGCTTGGTAAGCTTTTCACTAATATCTTACATATTTTGTGTTTCTCTTATCTAGCAATCTCAATTTAATTACTTGTATGTGATTTTATATTTGTTGAATACAAGATTGAGATTAGTATGATGTATGTTTGAGAAGTTGTATTGTGCTAGCATATTAGGTTTGTGTGCTTGATATTGATTAGCTAAACTAATTGACATGTCATTTAGTTTTGATATCTAGGATTGCTCTTAATTGCATATTAATCATCTTAGATAAGCATATAGGGTTTCCCTTGCTCTATGTTGCATTTTGGATATTTTCATATATTCACTTAGGGTTGTATTCTCTTCAAGAGAAGCTAAGTCTTGTGTGTAGCAATCGGGATTAGGTTGCTTAGATCGCAAGCAAATTGGACTAGGTTCACTCATACCGGGATTAGGTAGGTGTGTGATTACTTCCGGGATTAGGTTGTAATCGTTTGCACATTTAGTGGATTCGAGGTTCGAGTGTGGCTTACTTACATAGCCCGTGGTTTTTCCCGTGAGGGTTTCCACGTAAAAATTCAAGTGTTATTTTAATTTCCGCACCATATTACACTTGCTTGTTTATATTATCTTGAGGGTAATTTCGTAATTTTGACTAACACGAAAAATTGGGTAAAAAGCGTAAAATCTATTCACCCCCCCTCTAGATAGCTTTATACACACCGTGGTATATTTAGTTTCAAACCCTCTCTCCATACCTATCTTCCACTTGTGCATTTTCCACTTGATCTAAGCGCTCATGTCATTGTTCCAATTCCCCCCTCATCATCCGTCTCATCTCCCCTACTAATGCCTCCTTCCAAAGCTTTAGATTCGTCGGGATGGAAGAATCATCAGTAGTACCTTTATCTTCGTTTTCGGACATATTTTCTTGCAAAAAAAAAAAAAGATTAGAAAAAAAAACCTCACAACACTCCCTCACATGTTTCACTCGAATAATCAGTTCACTCAACACTCGTGTTTACATACAATAAATTCGGCTTTTACCCTCAGTATGTACTCACCACTCTTGCCTTTTTCCACTCGTAATTTCTCAAAAGTTCTTATCAAACTAACCAAACAATAATCAAGATTTCTTAGCCACGTTCACACTAAACAAAAATCTCCTAGGTTCACACGAAACGAATCACAACGAAACTGGAATAACAAAGACGAGTTTCTACTACCAGAATTTTTTTTTTTTCTGAATGTCTTTGCATGAAACCAAGAAGAGAAATAACAATAGTTGATGCATTCAACTACAGGATAGTTCTAAATTTGATAAGAACTTTTGAGAGGATAGGTGAGCTAGAGAGAGAGAACATAAAGCTCAACCTAGAAGTTAAGTTGCTAAAGGCTGAAAATGGGATTCTGAGAAGGAAGGTCCAGGAATTCTCGATCTTGAACACGGAGCTAGGAGAGCAAGTCGTTCTGCTTAACCAAAAGGAGAAGTTAGTCTCCAAAAACCTAGAGGAATTGGCCAAGCTGTCTGAAGAGTTTGAGGAAGAAAATTCTAGGAAGTCAAGGAAGATGCTTATGGGGGTTGAGAGGTCAACCAATGTCGTAATAGAGTTGCAAGCACGGTTACACAAGAAGGAGGAAGAATTAAAGCTCGCCAAGGTCAAGGAATGCGACTTTATAGGCCAACTAGACGAGGCGTAGAAAGAGTTGAAATCCTTCCGGATTCGGTAATACCGATGGCCCCACATCCATAACCAAATAGGGAGTTTTCTTGACCATTCTTTCACTTGTTATTTTTGTACCAAAAGAGGGCACACTAAGGCCCATTGCTTTAGTTTCAAAAGGTTTAGAACAAGTCAAATGAGGTCTAGGATGTACCTACCAAAAGTCAAACAAATTTGGGTTTGGAAAGACTTAGTAAGTCGAGTGAGAATAGTGAGGATAAATACAGTAAATAGGCCATTGGCACCCGCTTGGGTAGTCAAGAAGAGTGTGCTCCCTAATCCAGTCAAGCCTCCTTTGGTTTACCATGTCTAGCTTTGAGTGCATTGCACCCGTTTTAGATTTAGTTTTAATATTTTTTGCATTTTTGTTATTTAGTATTGGTTTTGTGTGATATTTGGTTTATAAGGCATGAAAACTTGTTGACTGTGGTATTTTTGTGCAGGGAAGATAAGGATCAGAATTCACTGCCTGTGCCTAGGTAATAGTGCGGGTCACTGACCCGCACTCCACCTGCACTTTGAGTAAGCAGAGAGCATCAGGTAATATAGTACGGGTCAAGTGCGGGTCATTGACCCGCACTCCACCCGCACTTTGGGCACGTGATATATATCCAATGTCGTTTTCATTAGGGCTCCACCACATTCCAACAAAACAAAGAATGCCCCACTTCTCTTTTCACTCTCTACAAACCCTAAGGTATCCCTTGTGCCCACGTTTCAATTTTTAGACAACCAAGGTATGAAATCTTTCTCTAATTTTGTTTACATGCTATTATAATCGTGATTTTCATCTTTTCTCTCTATGATTCTCTCTATATATGCATGAACTCCATTGGTTATGGATGGGTCACGAATTTATGCCATTCTTTTTGCTTATTTATGATGCACGTAGGGAGTATCTTGTGATTACATGTTGAAGGAAATGGGTTTAGGTAGTGTTGTTATTTTCACTCACATGAATGTAATCTCAAAATTTAGGGTTTTTGAATGAGTTTTAAGTAAATTTGAAAGTGGAGATAAATTGTTGATTAATTGTGCTTGAGAAGTGTTTGAAATTAATTTGGATATCAAGTTGTGTATGTTGGTATGATTGTGAGCATGTGTAAGGATTCCCGTTGTTTTAAATTGGCTTATTTCGTGATCAAACCATATGTGGGGATCATGTAAGGGTAGCTTAGGAATGTGTTCAAGCTCAAGGCCCTTGCAAGTGTTAAGCACTCCAAAGGTAATACTCTAAGTGCTTACTTGTCTTGAAGAGATAGTTGCACACACTCACAACTCATGCATATGTTTATTCCTTGTATGTTGTGATTCTTATGGTTGTGCATTAATGTTCATTTAACATCTCTTCTTGATTGGTATTTTGATTGCATCTTGTGATTATATGTCATAGCATTTTAGGCTTTTAGGATGCATCTTAATTTACCTTTTTACCCCTTGCATGATTTCTTGTGGGGTTCAAAGGTGTGGGCTGTGCGCTGGTCGTCAAGCGCCAGACCAGCGCAGCTCACCAGCGCAGATCGCCCCAGTGGTCTGTCGCTGGTCGTGCGCTGGTCCACACCAGCGCAAGCCCACCAGCGCTAATCGCCCAGTGGTGCTCCGCTGGTCGTGCGCCTATGTGAGCGTTGGTTGTCCACTGCCCTTGCAAAAATGTGCCTATGCACTGGTCGTGCGCCTGTCGTCCAGCGCAGGTCCACCAGCGCACAGAGCAATTTTCTGGTGCGTTTTCAAAACGACCTCACTTCACTTATGGCCCCTATATATATGCTAACTTGATTTTAGGTCACTTAAGAGAGTTCATATTCAAGCTTCATACTTAGGATATTTTTCAAGACAAGAAAAATACACAAAGAACTCATTTTTAATTACTCAAACACTTTTTCTTGATCATCAATCATCATCTAGCATCATCTTTGATCATCTAGCATGGATTCTTCATCATACTTTGCTTGGTAAGCTTTTCACTAATATCTTACATATTTTGTGTTTCTCTTATCTAGCAATCTCAATTAATTACTTGTTTGTTATTTTGTATGCTTTGGATACAAGATTGAGATTAGTATGATGTATGTTTGAGAAGTTGTATTGTGCTAGCATATTAGGTTTTGTGCTTAATATTGATTAGATAAACTATTTGACATGTCATTTAGTTTTGATATCTAGGATTGTTCTTAATTGCAAATTCATCATCTTAGATAAGCATATAGGGTTTCCCTTACTCTATGTTGCATTTGGATATTCATATATTCACTTAGGGTTGTCATTCTCTTCTAGAGAAAGTAAGTCTTGTGTGTAGCAACCGGGATTAGGTTGCTTAGATCGCAAGCAAATTGGACTAGGTTCACTCATACCGGGATTAGGTAGGTGTGTGATTACTTCCGGGATTAGGTTGTAATTGTTTACACATTTAGTGGATTCGAGGTTCGAGTATGGCTTACTTACTAGCCCGTGGTTTTTCCCGTGAGGGTTTCCACGTAAAAATCAAGTCTTATTTAATTTCCGCATTTTATACTTGATTTATTGCTTTATCTATTTAGGGGTAAATTCGTAATTTTGACTAACACGAAAAATTGGGTAAAAAACGTAAAATCTATTCACCCCCCCTCTAGATAGTTTTATACACACCGTGCTATATTTAGTTTCAGCATGAATGTGATAATATTTTGGTTTTGAAAACGCTAGAAAACTGGAAGCGAGGTGGGTTGATCAGTCATTTATTGTATATGTTTTTGATCCCCATTCCTCCAATTAATTGCTTGTTTCTTGAGTCTTTTTGGGATTTAATGTGTGTTTATGAGCATTTTCAGGATTTTGGATCCAGATGAATATATTGAAGAATATCAGGCAAAAAGTGCTATTTTGAAGACTTCAGGGGCTTTCATGCAATTATCCAATAGTGCAGCTGAAATCGCTCACAATTGTTTAGCAGCGATGCAGTAGCGATCAGAAGACAGTAGTTGCTGCTGCCGAACCGCTGCCGCTGCCGCTGCCGCAGCGGTTCCCCGTTTCTCGTCTAGGGCGCTGCCACAATGGCAGCGGTCATGGCAGCGGTTTTGCGATAACAGGCCTGACGAAGGAATCTTTTCATAGTCAGATTGAAGGGGCCTATAAATAGGTTATGATGTCTATTAGGGCTCTCTCTCTGGCTGGTTCTGAAACTCTCTCATTCAGACATTCCACACTTTTTGCTCATCAAACAAATTCATCATTCACCTTACTCATAGAAGATTCGAAGACAAAAGAAGATTTCAGCATCAAAGATTTGAAGAATTTGTTGAGCTTTTCAATGGGTTTTATCATCTCTTACTCTTGTCTTTCCTTTTCTAATATGTGTAACTAACTCCATACTAGGGAGTCAATGTGAACCTCTATGAATACTCTTTGTTAGAATTGACTATATTTCCATTAATTCAAGTTTTGATTCATTCAATTCATTCTAAGTCTTAATTCTTTATTTGTGTTAATGCATGATCATACGTTGGCATGAATTTAGGGTTTTGATAATTTAACAATTAAGTTTGGAGTGTTGATCTACACGTAACCTTAATTAATATTCAATTGAAATGGGTAAAACTGACCTTAGCATTGATCTATGCAAGTAGGTTTTGGTTCATTAGTTCTTGCACTTAATGGGTTCTCGGTTATAGTTTGCGCCATTGATCTATGGGTAAGTTATAATTGAGAACACTTGATTCATCCCTGGATCATACGGTAACAATCATAAATAAGATAAGAACGAACCCTTAACTTGAGTTACATCTTTTATCAAAAGTCAGTTCGAAGCATTGAGTAAACATAGTTGGGGAGCATTGATGACCTAGTCCTCTCACCTCTTGATCACATTCACATATTCTTTTTAATTGCTTTCTTAGTTTAATTTAGTTTTAATCAAATCAATCATCAAACAAACTCTCTTGGTTACTTTTAATTGCTTAGCTTTAATTAGAATTAGTTATAACTAGTAAATCACTTTTCCTCGTGGGAACGATCCCTACTTGTCGCTGTACTTATCTCACGATTCGTGCACTTGCGAGTTAGGTTTTTATAACACGATTTTACACATCATGGGTCACTGACCCGCACTCCATATGCACTCTATCAGTCAGGGCCAAACTCTACTGCTTTGAAATTTTTTATGTTATCTCTAGTTCCTTGTTATGATGTCCTCTTAATTATATTGTCTTTCTTGTATAGATGTTAGGGAGAACCACGAGGACTACTAAACAAGTAGGTCAAGGTTCTGGGAGAGGGTAAAGGAGGGCATCTCAAGTGCCTCCTTGTGTCAGACACAACGAGTTTGATGCCCACATGGAATATTTCGGATGGCGTGACATTGTGGTAGAGAGAGGATTAGCATTAAAAGAGCTAGCAGACACTCCTATACCTCAAGTAGTAGAAAGGAAGGGGTAGGAAACTTTCGCTAGCCCTCCTCTGTATTGCAGAAGAGTAGTGGAGTAGTTCTATGCTGCATTGGTACTGGAATATTTTCAACAATATGGTTCCGTATTGGTCCGAGGAGTGGAAGTGCGGATGACTATAGCTGACATCAACAAGTACTATAGGACCAAGCTTCCAGAGGACCCAGATGCTGTGGGAAGGCTCCGTAAAAGAGTGACTTGGAATGACCTTTTCCTGACACAGAATGTGGAGTTTGCCAACGAATTAGTGACTAGACCAATGGAGTTTTGGGTGGCCCCAGACTACCGTATAAAGCACACAAACTTGAAATTAGAATTGGGTTTTTGGCACGTCTTCATCTCTCACTCCCTAATTCCCAAGAAGCACAGGACCTCATTTAATTTCAATGCTACCATGGTCCTTTATTGCATCCTTCATGAGTAGTTGGTGGACATTGGTTATTTGGTCAAGAGAGAGATACTCGAACTTGGGAGCATAATGGTGGACAAGCAACCTCTCATATTCCCTAGCCTGATCACCGCTTTTTGTAAGGAGGCAGGGGTAGATTTCAGGGACAATCCTTTTGATAGTGGTATAGGGCCTGTTGATAGGGCCACATGGAACAACCAATTGAGAGAACGGGACCCTTCCGGAGTAAGAGTCAGAACTGGGAGGAAAAAACCTACTCGAGGGGCAAGCACAAGTAAACAGGTTGAAGAGGTTCCAGAACAAATGGGGTTCAGACAGGATGATATGGAGTATGATTAGATTCCTCCACCTCCGTAGGAATCTTTTGAGGAAATTCCTTGGCAGACTTTGCTTGTAGGTCTAACGAGCCTTAAGACTAATGTTGATAACAGAGCAGAGACCATTGGATGCTTTACAGATGTGTGGGACAACCTCACTGACATGAGAGAGGCGCTCAGTCTCCCATCTTATCCAAGGAAGAAGAAAAGGGTTGCCCCTTTCTCACCACCTTCAGGAGGCCCAACCATTGACCCGGAAGCGGCAAAGCTCCAGGCAATAATGGAGAGATCAAGGAAAGAGCATGAAGAAAGGATTATAGCAGAATTAGACCCCAGAGGGAAGGGGGTATCCAGTGTAGCAGAGGAGCAATCGTCAGACGAGGATTGGCCACCCATTTCCTCCATTTTTATTGCTATTTATTTTAAATTGTTTTATTGTTTTTGAATTCCCTTTTTATTTGTAGTTCCTTTGGACTTTATAGACTATGTTTTGAATTGCATTTGATAGTTGTTTGGTAGAGGTGTTGTGTTTAAGCTAAGTTGTTCATCTTTTTGGGAAACACATGGCAGCTTGCACGCAAAGAACCAATCTTCCTTCTAAGGGAGTTTTTACCTCTCAAAATTTGCGCTTAATTGATTTCAAGTTTTTGTTAAATGTGAATTTGGAATATTTTGTTGATATGAATGAACACATTTTTGTTGCATATTGATCATATACTTGTACATGTTTGATCTTATGAAAAGATCTGGTTTGGGGGTTGTAGTGCCCGGGTTCCGTCAATTTTGAGAATATGCTTGATATAGGTTGAAAATCGCTTTATG
This sequence comes from Acer saccharum, assembly GCA_030490815.1. Taxonomy (NCBI): domain Eukaryota; kingdom Viridiplantae; phylum Streptophyta; class Magnoliopsida; order Sapindales; family Sapindaceae; genus Acer; species Acer saccharum. Next base: position 33,010,726 of record CM059873.1, read on the forward strand.
ACATGTTGTATGAATCGCCTTGATTAGTAGAGCCTGTTTGAGTCTTGTAAGGTTTCCCCATCCCCCACCCCCCCACCCGCTAGGCCATGCTTTTGGTTGCCAACAATGGGGACATTGTTGAGTTTTGGTTTAGGGTGTAGACGCATTTGTTAAGCCATCTTGAGTCTTTTTATTGAGTTTTTTTAATCTGTTAGTGTCCAATTTTTTCAAATTTTGTCGCTTGGCCAAAACTTTTGAGCTTTAATTAGTTTGGATGTGATGCCTTTAGCGTGTGCTTTTAGCAAGTTCTTTATATGCGTAGTGATCTTGTGATGTAGCTTGGTGCCACCTTAGGGTTTTGCTTGTACCTTCATGGGTTTGTCCCATCCTTTGGTGTTAAGTTGAAGGGACTCGACGCTTTCACACCTTGTTCTAATAGTGGAGATCTCTGTGAGATCACAAACACAAACCTTCAAATTGCGTATTTTGAGTGTTAGCATTGATTATTCTTAAACACTCTTCTCGTCATATTACGTCACATGCCATAGGACATGCATATCATATAGTGTATTGCTTGATGAATGTGTTCATTCCCTTAATAGATGGTTGTGGAAATGATATTAGGCAATGTGTGTTCACTTAATTACCTACAATAGCCTAAACATGTTCCTATCCATATTGTGTGCTCCAAAGCCAAGCTTGAGGCCAAACACTACTCTTTCATTTGGTACCACATACAACCATATACCTCATAGCTTAAACACATGCCTACCTTTGTTACTAATCATGTTAGGATGTGTAATGGTGGTAATGAATGGAGTTAAGCTCTAAATTTTTTTTATTAAAAAAAAAAAAAAAAAAAAAAAAAAAAAAAAAAAAAAAAAACCGTGCACAAAAGAAAAAAAATGTGTTGAAAATATGCTAAGCAAATAGCTAGAAATGTAAAAGTACCCAAATCAGTACTTATGAGCCTTAATTGTCAAAATAAAAGAAATGTGGGCAACTAAAAAGAAAAGAAAATGAGAAAAGCAAAAGAGTTTTGAATTATTTGATGCTAAGTACTTATAAAGTAGAGTACAACATTGGAAGCACTAATATGGGTAAAATGAATGCCTAGAACACTAGCGTGCAAGTAATCAAAGGAAAAAGAGTGTTGTACGACTGTATGGACATATTATAGCATGATTGGTGATTTTGAACTCCAAATTGTCCATATTCTTTGTATTACCTCATTAAACCCCATGGCCATGTTATAACCAAGGAAAAGACTTTTGAAACCAATTATTGCACGGTGTGTATAAAACTATCTAGAGGGGGGGTGAATAGATTTTACGCTTTTTACCCAATTTTTCGTGGTAGTCAAGATTACAAAAATGCCCTCAAGATAATATAAACAAGCAAGTGTAATATGGTGCGGAAATTAAAACAACACTTGATTTTTACGTGGAAACCCTCACGGGAAAAACCACGGGCTATGTAAGTAAGCCACACTCGAACCTCGAATCCACTAAATGTGCAAATGATTACAACCTAATCCCGGAAGTAATCACACACCTACCTAATCCCGGTATGAGTGAACCTAGTCCAATTTTGCTTGCGATCTAAGCAACCTAATCCCGGATGCTACACACATGACTTACTTTCTCTATGAAGAGAATACAACCCTAAGTGAATATATGTGAATATCCAAAATGCAACATAGAGCAAGGGAAACCCTATATGCTTATCTAAGATGATTAATATGCAATTAAGAACAATCCTAGATATCAAAACTAAATGACATGTCAATTAGTTTAGCTAATCAATATTAAGCACAAAACCTAATATGCTAACACAATACAACTTCTCAAACATACATCACACTAATCTCAATATTGTATCCAAAGCATACAAAATAACATACAAGTAATTAATTGAGATTGCTAGATAAGAGAAACACAAAATATGTAAGATATTAGTGAAAAGCTTACCAAGCAAAGTATGATGAAGAATCCATGCAAGATGACATCTAGAAGATCAAAGATGATGCTAGATGATGATTGATGATCATGAAAAAGTGTTTGAGTAATTAAAAATGAGTTCTTGGAATTTTTCTTCTCTTTGAAAAATATCCTAAGTATGAAATCTGAATATGAACTCTCTTCCTTGACTTAAAGACAAAATGGCATATATATAGGGGGCCAAATCAAAGTGAGGTCGTTTAAGTAAGTTTCAAAGAAACGCGCCAAACCGCAGAATTGCTCCCGAGGAAACAGGGGAGAAACGGCGGTTTCATTCGACGGCCACCGACCGCCGATCCAATCGTCGAATTGGACCTGACACAACAGGGGAACAACGGCAGTTTCATTCGGCGGTTTCGGGACCACCGATCAAACCGCCGAATAAACCCGAGAGAAAAAATCAATCAGGTATGAAACGGTGGTTTCATTCGGCGGCCAGGCCGCCGATCCAAACCGCCGTTTCACCAATCTTGGTGAAACCAAGGGAGAAGCCAAGGGCTTCTCCAACGGCGATCTTCGCGCTAAAAACAAGCACACACGGTGCATGCGCGGACGTTTCCGAACAATAATGGGAAACAAATTACAAGACACATAAACACACAACAACATATAACAAAGAAGTGCAAGCGTGAAAAGTGACATGTGAAGAGAATGCACACAAATGCTGTAGGGAAAAATAATAACAAAAGTGGTAAACGCAGCGGAAGCGATACTAAAAACGATTTAGTGACTTTTAAAAAATTTTCCTTTATGAACCTTAAACCCTTTTAATCAATAAACATGCATATATATTAACAAAAGTAAATTACCTTTTGTCGCATGATCCGATTGACTTACGTCGATGGTAATCCGCAAGACCTTCAATCCGAGCACGAACGTGGATCACCTAGGAGCGTGGTCTCCCTTTTCTTTGAATTGCAAACCTGTGAATGGACCAAACAAAAACTTTCTTTTCTTTGTTAGTCACAAAACAATCAAAAGAATGTCAAAGATTATTCCGGTCACTTTTGAGTTCTCAATCTAATGATCGAAACTCGCGTGAACCTAGATCGATATCGTATACACAAGCTTATTGATGATTAAGCAATAGTATACTATCAAAGAATAATCTCACACTCCTTTTTGTCTTTTTAGAATAAAAAAGCTCTCTTGGAATTAAGAAGAAGAAGAAAGAAATAAAAACTCAAGCACCATTCATTGTGGTGGCCGAATTCTATAAGTATCCTTATATAGGTGGCCAAAATTTCTTCCTTCTTTCCTTATAGGGTGGCCGAATTCTCTATGTGTGTTTGCCTAGGGTTGCCGCAATTTTCCTCTACAAAAGAGGAGTTGTATTGCACCCAAAAACCACATGTCTTTTAAGACTTCAAACCCTAATCCAACTCTTTTATTTTTATTCTTTTATTTTGACTAAATAAAAAGACTCCTTATTTGATTAAATAAATAAAACTAATTTATTTATTTACTTATCAAACAAGTCTTTTTCTTTTAGGAAAGATTTGTTTCTTTAATTAAACAATTAATCAATAAATCAATTAATTCTTATTTAATTAAAACAAATGAAACAAAATAATATTTTTAGGTTAAAACATTAACCTAACCGCCCCACTTATATAAGATTGGGCCTAATATTATTTTCCTATTTCATTTAATCCATTGGACTTTAAATAAAAAGCCCACATGTGAACCAGACCCATTCTTACTAAAAGAAACAAGCCCACATGTCTTTCATTAATATATTAATATAATTGAGCAGCCCATTACTTAAATAATGTGCAAATTATATTCTTAATATATTAAATGCAATTCTAGATGGACCCTTAAATTGGTCCGGTAGAATATATCAAGTGATCCATGCAAGTCCGTGTGGATTGGGGATCTTGGCGGGCCATCTAAATTTAAGCTTCAATAGACATAACCTAATCACAATCAACAAATGATTCACTTAGGTCCGATCCATTAATTTTAACTCATTCCACTAAAGAGCTAAAACTGAACTCTTAAATAAAGATAGAAAAGGAAGATGCTCCTCATTCATACCCTAGACAATCATATTGGAGATAGTGTATCCTCGTGATTAATATCAGTAATCGCCAAGAGTTCATAGACCGCCTATAACTCTCCAAGTTACCATATTTACTCATATGACCACGTTTTGAACTTGGATATTTTGACTTGTCCAGAAGCCATGTTTTCAATAGACACTATCGAAAACTCAACGTTGAGATTTAATATCCAATTACCTCAAAACATCCATATGATGATATTATACTCTCATTTTATTAAATGGAGCCACGATGTCCATATCTATAAATGAAGTCCTCTATCGATTAACAAATGAATATCACCAAACTATCGAGGATAGACTATGCGATATAATCGTACTCATTGATAACTCAAATGATATCACTTGCAACCATAAGTCCATCATTTATCTCAGGATTAAGATAGACTCTCCGATTGTCCTGATAATGAAAAGACTATTATCTACTGACGGTTCTAGATAAAGCTTTTCTTTGTGACCCAGTTCAATGCACCCAGTGCACTAGATCCTTTTGCTCGAAGACACTCCGATGATTTTAGACTCATCATATCTCATTTGATCCCACTCAAATGCTAGCAAAAGAATTCTACAACTTTAACAAGATAAAGGTGCCCAACCTTTAACTTAAGTTGTGAACATTATTCAAGACTAACTAAAGAATTGTGTCTACCACATACATATCCAGATGTACGAACAATTCTTCTTTTCCCATAGTCTTTAGACCTTATGATTATTTACTTTGACAATTATAATATAAACTATAAATGCTATACGATTTGTTAAATCAGAAATCACTTTATTAATATGAAAAAGATTGTTAATTACAACATTACACTCTTGCTATTGAGCATAATCCTAACAATCTCCCACTTGCGCTATAGCAAATGTGTCATATCTCTCAAGCCCATGTTCTCTAGATGCCCATCAAAACTCTTCTGAGGTAGAGCCTTTGTGAAGGGATCCGCTAGATTTTCTGCTGACGCGATTTTGGTAATCGTCACGTCACCTCTTTGAACAATCTCCCTTAAAAGATGATACTTTCTTTCAATGTGTTTACCTCTCTTGTGACTTCTTGGTTCTTTCGAATTAGCCACTGCTCCACTGTTGTCACAGTAGATAGTGATCTGCTTATTCGCACTAGTAACCACTTCTAAGTCAATCAAGAATTGGCGGAGCCAAACAGCCTCTTTGGCAGCTTCGCATGCAGCAACATACTCAGCTTCCATGGTGGAATCAGCAATACAAGATTGCGTGATACTCCTCCATATAACTGCTCCTCCTCCAATAGTAAACACAGCCCCTGATGTGGATTTTCTGGAGTCAGAATCTGATTGGAAATCAGAATCTGTATACCCAACGGGAACCAAATCCCCTCCAGAGTATACAAGCATATTATCTCTCGTTCTCTTGAGATACTTGAAAATATGCTTGACTGCCGTCCAGTGATCAGGACCAGGTTTCGATTGAAACCTGCTAACTATGCCAACAGCAAAACAAATATCTGGTCTAGTACAGAGCATTGCATACATGAGACTTCCAACTGCCGAGGCATATGGAACTCTACTCATGAATTGCTCTTCATGCTCATTCTTAGGAACTTGTTCCTTAGAAAGCTTGATTCCATGTCTGAAAGGTAACATACCTTTCTTGGAATCCTGCATGGAAAACCTAGACAAGATTTTGTCTATGTATGAAGCTTGGGATAATGTAATCGTTCTATTCTTTCTATCCCTTATTACTTGGATACCTAGAATAAAACTTGCTTCTCCTAAGTCCTTCATATCAAATTGTTTTGCTAACCATTCTTTTACTGATGTCTGTTAGGATTCCCGTTGTGTTTAATTGGCTTATTTCGTGATCAAACCACATGTGGGGATGCTTTGTAAGGGTAGCTTAGATGTTGTGTTATTACTTAGGCCCTTTTGAAGACCTCACTATTGACAAGCACCAAAGGTAATATTCTAAGTGCTTACTTGTCTTGAAGAGATAGATGCACACACTCACAACTCATGCATATGTTTAATCCTTATATGTTGTGTGTCTTTTATGTGTGCCTTAATGCTCATTAACATCTCTTCTTGCATGTTAGTTTGATTGCATCTTGCATATCCAATTGCCTTGTCATGCTTAGACTTAGGATTGCATTTTTGCATTGGGCGCCCCCAAAAGCGCTGTTCAGAAGCGCTGTACGAACAGCGCCCATTGAGCGCTGTTCAGACCTGATCGATTTAATCGGTCGCTGTTGGGTCGCTGTTGGGGCGCTGTACGTGGCGCGGTACAGAGCGCTGTACGTACAGCGCCACTCTGTTTCCTCGTGAAAACAGAGCAAGGGCGCTGTACAGGCGCTGTACAATGGCGCTCTACGTACAGCGCCCAAGGCAAATATGGGGAAACTAATCAAAACGACCACACTTTGTTTTGGCCCCCTATATATATGCCACTTTGACTTTAGGTCAATTACAAGAGTTCATATTCAGATTCCATACTTAGGAGATTTTTCAAAGAGAAGAAAAATTCCAAAGAACTCATTTTTATTACTCAAACACTTGTTCCATGATCATCAATCATCATCTAGCATCATCTTAGATCATCTAGATGACATCTTGCATGGATTCTTCATCATACTTTGCTTGGTAAGCTTTTCACTAATATCTTACATATTTTGTGTTTCTCTTATCTAGCAATCTCAATTTAATTACTTGTATGTGATTTTATATTTGTTGAATACAAGATTGAGATTAGTATGATGTATGTTTGAGAAGTTGTATTGTGCTAGCATATTAGGTTTTTGTGCTTGATATTGATTAGCTAAACTAATTGACATGTCATTTAGTTTTGATATCTAGGATTGCTCTTAATTGCATATTAATCATCTTAGATAAGCATATAGGGTTTCCCTTGCTCTATGTTGCATTTTGGATATTTTCATATATTCACTTAGGGTTGTATTCTCTTCAAGAGAAGCTAAGTCTTGTGTGTAGCAATCGGGATTAGGTTGCTTAGATCGCAAGCAAATTGGACTAGGTTCACTCATACCGGGATTAGGTAGGTGTGTGATTACTTCCGGGATTAGGTTGTAATCGTTTGCACATTTAGTGGATTCGAGGTTCGAGTGTGGCTTACTTACATAGCCCGTGGTTTTTCCCGTGAGGGTTTCCACGTAAAAATTCAAGTGTTATTTTAATTTCCGCACCATATTACACTTGCTTGTTTATATTATCTTGAGGGTAATTTCGTAATTTTGACTAACACGAAAAATTGGGTAAAAAGCGTAAAATCTATTCACCCCCCCTCTAGATAGCTTTATACACACCGTGCATTAATTAGTTTCAATTGGTATCAGAGCGGGTTCCTAGACATACATAGGTGATCCTTGCTTTATTTTGGTGTGTTTTGCATTTTGTGTGATTTTTGATCATTCATACATTTGCATTCATTTCATTCATTCATAAACACTATGAGTGGAAACGGTGGAAATGGTGGTGGCCACGAAGGAGCTTCTAGCACAAGGCCTCCACTTCTTACCGGTTTGAACTATTCCCAATGGAAAGGGAAGATGGAATCCTACATATGCCAAATTCATGACCGTGCATGGATGGCGGTGGAAGACGGATATGATCTCCCTATGATGACTCCCGCGGGTGGAGGACAAGATGTTTTGAAGCCTAAGGCGCAATGGAACGCGCAAGAGTTTGAGGCTTCTAAGTGGAATAGGAAGGCGATGCATGCCATTATGTGTGCCATGGATGAGAATCAGTACAAGCTTATTCAGAACACTCAAATTGCCAAAGTGGCATGGGACATCCTTCAAGTTGCACATGAGGGAACCGAGGTGGTGAAGGAGTCCAAGCTTCAAGTCCTCCAAACTCAATTTGAGTTACTTAGGATGGGAGAGGATGAATGCTTCAACGACTTCGAAATCAAATTGATGGACATAGTAAATCAAAGCCATCAACTCGGAGACCCGTATTCGGATAGGAGAGTCAAGCAAAAAATTATGAGATCTCTCCCCGATAGGTTTGAATCAAAGGTGACGGCCATAGAAGAAAATAGTGGCTACATGGATATGAAGCCAAGTGAGGTAATTGGGCGTCTCCTTGCATATGAGTCTAGGAAGGCTCCTAGCAACACTACTCCTCCTAAGAAGTCTAAAGGAATAGCTTTGAAAGCATCTAAGGATGCAAAGGAGGCAAAGCATGAATCGGATGAAGACCTTGCCTTATTTGTGAAACGGTTCAACAAGGTTATGGGGTTCAAGAAGAAGAAGGGATTTGGGTCAAGAGGACAAGATTTGAAGAAAAAGAGTTCCTTCAAGAAGTTTGAGCCTAGACAAGAGAGGACCGAAAGGAAAGGGGTTCGATGCTTTGAGTGTGGTGGGATTGGTCACTTTGCCCCCGAATGTGCGAATCACAATGAGAGGAAGAAGGGTAAAGTGATGGCCGCCACATGGAGTGGGAGTAGTGATGACTCCAATGAGGAGGATGAGTCTTCAAGTGAGGAAGAACTCATGGCTAACTTCCTAGCTTTTGCATCTTCTCACAAGAGCAAAAGTGCTAGTGAAAAGGAAGATTTGAGTCAAGAGGAAATTGACTCTAGTGAAGAAGAAAGTGACTCCTCTTCTAGTTCCAAGAAGAAGTTTGTGGAGCAAAAGGTGCTTGCTAAATACCATGCCGAGTTCAATGATTTAGCACTTAAAAGCACAAGAAAGATTGAGAGGTTGAGAGAAGAAAACCTTGAACTTTCGGCCCACAATGACCACTTAAGTGAACAAGTGGAAAGATTGAAGAGGAGAGAGGATAAGCTAATTGAGGAGTTAGACTTGTCCAAGAGAAGTGAAGAAGGCTTGAAGAGGGAACTTGTAGAAGCTAAAGAGTCCTTGGCTAGGATAGATTCTAGCACCAAGAAGCTTGATCATTTACTTGGTGTTGGAAAGAGTCCAAGTGACAAGAGAGGTCTTGGGTATGAAGATGGCAAGAAAATCTCAACCTCTAACAAGACCATATTTGTCAAGAGCTTGAAGAATGAAGAAACTTCATTTGTGCAACCTCCTAAGAAAAAGTTAGAAATAGGACAAAGTTCTAATGCACAAGTGAAAATGGGGCCAAGAAGGAAAACTCAAGCTCAACCTCCTAAGGTTCCTCAAGCCAACACTCCTCCCAAATTGGCTCACAAAGGAAAGAGACCAATCATGCAACCTCAAGCTTGGAAGCAACCAAGACCGGTTCAACAACGAAGACGGATTGAACCCACATATCCACAAAGACATGGACGTGCTCAAAGGCGAGGTATGATTCCTTTTTTCATTCCTATTTGTCACTTTTGTGGTTGTGATGGTCATATTAGACCAAATTGCTTTCAATATATTAAAATGTGTAGAAAACAAAGCATGATTGAAAAGAGAAAGAATAGAGCCAAGATGCATGTTTCTAGGAATGAAAATGTTGATTTGCATGATCCTAGAAATAGAAGAGCACATGTACCAAAGGCCACTAAGAAAGCTAAAATTGTTGCTAAGTGGATTAGAAAGAATGAAAATGTTTGCCATGTTGCACAAATAGCCTTGAAGGCAAATTCTTCTAATTTTTGGTACTTGGATAGTGGGTGCTCTAGGCACATGACGGGAAACAAGAGTTTCTTCGAGACTCTTGTTATGGAGGAAGGTGGAAATGTCACTTTTGGTGATGGATCCAAAAGAAATGTTATAGGGAAAGGAACCATTTCCGTTCCCGGATTACCCTCCTTATCCAATGCTTTATTTGTTGATGGCTTGAAAGCCAATTTAATTAGCATTTCACATCTTAGTGATGAAGGATATTCCGTCTTGTTCTCTAAAGATTATTGCTCTATCCTTAAACCCGATGGACAAACCTTATTGAAAGGCATGAGATCTAGCGACAATTGCTATTGTCTTGAAGCTAGAATTGTATCTAATCATGTGTCCATGGATGAGCAAATTGAGTTGTGGCATGAAAGACTTGGCCACATGAACTTTAGGGATCTACGGACCCTTGGAAAGTTCAATTGTGTGCGTGGCCTCCCTAAGCTTGGGAAGAAAGCCAATGGCATTTGTGGACCTTGCCAACAAGGAAAGCAAACCAAAAGCATGCACAAAAAGGGTAAGTATCTCACCACCAAGGAGCCACTTGAGCTTCTCCACATGGACCTCATGGGTCCCATGCAAACCGAAAGTTTGGGTGGAAAGAGATACATTTTTGTTTGTGTTGATGATTTCTCTAGATTTACATGGACATATTTTCTTAGAGAAAAATCCGAAACTTTTGATAAGTTTAAAATGCTTTGTACTAAATTGCAAAATGAAATGAATTCTAACATTAGAAGCATTAAACGGATTAGAAGTGACCATGGGAGAGAATTTGAGAATGCCACCTTTGAAACCTTTTGTAATGGTTTAGGCATCTCCCATGAATTTTCTGCTCCTAGGACACCTCAACAAAATGGAGTTGTTGAGAGGAAGAATAGGGTCCTCCAAGAGATGGCCCGTGTGATGTTGCTTAGCAACAATGTCCCTAGGAACCTATGGGCCGAAGCCATTAACACGGCTTGCTATATAGGAAATAGAGTGTTCCTAAGGCCCGGTACTAGAAACACCTCCTATGAGTTATGGAAAGGCAAGAGGCCAAATGTTAGCTACTTCCACACTTTTGGAAGCAAATGCTACATTTTGAATGACCGTGATCAACTTGGCAAGTTTGATGCTAAGAGTGATGAGGGTATTTTTATTGGCTATGCCTTAAATAGTAGAGCCTATAGAGTTTTCAATTTAAAGACTCTAAGTGTTATGGAATCATCCAATGTCGTATTTGATGATACTAGGCTCAAGTCTAATGATCATGATGAGGAGGTTATTTTTAGTGATGATTCTCCTTTGGAGAAGGTTGTGGTGTCGCCTAATGTTGGGACATCTAATGTCAACAATGATGGCACACAACCTATTGATAGAGTTCCTCTCTTGGACTCTAAAGAACCCGCTCCATGGGTTAGGAAACTCCATGATAAAGAAGATATCATTGGAGAGGTAAATGAGGGTGTTAGGACTAGACGCCAACTTGCTAATATTATTAGCTATACATGTTACACCTCTCAAATTGAACCCAAAAAGGTTGAAGAAGCCTTAAATGATGAATTTTGGGTTCTTGCCATGCAAGAAGAGCTAAGCCAATTCGAAAGGAATGAGGTTTGGACTCTAGTTCCTAGGCCTAAGACCACTAATGTCATAGGCACCAAATGGATATTTAGGAACAAATCCGATGAGGATGGCAACATAGTGCGGAACAAGGCTAGACTTGTAGCACAAGGGTACTCTCAAATTGAGGGTATCGACTTTGAGGAGACTTTTGCTCCCGTTGCCCGCTTAGAGTCCATTAGGCTTCTCTTGTCCATCTCTTGTGTGCACAAGTTCAAATTGCACCAAATGGACGTCAAGAGTGCCTTCCTCAATGGCTTCTTGCAAGAGGAAGTGTTTGTTGAACAACCTAAGGGGTTTGTGGATGCACACCACCCCAATCATGTCTATCGCCTCAAGAAGGCACTTTATGGGTTGAAACAAGCACCGAGGGCTTGGTATGAGCGCCTCACTCAATTTCTTGTTGACAACAACTACACAAGAGGTAGTGTTGACAAGACACTATTCATCAAGAGAGACAATGATGAGCTTTTCATAGCTCAAATATATGTTGATGATATAGTTTTTGGCTCCACCAACAACACCAAAGTCCAACAATTTGTTGATGTCATGTCTCTTGAATTTGAGATGAGTCTTGTTGGTGAGCTTAGTTACTTCCTAGGTTTGCAAATTAGGCAAATGCATGATGGGATTTTCATAACCCAAGCCAAATATGCTAAGAACCTAGTGAAGAAGTTTGGTTTAGAGAAAGCCAAACATTGTGATACACCCATGAGTACAACTTTGAAGCTAAGCAAGGATGCTAGTGGTAAAAGTGTGGACCAAACTCTATATCGTGGCATGATAGGTAGCTTGCTTTACTTGACCGCAAGTAGGCCCGATATATCTTTTAGTGTGGGTGTGTGTGCTAGGTACCAAGCGGATCCTAAGGAGTCCCACCTCTCTTGTGTGAAGAGGATCATTCGCTATGTGAATGGGACATCCAACTATGGGATTTGGTACTCTTTTGACACTAATGCTAGTCTAGTTGGCTTTAGTGATGCGGATTGGGCAGGAAATTGTGATGATAGGAAGAGCACATCGGGCGGTTGCTTCTTTCTAGGCAACAACTTGGTGTCTTGGTTTTGCAAGAAGCAAAACTCGATTTCCTTGTCCACGGCCGAGGCCGAGTACATAGCCGCGGGGAGTGGATGCACACAACTCCTATGGATGAAACAAATGCTTGTAGACTACGGATTCAACCAAGGTACTCTCACTCTCTTTTGTGATAACATGAGTGCCATTAATATTTCCAAGAATCCGGTTCAACATTCTAGAACTAAGCATATTGACATCCGCCATCACTTCATTAGAGAGCTTGTTGAAAATAAATGCATAGTACTTGAACATGTAGGTACTAATGATCAACTTGCGGACTTATTTACAAAACCCTTAGATGCTACTCGATTTAAAACTCTTAGTAGATCTATTGGGATATGTCTTGTGGAGTGATGTTCTATGATTGACCCCATATGGGGAACTCAAGCAAAGAGAGCTATTTTGCATTCTTGTATCTTGCAAAAAATTTGAAATAACTTATGCCTCTTCTTTTGATTGCTTGAGTAAGCTTGGTTGTACACATGTATATATGCTTTCAAATTCTATAAGTGTGAACCTTGCTTGTCTACAATCCATGTCATATTTATGTTCAAACATGCATTTTTGGACTAGGAGATTTACATAGGAAGTATGATGTGAATGACCTATAGTTATCTCCATGACATGATGATTCTTTAATAACATGCTAATGCTAAATGAAAAAGCATGAAATTCATACAACATGCTCACATGAAAAGCATGAATTGATGATTGCATATTCTTAAAAATGCAAAACTTGTGTGAAAGCTTATGAGACTCTAAATGAATAAAGGATCTTGTATCCGTTCAAAGGAATTTACATTCCAAATGTCTCTCTTTCTTTATTAGTTGAACATGGTTACTATCATACGGATATCTTATCCGGAAAAATCAAATAGGGTGCAAAGTCGCTCATGCCATGTTTCGCTTATAAAGTTGGATATAGTTGCTCTTAAAATTGAAATCAATAATCTCTATATCCTTGCTTTTCCCATGACATTGGTGAAATTGGTTTGAATTCTTATTTGAAACCTTTGTCATTTGCTTTGCCAAATACCATTGTATTTTGGACTTGAATGCTATATGTCTTGTATGCAAAGCATGTTGGATTCACACATTATCTCAAATAAATCTCCTTGTTTCTCTCAAATTAATTGAAGTGCATAACGTGACTTATATGTATATGCATATCTTGCATGCTTCTATCTCTCGTTGCTATGAGTGACCCGGTTGGGGACTACTCCTTTGCCTATATCATGACAAAAAGGGGGAGTAGGATATTGTAAGGGGAGTTGCAAGCTATTGTGCACTTTGGGGAGATAAAACATTGAGGGGGAGTAACCCTTTGAGGGGGAGCATTGCATTTATCATTCATTGCATACATTTGCTAATGTTGTGCCTAAATTCTAAAAATGCAAATGCTTGGTATTGTTCTCACATGATTAATCTCACACTTTACTTGTATTGGAAATGCTAGAAACTTTATTTTCAGGACTTGATTGTTCTACAAGAGATTGAAGACTTGAAGTTTTTACTTTCTTATCTCTTTGTAATGTAGATAATCATTGTAGTCCCGTAGTTTCTAATTCTATGTGAGGAATCAATGTGAGTGGTGGTTTTGTCACGAAATAGCCAAAGGGGGAGATTGTTAGGATTCCCGTTGTGTTTAATTGGCTTATTTCGTGATCAAACCACATGTGGGGATGCTTTGTAAGGGTAGCTTAGATGTTGTGTTATTACTTAGGCCCTTTTGAAGACCTCACTATTGACAAGCACCAAAGGTAATATTCTAAGTGCTTACTTGTCTTGAAGAGATAGATGCACACACTCACAACTCATGCATATGTTTAATCCTTATATGTTGTGTGTCTTTTATGTGTGCCTTAATGCTCATTAACATCTCTTCTTGCATGTTAGTTTGATTGCATCTTGCATATCCAATTGCCTTGTCATGCTTAGACTTAGGATTGCATTTTTGCATTGGGCGCCCCCAAAAGCGCTGTTCAGAAGCGCTGTACGAACAGCGCCCATTGAGCGCTGTTCAGACCTGATCGATTTAATCGGTCGCTGTTGGGTCGCTGTTGGGGCGCTGTACGTGGCGCGGTACAGAGCGCTGTACGTACAGCGCCACTCTGTTTCCTCGTGAAAACAGAGCAAGGGCGCTGTACAGGCGCTGTACAATGGCGCTCTACGTACAGCGCCCAAGGCAAATATGGGGAAACTAATCAAAACGACCACACTTTGTTTTGGCCCCCTATATATATGCCACTTTGACTTTAGGTCAATTACAAGAGTTCATATTCAGATTCCATACTTAGGAGATTTTTCAAAGAGAAGAAAAATTCCAAAGAACTCATTTTTATTACTCAAACACTTGTTCCATGATCATCAATCATCATCTAGCATCATCTTAGATCATCTAGATGACATCTTGCATGGATTCTTCATCATACTTTGCTTGGTAAGCTTTTCACTAATATCTTACATATTTTGTGTTTCTCTTATCTAGCAATCTCAATTTAATTACTTGTATGTGATTTTATATTTGTTGAATACAAGATTGAGATTAGTATGATGTATGTTTGAGAAGTTGTATTGTGCTAGCATATTAGGTTTTTGTGCTTGATATTGATTAGCTAAACTAATTGACATGTCATTTAGTTTTGATATCTAGGATTGCTCTTAATTGCATATTAATCATCTTAGATAAGCATATAGGGTTTCCCTTGCTCTATGTTGCATTTTGGATATTTTCATATATTCACTTAGGGTTGTATTCTCTTCAAGAGAAGCTAAGTCTTGTGTGTAGCAATCGGGATTAGGTTGCTTAGATCGCAAGCAAATTGGACTAGGTTCACTCATACCGGGATTAGGTAGGTGTGTGATTACTTCCGGGATTAGGTTGTAATCGTTTGCACATTTAGTGGATTCGAGGTTCGAGTGTGGCTTACTTACATAGCCCGTGGTTTTTCCCGTGAGGGTTTCCACGTAAAAATTCAAGTGTTATTTTAATTTCCGCACCATATTACACTTGCTTGTTTATATTATCTTGAGGGTAATTTCGTAATTTTGACTAACACGAAAAATTGGGTAAAAAGCGTAAAATCTATTCACCCCCCCTCTAGATAGCTTTATACACACCGTGCATTAATTAGTTTCAATGTCAATACACCTACATCGTTTCCAATGAGTAGTATATCATCAACATAAAGAATCAGGAAAACCAACTTGTCGCCTTTAATCCTTTTGTATACACAAGGTTCGTCAGGATTCTGAATAAATCCAAAACCTTTGACAGCTTGATCAAACCTTATGTTCCAGGATCTGGATGCTTGCTTTAATCCATATATAGATTTCTACAACTTGCATACCTTATCCACTTGGCCCTTTTCAATGAATCCCTCTGGTTGCATCATGTAGATGCTTTCGTCAAGACTTCCATTTAGGAAAGCTGTCTTGACGTCCATTTGCCAAATCTCTAGATCTAAAGATGCTGCAATGGATAAGAGTATCCTAATGGATTTAAGCATGGCCACAGGAGAGAAGGTTTCCTCGTAATCGATACCTTCTTTCTGTGTATACCCTTTAGCTACCAATCTAGCTTTAAAGGTTTCCACCTTTCCATCCATACCTCTTTTCCTCTTGTATACCCACTTGCACCCAATGGGTTTTATCCCTTTAGGCAAGTCTACAAGGGACCAGACTTTGTTATCGAACATAGATTCAATCTCGGATTGCATTGCCTTTTGCCAATGGCGACTATCAACATCCTCCATAGCTTCCTTGTACGTATAGGGATCATCGTCGTCCGGGAGATTCTCCACTGATTCTCCCAAACCGATGTATCTTTCGGGTTGTGTTCTAACCCTCCCACTACGACGAGGAATGGTAGGTTGTTGATCTTGTGTTGGATCGGAACTTACAATTGGGTTAGGTTGTGTAACCTCTCGTGGAATTGTATCTCCTGACATCTCATTCAGGACAATTCTACTTCTAGGCACAAAATCATTCATATAGTCCTTTTCCAGAAATTTAGCATTTGTCGAAACAAATACTTTAAGATCTGAAGGACTATAGAAATAATATCCTTTAGTTTCTTTTGGATACCCTACAAATATACATGTTTCTGAACGGGACTCCATCTTTTCTGTCTTTCCTTTTAACACATGCGCAGGACAACCAAATATCCTTAAGTGTTGTAAACTAGGCTTGCGCCCAGTCCACAACTCATGCGGTGTTTTAGGAACAGACTTAGATGGTACATCGTTTAGAATGTATATAGCAGTTTGTAAAGCATATCCCCAAAAAGAAATAGGAAGCGTTGAATAACTCAACATAGACCTAACCATATCCAAAAGAGTTCTATTTCTCCTTTCTGCTACCCCATTTTGTTGAGGTGTACCTGGTGCAGAAAACTGAGAAACTATCCCATTATCAATAAGATATTGCTGAAACTCACCAGATAGATATTCTCCACCACGATCAGATCTCAAGATTTTTATGTGTTTCTCAAGCTGATTTTCCACTTCAGCTTTGAATGCTTTGAACATGTCAAAAGCATCCGACTTATGTCTCATGAGATACACATAACCAAATCTCGAGTAATCATCCGTGAAGGTGATGAAGTACTCATATCCACCTCTAGCTTGAATGCTCATATGTCCACATACATTAGTGTGTATCAATCCTAAACATTCAGTGGCTCTTGCACCTTTGGCAGAGAACGTCCTTTTGGTCATTTTACCTTCCAAACAAGATTCACAAGTTGGTAGATCATCAACCTTTAAGTCACTCAAAGGTCCGTCACATACCAATCTTTTAATCCTATTAAGGTTAATATGACCTAAGCGTAAATGCCAAAGGTAGGTTTCATCTGTTGATAATTTTACTCTTTTATGATTAGGTTCCGTTATTTCTGTGTCTAACGAGTGAGAGATATTTCTATGCAAAAAGTATAGACCGTTTTCCAATGTACCTTGGCAAATAATTTTGTCATTCTTACTAATAATAAAAACTTTATTAAAAGTAACCGAATATCCAAATTTATTCAAACAAGAAACTGAAATTAAATTCCTCTTGAATTGAGGTACATAATAAACGTCTATTAAATCTAAATGCCTTCTAGAATCCAAATAAACTCTAATATCTCCCACTGCACTTGCAGACACTAACGTTCCGTTGCCCAAGCGCAAATTGATTTCATTCTTACTCAGCTTTCTCCTTTCTTGAAACCCCTTCTTCCTTCTTGTTCTGGGACTTTGGGCAATTTCTCTTCCAATGTCCCTTTTCACCACAAAGGAAGCATTTCCTTTTGATCTTGGTTACTTTCTTGGTCTCCTTCTTGATAGGCCCAAGTTGCTTTTTCTTCTGTTGTTTCTTGACCTTTTGACGGGCCTTAACAGTAGCAACTTTACCAACCATATGAATATCTTGACCTTTGCCTTTCACAAGGATCTTTTCAGCACTTTGAACATCTTGCATCAGGCCTTGTAAGGTGTATTCCTTTTTGTTCAAAGTGTAATCCAATTTGAACTGATCAAAGGAATCTGACAATGAATTGACAACCATATCAATCTTTGTCTCACCAGCTATCTCAGCGCCATGCAGTTCAGCAATGTTGAGATGTGCTATGACTTTCATCATGTGATCTTTCACAGCCTGTCCAGGTTTCATCCTAAGATTCATAAAAGCAGTCACTGCCTCTCTCTTAGTCGTCCTAGACTTCATAGCAAACATCTCCTCTAGAGACATCATTATATCAGCAGCGGACTCCATTCCTTCATGCTGCTGTTGCAACACGTCGGAGATAGTGGCCATAATGTAACATTTTGCCATATCATCTGAAGTCTTCCACTGCTCATACTCATCTCTATACATTATGCTAGATTCATTATTAGGAGCAGGTGGTTTAGGAGTAGTTAGAACAAACTTATGTTTTTCACTTTGCAGCAACAACCCAATTTTCCTTTTCCATGTGACATAATTATCTCCAGTTAAAGTGTTATCTTTCAGGATGTTCATAAGTGATGGGGTCATGATTTTTGAATAAAACAAAACATATATAAGTAAATAATCATGATAAAGCACTTTTAAATATTTATCTTGAATTAAATAAATAACTCAATCATAAAATTCAACGGTGATCTAACACCCATAAATGTTACGCCTCCTTTGGGAGTTCGCACCATTTACTAGTTAGACTAGGTCCCACCTAATTGTTAACATAACAACCAGCGTTTTCAATTTTAGCCTTGCAATTTTACTGACAAGAACTCTTGGGAGGATATCAATAAAATTACATTGAGTGTGTTACCAAGATATCGACCCTCAATTTTCTCTCACGAAAATCCCTCCTTGGGGAGTAGATCTTGTTTGAGTCCATTGTCTAGTCTATCCTTGTAAGGAAGTATGTTGCTAAATTCCATTCATGGACGCCCCTTGGGGGGATTACCAATAAATAATAAAGCTCAACTAACCTTGGAGGCCATAGGTGTTACAAAAACACCTTCTCCCACTCAATTATTTAAGGCGTGTGATTAAATCCCATAGAATGATTTACCGAGTTATCTAGATGCCAATTTAGATACCTAAATCATTCAATGCATGTTCATACCAAAAGAGATATATGCGTGGCACTCCTATTCTATATGTCATGTTATCATACAATAACAAATATTGTAATATTTAAGCATAAATTAAATAGCAACAATTTTGGCCCATCCTAGAAAAACAAGTAAATTACAATTGTCAGGAATACAAGATCTTCAGGTGGCCCATCAACCATACGCTCATCCTTCGGCCCAACCCACGGGCGAGCACAACTCACAACCCCACTAAGGGGCTGCCGTGCGCAGCCCATGAGGACTCCAGGGCTGCCATGCGCAGCCCACCAAGCTTGGGCTTGCCATGCGCAGCCCAATCCACTCCTAGGGTGCGCACGGTGCTCGTTCTCGGCTCCGGTTGCTTCGTTTTTCATCGTGCCTTCGAATCTTCAAGACCTAAATATATTACGGCAGTATTTAAACAAATAAAATACTGCAGTATTTTTTTTTTTTTTAATCACTGCAGTACTTTTTTACAAACAAAAACTGCACAAAAAAATAAAATAAAAAAACTGCAGTAGTATAATAAAAATACTGCACCTAAAATTAAAAAAATAAAACCTAGCAATCTACCAAGAAGGAATTATGGCGATAATAGACCACCCTTCTTGTTACAACTCCGAAACAAAAATTACATTGAAAATCTAGGGCCAAAATCGAGCAATAACAAACCACATAAAACATATATAAATCCATACATCACATGTAATTATATATTTGAATACCTAGAGTGCCATCTATTTCTAAACATGCATAATCACAATAAAAAGAAATAGATCCACGTATATATACGTTAATTAATTAAAAGGGTTCAACCTAGGCTCTGATACCAATTGTAGGGAAAAATAATAACAAAAGTGGTAAACGCAGCGGAAGCGATACTAAAAACGATTTAGTGACTTTTAAAAATTTTTCCTTTATGAACCTTAAACCCTTTTAATCAATAAACATGCATATATATTAACAAAAGTAAATTACCTTTTGTCGCGTGATCCGATTGACTTACGTCGATGGTAATCCGCAAGACCTTCAATCCGAGCACGAACGTGGATCACCTAGGAGCGTGGTCTCCCTTTTCTTTGAATTGCAAACCTGTGAATGGACCAAACAAAAACTTTCTTTTCTTTGTTAGTCACAAAACAATCAAAAGAATGTCAAAGATTATTCCGGTCACTTTTGAGTTCTCAATATAATGATCGAAACTCGCGTGAACCTAGATCGATATCGTATACACAAGCTTATTGATGATTAAGCAATAGTATACTATCAAAGAATAATCTCACACTCCTTTTTGTCTTTTTAGAATAAAAAAGCTCTCTTGGAATTAAGAAGAAGAAGAAAGAAATAAAAACTCAAGCACCATTCATTGTGGTGGCCGAATTCTATAAGTATCCTTATATAGGTGGCCAAAATTTCTTCCTTCTTTCCTTATAGGGTGGCCGAATTCTCTATGTGTGTTTGCCTAGGGTTGCCGCAATTTTCCTCTACAAAAGAGGAGTTGTATTGCACCCAAAAACCACATGTCTTTTAAGACTTCAAACCCTAATCCAACTCTTTTATTTTTATTCTTTTATTTTGACTAAATAAAAAGACTCCTTATTTGATTAAATAAATAAAACTAATTTATTTATTTACTTATCAAACAAGTCTTTTTCTTTTAGGAAAGATTTGTTTCTTTAATTAAACAATTAATCAATAAATCAATTAATTCTTATTTAATTAAAACAAATGAAACAAAATAATATTTTTAGGTTAAAACATTAACCTAACCGCCCCACTTATATAAGATTGGGCCTAATATTATTTTCCTATTTCATTTAATCCATTGGACTTTAAATAAAAAGCCCACATGTGAACCAGACCCATTCTTACTAAAAGAAACAAGCCCACATGTCTTTCATTAATATATTAATATAATTGAGCAGCCCATTACTTAAATAATGTGCAAATTATATTCTTAATATATTAAATGCAATTCTAGATGGACCCTTAAATTGGTCCGGTAGAATATATCAAGTGATCCATGCAAGTCCGTGTGGATTGGGGATCTTGGCGGGCCATCTAAATTTAAGCTTCAATAGACATAACCTAATCACAATCAACAAATGATTCACTTAGGTCCGATCCATTAATTTTAACTCATTCCACTAAAGAGCTAAAACTGAACTCTTAAATAAAGATAGAAAAGGAAGATGCTCCTCATTCATACCCTAGACAATCATATTGGAGATAGTGTATCCTCGTGATTAATATCAGTAATCGCCAAGAGTTCATAGACCGCCTATAACTCTCCAAGTTACCATATTTACTCATATGACCACGTTTTGAACTTGGATATTTTGACTTGTCCAGAAGCCATGTTTTCAATAGACACTATCGAAAACTCAACGTTGAGATTTAATATCCAATTACCTCAAAACATCCATATGATGATATTATACTCTCATTTTATTAAATGGAGCCACGATGTCCATATCTATAAATGAAGTCCTCTATCGATTAACAAATGAATATCACCAAACTATCGAGGATAGACTATGCGATATAATCGTACTCATTGATAACTCAAATGATATCACTTGCAACCATAAGTCCATCATTTATCTCAGGATTAAGATAGACTCTCCGATTGTCCTGATAATGAAAAGACTATTATCTACTGACGGTTCTAGATAAAGCTTTTCTTTGTGACCCAGTTCAATGCACCCAGTGCACTAGATCCTTTTGCTCGAAGACACTCCGATGATTTTAGACTCATCATATCTCATTTGATCCCACTCAAATGCTAGCAAAAGAATTCTACAACTTTAACAAGATAAAGGTGCCCAACCTTTAACTTAAGTTGTGAACATTATTCAAGACTAACTAAAGAATTGTGTCTACCACATACATATCCAGATGTACGAACAATTCTTCTTTTCCCATAGTCTTTAGACCTTATGATTATTTACTTTGACAATTATAATATAAACTATAAATGCTATACGATTTGTTAAATCAGAAATCACTTTATTAATATGAAAAAGATTGTTAATTACAACATTACACTCTTGCTATTGAGCATAATCCTAACGAATGCAAGTATGCTAAGTGAGTGTGTGCACTAGATCTCTTCATAGAAAATTAAGCACTAAACATATACCTTTGGAGTGCTTAACACTAGCAAGGGCCTTGAGCTTGAACACATTCCTAAGCTACCCTTACATGATCCCCACATATGGTTTGATCACGAAATAAGCCAATTAAAAACAACGGGAATCCTTACAACTTTTTTGATCCATAATGAGTCTAAATAAGGAAAGTCAGTTGACACATGATCTTTCACGTCCATGGCATAGTGGTTCTTTCCTAGGATAGGCATTGTTTAAATTCTATGCATCATTCTTTGCATATGTGTGTGAGTGGAACTTAGGACTCTGAGCGGATAGAAAAAAGAGAATCCACGTGAGCTGTAGAATTGAAGCGAATTATGCTCGAGGTGTGGTAGTGAGCAGTCTCTGATGCATGAGTACCTTCAGGTGTGGGATTCGTGTTCGTGCGAGTTTCCTTTTGGTATCTCCAAGTCACTTTAGATTATTTTCATATATTTACTTCTCTCGTTCACACATTTTTGTATCACATCACTAGTTGGACTTGCAGCCATTTTGAAATCTTTGTTTAGGTGTCTAGGAATATTTTCAGTCGAGTCAATTATTAGTATGTCCGTCTTATTTGTTTTATCTTATGTTTGCTCGAGGAAGAGCAAAGGTTTGGTTTGGGGGTATTTGATCGTGCCAAATATGTTATATATTTAGGCCCTCAAATCCGTATCCTTTGTGTCGTTTTCATGCATTTTAGCATATCTTATGGGCTCTATGTTCGTAATTGCAGGCATTTATCCAATTCTGGTGTTTAGAGCGTATTGCGAGACTTTCGGGCGAAAATGGGACCAAGAGTTGCAGAAAGAAGGAGAAAGGCATCAATGGCTACAACAGTGCGGGTGAGTGCGGGTCCCAACCGCACTCTTGCCCAGATCCGGGGACCTAATTCTAAAGATGTGATAAAGTGCGGGTGAGTGCGGGTCCCAACCGCACTTCACTCGCACTCTTGCCCAGTCCCGGTAGTTGAGATGTTCAGAGCTGATAAAGTGCGGGTGAGTGCGGGTCATCCAACCGCACTTCACCGGCACTCTTGCCCAGATCCGAGAGTCCGAAGAAAGAAGAAATAGATAAAATACGGGTGAGTACGGGTCCATGAACCGCATTCCACCTACACTCCACGCCCGCCAGATGTCGTTTTCAAGTCATTTTGTAACCTATAGATTGTGTTTAGGAACGTTTTAGAGAGCTTTTACACTTAGAAAAATAGATTTCTTCAAATCTAAATCTAGGAATTCATTTCTTCTCATTTTCATACACTTTCTACTCAACTACAAAAGAGCTAGGGATTGAAGGGAACTTTAAGGAAGGAGATGAACTCCAAGGGTTATTTCTCCATCCTTTATCTTATTTTCATTGTTGTAATGAGTAGCTAAATCCCTGAAACAAATTATAGCACGGTGTGTATAAAGCTATCTAGAGGGGGGGTGAATAGATTTTAAACTTATTACCCAATTTTTCGTGTTAAGTCAAAATTACAAAATTACCCCTAAATAGATAAAGCAATAAATCAAGTATAAAATGCGGAAATTAAATAACACTTGATTTTTACGTGGAAACCCTCACAGGAAAAACCACGGGCTAGTAAGTAAGCCACACTCGAACCTCGAATCCACTAAATGTGTAAACGATTACAACCTAATCCCGGAAGTAATCACACACCTACCTAATCCCGGTATGAGTGAACCTAGTCCAATTTGCTTGCGATCTAAGCAACCTAATCCCGGAAGCTACACACAAGACTTACTTTCTCAATGAAGAGAATAACACCCTAAGTGAATATATGAATATCCAAAATGCAACATAGAGCAAGGGAAACCCTATATGCTTATCTAAGATGATTAATATGCAATTAGAACAATCTTAGATATTAAAAACTAAATGACATGTCAAATAGTTTAGCTAATCAAGATTAAGCACAAAACCTAATTAGCTATCATAATACAACTTCTCAAACATACATCACACTAATCTCAAACTTGTATCCAAAATATATATAATAACATACAAGTAATTAATTGAGATTGCTTGTTAAGAAAAACACAAAATATGTAAGATATTAGTGAAAAGCTTACCAAGCAAAGTATGATGAAGAATCCATGCAAGATGACATCTAGAAGATCAAAGATGATGCTAGATGATGATTGATGATCATGAAAAAGTGTTTGAGTAATTAAAAATGAGTTCTTGGAATTTTTCTTCTCTTTGAAAAATATCCTAAGTATGAAATCTGAATATGAACTCTCTTGATTGACCTAAAGTCAAAGTGGCATATATATAGGAGGCCAAACCAAAGTGAGGTCGTTTTGATAAGTTTGCCTTATATTTTCCCTTGGGCGCTGTACGTAGAGCGCTTCTGTACAGCGCCCCTGCTCTGTTCTTACGGGAAAACAGAGGGGCGTTGTACGTAGAGCGCTTTGTATAATGCCCCAACAGCGACTCAACAGCGACCGATTAAATCGATCAGGTCTGAACAGCGCTCAATGGGCGCTGTTCGTACAGCGCTTCTATAGAGCGCTTTTGGGAGCGCCCAATGCAAAAACGCAATCCTAAGTCTAAGCATGACAAGGCAATTGGATATGCAAGATGCAATCAAACTATTATGCAAGAAGAGATGTTAAATAACATTAAAGCACACAAATAAGACACACAATATACAAGGATTAAACATATGCATGAGTTGTGAGTGTGTGCAACTATCTCTTCAAGACAAGTAAGCACATAGAGATTTACCTTCGGTGCTTATAAAGGATGAGGTCTTCAAAGGGCTTGAGCAATAACAACAACATCTAAGCTACCCTTACAAAGAATCCCCAACAAGTGGTTTGTCCACGAAATGAGCCAATCAACAAATGGGAACCTTACAATCTCCCCCTTTGGCTATTTCATGACAAAACCACCACTCACATTGATTCCTCACAAAGAAAAAGAAACTATAGGACTACTATGATATTCTACATTACAAAGAGATAAGAAAATGCAACTTGAAGTCTTCAACCTCTTGTAGAATAATCAATCCCTGAAAAAAGTTTCTAACATTTCCAATACAAGTAAAGTGTGAGATTAATCATGTGAGTGTTAGGATTATGCTCAATAGCAAGAGTGTAATAGTGTTTTTGACAATCTATTCATATTAATAATGTGATTTCTGGTTTAACAAATCTTATAGCATTTATAGTTTAATTATTATAATTGTCAAAAGTAAATAATCATAAGGTCAAAAGACTATGAGAAAAGAAGAATTGTTCGTACATCTGGATATGTATGAGGTAGACACAATTCTTTAGTTAGTCTTGAATAATGTTCACAACTTAAGTTAAAGGTTGGGCACCTTTATCTTGTTAAAGTTGTAGATTCTTTTACTGGCATTTGAGTGGGATCAAATGTGTTATGATGAGTCTAAAATCATCAAAGTGGTTTTGAGTAAAAGATCTAGTGCACTAGGTGCATTGAACTGGATTATAATGAAATACTTTATCTAGAACCGTCAGTAGATAAAAGTCTTTTCATTATCAGGACAATCGGAGAGTCTATCTTAATCCTGAGATAAATGATGGACTTATGGTTGCAAGTGTTATCATTTGAGTTATCAATGAGTACGATTATATAGCATAGTCTATCCTCGATAGTTTGGTGGTATTCATTTGTTAATCGATAGAGGACTTCATTTATAGATATGGACATCGTGGCTCCATTTATTAAATGAGAGTAGAATATTATCATATGGATGTTTTGAGGTATTGGATATTAAATCTTAACGTTAAGTTTTCAATAGTGTCTATTGAAACATGGCTTCTGGACAAGTCAAAATATCCAAGTTCAAAATGTGGTCATATGAGGAAATATGGTAACTTGAAGAGCTATAGGCGGTCTATGAGCTCTTGGCGATTACTGATATTCTTCACGAGGATACACCATCTCCTATAAGATTGTCTAGGGTACGAATGAGAAATATTTACTTATTCTATCTCTATTTAAGAGTTCAATTTTAGCTCTTTAGTGGAATGAGTTAAAATTAATAGATCGGACCTAAGTGAATCATTTGTTGATTGTGATTAGGTTATGTCTATTGAAGCTTAAATTTAGATAGCCCGCCAAGATCCCCAATCCACACCGACTTGCATGGATCACTTGATATATTCTACCGGATCAATTTATGGGTCCATCTAGAATTGTATTAAGGTATGTGGACTTGTTTCTTTTAGTAAGAATGGGTCTAGTTCACATGTGGGCCTTTTATTAAGGTCCAATGGATTTAATAAAATAGAAAAACAATATATAGATATATTAATATATATGGCACATGGCCGAGATATATATATGATATTATATTGTTTTATTTTTATTATTTAATTAAATGGGAATTAATTAATTGATTGATTAATTATTTAATTAAAAATCAAAATCTTTTTCTGACTAGGAAATATGTTTCTTAGTAGTATACTATTGTGGTAGTATAATAAATATTAAAGACTTTATTTGATAAGTAGATAAATAAAGGGAATTTATTTATCTAGTCAAATTAGGAAGTCTTTGATATAGTCACAAATACACTAAAGAGTTGGATTAGGGTTTGGAATTCTAAGGAAATCTACCTAGAGTTAGGATTTAGGTCAAAAGGCAAAAATCCTATTTGGTAGAGGAATTCGGTCACCCTAATTATGATATGCAAGTTGAATTCTAAAATATATATATTATATATACACAGTGGTTCTCTCATAAGGGATCCCTTATTTTAATTTCGGTAAGGACCACCATGAAATCATATCGATTTGAATGAATTTTAATCTGAATTTTTTTGTGGATGATAAGTTCATTGAAATCTACCTATAAATAAAATTTGAGAATTTTTCAAGCACGAAAACTATTTTTACCGATTTTTTTAAAATATGAAGGCATTAGAAAAATAGGCGAAATATAGGAAATTCAAGAAAAATAGTTTTCGTGTTTGAAAAATTCTCAAATTTTATTCATAGGTAGATTTCAATGAACTTATCATCCACAAAAAAATTCAGATTAAAATTCATTCAAATCGATATGATTTCATGGTGGTCCTTACCGAAATTAAAATAAGGGATCCCTTATGAGAGAACCACTGTATATATACAAGTTTAATTCGGGCAGCTATATATAATATATATGGAAGTTGAATTCACGTGCAGCTATATATAGCAATATATGCAAATTGATTTAAGGCAATGATATATATAAATAATATATTGTGCAAGTAGCACTAGATATATATATATTATATATTATGCAAGGATATCGTAATATACATATATAATATATTGTGCAAACAGCACTATAGATATATATATAATATGTATTGGGCAAATTTATCGCTATATATATATATATATATATATATTTTGCAAGTGACTTGCGGCCAAAAATATATATACATAGATCATATATTCGGCTAACCCTAATAGGTTTTTTAAGAGATTTATTTTTCTATTGCTTGAAAAATAAAAGCTATCTCTTAGATTAGTGTGAGAATTCGGCTAAGAGGAAAAGAGAGAAAAGTTTGTTCTTATTTCGATAGTGCACTAGTAACTTTTATATCAAAAGGTTTTGTGCACAATTTCGAATAAGGTTCACGCGAGTTTCGATCTAACGATTGTGAATTCAAAAGTGACCAGAACATTCTTTGTAGCCTCTTGGAATTTGTTGTGACTAACGAAAAAGAAAAAGTTTTGTTAATCCATCCTCAGGTACACAATTCAAAGAGAAGGGAGACCACGCTCCTAGGTGATTCACGTTCGTGATTGGATTGGAAGATCTTGCGGATTACCATCGACGCAATGTCAATCGGATCACGCGACAAAGGTATGATATCTTTAGTATTATATGTTAATTAATTAGAGGGTTAAGGCTCAAATTATGGAAAAATTTTAAACTATACTAAAACTGATTTTAGTCTCGCTTCCGCTGCGTGTACTACGGTATTTTTCCCAACAGTGAGAACAATAAAAAGCATTTGCATTTTTTCAAAAAAAAAAATAGGCATAACATTATGCAATGTATGTGTATGCAATGCTCCCCCTCAACGGGTTACTCTCCCTCAATGAATATTCTCCCCAACAAGCACAATTGCTACAACAATTTTGAAACTCCCCTTACCATTCCTACTCCCCATTTTTGTCATGATATAGGCAAAGGAGAAGTCCCCAACCGGGTCACTCATAGCAACGAGAGATAGTAGCATGCGAGATATTTGCATAATCAATATAAGTCACTTTATGCATCTCAATTAATTGGAGAGAAACAAGGAGATTTATTTGAGAAAATGTGTGAATCCAACATGCTTTGCATACAAGACATATAGCATTCAAGGCCAAAATACAATGGTATTTGGCAAAGCAAATGACAAAGGTTTCTAATTAGAATTCAAACCAATTTCACCAATGTCATGAGAAAAGCAAGGATATAGAGATTATTGTTTTCAATTTACTAGCAACTATATCCAACTTTATAAGCGAAACATGGCATGAGCGACTTTGCACCCTATTTGATTTTTCCGGATAAGATATCTGTATGATAGTAGCCATGTTCAACCAATAAAGAAAGAGAGACATTTGGAATATAAATTCCTTTGAACGGATATAAGATCCTTTATTCATTTTGAGTCTCATAAGCTTTCACACAAGTTTTGCATTTTAAGAATATGCAATCATCAATTCATGCTTTTCATGTGAGCATGTTATATGAATTTCATACTTTTTCATTTGACATGAGCATGTTATAAAAGAATCATCATGTCGTGGAGATAATTATAGGTCATTCAAATCATACTTCCTATGAACATCTCCTAGTCCAAAAATGCATGTTTAAACATAAATATGACATGGATTGTAAACAAGCAAGGTTCACACTTATTGAAATGAAAACATATATACATATGTACAACCAAGCTTACTCAAGCAATTAAAAGAAGAGGCATAAGATATTTCAAATTTTTTTTCAAGTGACAAGAATGCAAAATAGCTCTCTTTGCTCGAGTTCCCCATATGGGGTCAATCATAGATCACATCACTCCACAAGACATATCCCAATAGATCTACTAAGTGTTTTAAATCGAGTAGCATCTAAGGGTTTAGTAAATAGGTCCGCAAGTTGATCATTAGTACCTACATGTTCAAGTACTATGCATTTATTTTCAACAAGCTCTCTAATGAAGTGATGGCGGATGTCAATATGCTTAGTTCTAGAATGTTGCACCGGATTCTTGGAAATATTAATTGCACTCATATTATCACAAAAGAGAGTGAGAGCACCTTGGTTGAATCCGTAGTCTACTATCATTTGCTTCATCCATAGGAGTTGTGTGCATCCACTCCCCGCGGCTATGTACTCGGCCTCGGCCGTGGACAAGGAAATTGAGTTTTGCTTCTTGCAAAACCAAGACACCAAGTTGTTGCTTAGAAAGAAACAACCGCCTGATGTGCTCTTCCTATCATCAAAATTTCCTGCCTAATCCGCATCACTAAAGCCTACAAGACTAGCATTAGTGTCAAAAGAGTACCAAATCCCATAGTTGGATGTCCTATTCACATAGCGAATGATTCTCTTTACGGAAGAGAGATGGGACTCCTTAGGATCTGCTTGGTACCTAGCACACACACCCACACTAAAAGAGATATCGGGCCTACTTGCGGTCAAATAAAGCAAGCTTTCTATCATGCCACGATATAACGTTTGTTCCACACTTTTACCACTAGCATCCTTGCTTAGCTTCAAAGTGGTACTCATGGGTGTATCACAATGTTTGGCTTTCTCTAAACCAAACTTCTTCACTAGGTTCTTAGCATATTTGGCTTGGGTTATGAAAATCCCATCATTCATTTGCCTAATTTGCAAACCTAGGAAGTAACTAAGCTCACCAACAAAACTCATCTCAAATTCATGAGACATGACATCAACAAATTGTTGGACCTTAGTGTTGTTGGTGGAGCCAAACACTATGTCATCAACATATATTTGAGCTATGAAAAGCTCATCATTTTCTTTCTTGTTGAATAGTGTCTTGTCAACACTACCCCTTGTGTAGTTATTGTCAACAAGAAATTGAGTGTGAAACTAAATATAGCACGGTGTGTATAAAACTATCTAGAGGGGGGGGTGAATAGATTTTACGCTTTTTACCAAATTTTTCATGTTAGTCAAAATTACGAATTTACCCTCAACATATATATAAACAAGCAAGTGTAATATGGTGCGGAAATTAAATCAACACTTGATTTTTACGTGGAAACCCTCACGGGAAAAACCACGGGCTATGTAAGTAAGCCACACTCGAACCTCGAATCCACTAAATGTGCAAACGATTACAACCTAATCCCGGAAGTAATCACACACCTACCTAATCCCGGTATGAGTGAACCTAGTCCAATTTGCTTGCGATCTAAGCAACCTAATCCCGGTTGCTACACACAAGACTTACCTTCTCTAGAAGAGAATACAACCCTAAGTGAATATATGTGAATATCCAAAATGCAACATAGAGCAAGGGAAACCCTATATGCTTATCTAAGATGATCAATATGCAATTAAGAACAATCCTAGATATCAAAACTAAATGACATGTCAATTTGTTTAGCTAATCAATATTAAGCACAAAACCTAATATGCTAGCACAATACAACTTCTCAAACATACATCACACTAATCTCAATATTGTATCCAAAGCATACAAAATAACATACAAGTAATTAATTGAGATTGCTAGATAAGAGAAACACAAAATATGTAAGATATTAGTGAAAAGCTTACCAAGCAAAGTATGATGAAGAATCCATGCAAGATGACATCTAGAAGATCAAAGATGATGCTAGATGATGATTGATGATCATGAAAAAGTGTTTGAGTAATTAAAAATGAGTTCTTGGAATTTTTCTTCTCTTTGAAAAATATCCTAAGTATGAAATCTGAATATGAACTCTCTTGATTGACCTAAAGACAAAATGGCATATATATAGGGTGCCAAACCAAAGTGAGGTCGTTTAAGTAAGTTTCAAAGAAACGCGCCAATCGGCGGTTTCAATCGGCGGCCAGGCCGCCGTTCTTGACCGTCGAATTTGTCCCGAGAGAAACAGGGGAAAAACGGCGGCTCAATTCGGCGGCCAGGCCGCCGATCACCAACAGAGGTGAAAACCAAGGAGATGCCAAGTGCATCTCCATAGGCGGTCTTCGCGCAAAACCAAGCACATTCTAGTGCGTGTGCGGACGTTTCCGAACACTATCGGGAAACGAATTACAGGACACAAATACACACAACAAGATACAACATCAAAGTGCTAGTGTGTAAAGTGACATGTGAAGAGAATGCACACATGAACAAGTATGCTAAGTGCGTGTGTGCAACTATCTCTTCAAGATAAGTAAGCACATAGAATTTACCTTTGGTGCTTGTCAATAATGAGGTCTTCAAAGGGCCTAAAGCACTTATAACAACATCTAAACTACCCTTACAAAGGATCCCCATTTATGGTTTGATCACGAAATAAGCCAATTAAAAACAACGGGAATCCTTACAGAGTGAGACGCTCATACCAAGCCCTAGGTGCTTGTTTCAACCCATATAGTGCCTTCTTGAGGCGATAGACATGGTTGGGGTGGTGTGCATCCACAAACCCCTTAGGTTGTTCAACAAACACTTCCTCTTACAAGAAGCCATTGAGGAAGGCACTCTTGACATCCATTTGGTGCAATTTGAACTTGTACACACAAGAGATGGACAAGAGAAGCCTAATGGACTCTAAACGGGCAACGGGAGCAAAAGTCTCCTCAAAGTCGATACCCTCAATTTGAGAGTACCCTTGTGCTACAAGTCTAGCCTTGTTCCGCACTATGTTGCCATTCTCATTGGATTTATTCCTATAATTCCACTTAGTTCCTATCACATGTGAGCTTTTAGGCCTAGGAACTAGAGTCCAAACCTCATTCCTTTCGAATTGGTTTAGCTCTTCTTGCATGGCAAGAACCCAAAATTCATCATTCAAGGCTTCATCAACCTTTTTGGGTTCTATTTGAGAGGTGTAGCATGTAAAGCTAATGAGATTAGCTATTTGACGCCTAGTCCTAACACCCTCATTCACATCTCCAATAACATCCTCTTTGTTATGGAGTCTTCTAACCTATGGAGCGGGTTCATTAGAGTCCAAGAGAGGGACTCTCGTAATAGGTTGTGTGACTTTATTATTGTCATTGGACGTCCCAACATTAGGAGTCACCACAACCCTCTCCAAAGGAGAGTCATCCTCTAAAACTTCCTCCTCCTCATGGTTATTAGACTTGAGCCTTGTATCATTAATGACAACATTCGATGATTCCATGACGGTTTGAGTCTTCAAGTTGAAAACTCTATAGGCTCTACTATTCAAGGCATAGCCAATAAAGATACCCTCATCACTCTTAGCATCAAACTTGCCAAGTTGATCACGGTCATTTAAAATGTAGCATTTGCTTCAAAATGTGTGGAAGTAGCTAACATTTGGCTTCCTATCCTTCCTTCTATAACTCATAGGAGGTGTTTCTAGATCCGGGCCTTAGGAAAACTCTATTCCCTATATAGCAAGCCGTATTGACGGCTTCGGCCCATAGGTTCCTAGGGACATTTTTGCTAAGCAACATCACTCGGGCCATCTCTTGGAGGACCCTATTCTTCCTCTCAACAACTCTATTTTGTTGAGGTGTCCTAAGAGCCAAAAAATCATGGGAGATGCCTAAGCTATCACAATAGCTTTCAAACGAGGCATTCTCAAATTCCCTCCCATGGTCACTTCTAATCCGTTTAATGCTTTTAATATTAGAATTCATTTCATTTTGTAATTTAGTACAAAGCATTTTAAACTTATCAAAAGTTTCGGATTTTTCTCTAAGAAAATATGTCCATGTAAATCTAGAGAAATCATCAACACAAACAAAAATGTATCTCTTTCCACCTAAACTCTCGGTTTGCATAGGACCCATGAGATCCATGTGGAGAAGCTCTAGGGGCTCCTTGGTGGAGAGATACTTGCCCTTTTGTGCATGCTTTTGGTTTGTTTTCCTTGTTGGCAAGGTCCACAAATACCATCGGCTTTCTTCCCAAGCTTAGGGAGGCCACGCACACAATTGAACTTTCCAAGGGTTCTTAAATCCCTAAAGTTCATGTGGCCAAGTCTTTCATGCCACAACTCTATTTGCTCATCCATGGACACATTGTTTGAGACTATTCTACCTTCAAGACAATAGCAATTGTCACTAGATCTCATACATTTCAACAAGATTTGTCCATCGGGTTTTAGGATTGAGCAATCATCTTTACTAAACAAGACGGAATATCCTTCATCACTTAGGTGTGAAATGCTTATTAAATTGGCTTTCAAGCCATCAACAAATAAAGCATCGGATAAGGAGGGTAATCCGGGAACGGAAATGGTTCCTTTCCCTACAACTTTCTTTTTAGATCCATCACCAAAAGTGGCATATCCTCCTTCCTCCATAACAAGAGTCTCGAAGAAACTCTTGTTTCCCGTCATGTGCCTAGAGCACCCACTATCTAGATACCAAAAATTAGAAGAATTTGCCTTCAAGGCTATTTAAGCAACATGGCAAACATTTTCATTCTTTCTAATCCACCTAGAAACAATCTTAGCTTTCTTAGTGGTCTTTGATACATGGGCTCTAGATGTTCTAGGATCATGCACAGCAATATCATTATTCCTAGGAACATGCATCATGGCTCTTTTCTTTTTCTTATCTATCATGCTTCTAGTTTTGCACATTTTAATATATCGAAAGCAATGTGGTCTAATATGACCATCAAATCCACAAAAGTGCATATAGGAGTAAAATAAGGAATCATACCTTGTCCTTGTCTTTGTGGATGAATGAGTTCAATTCTTCTTCGTTGTTGAACCGGTCTAGATTGCTTCCTAGCTTGAGGTTGCATGATAGGTCTCTTTCCTTTGTGAGCCAAGTGTGGAGGAATGTTGGCTTGAGGGACCCTAGGGGGTTGAGCTTGAGGTTGCCTTCTTGGCCCCATCTTCACTTATGCATTTGAACATTGTCCTACTTCTAACTTCTTCCTAGGAATTTGCACATATGAAGTTTCTTCGTTCCTCAAACTCTTGACAAACACGGTCTTGTTAGAGGTTGAGATCTTCTTGCTATCTTCTTACCCAAGACCCCTCTTGTCACATGGACTCTTTCCAACACCAAGCATATGGTCAAGCTTCTTGGTGCTAGAATCCATCCTAGTCATAGATGTTAGGATTATGCTCAATAGCAAGAGTGTAATATTGTAATTAACAATCGTTTTCATATTAATAAAGTGATTTCTGGTTTAACAAATCGTATAGCATTTATAGTTTAATATTATAATTGTCAAAGTAAATAATCATAAGGTCTAAAGACTATGAGAAAAGAAGAATTGTTCGTACATCTGGATATGTATGTGGTAGACACAATTCTTTAGTTAGTCTTGAATATTGTTCACAACTTAAGTTAAAGGTTGGGCACCTTTATCTTGTTAAAGTTGTAGAATTCTTTTGCTAGCATTTGAGTGGGATCAAATGAGATATGATGAGTCTAAAATCATCGGAGTGTCTTCGAGCAAAAGAATCTAGTGCACTGGGTGCATTGAACTGGATCACAATGAAATACTTTATCTATAACCGTCAGTAGATAAAAGTCTTTTCATTATCAGGACAATCGGAGAGTCTATCTTAATCTTGAGATAAATGATGGACTTATGGTTGCAAGTGATATCATTTGAGTTATCAATGAGTACAATTATATCGCATAGTCTATCCTCGATAGTTTGGTGATATTCATTTGTTAATCGATAGAGGACTTCATTTATAGATACGGACATCGTGGCTCCATTTATTAAATGAGAGTATAATATAATCATATGGATGTTTTGAGGTAATAGGATATTAAATCTCAACGTTGAGTTTACGATAGTGTCTATTGAAAACATGGCTTCTGGACAAGTCAAAATATCCAAGTTCAAAACGTGGTCATATGAGTAAATATGGTAACTTGGAGAGTTATAGGCGGTCTATGAACTCTTGGCGATTATTGATATTAATCACGAGGATACACTATCTCCAATATGATTGTCTAGGGTATGAATGAGGAGTATCTTCCTTTTCTATCTTTATTTAAGAGTTCAGTTTTAGCTCTTTAGTGGAATGAGTTAAAATTAATTGATCGGACCTAAGTGAATCATTTGTTGATTGTGATTAGGTTATGTCTATTGAAGCTTAAATTTAGATGGCCCGCCAAGATCCCCAATCCACACGGACTTGCATGGATCACTTGATATATTCTACCGGACCAATTTAAGGGTCCATCTAGAATTGCATTTAATATATTAAGAATATAATTTGCACATTACTTAAGTAATGGGCTGCTCAATTATATTAATATATTAATGAAAGGCATGTGGGCTTGTTTCTTTTAGTAAGAATGGGTCTGGTTCACATGTGGGCTTTTTATTTAAAGTCCAATGGATTAAATGAAATAAGAAAATAATATCTTGGCCCATTTATTTTAAGTGGGGCGGCAAGGTGGTTTATTAACCTAATATATTATTTTGTTTCATTGTTTTAATTAAATAAGAATTAATTAATTTATTAATTAATTGTTTAATTAAGAAACAAATCTTTTCTGATCAGGAAATATATTTCCTAAAGTAAAAGTAAAAAACTTGTTTGATAAGGAAATAAATAATTAATTTTATTTATTTAATCAAATAAGAAGTCTTTTTATTTTAGTCAAATAAAAGAATAAAAGATTTATGAATTGAATTAGGGTTTGGAAGTCTTAAACTAAATAGGAATTAGGGTGCAATACAAACTCCTTTTGACTTGAGTATTACGGCAACCCTAGTCCCTTTTAGGTTATTATTTTCGGCCACCCTAATAGGAAAGAGAGAAAGAAAATTTTGCCACCTATATATGTGGACTTATAGAATTTGGCCACTTAGTTTTTTGGGTGCTTGATTCTATTTTCTTCTTCTTCTCAATTCATAGAAAGTTTTTTTTATTCTACTAAAAACATAAAAGAGTGATAGATTATTCTTTGATGGTATACTATTTGCTTATTCATCAATAAGCTTGTGTGTACAACATCGATCTAGGTTCACACGAGTTTCGATCATTAGATTGAGAACTCAAAAGTGACCGGAATAATCTTAGTATTCTTTTGATTGTTTTTGTGACTAACAAAGAAAAGAAAAGTTTGTTTTGTCCATTCACAGGTTTGCAATTCAAAGAAAAGGGAGACCACGCTCCTAGGTGATCCACGTTCGTGCTAGGATTGAAGATCTTGCGGATTACCATCGACGCAAGTCAATCGGATCACGCGACAAAAGGTATTCTTCTTTTGTTAGATAATATATATGTTTAATTGATTAAAGGGTTTAAGGTTCATAAAAGGAAAAAATTTTAAAAGTTACTAAATCAATTTTTAGTCTCGCTTCCGCTGCGTGTACTACGGTATTTTTCCCTACAATAGATTCTCTAACTTCTTCAAGCTCCCTCTTTAGACTTTCTTCATTCCTCCTAGATAAGACTAACTCCTCTCTTAACTTATCTTCCATCTTCTTGAAATTTTCCACTTGTTCACTTAAGTGGTCATTATTAGATAAGAGCTCAAGATTTTCTTCTCTCAACATCTTGATCTTTCTAGTGCTCTTGATTGCTAAATCATTAAACTCGGCATGGTATTTAGCAAGCACCTTTTTCTCCACAAAACCATTTATGGAGTTAAAAGAGGAATCACTTTCTTCTCCACTTGAGTCATTTTCCTCTTGACTCATTTCCTCTTTCTCACTAGCACTTTTGCTTTTATGGGAGGAGGCAAAAGCTAGGAGATTAGCCATGAGCTCTTCATTATCCGAAGACTCATCTCCCTCATAGGAGTCATCACTACTTCCACTCCAAGTGGCGGCCATCACTTTTCCCTTTTTCTTCTCATTGTGATTTGCACATTCGGGGGCAAAGTGACCTATGCCACCACACTCGAAACATCGGACCCCTTTCCTTTCGGTCATTTCTTGCCTAGGTTCAAACTTCTTGAAAGAGCCCTTTTTCTTCAAATCTTGAACTTTTGATCCAAAGCCCTTTCTTCTAAACTTCATAACCTTGTTGAACCTTTTTACAAACAAGGCAAGGTCTTCATCCGAGTCAATCTTCTTTGCCTCCTTTTCATCCTTGGAGGTCTTCAAAGCAATTCCTTTTTGCTTTTTAGGAGGTATGGAGATAGGACCCTTCCTAGACTCATAAGCTAGAAGTCTCCCAATTGTAGGGAAAAATACTGTAGTCAACGCAGCGGAAGCGAGGCTAAAAATAGATTTTAGTATAGTTTAAAATTTTTCCATAATTTGAACCTTAACCCTCTAATTAATTAACATATAATACTAAAGATATCATACCTTTGTCGCGTGATCCGATTGACATTGCGTCGATGGTAATCCGTAAGATCTTCCAATCCAATCACGAACGTGAATCACCTAGGTGTAGGGAACAATACCGTAGTACACACAGCGGAAGCGAGACTAAAAAAATAGATTTAGTAACTTTTAAAATTTTTCCTTTTTATGAACCTTAAACCCTTTAATCAATTAAACATATATATTATCTAACAAAAGAAGAATACCTTTTGTCGCGTGATCCGATTGACTTACGTCGATGGTAATCCGTAAGATCTTCAATCCTAGCACGAACGTGAATCACCTAGGAGCGTGGTCTCCCTTTTCTTTGAATTGCAAACCTGTGAATGGACAAACAAACTTTTCTTTTCTTTGTTAGTCACAAAAACAATCAAAAGAAGACTAAGATTATTCCGATCACTTTTGAGTTCTCAATCTAACGATCGAAACTCGCGTGAACCTAAATCGATGTTGTACACACAAGCTTATTAATGAACAAGCAAATAGTGTACCATCAAAGAATAATCTATCACTCTTGTTTTTTTTTTTTTTTTAGTAGAATAAAAATAATGCACTCTATGAATTAAGAAGAAGAAGAAAATTGTCTCTCAAGCACAAACCCTTCAGTGGCCTAATTCTATAAGTCCACTTATATAGGTGGCCAAATTTTCTGCTAGGAGATTAACATAGGAAGTATGATTTGAATGACCTATAGTTATCTCCATGACATGATGAATCTTAACGACATGCTAATGAATATTGAAAAGCATGAAATTCATATGACATGCTCAAATGAAAAAGCATGAATTGATGATTGCAATTTTTAAATGCAAAACTTGTGTGAAAAAGCTTATGAGACTCAAAATGAATAAAGGATCTTGTATCCGTTCAAAGGATTATAGAATCCAAATGTCTCTCTTTCTTTATTTGTTGAACATGTCTACTATAATACGGGTTTCATTCCCGGAAAAATCAAATAGGGTACAAAGTTGCTCATGACATGTTTGACTTATAAAGATGGATATAGTTGCTCATAAATTAAAATCAATGAAAACTCTATATCCTTGCTTCTCTTATGACATTGGTGAAATTGGTTTGAATTCTTATTAGAAACCTTTGTCATTTGCTTTGCCAAATACCATTGTATTATGGACTTGAATGCTACATGTCTTGTATGCAAAGCATTTTTGATTCACACATTTTATCAAAATAAATCTCCTTGTTTCTCTCCATTTGATAGAGTTGCATAAAGTGCATTTAATGATTATGCAAATGACTTGAATGCTATCATCTCTCTTTGCTAAATGACCCGGTTGGGGACTACTCCTTTGCCTATATCATGACAAAAAGGGGGAGTAGATTGGTGGTAAGGGGAGTTGCAAATTGTGGTGGCAATTGTGCATGTTGGGGAGACAACACATTGAGGGGGAGTAACCCATTGAGGGGGAGCATTGCATTCATAAAACATTGCATGATGTTGTTTGTTGTACTTAAATTTCTTAGAATGCAAATGCTTGTTTTTAATCTCACTTGATTCATCTCACCTTTTCTTGTTTTGGAAAGTTTAGAAACCTTATTTCAGGGAATGATTGTTCTACAAGAGATTGAAGACTTCAAGATTTATTTTTTTTATATCTCTTTGTATTGTAGAAAATCTTCATTGACCCATAGGTTTATTTTTTGTGAGCAATCAATGTGAGTGGTGGTTTTGTCACGAAATAGCCAAAGGGGGAGATTGTAAGGATTCCCATATTTTAATTGGCTTATTTCGTGGACAAACCACGTGTTAGGGATTATATGTAAGGGTAGATTAAGTGATTGATTTTCAAGCTCAAGACCCTCTCATGTCCTCAAGGTTGATAAGCACCAAAGGTAAATTTCTATGTGCTTAATTTGCTTTGAAGAGATTAGTTGCACACACACACTCACATCTCATGCTTAATTCATTTTCTTGTATGTTGTGTATGTGTTGTTATTATGTGCATTCATGATCATATATCATCTCTTCTTGCATAAGTATTGATTGCATCTTGTGTCTTTAATGTCATACCATGATAGGCTTTTAGGATGCATCTTGTTTTACCTTTTTACCTTTGCATGTGTTTTTGGGTTCAAAGGAGTGGGCTCTGCTGTGCGCTGGTCGTCATGCGCCGGACCAGCGCACCCCACCAGCGCAGATCGCCCAGTGGTCTGTCGCTGGTCGTGCGCTGGTCCACTAGCGCAGCCCACCAGCGCACCATGAAATTGGTCTATGCGCTGGTGGTGCGCTGGACGTCCAGCGCACAACGCCCAATCAGGTGCGATTTTTCAAAACGACCTCACTCTACTAGAGTTGCCTATATATAATCTTCTATGATTTTAGGTCGTCCAAGAGAGTCAAAAATATCATATATTTTCCTTAGAACATTTTTCAAGAGAAAAATCATTCAAAGAACTCTCCTTTAACCACTCAAATCAAATCCCTTTTGCATCATATTTCATATTGCATCTTCTAGTACTATATAGAATGCATCCATGATTGGATTTGCATCATCACAACTTGCTTGGTAAGATTTTGATTAAGTTCATTTTATTTGATTATTTTTATTATCAAGCTATTCTCTTTAATTTACTTGTATGTTTTGATCTTATGATAAATACAAGATTAGAGAATTAATTGTGATGAATTGATTGAGTGTTGTATTGTGATAGATATCTAGGTTTTTATAATCTATGTTTACCTAAGCTATTATGACATGTCATTTAGCACTTGATATCTAGGATTGATTTTAATTGATTATATCATCATCCTAGATAAGCATCTAAGGTTCCCTAGCCTTGTTTGTTATTTGAATATTCATACATATTCACATAGGTTGCATAATCTCTTCTTAGAGAATTAAGACTTGAGGCTAAGAGTGCTTAGGCCTCAAGCAAAGTGGAATAGGGTTGCTAATAAAGGCCCGCAGGGTAGAAGTGAGGGGTTACAGACTGGATTGTTAGACGAGGTCTACATAGGTTGTAAACTTCATTTCAATTAGTGATTTTGAGTTCCGAGTGTGGCGCACTATACAGCCCGTGGTTTTTCCCAGTGGTTGGGTTTCCACGTATACATCAAGTGTCATTTTTAATTCCGCACTATATTATACTTGCTTGTATTTTTGACTAGTAGGGTCATTTTCGTAATATTGACTTGTATGCGAAAATTGGGTAATAATAGCTAAAATCTATTCACCCCCCCTCTAGATTAATATATTGATAACACACCTCGAGTATTTAGTTATTAACATAGGCAGCACTGGATAAGAGAATCTGAATAGACTTAAACATGGCAACTGGCGAGAAGGCCTCTTCATAATCGACCCCCTATTTATGGGTATAACCTTTGGCAACTAGCCTTGCCTTGAAGGTCTTTACCTTCCCATCTACTCCTCTCTTTCTCTTGTAGATCCACTTACACCCTATGGGTTTTACCCCATCCTGTAAGTCTACAAGTTCCCAGACTAAGTTAGAGTACATGGACTCCATCTCGAGATTCTTGGCTTTAAGCCATTCCTCTTTGTCAGGATCTTCCATTGCATTCTTAAATGTAAATGGATCATTCACACTATCAATAGGGACGACATCTTGGTGCCGGACAGCCCTAAACAATATCCACCGATGTCAAACACACTCACGGAAAGCTCACACACAAGAGAAACAAACAACCAGTCCTTCTCACAAAAGAACAAATAATGATAGATTAACTAATTTTCAAGGGATACAAATATCACCACCCTTAGTAAACTTTCAGAAACGGCTCACCACCAAGACTAATCTAAAG
The DNA here is from genome assembly GCA_030490815.1 of Acer saccharum. NCBI lineage: Eukaryota > Viridiplantae > Streptophyta > Magnoliopsida > Sapindales > Sapindaceae > Acer > Acer saccharum. The sequence continues at coordinate 33,051,977 of CM059873.1, forward strand.
GGATACAGAAACACCACCCTCTTAACTAACCAAGGATACAGAACCAATGATAAACTCACCAGTCTAAAGGAATCCACCCAAGAGATGATACAGAGTTGAAAGATAAAATCTCAAAGAGATAATATTCTGAAATGCAATATTCATTAACTTACTTTTTACAAGGATAAAGGCTCAATATTTAGCCTAATCATGGAACAACCCTCCATGCATAGGAAAGGAACGAAAATAAAAGATAACAACACATTTCAAAGCATTTTAAACAAAGAAATTAAAGATATTAATTTGAGCCCTTGTTTAGCTCTTGCTTCATGTGTTTGAGTTGGTTTGAGCTTTTGTTTTTGCTCTTGTTTTTCCTAGGGTATGCCCCTTGTATTTTGTACATTCTTTCTCTCTTTCTATGTTACTATTTATTTACCCAAAAAAAAAAAAAAAAAAGATATTAAAGCTGGACTCTTCAAATCCCGCAATTATTGACTGTTGAACCTTGAAAGTAAAAAGAGTGATAACTGCTTCTAGGAAACCTCAAACGATGCAATTCAATAGTGGAAATTGTAGTTAAGACGTTGAACTTTCCAAAGAAATAAAGCACATTAGCTAACTCTTCCAGAACCAAAAGTTATGAAGTCACGAAAATACCCCTGCGAGCTGAATCTAATGCTTAACAAACAATAGTGATAATTTGAAATCCCCTTGTGTCTTGAACCATGGTCATGCAATTGGACACTCTTGTGTCACTACTCGTCCCTCAGCTATACCCAAATAGCATTCAGGTTGTCTTACAACCCTCCCACTATGTCTAGGTGGTAGTGTAGTGTATCTTAACTAAGAATCATCTGACTATCAGATGTCAATGGATCAACAACTCTTGTTGACTGAGCACTAGTCCTACCAGGTGATCAAGCCAAAATTGGTATGATTTTGGTGTAGGGAAAAATACCGTAGTACACGCAACGGAAGCGAGACTAAAAATTGATTTAGTAACTTTTAAAATTTTTCCTTTTTATGAACCTTAAACCCTTTAATCAATTAAACATATATATTATCTAACAAAAGAAGAATACCTTTTGTCGCGTGATCCGATTGACTTACGTCGATGGTAATCCGCAAGATCTTCAATCCTAGCACGAACGTGAATCACCTAGGAGCGTGGTCTCCCTTTTCTTTGAATTGCAAACCTGTGAATGGACAAACAAACTTTTCTTTTCTTTGTTAGTCACAAAAACAATCAAAAGAAGACTAAGATTATTCCGGTCACTTTTGAGTTCTCAATCTAATGCTCGAAACTCGCGTGAACCTAAATCGATGTTGTACACACAAGCTTATTGATGAACAAGCAAATAGTGTACCATCAAAGAATAATCTATCACTCTTTTATGTTTTTGGTAGAATAAAATAATGCTCTCTATGAATTAAGAAGAAGAAGAAAATTGTCTCTCAAGCACAATCCCTAGAGTGGCCGAATTCTATAAGTCCACATATATAGGTGGCCAAATTTTCTTTCCTTCTTTTTATTAGGGTGGCCGAATTCTACACTAAAAGGGACTAGGGTTGCCGCAATACACAAGCCAAAAAAGAGTTTGTGTTGCACCCTAATTCCTATCTAGTTTAAGACTTCAAACCCTAATCCAACTCATAGATCTTTTTATTCTTTTATTTGACTAAATAAAAAGACTTCTTATTTGATTAAATAAATAAAATTATTTATTTATTTTCTTATCAAACAAGTCTTTTAATTTTAGTATACTACTTCCAATAGTATAACTCTAGGAATCATATTTCCTAATCAGAAAAGATTTGTTTCTTAATTAAACAATTAATTAATAAATTAATTAATTCTTATTTAATTAAACAATGAAACAAAATAATATATAGGCTAATATATTAACCCTTGCCGCCCCGCTTAAAATAAATGGGCCATATATTATTTTCTTATTTCATTTAATCCATTGGACTTTAAATAAAAAGCCCACATGTGGACCAGACCTATTCTTACTAAAAGAAACAAGCCCACATGTCTTTCATTAATATATTAATATAATTGAGCAGCCCATTAAATAAATAATGTGCAAATTATATTCTTAATATATTAAATGCAATTCTAAATGGACCCATAAATTGGTCCGGTAGAATATATCAAGTGATCCATGCAAGTCCGTGTGGATTGGGGATCTTGGCGGGCTATCTAAATTTAAGCTTCAATAGACATAACCTAATCACAATCAACAAATGATTCACTTAGGTCTGATCCATTAATTTTAACTCATTCCACTAAAGAGCTAAAATTGAACTCTTAAATAGAGACAGAAAAGGAAGATGTTCCTCATTCATACCCTAGACAATCATGTTGGAGATAGTGTATCCTCGTGATTAATATCAGTAATCGCCAAGAGTTTATAGACCGTCTATAACTCTCCAAGTTACCATATTTACTCATATGACCACGTTTTGAACTTGGATATTTTGACTTGTCCAGAAGCCATGTTTTCAATAGACACTATCAAAAACTCAACGTTGAGATTTAATATCCAATTACCTCAAAACATCCATATGATGATATTATACTCTCATTTAATAAATGAAGCCACGATGTCCATATCTATAAATGAAGTCCTCTATCGATTAACAAATGAATATCACCAAACTATCGAGGATAGACTATGCTATATAATCGTACTCATTGATAACTCAAATGATACCACTTGCAACCATAAGTCCATCATTTATCTCAGGATTAAGATAGACTCTCTGATTGTCTTGATAATGAAAAGACTATTATCTATTGACGGTTCTAGATAAAGTATTTCGTTGTGATCCAGTTCAGTGCACCCAGTGCACTAGATTCTTTTACTCGAAGACACTCCGATGATTTTAGACTCATCATGTCTTATTTGATCCCACTCAAATGCTAGCAAAAGAATTCTACAACTTTAACAAGATAAAGGTGCCCAACCTTTAACTTAAGTTGTGAACATTATTCAAGACTAACTAAAGAATTGTGTCTACCTCATACATATCCAGATGTACGAACAATTCTTCTTTTCTCATAGTCTTTAGACCTTATGATTATTTACTTTGACAATTATAATATTAAACTATAAATGCTATAAGATTTGTTAAACCAGAAATCACTTTATTAATATGAAAAAAATTGTCAATTACAACATTACACTCTTGCTATTGAGCGTAATCCTAACATTTGGCCCTCATTCCCGTCTCTTTATGCTTGATTCTTGGGCGTTTCCCTGTATTTAATGTTGTTAAATCAAGTGTTTCAGGTTTATTTAGACCTCAAGGGCATTCATGAAGAAGAAGAGGAATTTGGTGCAAAAAGGAGCACAATGTGGTGAAACAGGGCATTGTCACCCTTTGATGAAGCTATTGTCGCTATGAGATGTCGTTGTGGCGACCAAAGGGTGACAAAGATGTTACTGTGGTGACCAAAGGGTGACAACATAGGAATTCCAATGTTGTACATTGTCGCCATAGCGACACAATGGTGATAGAGATGTCGACATGGCGACATAGAAGGACAAAGGGCAACAACGTAGGAATTCCAGTGTTGGCATTCAAGAGGGGTATTCTTGTCATTTCATGCCCATTTCGTACCCTAGCTTTCCTAGCTTATAAATTCACCAACTTTTACAGATCATCTATCCTATTCTCTCCTACCTATCCTCTCTTCAACCTAGGATCACCATAACTCCCCTCTCAAATTCCTCCATTTTCTATACTTGAACTATCTTTTCCATCTAACACTCTATACCAAATCTTGACTACTTCCCTAAATCATTCCTCTCTTACCATTCTCTACATCCCAATACTTTTGTCACTCACCATTAGACACCCACCTATCTAGACACATCCTCTTCTACCACTCTTTACACTATGAGCACTCTTGGAAAGGAAGGAGCAAGCACTAAAGAAGGAGGCCTAAGGGTGATTTCCGTACCTATTACTTGCTTTATATTTGATTGTAACTATGTGTAACTAAACCCCTAATCTGGGGGATAGATTTGAGGAACATTTGGTTGTGGGTATTTGCTTAAGCTTTGTAATGAATCTCTGTATGTGTTCTATTTATTTATTCATTAGATTCTATTCACTATGTGATTGACTTGTATATCTACTTGTTAATTACAATCTTGCTTAGAGAAACTAATTATTGCACGGTGTGTATAAAACTATCTAGAGGGAGGGTGAATAGATTTTAAGCTTATTACCCAATTTTTCGTAATAAGTCAAAATTACGAATTTACCCCTAACTAGATAAGGCAACAAATCAAGTATAAAATGCGGAAATTAAATAAGACTTGATTTTTACGTGGAAACCCTCACAGGAAAAACCACGGGCTAGTAAGTAAGCCACACTCGAACCTCGAATCCACTAAATGTGTAAAACGATTACAACCTAATCCCGGAAGTAATCACACACCTACCTAATCCCGGTATGAGTGAACCTAGTCCAATTTGCTTGTGATCTAAGCAACCTAATCCCGGATGCTACACACAAGACTTACTTTCTCTATGAAGAGAATAACACCCTAAGTGAATATATGAATATCCAAATGCAACATAGAGCAAGGGAAACCCTATATGCTTATCTAAGATGATTAATATGCAATTAGAACAATCCTAGATATTAAAAACTAAATGACATGTTAAATAGTTTAGCTAATCAAGATTAAGCATAAAACCTAATTTGCTAGCACAATACAACTTCTCAAACATATATCACACTAATCTCAATCTTGTATCCAAAGCATACAAAATAACATACAAGTAATTAATTGAGATTGCTTGTTAAGAGAAATACAAAATATGTAAGATATTAGTGAAAAGCTTACCAAGCAAAGTATGATGAAGAATCCATGCAAGATGACATCTAGATGATCTAAGATGATGCTAGATGATGATTGATGATCATGAAAAAGTGTTTGAGTTAATAAAAATGAGTTCTTGGAATTTTTCTTCTCCTTGAAAAATATCCTAAGTATGAAATCTGAATATGAACTCTTGTAATTGACCTAAAGTCAAAGTGGCATATATATAGGGTGTCAAGATGAAGTGTAGTCGTTTTGATAAGTGACACCACAATTTTGCCATGGGCGCTGTACGTAGGGCGCTTCTGTACAGCGCCTGTACAGCGCCTGTACAGCGCCCTTGCTCTGTTCTCACGAGAAAACAGAGGGGCGCTCTACGTAGAGCGCCATGTACAGCGACCGAATTAAATCGATCAGGTCTGTACAGCGCCCAACGGGGGCTATTCGTACAGCGCTTCTGTAGAGCGCTTTTGGGAGCGCCCAATGCAAAAATGCAATCCTAAGTCTAAGCATGACAAGGCAATTGGATATCAAGACAAGTAAGCACATAGAAAATTACCTTCGGTGCTTATCAAAAATGAGGTCTTCAAAGGGCCTTAGCAATAACACCTACACTTAGGCTACCTTTACAAAGAATCCCCAACATGTGGTTTGCCCACGAAATGAGCCAATCAACAAATGGGAACCTTACAATCTCCCCCTTTGGCTATTTCGTGACAAAACCACCACTCACATTGATTCCTCACAAAAAATAGAAACTACGGGACTACAATGATTATCTACATTACAAAGAGATAAGAAAATAAAACTTCAAGTCTTCAATCTCCTGTAGAACAATCAACCCCTGAAATTAAAGTTTCTAACATTTCCAAAACAAGTAAAGTGTGAGATTAATCATGTGATATCAAAACAAGCATTTGCATTTAAAAAAAATAGGCACAACATTATGCAATGTATGTGTATGCAATGCTCCCCCTCAACAGGTTAATCCCCCTCACTAAATATTCTCCCCAACAAGCACAATTGCTACTACAATTAGCAACTCCCCTTACCATATCCTACTCCCCCTTTTTGTCATGATATAGGCAAAGGAGTAGTCCCCAACCGGGTCACTCATAGCAACGAGAGATAGTAGCATGCAAGATATTTGCATAATCAATATAAGTCACTTTATGCATCTCAATTAATTGCAGAGAAACAAGGAGATTTATTTATAGAAAATGTGTGAATCCAACATGCTTTGCATACAAGACATATAGCATTCAAGTCCAAAATACAATGGTATTTGGCAAAGCAAATGACAAAGGTTTCTAATAAGAATTCAAACCAATTTCACCAATGTCATGGGAAAAGCAAGGATATAGAGATTATTGATTTCAAATTTTAGAGTAACTATATCCAACTTTATAAGCGAAACATGGCATGAGCGACTTTGCACCTATTTGATTTTTCCGGATAAGATATCCGTATGATAGTAGCCATGTTCAACTAATAAAGAAAGAGAGACATTTGGAATATAAATTCCTTTGAACGGATACAAGATCCTTTCTTCATTTTGAGTCTTATAAGCTTTCACACAAGTTTTGCATTTTAAGAGTATGCAATCATCAATTCATGCTTTTCATGTGATCATGTTATATGAATTTCATGCTTTTTCATTTGACAATAGCATGTTATAAAAGAATTATCATGTCATGGAGATAACTATAGGTCATTCACCTCATACTTCCTATGTAAATCTCCTAGTCCAAAAATGCATGTTTGAACATAAATATGACATGGATTGTAAACAAGCAAGGTTCACACTTTTGCAAGCTTACTCAAGCAATCAAAAGAAGAGGCATAAGTCATTTCAAATTTTTTGCAAGTTACAAGAATGCAAAATAGCTCTCTTTGCTTGAGTTCCCCATATGGGGTCAATCATAGAACACATCACTCCACAAGAAATATCCCAATAGATCTACTAAGAGTTTTAAATCGAGTAGCATCTAAGGGTTTAGTAAATAGGTCCGCAAGTTGATCATTAGTACCTACATGTTCAAGTACTATGCATTTATTTTCAACAAGCTCTCTAATGAAGTGATGGCGGATGTCAATATGCTTAGTTCTAGAATGTTGCACCGGATTCTTGGAAATATTAATAGAACTCATGTTATCACAAAAGAGAGTGAGAGTACCTTGGTTGAATCCGTAGTCTACTAGCATTTGCTTCATCCATAGGAGTTGTGTGCATCCACTCCCCGCGGCTATGTATTCGGCCTCGGCCGTGGACAAGGAAATCGAGTTTTGCTTCTTGCAAAACCAAGACACCAAGTTGTTGCCTAGAAAGAAGCAACCGCCCGATGTGCTCTTCCTATCATCACAATTTCCTACCCAATCCGCATCACTAAAGCCTACAAGACTAGCATTAGTGTCAAAAGAGTACCAAATCCCATAGTTGGATGTCCCATTCACATAGCGAATGATCATCTTTACTGAAGAGAGGTGGGACTCCTTAGGATCCGCTTGGTACCTAGCACACACACCCACACTAAAGGAGATATCGGGCCTACTTGCGGTCAAATAAAGCAAGCTACCTATCATGCCACGATATAACGTTTGTTCCACACTTTTACCACTAGCATCCTTGCTTAGCTTCACAGTGGTACTCATGGGTGTATCACAATGTTTGGCTTTCTCTAAACCAAACTTCTTCACTAGGTTCTTAGCATATTTGGCTTGGGTTATGAAAATCCCATCATTCATTTGCCTAATTTGCAAACCTAGGAAGTAACTTAGCTCACCAACAAGACTCATCTCAAATTCATGAGACATAATATCAACAAATTGTTGGACCTTGGTGTTGTTGGTGGAGCCAAAAACTATATCATCAACATATATTTGAGCTATGAAAAGCTCATCATTGTCTCTCTTGATGAATAGCGTCTTGTCAACACTACCTCTTGTGTAGTTATTGTCAACAAGAAATTGAGTGAGGCGCTCATACCAAGCCCTCGGTGCTTGTTTCAACCCGTATAGAGCCTTCTTGAGGCGATAGACATGGTTGGGGTGGTGAGCATCCACAAACCCCTTGGGTTGTTCAACAAATACTTCCTCTTGCAAGAAGCCATTGAGGAAGGCACTCTTGACATCCATTTGGTGCAATTTGAACTTGTGCACACAAGAAATGGACAAGAGAAGCCTAATAGACTCTAAACGGGCAACGGGAGCAAATGTCTCCTCAAACTCGATACCCTCAATTTGAGAGTACCCTTGTGCTACAAGTCTAGCCTTGTTCCGCACTATGTTGCCATCCTCATCGGATTTGTTCCTAAATATCCATTTAGTGCCTATGACATTAGTGGTCTTAGGCCTAGGAACTAGAGTCCAAACCTCATTCCTTTCGAATTGGTTTAGCTCTTCTTGCATGGCAAGAACCCAAAATTCATCATTCAAGGCTTCATCAACCTTTTTAGGTTCTATTTGAGAGGTGTAACATGTAAAGCTAATTAGATTAGCTATTTGACGCCTAGTCCTAACACCCTCATTAACATCTCCAATAACATCCTCTTTGTTATGGAGTCTTCTAACCCATGGAGCGGGTTCATTAGAGTCCAAGTTAGGAACTCTAGTCATAGGTTGTGTGACCTCATTATTGTCATTGGATGTCCCAACATTGGGAGTCACCACAACCCTCTCCAAAGGAGAGTCATCCTCTAAAACATCCTCCTCCTCATAGTTATTAGACTTGAGCCTTGTATCATCAATGACCACATTTGATGATTCCATGACGGTTCGAGTCTTCAAGTTGAAAACTCTATAGGCTCTACTATTCAAAGCATAGCCAATAAAGATACCCTCATCACTCTTAGCATCAAACTTGCCAAGTTGATCACGGTCATTTAAAATGTAGCATTTGCTTCAAAATGTGTGGAAGTAGCTAACATTTGGCTTCCTATCCTTCCTTCTATAACTCATAGGAGGTGTTTCTAGATCCGGGTCTTAGGAAAACTCTATTCCCTATATAGCAAGCCGTATTGACGGCTTCGGCCCATAGGTTCCTAGGGACATTTTTGCTAAGCAACATCACTCGGGCCATCTCTTGGAGGACCCTATTCTTCCTCTCAACAACTCTATTTTGTTGAGGTGTCCTAAGAGCCAAAAAATCATGGGAGATGCCTAAGCTATCACAATAGCTTTCAAACGAGGCATTCTTAAATTCCCTCCCATGGTCACTTCTAATCCGTTTAATGCTTTTAATATTAGAATTCATTTCATTTTGTAATTTAGTACAAAGCATTTTAAACTTATCATAAGTTTCGGATTTTTCTCTAAGAAAATATGTCCATGTAAATCTAGAGAAATCATCAACACAAACAAAAATGTATCTCTTTCCACCTAAAGTCTCGGTTTGCATAGGCCCCATGAGATCCATGTGGAGAAGCTCTAGGGGCTCCTTGGTGGAGAGATACTTGCCCTTCTTGTGCATGCTTTTGGTTTGTTTTCCTTGTTGGCAAGGTCCACAAATTCCATTGGCTTTCTTCCCAAGCTTAGGGAGGCCACGCACACAATTGAACTTTCCAAGGGTTCTTAAATCCCTAAAGTTCATGTGGCCAAGTCTTTCATGCCACAACTCTATTTGCTCATCCATGGACATATTGTTTGAGACTATTCTAGCTTCAAGACAATAGCAATTGTCGCTAGATCTCATACCTTTCAACAAGGTTTGTCCATCGGGCTTTAGGATAGAGCAATTATCTTTACAAAACAAGACGGAATATCCTTCATCACTTAGATGTGCAATGCTTATTAAATTGGCTTTCAAGCCACCAACAAATAAAGCATCGGATAAGGAGGGTAAACCGGGAACAGAAATGGTTCCTTTCCCTACAACTTTCTTTTTGGATCCATCACCAAAAGTGATATATCCTCCTTCCTCCATAACAAGAGTCTCGAAGAAACTCTTGTTTCCCGGCATGTGCCTAGAGCACCCACTATTTAAATACCAAAAATTAGAAGAATTTGCCTTCAAGGCTATTTGTGCAACATGGCAAACATTTTCATTCTTTCTAATCCACCTAGAAACAATCTTAGCTTTCTTAGTGGTCCTTGGTACATGGGTTTTAGATGTTCTAGGATCATGCATAATAATATTATCATTCCTAGGAACATGCATCATGGCTCTTTTCTTTTTCTTCTCTATCATGCTTCTAGTTTTGCACATTTTAATATATCGAAAGCAATGTGGTCTAATATGACCATAAAACCCACAAAAGTGACATATAGGAGTAAAATAAGGAATCATACCTTGTCCTTGTCTTTGTGGATGAATGGGTTCAATCCGTCTTCATTGTTGAACCGGTCTAGATTGCTTTCTAGCTTGAGGTTGCATGATAGGTCGCTTTCCTTTGTGAGCCAATTGTGGAGGAATGTTGGCTTGAGGGACCCTAGGGGGGTGAGCTTGAGAATGCCTTCTTGGCCCCATCTTCACTTGTGCATTAGAACATTGTCCTACTACTAACTTCTTCCTAGGAATTTGCACAATTGAAGTTTCTTCGTTCTTCAAGCTCTTAACAAACACGGTCTTGTTAGAGGTTGAGATTTTCTTGCCATCTTTATACCCAAGACCCCTCTTGTCACATGGACTCTTTCCAACACCAAGCATATGGTCAAGATTCTTGGTGCTAGAATCCATCCTAGTCATAGATTCTCTAACTTCTTCAAGCTCCCTCTTTAGACTATCTTCATTCCTCCTAGATAAGACTAACTCCTCTCTTAGCTTATCTTCCAACTTTTTGAATTTTTCCACTTGTTCACCTAAGTGGTCATTTTGAGATAAAAGTTCGAGATTTTCTTCTCTCAACATCTTGATCTTTCTTGTGCTCTTGATTGCTAAATCATTAAACTCGGCATGGTATTTAGCAAGCACCTTTTTCTCCACAAAACCATTTATGGAGTTAGAAGAGGAATCACTTTCTTCTCCACTTGAGTCATTTTCCTCTTGACTCATTTCCTCTCTCTCACTAGCACTTTTGCTTTTATGGGAGGAGGCAAAAGCTAGGAGACTAGCCATGAGCTCTTCATCATCCGAAGACTCATCTCCCTCGTAGGGGTCATCACTACTTCCACTCCAAGTGGCGGCCATCACTTTCCCTTTTTTCTTCTCAACATGATTTGCACAATCAGGGGCAAAATGACCTATGCCACCACACTCGAAACAACGGACCCCTTTCCTTTCGGTCCTTTCTTGCCTAGGTTCAAACTTCTTGAAAGAGCCTTTTTTCTTCAAATCTTGACCTTTTGATCTAAAGCCCTTTCTTCTAAACTTCATAACCTTGTTGAACCTTTTTACAAACAAGGCAAGGTCTTCATCCGAGTCATTCTTCTTCGCCTCCTTTTCATCCTTGGAGGTTTTCAAAGCAATTCCTTTTTGCTTTTTAGGAGGTGTGGAGATAGGACCCTTTCTAGACTCATAAGCTAGAAGTCTCCCAATCACCTCACTCGGCTTCATGTCCTTATAACCACTATTTTCTTCCAAAGCCGTCACCTTCGATTCGAACCTATCGGGTAGAGATCTCATAATTTTTTGCTTGATTCTCCTATCCGAATATGGATCACCAAGTTGATGACTTTGGTTGACTATGTCCATCAACTTAATCTCGAAGTCGTTGAAGCACTCATTCTCCTCCATTTTAAGCATCTCGAATTGAGTTTGGAGGACTTGAAGCTTAGAGTCCTTCACCACTTCGGTTCCCTCATGTGCAATCTCTAGGATGTCCCATGCCTCCTTAGCTATCCTAGCATTTTGAATCAATTTGTATTGATTTTCGTCCATAGCACACAAGATGGCATGCATCGCCTTCCTATTCCACTTTGAAGCCTCAAACTCTTGCGCGTTCCATTGCGCCTTAGGCTTCAAAACTTCTACTCCTCCACCACCGGAAGTCATCATGGGTAGATCATATCCGTCTTCCACTGCCATCCATGCACGGTCGTGAATTTGACATATGTAGGATTCCATCTTCCCTTTCCATTAGGAATAGTTCAATCTGGTAAGAAGTGGAGGCCTTGTGCTAGAAGCACCTTCGTTGCCACCACCATTTCCACCGTTTCCACTCATAGTGTTTATGAATGAATGAAATGAATGCAAATGTATGAATGATCAAAAAACACACAAAATGCAAAACACACCAAAAGCAAGGATCACCTATGTATGTCTAGGAACCCGCTCTGATACCAATTGAAACTAATTATTGCACGGTGTGTATAAAACTATCTAGAGGGGGGGTGAATAGATTTTAAGCTTATTACCCAATTTTTCGTATTAAGTCAAAATTACGAATTTACCCCTAACTAGATAAGGCAACAAATCAAGTATAAAATGCGGAAATTAAATAAGACTTGATTTTTACGTGGAAACCCTCACGGGAAAAACCACGGGCTAGTAATTAAGCCACACTCGAACCTCGAATCCACTAAATGTGTAAAACGATTACAACCTAATCCCGGAAGTAATCACACACCTACCTAATCCCAGTATGAGTGAACCTAGTCCAATTTGCTTGCGATCTAAGCAACCTAATCCCGGATGCTACACACAAGACTTACTTTCTCTATGAAGAGAATAACACCCTAAGTGAATATATGAATATCCAAATGCAACATAGAGCAAGGGAAACCCTATATGCTTATCTAAGATGATTAATATGCAATTAGAACAATCCTAGATATTAAAAACTAAATGACATGTCAAATAGTTTAGCTAATCAAGATTAAGCATAAAACCTAATTTGCTAGCATAATACAACTTCTCAAACATACATCACACTAATCTCAATCTTGTATCCAAAGCATACAAAATAACATACAAGTAATTAATTGAGATTGCTTGTTAAGAGAAACACAAAATATATAAGATATTAGTGAAAAGCTTACCAAGCAAAGTATGATGAAGAATCCATGCAAGATGACATCTAGATGATCTAAGATAATGCTAGATGATGATTGATGATCATGAAAAAGTGTTTGAGTTAATAAAAATGAGTTCTTGGAATTTTTCTTCTCTTTGAAAAATATCCTAAGTATGAAATCTGAATATGAACTCTTGTAATTGACCTAAAGTCAAAGTGGCATATATATAGGGTGTCAAGATTAAGTGTGGTCGTTTTGATAAGTGACACCACAATTTTGCCATGGGCGCTGTACGTAGGGCGCTTCTGTACAGCGCCTGCACAGCGCCCCTGCTCTGTTCTCACGAGAAAACAGAGGGGCGCTCTACGTAGAGCGCCATGTACAGCGCTCGTACAGCGACCGAATTAAATCGATCAGGTCTGTAGAGCGCCCAACGGGGGCTGTTCGTACAGCGCTTCTGTAGAGCGCTTTTGGGAGCGCCCAATGCAAAAATGTAATCCTAAGTCTAAGCATGACAAGGCAATTGGATATGCAAGATGCAATCAAACTAACATGCAAGAAGAGATGTTAATGAACATTAGAGCACACAAATAAGACACACAACATACAAGGATTAAACATATGCATGAGTTGTGAGTGTGTGCAACTATCTCTTCAAGACAAGTAAGCACATAGAAAATTACCTTCAGTGCTTATCAAAAATGAGGTCTTCAAAGGGCCTTAGCAATAACACCTACACTTAGGCTACCCTTACAAAGAATCCCCAACATGTGGTTTGTCCACGAAATGAGCCAATCAACAAATGGGAACCTTACATTTAGGATAACATGTTATGCAATCATCCTTGGATTGACACCCTTGTGTGATTAAGAACCCAATAAATAGGATAGATTAGTGGAGGGTATATCAACCACTCTAATATAAACCTCAATTTGTAACCAACCAATCCCTCCATGACCCCCTTTCTTTAATTGGTTAGGCATTGTAATGGGAAGATGTTTAGGGTTCATAGTAATGACCTAAACACATCCTAGAAAACAAATGGTTAACATGTAGAGATGGGTCCATTAAAGTGGCTTAAAAAGCACTACCCATACCCACTTGCTAATCCATCTATTCCCTAGCATCTATATTAATTGTTTACACCCATTACTCTTATCAAGATTGTTGAGTATTCTATTTTTCCTATCACCATTTTTAGTTACTTTTATTTTATATGTATGTTTGATGGTTTGACAAACCATGCACTCATCCATTTATCTATGATTTATTTTATCGCATTTAGATTAGTTAATTAATTCAACATATTACTCCAATTCCCTGTGGAACAAATCCTACTTACCGTTTTACTAATCTTTATATCCTAAAAGGATTTTTTAGCAGTAAAAATTGGTTTTAAAAACGAACACATAACAACGTATTTTGTTGAGCACAAAACAACCTCATCACCAGGCTCCATTTCATTTAATACAATCTTGCTACGAGGTTTATGATCACTAATATAGTTATCCTCAAAAAACTTTGCATTTATCGATACAAATACTTTGTTCTCTTTAGGACTATAGAAGTATCCACCTCTGGTCTCCTTGGAATATCCTACAAACAAGCAGACCACAGACTTGGGGTCTAGCTTTCCACTTCTGTTCTTCAGCACATGTGCTGGACACCCCCATATGCAGAAAGGTTGCAAACTAGCTTTACGACCATTCCACAACTCTAAGGGAGTCTTAGGAACAAATTTGGATGGGATTACATTCAAAATGTAAGCCGCAGTTTATAACGCATATCCCCAAAAGTAATTTGGTAATGATGAGAAACTAATCATATATCTCACCATTTCCTTTAGGGTTCTATTTCTCCTCTCCGCGATACCATTCTATTGTGGTATACCAAGAGCTGTGAGTTAGGACACTATCCCATACTCGACCATAAAGTCTTCAAACTCTTGGTCAAGGTACTCACCTTAATGATCCGATCGTAGAGACTTGATAGGATTTCTTAACTGGTTCTCAACTTCAGCTCGGAATTCTTTGAACTTTTCAAAGGTTTTCGACTTCCTTTGCATTAGGTAGACATATCTGTATCTCTAGTAGTCATCTATAAAGGTGACATAATACTCATACCCACCCCTTGCTTTAAAATTCATCGGTCCATAGACGTTTGAATGTATAAGCTCTAGTGGTTCTTTAGTTCTAAGCCCTTTTCCAGTAAAAGGTCTCTTAGTCATTTTACCTTATAAACAGGATTCATAGACAGGTAAGGTGCCAACCTTTAACTCACTTAAAGGTCTGCTTTTCACTAGTCTTTTTATCCGATCAAGGTTAATATGGCCAAGTCTTAGATGCCATAGATACATTTCATTTTCTGGAGAAATCTTTTGTCGTTTTGTTTTAGGTTTTTCAACTTCAATTCAACGTTGTGCAATGTAGTATGTATTAACGGCCTTAAAACATACAAGTTGTTTTCATTTAATCCTGAACATATATTCAAACCATTCTTTGCAATAATAACAGACTTATTATTAAAAAAAACAGAATATAATTGTTCCAACAACTTTGAAACTGAAATCAAATTTGGAGTAAATCCAGGAATAAAAAATATATTATCCAAAACAATGAAACAACTTTTAAAATGTAATCTAACTACTCCCACTGCTCGGGCTGACACAACATCCCCTGACCCAACACGCATAGAAAAGGCTCCCTCCTCAAGCTGTGTCCAAGAATCAGTCCACTGCATAGAAGAATAAACATGGTTAGTGGCCCCCGAATCAACTATCTAGGGTGAAGAATCATCTTCCACTATACACGACTCAAGAACAAGTAAATCATATTTACCTTTCACCTTCTTCATCTTGGCTACCTCCTCTAGATACTGAGGATAATTCCTCTTCCAATGTCCAACCATATTGCAATAGAAACACTTTCCTTTGCCTTGGTCGGTAGAGGTGCCCTTTTTCTTGCCTTGGGCTTTCTTGGGCCTTGGCTTACTCTTAGCCTTCCCAGTAGACCTCTTCCTCTTCTTATTACCAAAGAAAGATGGTTCGGCAACATTTGCCTCACCGGTCTTACTTTTGTTGCCCTTAGTCAAGGACTCAAAAGTAGTGAGCTCATTAACCAATTGAATGAGACTGAACCTGAAAGTATACAAACGTAGTTAAATAGCTTAAAGCATACCTAGAGAGGGTGAATAGGTTTTTACGCCTTTTTCAATCCCTTGAACAAACTTACGTTTGTCCCTCAAGGTAGCCTTACATACAACACATAAACCAAGAAATCATACATAGACAATTTAAGCATGTGATCATTTAAGCATAGTCTATGAATATCAATAAGTTTTATGATGTAAAAGGAAACATAAACTCAACAACAAAGAATACTTGTATTTCAATATTTGTTCAATGTATTACAAGTATACTCAAATAACACTATACACAAGAATTACAATATACAAAAGAATTATAATTACAAATAAGATCAAATGAATAAATTCACAAATCACAAATCACAAATCACGCTTTACAAAATCTTGTTTCATTATACATCACAAGTTAATAATATGCAACAAGATAACAACATACACATATACAAATATAAGAGATAGAGATAGGAAGAATTAACACAAAAGATTTTTTAACGTGGTAAAACCTCCAAAGAGGAAACATTCATGGGTTGAACTATAACCATTGGGTACTATATATATTGGATGGTAAATTAGAAATTCCTCAAAAGTGACAAAACCTAACCAACTTCCTATTAGAGTCTATGTTTACCCAACCCTATTGGAAAGTATGAAATCCCTCAATGATGCGAAGCCACCACATATTGGACAACATACAAAACCAACATCGATGGTAGATAAGAAATTCCTCAAGAGTGCACACACATCCCATGTACCCCGCTCTTTTAGAGTCTATGTCTATCCATACACTTAGGCTTACCAATATTCAAGTCAACTCCCTATCCAAAGCACTAATGCCTCTAGGGAGCCTTCCATGCATGACTATCTGAGTCCTCCCGACTCTAGCCATGACTCCTTGCTTGCCTATTCGAGTCCTCCCGACTCTAGACAAGACTTCTTGCTGGCTATCCGAGTCCTTCCAACTCTAACCAAGACTTCATGTCTTTTACAAGGACTTCCTAGTGTGATCATGTGAATGTAAATAATGCAAATAATTAATTCAACATGGAACATGTGATCAATACATTCCATGGAACAACTAAACCTAAACATGTGATAACACAAGTAATAAAAGTCTAGATGCAACACTTGAATAAAAACCTAGAGCATGTGAAAACACCTAACACATAAAACTCATAGTTTCATTCACACAAATAACACTTGAACAATTCATATAAATGAAGCACAAATTCAAGTTGTTATAAACATACATAAAAATGCTAGAATCATAAAAATGTGTTCAATGAATACTCTAGCCAACAAATAGAGCAAGGATATATTGAATAATCAATTAAATCCTATTTGTCTCTAAATACACAAACAATAGAATTAATCCTAGATATTATCAATCAAAGGATCAAAACACATTTCATGGATTATTAATCATAAAATCTTTCAATCAAGTCACAAATAATCCTAGATATCAATCTAATCACAATACAATTCTCAAACATGTGAAAAATCTAGAATCTAAGAAACTAGTTCACATATGTCTCCAATTAGACTTTTGATTAAGATTAATTATGAAGCTATCTTTCTCAATAGCATTCATCATACATACATACATATAGAAGAAGAAACCTCAAGCAAATTGAAGGTTATAAAAGAAGAAAACTCAAAGATATGAACACTACCTTGCAATCACAAGCTGGTTCATTCTTTCTAGGTAAAACCACCACTAGAATCGATCAAACAGCTGCAAGACCACTTGGAAAAGGTAGAGGACTTGATTATGAACAATCTCCAACTTGAATCAACCAATTCCAACTTTGTATGAGAAAGTTATGGTGTTTAGAATGTGAGAAAAATTGAGAGAAAAAGTCTGGTGAGAGTTCAACTTTTTCTTCTTGAAATGAAATGGAAGGAATTGGAAATATTTAAAAGGAAGAGAGAAAGAGGGAAGGGAACCGGCCAACCAAGAGTAGCCACATTAGCTCCTGGTCATGTGGGGTGCGTGTGCTACACGGGACCAGAGGGCTGGTCTGGCTGTGTGGCCCACGGCCTCTACACGTGGTGACCAAGGCATGGCCTTTGGCCATGCACATTCGTCTCGCGTTCTTCTACCGTATTCGGGCCTCTAAACTCCGATTTCGAATCTGCCTTCGGATTATAAATTGTGACTCCCTCACGCACAACAAAGACTATGAAACTTTGACAAAAGGTTGAGAAATTATCTCGAAATACGACAACGAAAATAACTCAATGAATGAGAACAAAAAGTAGCGTAGCTACATCGTTTGGACTCGAAACCTAATGAATAAGTAATCGAAATGACTAGGACTCAATAAGGAATCATAAGAGATCATGTTCAAGTCCAGAACAAAAAATATGAAAGCATATACACAAAAAATCACACACGTATGCCATTTCTTAGACATAGTCCTAGAACATGCAAATTACAATGTTTATCAAATTAAATCTAATGCATGTGCATACATTACCAAGTATGTGAAAGTGATATATAAATGATGTTCAACCATGTAGGGACACATATGAATGCCATGTGTGTGTGTCTGCCTAGCCTTGTAAAAGAAATGAGGTATTATATACCTTTGTAGACCAATGACGCACATTTCTCTTTGAAGCCGACATCTTGCATGAGTTGTGGCCAAGTCTTTCTTTGACGATTTGAATCTTCAATTCTTAGACCACTAAACATTACAAGAGAACATCGTTTTGATATGGAATACATGCCAGGACAAACCAAAAACCTAACAGAACCTAAGCTTGTTCATCCCATAGTTACTCTTAAACTGATCAAAACTCTTTGGAAGAGTCGTCAGTATGATGCTCACTTGATTGGGTTCATTAATGGCCCCGCCATTGATCTCTGCCATGTTGAAATAGGACATCATGTTCAAGACATGTTCTTGAATAGATGCGCCCTCTTTTGTTAGAGCAAGCATTGCGGAACGAACAGCTTCGTGCTGCTTTTGCTCAGAGGGTTGCCCGAACATGGCTTACAATGACTCCATTATTTCAAATGCAGTACCCATTGCTTCGTGCTTAGTGACAAGCACGTCTGTCATACTTGCTAACAAATATGTTCGGGCTTTCTCATCTGATGAGACCCATTTCTCATATGCCTCACGAACAGTTCATGCGGCATTGGCAGTAGGCATTGGAGGACATTCCTCTATAAGCACAAACTTTAGGTCCTTGGTGATCAAGATTGCATTTATGCTATGTTTCCATTTAGTGTAGTTATCACCGGTTAATTTGTCATTGGCTATGATTTGTAATAGTGCAGATGACATGGCTGAAAAAATGTAAATTAAGAATTCATTCAGTCATACATTTAAAACATGTGTGAATGTTCGGCATAAAATTAAACATGATGCATGAAAATGTTTAACGAACAAGAACTACCCTAAGAAAACAATGTTTCTATGCCACGACAATCCAACATACCACAAGTGCCACCTTAAGGTCAATCAAATTCTTGCATTCTGGATTGAGACCTTCTCAATCAAATGATATACTAGAATAACTCTTATTCCGATATCATTCAACCATCATTTATTTAGTCAGGTTTTTAATTAACCAATTTAATTAAAACCTTGTGAGCATAACCCATCATTTCAGATCTCATGAGCTTAACTCGAGAATTGTCGCCTTAGGGTCGGTCAATCTTGAAATCCCCTCAGAAATCCTATCCGTTAGGAAGTCAACCTTGGTATTGATTCTTATGGAAACCCTCCTTAGGGAGGATAAAAGCAAAGCCGTCAAGAGGCCCCACTCGGATCTTACGATGTTGAACTAATGATGGAGACCGCGGGATATAATGTCATATATCCCTCTCCCACTCACTATTATAAAAAAAAGGGTTTTCTATTAATATTAATGCACCTAGATTAAACTAGATTAAACAGCTAATTTCAATCTAAGGGTTGAGTGCATTAATCACAAATTATTAGAATCCTATTCCAATAACTAATAAACTAATTCGATTTTTAACTCTTAAAAATCTAGTTCATTAGTGATAATTCTAATCTATGTAAACTATTTACTAAGACTAGAATTATTAAATGTGTATTTACCAAGTTTTAACTATTAAAACTAAACACATTATTAGGTCCAATTATTATTACGGGCTTAATCGAATTAATCCTAATATATATAATGGACCCTACTAATCTAAATAATTAAACTCTTTAATAAAAAGATTAGTGATTAATGAGAATTACCAAGTTCTAAAAACTAATCCCATTAATTTATAGCCAATTATGTGAATTACCCATTTTAATCAAATTAAAAAAAAAATAAACACATAATATAAATGGCTATAATGCATGTATGACATATCCACATATATATATGTGTAGGCACACCTAATCTAAATGATATGTATATGCATGGCAATGCTTTAATCATCTCATAATAAAAGCATACATGAGTTGACCGAATACAATGGGTTATTTAACTTTAAAAAATATCTAATTACAAAAGTTATCCAAGGCATTCCTTGGTCTTCAAGTAATTTCAATATTCTTCAAGTCTTCGGGTCCTTTTGATTTTGGGCTTTTAACCAAGTCCAACTTGATTAAATAATTTATTTTTTTTTATGTTGTGATCCATCTCTCATCAATCAAACCTAAAGCCCAAGTGTTACTCTAACACTTATTGGAGGCCCAAGGCATAAAAAAATAATAAATAAAATTCAGCCCAAAATCTTTTTTGAATTTGGAAACCTTAGCGTTGCAAATTTCGAAACCCTAGCACTTTCACACGTGGCCGTCATTCGCATGCATGGGCTGCCCGCAACCGCACACATGACAATCACACAGCAGCAAGCATCCAATTTTGTTCTTCCGCCTGTCGTCTTCTTCGTCTGATTTGTTCATACATATTTTACAATAAAATACATAATAGCAAAGAAAATACAGCAGAAAATTAAAATAAAATATTAAAAATTACATCCCAGGATTAATATTACATTAATATTACAACCTTTAAAACAAACCCTAAACCCATTGTACCATACAATTAACAATCAACCATGTTTATATAAAATATATATATATAAACATCATACAATCTTTAGAAAGTGCCTACACATACCATACATGCAAATCAAGAATAAAACTATGAAAAAGAAACTTTTATTCTAATATATTGTATAATTGGCTCTGATACCAATTGTAGGAACCCTGATTTATGTTGCCCAGCGGAAAATAGGTTTTAAAAAATTTATGCAACTAGTAAATCGTATACAATATATAAGAATAAAATAATGGAATTAGATCATACCCTTGTAGACTAACTCCTTTGTTTCTTTAAGATTTATTCCGTTTGAACCACCACGTCTTCCTCACTATGTCCCATGATCCGGTAACTGCGTGTAGACGCATCACGGTCTTCAAGGAACTTTAATGGAGGTAGAAGAAAATAACACAAAACAACTCTTGCTTTGTGTATGGAGAATCCGGCCAACCTTGAATGAAATAAAAATAAACAAAACCCTTTTTTTTTTCTTTTTTTTTTGGCTGGCCGCCCACCACCTGATGTGTTTCTCTTTTAGTTAGCCGCACACCCTCTCTTTTTAGTTTCTCTTCTTTTGCGTGTATTAGGTTCTAATTTAAAAGTCATCAGACTTTTGTCACTTTTATCTAGTTATATATAAATATATCTCTATATATTTTCAAACTAGATCATTATCTTTTTCCAAATATATCTCTATATATTCAAAAGATAATTAGTATTTAAGTGTCATAGGTAGAGTAGGATTCTAACTCCCACATAACCCTAGTTGACTTAAACTTGAATACTTGACATATCAAAGAATAAAATAATCTAATTATTTTATGTCTCAGTCATGATTTGAACCCGCAACCTCCATTTAATAATTAATTAATAATTAATAATTATTAATTCATTAATTAAATAATATAATTATTTAATTAATTTAATTATTAATATATTAATTAAATAATCTCATTATTCAATTAATCCCTGAATAAATATGTGTCACTTTCGTAACACAATTAATTGGACAATCCAATTAATTAACCGTGACCCTTGTTACCTTTAATCAATCGGGCTAGCAAGGGGACCTAATGGACCCATAGTTTTGAGCTCCAATAATAGTTAGAAATAATTATTTAAACTCTTTAATTAATATTTCATGATTATTAACCTCGGAGTTATTCCACTAAAAACCCGATGCTGCACTCTCCCAACTGTAGATGTATTACACAAACCGAAATTACAGTTGTCCATCGATATAGCTAATACATACACTATGATCCTCCACAAGTAGTTCATAATTAGAGCTGGGTCATAATGTCCGTTATACCCCTCTAATTATGTCTTTCCATTAAGTACCATTGATTCTCTAATAAACAATAAATCCTACATTCCTTACGGAATTAGGAGAGCGCTCATATTGTTCAAGCCCTGAATCAAGCCTTAAGGGAACTACTATCTACTTCTCGCAAGAAGGGGTGGATTCCTCTATTGTGGACAAACCTTCCCAGCCACAAGCCAAACCGCGATTCCAACATACGAAGTTATTGACCGGGAATGCTACTCCGATCTCACCCATGGTATATCAAAAGCACGATCTAACCTGAAAGAGTCGATAAGACACTCAGGATTAAGATCACCCATTTATAGCCATCATTTGTTGATATATATGAATCTCATCTTGTAATGGATCTTGGTGAGAGATTCATATAGATCATGGCCCAGTCCTATATGATCACATCATATAAGGTGCCTCCATTCTCATATCACCATATTACAAAATGGACCATAGCTGTAAATTAACCACAAATAAAGTACCCAACTTTATTTGCTATCTACGGACTCTTTAGATTGCTCATCTCAAACTGAATACCTCTGTATATGACACTCGTATACTCAGTTAGAGATTACATCCAGCAATCTTGGATGTTAAGTTCAAATGATATAAATGTATGAGACAGGTATATGGAATGAATAAACTACTTCTTTTATTAATGTTTAATTCACATTTATAAATGACAAGCTTTAGGGCAAAAACCCAAACAAATTAGTGATGGAGGAAGCCATTTCTGTAAGAAGATATTAGGCAACCTATTGAAGAAGTATGGGGTCCGTCACAAGGTAGCCACACCATACCACCCTCAGACATCAGGGGCTGGTTGAAGTGAGCAATAGGCACACCAAGCAGATTTTGGAGAAAACGGTTTCCTCTACTAGAAAGGACTGGGCAATGAAACTATCTGATGCCCTATGGGCATACCGGACGGCGTTCAAAACTCCTACTGGTTTGAGTCCCTATAGGTTGGTATTTGGTAAGGCTTGCCACCCACTGATAGAACTAGAACATAGAGCTTGGTGGGCAATCAAGATGTTGAAATAGGAATATGACAAGGCGAGTAAAGAGAGATGCAATAAATTGAACGACTTGGAAGAATTTAGGTTAGAAGCCTATGAGAGTTCAAGGATTTACAAAGAAAAAACAAAAGTCATTCATGACAAACGATTGGTGAAAGAGGAGCTCCAACCAGGGATGCTCGTGTTACTTTACGAATCCCATCTGAGGCTATTTCTAGGGAAGCTAAAGTCAAGATGGTTAGGACCATACCGAGTTATTAATGTCTCACCTAGTGGAGCAATAGAAATTCAGAGCTTGAGAGATGATGGAACATTTAAGGAGAATGGACATAGGCTAAAACCATATTTGGGATTTGAAGCTAGCTGCAAGGGTGTTGGTTTTGTGGAGGTTACTGAGCCTTAGAGCTCTTGTCATGTCTTGCCTAGACAATAAATAGAGCGCCTGTGGGAGGCAACCCATCGAGGTTCTATTTCTTGAACTGATTTATTGCTTTAGTTTGCTTTCATTTTATTTGTTGTTTCTATGGATAATGGATGTTTTAAAGGACTTTACTATATTTTGAATTGCATTTGACTTATCTTTTGGTAGAAGTGTTGTGCTTTGAGCTAGGTTCTTTTATCTCTTTGGGAATTACATGACAGCTTGCACGGACAAAGAACCTATCTTCCTTCTAAGGGAGTTTCTACCTTTCGATTTTGTGCTCAATTGATTCAGTTTTTGATAAATGTGGATTTTGAATATTGAGTTGATATGGATGAACATATTTTTGTGCATATTGATCATATACTTGTATAGGTGTTGATCTTATGATAAGATCCGGTTTGGGGGTTGTTGTCCCCCCGTTTCGCCAATTTTGAGAATATGCTTGACATAGGTTGAAAAGTGCTTTTATGATGTGTTGTATGAATCGCCTTGATTAGTAGACCCTGTTTGAGTCTTATATGGTGCTTCCCCCCCGCTAGGCCGTGCTCTTTGGTTTCCAACAATGGGGACATTGTTGAGTTTTGGTTTAGGGGTGTAGTCACCTTTTTGAGTCGTCTTTTTATGAGTCTTGAGTCCTTTTAGTCTTTTTAGTGTCCAAATTTTTTAATTTTTTGCTTGTCCAAATTTTTCAACCTTTAATTAGTTTGGGTGTGATGCCTTTAGCGTGTGCTTTTGGTGAGTTTTCGTATGCGTATTGAACTTGTGATGTAGCTTGTTGCCACTTTAAGGTTTTGCTTACTCCTTCATGGGTTTGTCCTATCATTTGGTGTTAAGCTAAGGGGACTCGGCACTTTCACACCTTGTTCTAATAGTGGAGATTTCCACAAGATCACAAACACAAACCTTCAAATTGCACATTTTTTAGTGTTATTATTGATTATTCTTAAACACTTCTCTCATCATACGTGTCACATGCATAGGACATGCATATCATATAGTGGATTGCTTGATGGATGCGTTCATTCCCTTGATATATGGATTGTGGAAGTGATATTAGGCAATATGTGTGCATTGAACTATAATAGCCTAAACAATGATCGCGCTGCAAATGTTCACATTTAACACTCCCATTTCCTATCTTTTGTATTCGTTTCTTGGGTAAAATAGGGATTTTAATGGTTTAAATAAGTGTTTCAGGGAAATAGAGGAATTCAGGGGCATTTTGGTAATTTTAGAGAAATAAAGGCTAAAATGTAATATTCTAGAGAAGATTGAAGATTCTGCAATTAAGGGAGAAATCAGGGGTGCAAACGGTAATTTTTCGGCCAGTCAGCGTAGCAACGCCACGTCACACGCGTGAAACGGTAGCATTTTGATGCTGCTGATGGAGGCGTGACGTAAGGATGACGTCACGTCGTCTTCCCCAGCCAGCCGGGTCGACCCGCGAACCATGTCCGACCCGGTTCAAACCCGGTCGTGACCCGACTCATTCCTGGCCATTTTTGGCCTGTTTCTGGTGCTTTTTCCAGCCAATTTCTACCCAGATCGACGGCCAAGCTCCCTCCGGTCACAACGGACCTATTTCCAGCCTTCTATGCATAAGTTTTCTCTCTCCTCCAACAAGCCAAACCTCCATGGCTACCAAGCTTCAAGTTCAACTTCAACGGCTCTTTGCCCACCTTCCAGATGCTCCAAACTCGCCAAAACGACGGCGGTTTCATGTGGCGGGACAATGCCTACAGTCCAGAACGTACAAGCTCGCCTCCAACCTCCAAAAATGCCCAGCGACTTCGTGCGACGGGCACAAGCCCGCGAGCCTAGCGTTCTGAACCCGCTGGAGTGGCCGACCTTGGAGATATTTTGCCCAAAACTTGCCTAAACCTTCCATAATATATATATCCCTCTTTCCTAACCCAAAAACACATACCTAATATCCAAACAAAGCAAAAACCATTCACAAATAAACCCTAAACACCTTAGAAATAGCTTAGAAGTGCACTCACACCACTCTCACTCTCAACACCTTTGGACTCCAAGCCTTGGAAGAACAAGGAGAAGCCTAGCTAGCTTGAAGACTTCTCAAGAGATTGGGTTGTTTTCTTCATCTCTTTTGTTTTACTTTAGCTTGTTGTTATTGTTGTTGTAATTTTACTACATGTTTATGTTGGGAATATTGGTGGAATTGTAATATTATTCATATTTTGGTTGATTAGTATAATTGCTTGACCTTAATAGATGCATGTTAATTGATTAACCAATTAATTGATATGTAATAGGATTTAGATATCAATAGCATGCATGAATGATTGTTTGTGTGTGTGTCTCTTATCCTAGTGTAGATTGGTGAATATCAATCTTGTAAGCTTATTACTATCAACTAGATAGTGGATTTATTGCATGAAAATCATTTCCTAGCATTTCTATGCATTTACCATCTCACAACTACACTTTCCCATGACCATGCATGAGTGTAATTGGTAATTAGTTTAGTTTAATTAGTTAGTGGTAGATTAATTAATTGATTTAGTTAGCTTGTTAGTTTAGTTAATTTAGTTGTTATTTAATTATTGCTATCTTAGTTTAGTCTTAGTGTAATCTTAGATTAATTAGTTTAATTTGTTAGTAACCATCCCCTTTTACTTTTATTGCATGTTAATAGTGTAAATAATAATAAATATAAACAGTGTGACTATAACATAGGCATAGAACCGACTTAAAGTGTACCATCCTTCCTTCGTGGGAACGATACCCTTGCTTTTAACCGCTATACGACTCGTTCGACTCGTATACTTGCGAAGGGTAGAAACACTCGCACGCCATATCATTCACGATAGTTTATAGAACTATCGCGTACCACATTTGCGGCGATCACGCTCCTATCCTTATTATGTGCTCCAAAGCAAAACTTGAGGCCAAACACATACTCTTTCACTTGGTACCAATACAACCATATTGATACTCGCTTTTTCCGTCATTAAGAAATCGCAAGGATCAAAAGATTAGTTCATTTAAAAGGGGGTTTCCTACGCAATGTGCTCTAAACTAGCAAAAGACTAGTAAAGCAGCAAGCGAGGGTATCGTTCTGCAGGGAGGTGTTATTCGTCAACCATTTCAAGTTCTAGAGTTTATTGTAAGCATGTAAATAGAATGCGGAAAGGTGAGAATGGTGTGTGTGAAGTGTATGTACAATGCGGTGTGTGTGTGTAGAAAATGAAAATGAAAATAAATAAAAACAAAGAGAATATGGAAGGGTGAGAATGATGTTTAAAGTGATAAATAAAATGGTGGATAGGAGAGATGCATGAAAATGGTCACACAAGGTTCAACAAGTTCACCATACATAAGTGCACAAATAGTTGGTTGTTAGACATTAAGGACATCCAATTTTAGTTAAGGGTTCGTTCTTGCCTCAATCCAATTTATACCCATTCATAGAGCTAACGGTTGAAGAGTGTGTCGAGAGCCCCTCGTACACGAAACCGCAACCAACATTTGTGAACTGATTCTACAAACAAAACTACATTGAGCCCCAATGATGGCGTTGTAATGTAAAATGGCAACGTGAAAGTCTAATGAATGTGGAAAGAGTGATTGTATCTCCGACCATAACTCACCTAGAGCCCCTAGTGTGAGAAATAGCCAAAAACCAATAATTGTAACTCTAACCGTGACTCACCTAGAGCCCCTAGAGTGAGAAATAGATAAAGTCCAATTGTTAACAAGAACATTAAACCAAACCCTTCTAATATGGCAATTTATAGGTTCACCCACTCTTCCTAGCTAATTAGCCAAAACTATGCCCGGAGAGCCCCTCCAAAGGCACAATCCTAACTCTAAGTCACTCAAACCCATTCATAACATGCAATTTCGACCTTCCAAAGACATACACACACAAAGATATTTGATTACAACTGCTCCTACAATTAAGTTAATCTACTCCTAATCCCATCCATGAACACATATCAATTTCTAATCATCCATAAACATGCATTTCAAGATAAGAGACATATTAATAATTAACAAGAGTGAATCAAAACACAAATTCGATATAAAAACAACTATCACATATATTGAGCACAAAATAGGTTTACAAATATTCCCAAGTGGGGATTACACATTCAAGAAAATAAGAAATACATAGAGAGTGAGAAATAGAAACAACCCTTGAAGAAAACCTCCTCCAAGAGCTCCTTCCTTTGCTAGCTCAAAATTGACCAAAGCCCACTCCTATCTCTATGCAATCTACTCCTAAATGTGGTGGAGGATGTGTAGAAGGTGAGATGGGGAGCATCCATGGAGGAAAAACCTCCATGGATGCTCTTGGAAGCTCCTCTCTCTCTTATTTGGTGAAGAAAATGAAGAAGAAGAAGAAGAAGAAGAGGAAGTTTGTGGGGAGTGTGTTCTGGTGGGAGGGAAGAGAATAAGGTGTTTATATAGTGTTGGGAGGTTAGGGCACGAATTGGGGATGAAAGGACGAAACTGTCCCTGAAATTCACCCAAAAAATGACTTTCTGGAGCTGATCGGCGGTTTCATTCTGCGGCCTGGCCGCCATTTGAAGTAGCGGTTTTGACTTGACAGCATTTCAGCATTTCAGCATTTCAGCATCGCGCACCGTTACGGAAATAGGCATAACTTTCTGCAGAAAGCTTGGAATCGTAATCCGTAAAATGTTCTGGAAAATAGACTTCTGGGGCTTTCTAAATATATAAAGTTATCAACATGGTTCGATCTAAGGAGGAAGATAAGACCCTTGCAAGTTGACCATTCTGCACAAGCATATACAATTTCTTCCATTTTTGTCTCATTTTGCCTCCCAAACTAATCTTTAAGCTCAAAACCTTATTGTAGGGAATATGTACCTATACAAGGCTCAAACAAAACATCATATACAAAAATACGCTCAAAAACGAGACAAACGATCGGAATTGGGGGACCTCAAATAGGTATAAAATAATCTGATCACATATACCATAACCTTAACACATGCCTACCTTTATGACTAATCATGCTAGGATGTGTAAATGTGGTAATGGAAGGAGTTAAGCTCTAATTTGACAAATAGCATGTACTAAGGCAAAAACATTGTAAATAAGCTAAGCAAATGGCTAAAAATGTAAAAGTACCAAAATCTGTACGTATAAGCCGTAAGTGTCAAAGAGAAATTTGTCATGTCAAAAGAAAGAAAAAGAAGAAAAGCAAAAGATCCTTGAAATGTGGAATGATAAGTACTCACAATGTAGAGTACACTATTGGAAGCATAAATGTGTGTAAAATGAATGCCTAGATGCTAGCGTGTGAGTGATCATGAAAAAGAGCATTGTATGGGGTGTGTGGATATATTCTAGCATGATTGGTAATTTTAAACTCCAAAATGTCCCACTTCTTTGTATCACCTCATTAAACCCCATGGCCCCATTGAAACCAAAGGAAAAGACCTTTTTGATCCATAAGGAGTCTAGATTGGGAATTTCGGTTGACACATGATCTTTCACGTCCATGGCATAGTGGTTCTTCCCTAGGATAGTTCTCCAGAAAGTAACGATTTTGCAATTACTTCATTCTATGCATAATTTCATCCTTACATATCTTGCACGTGTGGAACCTAGGACTCTGAACGGAAAGAAAAGAGAGAATCCACGTGAGCTTTAGAATTGAAGCGAATTATGCTTGAGGTATGGGAGCAAGTAGTCCCTAACGCAGGAGTACCTGTTGGTG
This sequence comes from Acer saccharum, assembly GCA_030490815.1. NCBI lineage: Eukaryota > Viridiplantae > Streptophyta > Magnoliopsida > Sapindales > Sapindaceae > Acer > Acer saccharum. The sequence goes on from CM059873.1 coordinate 33,081,327, forward strand.
TGGGATTCGTGTTCGTGCAATTCTCACTTTAGTATATCTAAGTTGCTCTAGATCATGTTGCATATGTTTACTTCTCTCTATCACACATTTTTGTATCACATCACTAGTTGGACTTACGGCCATTTTCAAATTTTTGTTTAGGTGTCTAAGAAATTTTTCAATCAAGTCAGTTGTCAGTGCGTCTTATTTATTTTATCTTGTGTTTGCTCGATGATGAGCAAAGGTTTGGTTTGGGGGTGTTTGATCGTGCCAAATATGTTGTATATTTCGGCCCTCATTTCCATATCCTTTGTTTCGTTTTCTTGCGTTTTAGTGTCTCTTATGGGCTCTGTGTTTGTAATTGCAGGCATTTGTTCATTTCTATTGATAGAAGTGGAATGCAGGATTTTCGGGTGAAAAGGAATCAAAAGGTGCAAAAATAAGGAAAAATAGGCATTAGAAGCTCCAAAAGTGCGGTTCAGTGCGGGTCCTAACCACACTTCACCCGCACTGCTAATAAAACCCAAAACCTGACATCTAAAGAGAAGATAAAGTGCGGATCAGTGTGGGTCATCCAATTGCACTCCACTGGCACTTTTGCTCTTGCCCACACCCGAGAGCTAAAGTTTGAAGAAACTAATAAAGTGCGGGTCAGTGCGGGTCATCCAACCGCACTAATCGCGCCATTACATACATAGAAATACACCCCTTATTTCCGATACTTATGATTAAATTTCGATTAAATTCATGAAATTTATGGCTCGATGTTGATTGTGCAAGTACTTTTTGGATTTTGGGTTGAAGAATGAAGGAACTCGGTGATTTTGAGCTAAAAGCGGCAAAAGGCGAGCATTTGGGGGCAAAACGGTCATTTGGCAAGAAAAGAAGAACTCGGCGGTTCAATTCTACGGCCTGGCCACAGATTGAAACCGCTGTTTTCCTCCAGAAGCATCAGGTCAATTCAGCGGCCAGAATTCACCCGCCGATCAATTCCAGAATCTCACTTTTCCATTCTGCGGTTTCGTTCTACGGCCTAACCGCAGATTGAAACCGTAGAATGTGCGCCACGTCAGCAGCACTGGGATTTCAACCCTAGCTCATGGGACCACATATATATATATATATATATATCCCCCTTTTCTCCTTCCCTAATCTAATCACCACCACTTCATGAAACCCTACCTCTCTCTAACCTCTCTAACCTCTCTCTAACCTTCCATTACTCTACACTTCCACCATTATTCAATTCCACCAACATTCTTCCACCTCATCTTGGAAATTTATTGAAGAGAGAAGAAAAGATTCACCAAGGTCAAGGGAATCTCAAGCACATTGAAGATCAAGAAGACTTGTGAAGGCATTTATGGGTTTTCTCTACAACTTTGCTCTTTTCATTTCTATTTCCATTATGTGTAACTAAACCCTTTTTATTGGGGAATTGATGAGACAACTTATGTGATACTCCCATGTAATTGAACTAGTCATATATTTATTAAATCCTCTCTTGGTATATTTTAATTTCATTACCTTGAAGTTGCCATTTTACTTTACTTATTAATATTGGGGTTCAATTTGGCTTGTTGTAGAATGGTTCACATATGAAGGTTGTGGTTTAGGGTTTGAAGGGCATTCAACTCATTCTCCGATCTTTAGCATATATGAAATTGAATATTTGTGCATGCATGTGTTATATGGTACAAGACCTTTAATTTGTTCTTAAGAATATTGTTTGGGCCAAGATTCATAGTAGGGCTTACTTGAGTCAAGGCTTGAAATTGCACATTAATCAGTTAAATCAATTTAAGAACAACCCTTGAGTAGGATGGAAGTGTTTAATTGGACTAGTTCATTACATTAGGAAATCTTTTAGTTGTCGACTCAATTCCCCAATATTCACCATCATATATCACACCTTTCCTTTACATTACTTGTTTTAGATTAATTAATTTCACTTAGTTTAGTTGTTGAAACAAATTCCAAACCCGAAAATAAATTTTTTTTTTCCACACGTAATATAGATTAGTGTACATAGCTTAATTATAGCCAAATATCCTCCCTTTCCCTGAGGAACGATCCCGCTTGCCATTATACATCTCACTCGATTTGTGTATTCCAAGTGTGGAATTTTGGTACTTGCAAAAGTCCAATCAAAATTTGGCGCCGTTGCCGGGGATCGGCAACGTTATATTTGGCTATTCTAATTTATGATATAGTTTAGTAGTTTAATTGTGTTATTTGTATCTTTTTACTTCTCGGTAGTTTTTGTTTTTGGTGTTTCAGGTTTGCTAGTGTATGCACGGACGTCGTTCTAGGGGAGGTATTCTGTTTCCCTTCAACGATCGAATTAATCAAGTTGGAAGACTAGCAAGAGCCGCTGAAAGGGCATGGTTGAATATGGAAGACGAAAGAGAAAACCAAAACCCACCCAATGATCCACCCCCACCAATGAATATTCCACCAAATGTACAACAAATGGACGTCCCTCTAAGACAAATCACCATGGGGCAATATTCAAGACCTATCATTGGAAATCAACTATCGGCCGTTGTTCTTGATGAGCTCATGAAGTCATATGAGCTCAAGACCATGCACATTAGCCAACTACCATCCTTCTATGGCAAGACATATGAAGATTGCTTACAATTCATGAAAGATCTTAGTGGGGTGGTGGAGACTTTCCCCTTTACATCAAGGATGGGTACCCTCTCAAAGGAACAACTACTAATGAGGTGCTTCTTAACTTGTTTAAAGGACAATGCAAAAAAATGGCTTAATACCCAAAGTCCCGGATCTCTTGCATCATGGGATGCGGTGTGTGAAGCATTCTTCAACCGATTCTTTCCTTCAACCAAGAAGAGAGAGTTGTGGATGCAAATTAAGGGATTTCAAGAAGAGATGGGTGACTCATTTCATGAGACATGGGAGAGATTCCAATCCTTGTTCGCACAACTTCCTCCCCACATGCTCCCCGATGAATACAAGGTCTCCTCATTTCAAGAAGGACTCTCTCCTCACTCACAACTTTTGATTACTAATGCTTGTGGAGGCTCAACCACGGACAAGACGGCGGCTTTTGTGATGGATGTGTGTGAGAGGCTTGCTCTTATGTCTCAACAATGCAATTTTAGCACAAGAGCAAATGGTAGACATGAGGTAGGAGTAGGAACCGAGATGGCAATTGAAGTTTCGAAGTTGGCCAAGCAAATGCAATCCATGCAAGCTACAATGTTGTCCATGCAATCATTCATGACCAATCAAAGGAGTGCAAGCCATATTCAAGGAAGAGATGGAAGTGGAGACATGTCTTTTAATGGAGAAGGATGTGTTGGATTCCAAGAAGAAGTCTAAGCAATGGGATATCAACAAAGAGATAGAGGTGGTGTGTTCTCTCAAACCTATAATCCAAAATGGTAGCAACATCCAAACCTTTCTTACTCAAACAACAATGCATTGAACTCGGACATGCTTAGCCAATAGGTGAATCAAGGGTTCAACAATAATCAAGGGTTTAACAACCGAGGGTTCTACCAAGGTCAATGGTCGGGGAGTGGCCAAGCCAATCAATGGAAACGGCAAGAGAATTTCAACAACCAAGCAAGGCAACAACAAAGGGAAGCCGTTTTGTCAGATGGGCAAAGGTTAAGTTCTCTTGAAGCTCTAGTCACCAATATGGGGGCATCAATGAAGAACATGGAAACTCAAATGGGCCAAATAGCCAAGGCACTACAAAAACAAGACAAAGGGAAATTCCCTAGTCAACCCGAGCAAGCAAAAGCCATGACGGTTCTTAGAAGTGGGCGGATCCCAGACAATGGTGAAGTTGTAGAAAATGCAAGTGAGCCTAGAGTACAAGAGGATGAAGTGGTTGTAGAAGACACAAGACAAGAAGAAGATGTAGAGGTACTCCCTCAAATGAAGCTCCTCATCTACACAAGTCATCCAATCTGTACATTCCTCCCCTTCCTTACCCTGGAAGATTGAAGAATACGAAGTTGGAACAATCCTTTCAAGACATCTATGACATTCTTTCCAAGGTGAATGTGAATCTTCCACTTCTTGATGCAATTCAAAAGATGCCTTCCTATGCAAAGTTCTTCAAGGAGTTGAATAAGGACAAGATCAAGTTCAAGCCTAGGCAACAAGAGAGACTTGGGGAGAATGTTAGTGCGGTGATCCAAAAGAAGTTGCCTCAAAAGATGAAAGATCCTGGAAGCTTCATCATCAACATCTCTATTGGTGGAGGAAAGCAAGAGAAAGCCATGTTAGATTTAGGGGCAAGTATTAACTTGACGCCCTACACAATTTACAAGAGATTGGGACTTAATGACCTCAAGACCACTTCCATGTCACTTTTGTTGGCGGATCAATCATCAAGACACCCCATGGGAATAATAGAAGATGTGTTGATTCAAGTAGAGAAGTTAATCATTCCGGCCGATTTTGTTGTGTTAGATATGGAGGGCCATAGAGAAGATGATCAAACATTGCTCTTAGGAAGACTATTCATGGCGACCGCTAGAGCAATTGTGGATGTGCATGAAGGGAAGCTCACTATGAAGGTTTTATATGAGGTAATTGAGTTCAAGCTTTTTGAGTCGGGAGCCTATCCTATTGGGGCACATGATAGTTTTAATGTGAATTTGGTGAACACAATCATTGAAGAGGAAAGTGAAGAATTTTTGAAGGAGAAGTTGGAGGCTCGAATGGCGAGTGCAATTGAGTTTCTAGATGAACAAGAAGATGAGGAAGAGAGACTTGAGTTAATGGAGGAGTTGGTAGAAGAAGAAAGAATCAATGAGGTTGAAGAAGTGGGAAGTGGAGAGTTAGAGACAAAATTGGCTACACCACCAAGGTTAGAGTTGAAGGAACTTCCAACAACTCTCAAGTATGCCTACCTAGATGAAGAAGAAAGAAAACCGGTTATTGTCTCCTCGAAATTGAATCAAGATGAAGAAGCAAGACTCCTTGAAGTCCTTAGAGTGCACAAGGCGGCAATTGGGTGGTCCATTGAAGACATCAAAGGGATAAGCCCCGCCATTTGTATGCACAAGATCCATCTGGAAGAAGGTTCCAAGCCATCAAGAGAGGCTCAAAGGCGACTCAACCCCATCATGCAAGAAGTTGTGAAAAATGAGGTATTGAAGTTGTTGAAGGTGGGCATTATCTATCCAATTGTGGATAGTAAGTGGGTGAGCCCAATACATGTGGTGCCTAAGAAGTCGGGAATTACGGTAGTGCGGAATGACAAAGATGAACTTATTCCCCAAAGGTTGCAAACCGGGTGGAGAGTATGTATTGACTACCGAAAATTAAATGCATCAATAAGGAAGGATCACTTCCCTCTTCCATTCATTGATCAAATGTTGGAGAGATTAGCGGGGCATAGCCATTATTGCTTTTTGGATGGCTACTCGGGGTATAACCAAATTACAATTGCACCGGAGGATCAAGAGAAGACAACTTTCACTTGTCCCTTTGGCACATATGCATACCGGAAGATGCCCTTTGGTTTATGCAGTGCTGCCGGTACTTTCCAACGGTGTATGATGTCCATTTTCTCGGATATGGTAGGGAAAATCATTGAGGTGTTCATGGATGATTTCTCGGTGTTTGGAGGATCCTTTGATATGTGCCTTGACAACTTGACTCAAGTATTGAAGAGATGTGAAGAAAAGAACCTAACCTTGAATTGGGGGAAGCGTCATTTTATGGTGACACAAGGTATTGTTCTTGGGCATGTGGTGTCAAGCCGGGGAATAGGGGTAGACAAGGCAAAAATTGAAGTTATGAAGAGTTTGCCTCCACCAAATACTACCAAAGACATAAGGTCATTCTTGGGCCATGCGGGATTCTATCAACGATTTATCAAAGACTTTTCCAAGATTTCAAGACCTTTGTGCAACCTTTTTCAAAAAGAAGTGGAGTTTGTGTTTGATGAAGAATGCATGCAAGCCTTTAATACTCTCAAGGAAGCCCTCACATCAACACCTATCATTGTACCACCAAATTGGAGCCTTCCTTTTGAAATCATGTGTGATGCATCGGATTATGCGGTTGGGGCCGTTCTTGGGCAAAGAATGGACAAGCTTCCACATGCAATTTATTACGCTTCAAGGACTCTAAATGATGCTCAATTGAACTACTCTACAGCCGAAAAAGAATTGTTGGCGGTTGTGTTTACATTGGAGAAGTTTCGGCAATATTTGGTGGGAGCAAAGGTAATTGTCTATACCGATCATGCGGCTATCCGGTATCTAATGCAAAAGAAAGATGCCAAGCCAAGACTCATCTGTTGGATTCTTTTCCTACAAGAATTCGACTTGGAAATCAAGGACAAGAAAGGCAAGGAAAATGTGGTAGCCAACCATCTAAGCCGGTTGATATATAGGTCAAATGAAGAAGAAGACATGCTTCCCTTGAAAGAAAGCTTTCCGGATAAGCAATTGTGGATAGTTGGTGGAAGAGAACCATGGTATGCCGACATTGTGAATTACCTTGTGAGAGATATAGTGCCCAATGACCTCTCATACAAAGCCAAGAAAAGATTCAAGTTCATTGCTAGGCAATACTTTTGGGATGAACCCTAACTCTTCAAGCATGGGCCCGATCAAGTAATTCAAAGATGTGTACCGGAGGAAGAACAAGAAGGTGAGATCAAGTTTTGCCATGAAATGCATTGCGGTGGTAACTTTAGTTATAAGAAGACCGTCCTCAAAATCCTTCAATCCGGATTCTTTTGACCAACACTAAGTAAGGACACCTATGAGTTTTGCAAGAATTGTGATAGGTGCCAACAGATGGGTAGTATCGGGAAAAGAAATGAGATGCCCCTAAAAGGAGAATTAGTGGTAGAGCTTTTTAATATATGGGGTATTGACTTCATGGGTCCCTTTCCATCCTCAAATGGCAATAACTACATTTTGGTGGCGGTTGATTATGTCTCCAAGTGGATTGAAGCGGTGGCAACTAAGACTAATGATAGTCATGTGGTGGTGAAGTTTTTGAAGGAAGTAGTGTTCTCAAGGTTTGGTGCTCCTCGTGCAATCATAAGCGATGGGGGCACCCATTTTTGCAACAAAATCTTTACCACCTTGATGAAAAAGTATGGAATAACACACAAGGTTGCCACACCATACCATCCCCATACTTCCGGGCAAGTTGAAGTGAGCAATCGGGAGATCAAGAGAATTTTAGAAAAGACGGTCAAGCCTAATCGAAAAGATTGGTCAATGAAGCTAAATGATGCACTTTGGGCTTATCGTACGGCATACAAGACCCCTCTTGGCACCACACCTTACCGATTGGTATTTGGGAAGGCTTGTCATTTGCCGGTAGAATTGGAGTTTGATGCTTATGGGGCAATCAAGAAGTTGAATGTCAATTTGGATTTGGCGAGAGAAGAAAGGAAACTTCAACTAAATGAATTGGAAGAACTCTGATATGAGGCCTATGAGAATGCAAAGTTGTACAAGGAAAAGACGAAGAAGATCCATGACCAATTGATCCTAAGAAAGGACCTCCATCCCGGGATGCTTATACCTGTGTTTGATTCAAGGTTGAAATTATTTCTGGGGAAATTAAAATCAAGATGGACCGGTCCATTCCGAGTGAAGGAGGTATTCCCACATGGTGCAATTGAAGTGCAAAGTTTGAGAACCGGGGACACATTCAAGGTTAATGGAAAACGAGTAAAACCATACTATGGAGGAGCAAGGAGTGCATTCATGATCGAACAAGTCAAACTTGGCGAGCCTTAGTGCCTATCACCACGTCTTACCTAGTCGTTAAATCAAGCACTTAGTGGGAGGCAACCCACTTAGGTAGTTTTAATTTAATGCATTTTATCTTGTTTATTTGATAAGTTTTTGGTATATGTGGAGTTTTCCCCAAATTTGTATTGGATATTGAGTCAAGAAATTTGTTGAGCAAAATGTGTTAAGTACCATATCCAAGGCAGGTTTGGGGGTTTCTTTTGGCTTGATGAATTTTATGTAAGTGTGCAGTTGAAATGCAAGAATGCAGAATGAGATTGACCAATTTTCAGCATTCTGCGTTCACATTCGGTGGCCTGGCCGCAGAATGAAAACAGAAGTTTCTGCCAACAAACGGCGGTTAGAACAGCGGGTATAAATCGACCGCCGATTGAATCAGGTCTCCAAACCACAAAACGGTGGTTTTGAATTTGCGGCCTGGCCGCAAAATGCATCGGCAGCCGAATTGAAGCACTTATTGAAACTGCAGCGTTTTGGGCCAAAAAGGGGAATTCTGCGGTCAAATTCGGTGGCCTGGCCGCCGAATGAAACCGCAGAATGCGCGATATCAGGTCTTAAAAGAGTTGTCTCTTTCACGAGCCCCACACAATTTTCTCACTCAAAACTCTCCAAAAACTCTTCCAAAGTGCATTCTTTTCCTTTTTCTTCCGATTTCAAGGCTTCAAAGTTATGTATTCTCCCCTCTAATCTTATTTTTGCATAATTTAACTTCTCCTATCTCTCTATTGACCGAAATTTCGCATGATAGTGCTAGGGTTAGGTTTAGTTCGAAAATTTTGGGGATTTTGTGATTAGAGGCTGTAAGGTTGGTAATTAGTGTTGGCATTAATTCCATATCAAAACGTGTTTATCTTGTAATGTTTAGTGGTTAGTAATTGAAGAATTTTGAAGATGAAGGACGTCTCAACCGCAATTCGTTCAAGTAGCCGGCTTTTAAGAGATTCGTGCATTATTGGTTGACAAAGGTATTAAAGGTCCTCTAATCTCTTACAAGGCTAGGCACACACTCACACATATCATTCTTGTGTGTTCCTACATGATTTAATTTCATTTACATATTACTTTCACACACTTGGCAAAATATGCTCATGCATTCATATTAAGTTGATAAACTTTGTGTTTTGCATTTTCTAGGACTATGTCCGGAAACTAGCATATGTGTGTGTCTTTGTGTTTGTATGTTTCCATATTTTTGTATTTGGACTTGTATATGCTCTATTATGATTCCTTATTGAGTTCCGGTTGTTTCAGTTACTCATTCATATAGTTTCGAGTCCAAACGATGTAGCTACGCTACTTTTCGTTCTCATTCGTTGAGTTGACTTCATCGATGATTTCCGAGATGATTTCTCAACCATTTTTCAAAGTTGTATAGTCATCGTCGTGCATGAGAGAGTCACGGTTCGTAATCCATAAACGGATTCGAAATCGGAGTTCGGACGCCCAAGATACGGGCTGACGAACCGAGGGAGCATGCGAGAGGACAGCCCAGGCCGTGAGGCCACTTGGGCTGGCCGTTGGTGAGGCCGTGGGCCCCACGGCCTGGAGGAGCCTCTGCTCCCGTGCGGGCCACGCGCCCCCCATGGCTAGGGGGTGACGTGGCCTCACTTGATTGGCTGCCTTGGCCCTTCTCTCTCCTCCTATTTCTTCCCTCTCTCTCTCCATTTTGAAAAATAAGAAGAAAAGTTTCAGAATTCCCGTAAGGCAATTCTCTCCAATTTTCATATTTTCAAAACACCATATCTTCCTCATCCGGAGTCGGATTTGAGTGATTCAAGTTGGAGAGTGTTCGTATTTGAGTCCTCTAACATCTCCAAGTGGTTTGGTGACTGTTTGATCGTGATTTCTAGTGGTTGAACACTGATTTCCAAACCAGCTGCAGAATCTGAGGTAATGGTCTCAACTTTGTGATTTCTTTCTTTTTGACCTTCCATTTGCTTGGAGTTTCTTCTTCTATATCTATGTTTATGTTTGGTAGAAGCTATTGAGAAAGATAGCTTGATTATCATTCTAATTGAAAGTCAATTTGTGGACTAATGTTGACTATATTCTATGATTCTAGGTTTTACATATGTTTGTGAGTTGTATTATGATTAGAATGGCATCTTAGGTTGTTTGGAACTTAATTGAATTAATTTTGTGTTAAAATGACCTTGAGATTTGATTTGATCCTTTGATTGGTAAAATCTAGGATTTGTGTATTTGTTTGTGATTTAGAGAATATAGGTTTTGATTGATGTAAATCTCAAATACTTGCTCTATATTTTTGACTAGTATATTGATTGATTTTAATCTCATATATCTAGCATTTAATTGTATATTGATAGCATCTTGAATTTGTACTTCATGAATATATTGTGATTCAAGTGTTGTATGTGTGAATGAGACTTTGAGTATATGTGTTAGGTATTTCACATGCTTAGGTTTCTATTCGTGTATTTTGCATCTAGACTTGATTACTTGTGATATCACATGTTTAGGTCTATTTGTGCCATAGAATGTATTAATCACATGTTCTATGTTGTATTGATTGTTTGCATCATTTGCATTCACATGATCACACTTTGCATTCACATGATCACACTAGGAAGTCCTTGTAAAAGGCATGAAGTCTTGGTTAGAGTCGGGGTGACTCGGATAGCCAAGCAAGAAGTCTTACCTAGAGTCGGGATGACTCGGATAGGTAAGCAAGGAGTCATGGCTAGAGTCAGGAGGACTCGGATAGTCATGCATGGGAGGCTCCCTAGAGGCAAGAGTGCCTTGGATAGGGAGTTGGCTAATGTATTGGTAGGCCTAGGCGTATGGTTAGACATAGACTCCGATAGAGCGGGGTACACGGGAGGTGTATGCACTCTTGAGGAATTTCTAATCTACCATCGATGTTGGTTGTGTGTGGTGTCCAATATATGGTGGTTTCACATCATTGAGGGATTTCACACTTTCCAATAGGGTTGGGTAGCCTTAGACTTCACTAGGTTGGGTGAGCTAAAGATTGGTCACTTTGTGAATGTTCTATGTTTACTTTCCAATAATATAGTACCCAATGGTTGTAGTTCAACCCGTGGATGTTTCCTCCTTGGAGGTTTTACCACGTTAAAAAATCTCTTGTGTCAATTCTTCCTATCTCTTTCTCTTATATTTTAATTGTATATTTTATTATCTTGATTCATAATATTCACATGTGATGTATTGTGAAGCAAGACTTTGTATAGTGTGATTAGTGAATTCATTCTATAGATCTATTTTGTATCTTTGATTCTTTTATATATTGTAATTTTTGTATAGTGACATTTTGATCACTCTTGTAACTCATTGAACCCTTATTGAAATACAAGCTTACTTTGTTGTTGTGTTCATTTGTTCTTATACCTCACATAACTTGTTGATATACTTAGACTTTGCTCTTATGATTGTATTATCGTATTGTCTATGTATGTCTTCCTTGGCTTATTGTGTTGTGTGTAAGGCTACCTTGAGGGACAAACAAAAGTTTGTTCAAGGGTTTGAAAAAGGTGTAAAAACCTATTCACACCCCCCCCCCCCCCCCCCCCCCCCTCTAGGTATGCTTTAAGCAATTTAACTTTGTTTGCATACTTTCATCTTGGCCTTTGGATCCAAAGCCCTTCTTCTCAAACTTCTTGAACCTTCTTAACATGCCATGTCGTCGTCCGAGTTATCATTTTCCTCCTTCTCAACTTTGGAGGCCTTCAAAGCAATTCCCTTTTGCTTTTTAGGAGATGTGGAGGTAGGACCCTTCCTAAACTCATAGGCATAGGCTAGAAGCCTCCTAATCACCTCACTCGGCTTCATATCATTGTAACCACTATTCTCCTCTAAAGCAGTTACCTTGGACTCAAATCATTCGGGGAGAGATCTCATAATTTTTTGTTTGATTCTCCTATCCGAATACGGGTCACCAAGTTGATGACTTTGGTTGACTATGTCCATCAACTTGATCTCAAAGTCATTGAAGCACTTGTTCTCCTACATCTTAAGCACCTCGAATTGAATTTGGAGAACATGAAGCTTAGAGTCCTTAACCACTTCGGTTTCCTCATGTGCCATCTCTAGGATGTCCCACGCTTCCTTGGCGAACCTAGTGTTTTGAATCAATTTGTATTGATTCTCATCCATGGCACATAGGATGGCGTGCATCGCCTTCCTATTCCAGTTCGATGCCTTAAACACTTACGCATTCCACTGAGCCTTCGGTTTGAGCACATCCTCTCCTCCACCCGTAGGAGTCTTCATTGGTGGAGCGTAGCCATTTTCAACCACCATCCAAGCCCTATCATGGATTTGGCATATGTACAACTCCATCTTGCCTTTCCAAGTGGCATAATTTAAACCAGCGAGCAATGGAGGCCTTGTGCTCGAAGCACCCTCGTTTCCACCACTGTTTCCACTCATAGTGTTTATGAATGAATGGAATGAATGAAATGAATGTAAGTGTATGAATAATAAAAAATCACACAAAAAGCAAAACACACCAAAAATCACGAATCTCCTAAAATATGTCTAGGAACCCACTCTGATACCAATTGAAACAATTATGGCGTGCCTAATTATATCTAGAGGGGGGTGAATAGATTTTAATCAAGTTAATTACCAATTGTTCTTGATTAGTCAATATTTAATAAAAACCCCTATCTTGTCAAAACTACAATCAAGTGTAAACTACGGAAATTAAATAATACTTAATTTTTACGCGGAAACCTTCAACAAGGAAAAACCACGGGTTGGTATGTGCGCCACACACGATTCTCAAATCTACTAATTGTAATGGTGTTTACAACCTAGGATGACCACGTTAAACCCTACACGGTCATTAACCCACCACTACTACCCAATGGACCTTTAATAGCAAACCTAGATCAATTTGCTTGCAAACCAAGCAACCTTAGCCACAATACTTAATTCTCACTAAAGAGATCAACAACCTCAGTGAATATCATGATATTTAATTATACAATTAATGCTAGGTTACACTAAATGCTTATCCAAGATGAAAGATGACAATAATCGCAATCCTAGATATCAATATTGGTATATGACATGGCATACAACATAGCTATCAAAGATAAAATAATCCTAGATGTTATAGCTATCAAAATACAACTCACAATCAAACAACACAATAATCTCAATCTTGTAAATCGAATTTAATCTAAATGCATACAGATAATAAAAAAGATTAATTGATAAGTAAGAACACTAAAATGGATGAGTATGGTGTTCAACTTACCAAACTATGTGTGTTGAAGAAGACCCATGCTTAGATACATCCTAGATGATGTTTAGATGATGTTTGATGCACATAGATATGAGTTTAGAGAATTAAAGGAGCAATCTTTGTGCTTTTTCTCTCAAAAATCACTCTTTATCTTTTAGGGTTCTTGATGTTCAAAGAGCTGAATGAGAGAGAGTGACATAATGGTGTATTTATAGAGGGCAATAAAAAGCTTAGTGAAAAGACAAGTTTGCCCTTGATATGCGCCAATCAGCGGTTTCATTCGATGGCCACCAACCGCTGATTAAACCACCGAATAGAACCCGAGAGCGTCAGGTATCAACGGCAGTTTCATTCGACGGTTTCATGGCCGTCGATGCCAACAGTCGATTTGAGATTGAGATATTTAAAATCAATCAGGTCTCATCGACGGTCGGGGCTGCCGATCATAACCGTAGAATCATTCTAGAGACTTCTAGAATCAAACAGCGGTTCCATTCGGCGGCCAGGTCGCCAATCACAACCGCGGTTTCACCGAAACCAAGGGGAAGCCAAGGGCATTCTCCGAAGGCGATCCTCGCGCTAAACCAAGCACACCAACGTGCATGCATGGATGTTTCCAAACAATCTTCGAGAAATGAATTACTAGACACACTAGCACACAACAAGATTCAACAAGGAAGTGCAAGTATGAAATGTGTAAAGAATGCACACAAGAGCAATGAGCATATATGCTAGCATGAGAAATGTGTGTGTGCAACTAAATCTCTTCAATGAAAACTAAGCACAAGTGATATACCTTTGGAGTGCTTATCAACTTGAGGTCTTGAGAGGGCTTTTGAGCTTGATCACTAACACCTAAGCTACCATTTACATTTCAAACCCGAATTGTGGTTCGTCACAGAAATAAGCCAATCAAACTTGAGGAACTTACATGTTTCATCTTTTTTGCGGTCGTGACGACAGGGACATCTGAAAGGTGACAATGAGATTTGAGATCTTGCGAGTGGTCGCTAGTTGGTCACACAGCGACACTAAACGGTGATGGTAGACCTGATTGATTTATCAGGTTTTCTCCTCTCTGTCACGGTGATGGCTTCATAACGATAGTACCGTGACATTTCCTTGGCTTGGATCTCCATTGCTTCAATCCTTCTGTCGCGGTGTGCATATAACGACACCTGAAATAGCAACAATGCCCTATTTTCACCTTTTTTTTTTTTCACTTTTATATCAAATTCTCCTCCATCTACACAAATGCCCTGGTGGCACTAATAATCCTAAAACAGTTGATTAGCATAGTTAAAACACAGGAAAATGCTAGAGAATTAAGTGAAAAGAGAAGGAAATGTGGGCCAAAATTATATCTATTTTGGCTTGATCATTAAGCACAAGTGATATACCTTTGAAGTGCTCTTGATCTTGAGGTATTGAGAGGGCCTTTGAGCTTGATCACCAACAATGAAGACCTAATCTACCCTTAAACAATAACCTTAAATGTGGTTTGTCTCTGAAATAAGCCAATTAAAACATGAGGACTTTACAACCACCAATGGGGCAACTTTGATGAAGAAGCATACCAACATGCCATTTAACTAACGACTACTTGACATAGAAGAATGCACAGAAAGGTGTTGAAGTCGGTTAGAACAATGTGTGGAAGACTCCCAAGAGCAAGCCAAGGAAGAGCCTCAACAATTTCATAAATCGACCAATCCTTATTTTTGTCTCACTATTGGAGGAATCAAATCGGTGGATTCCTCAAGCAGCTCGGAATGCGACCTTGGTGATGTTTTGCTAAGTGTTGAAGAAGAGCTAAAAAAATAAAAAATAAATAAAAAAAGAGGTTGAAAAACCGGTGGAATCCTCAAAAAGTGTAAATGATTACTTAGATAAGCTTTTGCTCATATTGGATGAGGATGAGGATTTCAAAGTTGATAAAGGAGGTAAAGAAGAAAAGGGAGTAAAGGTTGCCTAAGAAAACAAGGAATTGATAAGTCAAAATAAAGACTTGGTAATGAAGATCAATTCACTTGAGAAGGAGAAAGACACGGCATTGAAGGAAGCATAAGAACTCTCCAAATTACCGGTAGAACAAGAGGAAGAATTCACTCGGAAAGCAAGGGAAATACAAGTTGAAAATATATACGGTGTGTCTAATACAACCAAAAGGGGGGTGAATGAGTTGTTAATCTGATTAGTTACCAATTTCTCGGATTAGTCAATATTACAAAAATTAACCCAATACAGTCAAATACAATCAACGTAATTAAAGTGCGGAAAACAATAAATAACACGTTGATTGATTTACGTGAGAAACCCACAACTGGGCAAAACTCACAGGCTATCCTTCTAGCCACACATGGTCCTCAAATCCACTATATGTAATGATGTTTACAACCTAGCTTGACCTCTAGTCACACCATTCTCGGTCACTAACCCACCGCTACTATTCTATGGGCCTTTTATAGTGATTCTAGACCAATGCTTGTGCATTACACAACCGTAGTCACAAGACTTGATTCTCAATTAGGAGATCAACAACCTATGTGAATATATGAAAATATTCTAAATGCTAGGCAACACTAAATGCTTATTTAGAGATTAAATGATGGCAATAAAAGCAATCCTAGATATCAAAGTATATATGAATGCTTATAAAGACCTAACTAGATATAGGTATGAGAATCTAAAATCTAGTCATCAAACAAAAGCCAATTGACAAGAGTTGTCATTAAACATGGCAAGGACAATAAATGCAATCAAGAAATGCAATCAATGAGTCCTAAACAACAATGTCTAAATGCAGAGCATAGAGACTTAGCTAGAGGAAAATAATGTCCTAAATGCAAGCTATCACAATACAAACTCCAAACATGTCATAACTTCATTAGATATGCAATTAATGTGAAGATTTGCTAACCTAAGCAATATAAGACATGTCTTGATTAAATAGAACAATAAATGAGATAAATTGTTTGTTCTACTTACCAAGTAAAGACATTAATAAAGACCCATGCTTGAATGATGCTAGAGATGCAAGATGAAAATGGGTTTTGGGGTTTGGAGAGTAAAAGAATGAAGCTTGGAAGCTTTCTCTCTCTAGGGGAACTCTTTCTCTTTCTAAGATCTAAATTTTTGAGTTCTAGATCGAAATAAGGAAGAAGAGAAAGCTTATAAAGAAGCCCAAGTGAAACTACGCCATTTTGGAAAAAATTAGGGCAAATAAACGTGGATAGTGTGCTGGTATGGACCCACGAAGTTACCAACGCACCAAGACCAAGAAAATCATGAAAAATTACTTTGTTGGTAACTACGCGGGTAGGGACCCGCGTAGTACCCACACACGGGCAAATCAGCACAGCAAGCTGATTTCCAAATGGATCAAAACAAGACCAAACGACATCCAAACCTTTCGTATTATATACTATTGGAAAGGTATGGAAGTCTACTTTCTACTCCATTTTACAAAATAAGGTTTCATTATCTGTAGAAATAGATATGGACAAAAGAGTGACCAAAGGTCAAATATGGACAACAACAAAATGTCCAAAACTCAAGGTATAAAACCATGTGACCAAAGACCAAACCAAGAGAAGAATAAAATCTTCTCAAATGGTCACTCATCGTGCTAAGACAAGCACCATCATGCATGAACTGACGTTTCCGATCAAGCATTAGGAAACGAATTATTTCACACAAAAACCACACTTAGGACTAAGAATGAGGTGCAAGTGTGATTGTGAAAAGAATGCACACATAATCAATAAGGAACAAATGAATGACAATAAAATGCATGTAAGTGTGTGTGTGCAATTAATCTCTTCAAGAATCAAAGTCAAGTGATATACCTTTTGAAGCTCTTGATCTTAAAGTCATGGAGATGCTTGGAAACTTGCCATCAAAGACCTAAGCTACCCATTACAAAATCATCCCCAATGTAGTTTGTCGTGAAATAAGCCAATCATAAAATAGAGATCCTTACACAAGTGGAAGCCGAGAAGAAGGACAAGGCATTGGAGGCTATAAGTGAAGAATTGAACAAGAAGGACAATGCCTTGAAGGTAGCACAAGTCTTTATATGTGACTACATCATGGAGTTAGACAAAGCCGAACGTCCAATCAAGGCTTTGGAAAATAAGGGGACCAAACGAAGATCAACCAAAAAGCCCCTCACTACCCAGAGTGGAGCAAGCCTTCCGAAGGTTACCCACAAGGAAAAAGAAGCAACGGAGAAAGACAATAAAGGTAGTATTTCTAACTTCTCTCCTACATGTTATTTTTGCTATATTAGGGGTCACAAAAAGACCCAATGTGCTAAATATGTTGAATTTTGCAAAAATAGAATAAGCATGCTTAGGAGGAAAGTGAGTAGTTAGGGAAGTTTGGGCCCATAAGGACAAACTAGACCAATAAAAACAAACTCCTTTTGTTGCAAGAATTGACACACCTAGTAATAAGGTGTGGATAGTGAAGAACCACGATGAAAATCATGCAAAATTGAAATTGCCTTTTAACTTCCATAAATTGCATGATCATTTTTCGAGTGAATTACGTGTTTCATTACATGTATGAACATTTTTAATGTGTGCTTGCATGTGAAGTTGCTCTAGCTTCTAGAGGAAGCTCATTTTTAGGACTTTTATTATTTTTAGGATTAGTTTAGTATTAAGAGTCATGAGTCTATATTTATCCACTTATCATGTTACAGTTGTGCTTATTGATAAATGATGAGATGCATGGAAATAGATAGGTTTCAGGGTTTAGACTCCTTATGTATTTGTATAGCATGTGCTTGTGGTGTTTTTGGTGTTATTTTTTGTGTGTGCAGGGGTGAGAATCGAGAAGAAAAGTTAATAGGTTGATGAATGCTTGCCGCGGGATGATATCCACGGGAATATGCCTGCACATCAAAGCCGCACGTTTTGCTGGAAACCTTGCATGAGATACATCCACAGGAAAGAACCCGTGCACCAAAATGCATGAACTCGTGTAGAGCTCTAGGAACCTCCGCGACATCACATCTATGGGAAAGAGCCCGCTAGCCAGATAGTGTGAACTCGCACAAATTCCTGAGAATTTTCCATGAGATATATCCACTGGAAAGAGCCTGCAAGCCAAAAGACAAGAAGCCGCAGAATTCTCTAGAGGAGACCGCGACATTAGGTCCGCTGTAACATACCCACGCCACAAAGCCGTGCCAAAAAAATGCACCATTAAACCATACCACAAAGCCACAACATATGAATGCTAAATCTCAGGTCCAATCTCTTACTTTTGAGCTTTTACTTCAAGTTACATCTTTTGTTTAGCTTAAGAGTGTGAATTGATTGTGTTTGCCTAGTGAGTAGGATTTGTTGTTGTAATGTGATTAGTGGTGGATATTTTGTTAGGATTATGCTCAATAGCAAGAGTGTAATATTGTAATTGACAATCTTATCATATTAATAATGTGATTTCTGTTTATTTAACAAAATCTTATAGCATTTATGATTATAATTGTCAAGGTAAATAATCATAAGGTCAAAAGACTATGAGAAAAGAAGAATTGTTCGTACATCTAGATATGTATGAGGTAAACACAATTCTTTAGTTAGTCTTGAATAATGTTCACAACTTAAGTTAAAGGTTGGGCACCTTTATCTTGTTAAAGTTGTAGAATTCTTTTACTAGCATTTGAGTGGGATCAAATGTGTTATGATGAGTCTAAAATCATCGGAGGGTCTTCAAGTAAAAGAATCTAGTGCACTGGGTGCATTGAACTAGATCACAATAAAATACTTTATCTAAAACCGTCAGTAGATAAAAGTCTTTCATTATCAGGACAATCGAAGAGTCTATCTTAATCCTAAGATAAATGATGGACTTATGGTTGCAAGTGTTATCATTTGAGCTATCAATGAGTACGATTATATAGCATAGTCTATCCTCGATAGTTTGGTGGTATTCATTTTGTTAATCGATAGAGGACTTCATTTATAGATATGGACATCGTGGCTCCATTTATTAAATGTGAGTAGAATATCATCATATAGATGTTTTGAGGTTTTGGATATTAAATCTTAACGTTGAGTTTTCAATAGTGACTATTGAAAGATGACTTCTGGATAAGTCATAATATATATCCAAGTTCAAAATGTGGTCATATGACGAAATATGGTAACTTGGAGAGCTATAGGCGGTCTATGAGCTCTTGGCAATTACTGATATTCTTCACGAGGATTCACCATCTCCTATAAGATTGTCTAAGGTAAGAATGAGAACCATTTACTTATTCTATCTTCATTTAAGAGTGCAATTTTAGTTCTTTAGTGGAATGACCTAAAATTAATAGATTGAACCTAAATGAATCATTTGTTGATTGAGATTGGGTTATGTCTATTGGAGCTTTAATTTAGATAAGCCCGCCAAGATCCCCAATCCACACGAACTTGCATGGATTACTTGATATATTCTACCGGACTATTTATGGGTCCATCCAAAATTGTATTAAGGCATGTGGGCTTATTTCTTTTAGTAAGAATAAGCCTAGTTCACATATGGGCCTTTTAATTAAGGTCTAATGGATTGAATGAAATAAGAAAATAATATATGGCCCATGTATATGTACGTGGGGTGGCAAGGCTTAAATAAAAGTCTAATATATTATTTTATTTCATTATTTGATTAAATGGAAATTAATTAATTGATTAATTAATTAATTAATTAATTAATTAATTAATTATTTAATTGAAAATCAAAATCTTTTTCTGACTAGGAAATATGTTTCTTAGTAGTATACTATTGTGGTAGTATAATAAATATAAAAGACTTTATTTGGTAAGTAGATAAATAAGGGATTTATTTATCTAGTCAAATAAGGAAGTCTTTTATAGTCACAAATACACTAAGGAGTTGGATTAGGGTTTGGAATTCTAAGGAAATCTACCTAGGGTTAGGATTTAAATCAAAAGACACAAATCCTACATGGTAAAGGATTTCGGCCTCAATATATAGATATACATAAAATATATATGGCAATTAGCCGGAATATATATAGATATATATATTTATAAAGCATCTAGATATATATAGTATATTGTGCAAAGTCAATGCACTAGATATATATAGTATATATTGTGTAAAGTCATCGCACAAAATATATATAGTATATTGTGCAAGGTTTACGCACTAGATATAAATAATATATTTAGCAAACAATTCGATGCACTATATATAAATATGAGGCAAGGGGAATTCGGCTAACCCTAGGTCTTTGGATTAAGAGGTTTTTTTTTTTTTTTTTTTTTTTTTTTTTTTTTTTTGCTTAAGAAAAATAAAATCCAACTCTAGACAATAGTGTGATAATTTCAGCCAAAAGGAAAAGAGAGAAAAGTTTGTTCTTATTTCGATAGTGCACCAGTAACTTTTATATCAAAAGGTTTTGTGCACAATTTCGAATTAGGTTCACGCAAATTTCAATCAAAGGATTGAAAATTCAAAAGTGACCGGAACGTTTTTTGTTATCTCTTGGAAGTTATTGTGACTAACGAAAAAGAAAAGATTTTTTGTTATCCATCCTCAGGTACACAATTCAAAGAAAGGGAGACCACGCTCCTAAGTAATTCATGTTCGTGATTGGATTGGAAGATCTTGCGGATTACCATCGACGTAATGTCAATTGGATCACGCGACAAAGGTACGATACTTTTAATCATATATGTTAATTAATTAAAGGGTTAAGGTTCATCTTTAAAAGGAAAATTTTTTAAACTATACTAAACCTATTTTAGTCTCACTTCTACTACGTGCAATCGTTTTTTTTCCCTACATATTTAGGATTGTATATATGTGTTTACATATTAGTGGTAGATATTAGAATTGTATATATGTGTTATTGTTGTATATTTGTTTTTGCTTTTCGTGTTTTGTTTCAAACCTTGTGAAGTGCCTTGTTTTGAAATTTTGAGGCGAAATGTTTCTTGAAAATTGTACTAATTGGTGAAGAAATAAATTATTCCACCCACTCTGCGTTCATCTTTTTTTCGATACTATTCCAACGGTATAAAGAACGTAAAATTCAATGTTTTAAAAGTTATGAGCATTTCTTCGACCGAAGGTTATGAACGTGCCCTGTTTTCAAAATTCTACACGTGACCTATTTTCGACGTCTGTTTTCACACTTTTTAGATTTGAATTTTGAAAGTTTTTCTAAATGAAAAGTGTGCAATTGCATGTCTTTATTCTTGTATCAAATTTTGAGCAAGTTTCATTGAGCGTCTTTGAAAATACGCATGAAAGAGCAGACGTTGTTCGATTTCAAAAGTTGACAGTTTTCTTGAAATGTTGTCCTCCATGTTTAGATACTTCTTTCACATAGTGTTTTTGTTATTTTGTTTTTAAAACTTGTGTTTTTTTATACTTGTTGTATGTATGTGTCATTGTAGTAAAGTGGTGTGTTTAGTTGTACATAAGTGTTAGTATATTTGTGCCCGAATTTCCAAATCATGAACTCTTTGTCCATGTTGTTCAATTTTTCAATGTTGAGGACAATGTCGAGTTTAGGTTTGGAGGTGTGGACACTAGTGTTGTTTATGTGATGTATGTGTTTGTGAATATTGTGTTATTGTGTTTTTGTCAAAATTTTAAAGTTTTTACGAATCAAGCCATCTTTGAACAAATTGCTTGAATGAGATGTTTTGAGTTGTGCCGTTGAGGAGTCTTTCGCATGTATTAGTTGCTAAGTCTTGGCTAAATTTTTGTCATCAAGGAATTTTTTGCGCTTGATGTGAATTTAGTCCCTTTCTCTTAGTGTCTAAGTGGACGAGACTCCGTACTCGATTGTTAGGATTGATAGTGGAGACTAACCGTGAATTTTGTGTCTTAGCGTTCATTTTGAGGGTAAATATGTTTCTATTCTTAAACACTCTTCGAAACAGTTGTGCTTCAATTATGATCTCATTTGCATTATAATTAATTGATTGCCATAGAACAAAAATTATGTGGATTGCTTGTGACGACTTGTATTCCCTTGTTAGATAGTCTTTCGGAAATGATTCTAGGCATGTGTGTGCTTAACTACTATATTTTGCCCAAACACTGTCCTTGTGTCTTATGTGTACTCCAATTGCCAATTTGAGGTCGAACACAAACCATTCATTTCATCACCCACATAAATATCCATATACATTAAACGCATGGAATACCTTAGTTGTTGATCATAGATTATGCATAAGTTATAAATGCAAATATTTAGCTCAAATTTGTAAATAGTGTGTACTCAAACAATGATAGAAAATTGTGCAATTTAGAGGCTAATTGTAAAGTGTTAAAAATAAAACGCATAAGCCACAGTACCTAATTGAAAATTGCTCGAATATGAGTACCAATTAGCACAAATATCAAAATATGAATCTTAGCTTAGACTCTTGTAGACATATATGTGATGAGCTAGTAGTTAAATTGTTTAGTATGATCAGTAACTCTAGAATTCCACTAAATTCCTTCCATTCACCCCATATTACCCTTGGCCCCATTACAACCAAAGGAAAGCCCTAGTTGATCTTTTAGAAAGTCTAGCTTGGGAATGTGAGTCAAAGCATGTTCTTTCCACATTCATGGTAACTCAACTCCTTCATGAGATCAATTCACTTATAATGTGCTTTATTTCAAATACTCACATGCATTACATATTTGATTGCCATTTACATAACGTCCAAGTCGCATGTGTTTGATAAAGAGTGTGCCTAGGACTTTGAGAGAAAAATCGAGTGAAATCTAGTGAGGATTAGAGTCGAAACAAATTACATCCAAAGCATTTGGATGTGTTGTATTTGATGCTATGTCATTAAGAGTGTGGGATTTGCATCATGTGTTTCATTCAAATTGAATGACTTTAGATTATCCTCCACTCAGTGGTTCTCACATTTGTTGCTCCTTATTTGCACAACTCTTTTGATATCTCATTTTGTATGGCTTTCGCAAATTGTTTTGAATTTTAGTTTGTAATTTTTAGTTTTGTGTTTGTGGGTAATTGGGTATCGTATCTGGTAAACCCTCAGGAGACTATACTCCTCCTACTAGGGACACCTAGAGGTTTAAAAGGCTTATGGCACGTGCTAAGTGTCATCGTCTCTCCCACAAAAGTGGATTAGCTTAGTTTATGTTTATTAATGTTTTAGTGTTTTGTTTATTTGTTTTTCGTTTTTAGTTTTGCTCAAGGACTAGCAAAAGTTAGGTTTGGGTGTTTGATCGCGTTATAAAAGTACCTATTTTAAACCCCTATTTCCTATTACTTTGTGCTTGTTTTTCGGGTAAAACTGGTTATTTAATGGTTTAAATAAGTGTTTCAGGTAAATAGAGGAATTCAGGGGCAACTCTGTCATTTTGGCGAAATCAGATGTCAAAGTGCAAAGATGGAGCAATTATTGAAGATTCTGTGAATAAGGGGAATATCAGGGGTCAAACCATAATTTGCCAGCAAATGCATAGCACACGTCAATTAGTGAAACGGTAGCGTTTTGGTCTTTTGTTGGCATAGGTGTGACGTCACAATGACGACATCATCATCTTCAACCTCCAGATGGGTTGACCAACGACCCGCGTGACTTGACCCGAAACTGGTTCAGACCCGAAAAATGACCCCACATTGCAGACCACCTTTTCGGCCAGTTTACCACCGTATTTCCACCCACAACGATAGCCTACATCCCAGCAGTCACATTGGACCCATTTCTAGGCCTCCATGAACACGTTTTCTCTCTCTAACAATTCCTCCAAACTCCATGGAAGTCCAAGCTTCAAGCTCACCACCAGTGGCCTCATTCCCGCGCACCAGAAGAGAAGGAACCAGTTGCGAATCACGGCGACTTCATGCCGCGTGAATAAACTCGCGGACTAGAGAGTGTGAACCAGCGGCCAAACTTCCAAAATTCACCACGACTTCGTGCCGTTGGAATAAACCCGTGAAGCAAGGGTTTTGAACTCGTGGGCACGCCGATTTCAGAGGGAGAAACTTGTCCTTTCACGTCCAGACCTTGCCCTAACCTTTTCCTCTAGAAATATCCCTCTTTTGTCTGAAAATAAAGAATCCCTAATATCCATAAATCACTTATAAATTACCTAGAATTACACCAAACCAGCCCACACAAACCCTAGCTCGTTTCTACACTTGTGGCAGAGTTTCAATCCACCAAACTTCACCATTTCCACACCAAATCACCACCACATCATCACTAAACCTAAACCCCATCTCACAACATCACTCTTGCATAACCTTTGCAAGAGTTTTAGTTAAGTTAGTTAGGTAATGATAATTTAGTTAGTTGTAGTTGATTTAGTGTAACTTAGTTGTATTTGATTAATGCCATCTTAGTGTAATCCTAGTGCATTATTTAGTTAATTGTTTGTGACAACAATGATATACTTTTCATGCAATTGTAATTAGTGTATATATTGTATATATTATCTAAGACTAGAATTGATAAAAGGTACCACACCTCTCTGTGGGAACGACACCTTACTTGTTGCTATACTAGTTATTTGACTTGTGCAATTGCGAGGTAGTTTAGAATAGATAAATCTTTTCTGACGGCATAATGATGGCCGGTCAGTATGTCAAGAAACACGATCCAAAACTTTGACACTTAAAAAAAAGAAAAGAATGTTTAGAAAACAAAAGGAAAGGAAGAAAGAAAGAAGGGTCCAAGCATGTGATTCCAATGATTAAGATTAAGTAAATTTTAATTCAAGAATCAACAAGAGGGGACATTATTTTGACAAGATGAGGTTGGTCTGATGGTAAAACTCCTCACACCTGTACCATGAGGTTGCGGAACATTATTTTGAGGTATGAAGGCTCCAAAAGTAGTGATAGACTGATAATACTAAAACTATGGTTTTTATTAAGGATATTATTATTTTCCCCCTTACTTTTGAGGTATTAGACATTTGGGTCTCCTCCCACCCCCCCCCCCCCCCCACAAATTTCCGTATTGCCCGTTTTACACCCTTTAATTGAAAGTAATTTCATTATATGCCATGGTATTACCATTCCATTAAAATTTGAAACATTTCGTTAAGTTAGTAAGGATAAAATGGTAAATGACGGGGCAAAATTAATATCGATTAATAAATTAAAAAAGAAAACAATTTTAAAAAAAAAAAAAAAAAGTGGAGATCCAATCTAGATCCCCACCAAATCAATAATAATAATAATAAATAATTATATTAACAAGAAAACCCACCTAGAACTCACCATCAAACATGGTACCTAGCATCCATCCACTTCACTAACACCAAACCTAAAACCTAGAATCTAGAACCAAGAATCAAACTGCCAAACAAAAAATCGAGCCACCTCTTCCAAACCATCACAAAATCAATACCACCACCACCACCAAACTACCATCAAACTAGATTCACAAACAAACAAATAAAAAAATCACAATCGCTCTCTCTCTCTCTCTCTCTCTCTCTCTCTCTCTCTCTCTCTCTCTCTCTCTCTCTCTCTCTCTCTCTCACCAAACTGCCATCTCTCACACACCAAACCACCATCTCTCTGACACACATAGATCGCAAATTCGCAAATTCGCAAATTCGCAAAACCCCCAAATCCGTTAACTTTTTTCTCACCCTCTCACTGGAATCCACAAATCAAACACCCACAAAACCCAATCAGCTACCTGTTGGGGAAAGTGCCCTAAGAACAAATGTTGTTAATCTTTTTACTGAATTAATAAATAGATTTACATTTTATTTTATATTTGTGTTCATGTAATGTTATTAATATTGTTTAAATGACATAAAACAAATGTAATATTAAACAAAGTATATAAGCTATTATATACATGAGGATTATGTTTAAATATAATAATCTTAATTGTCCGTAATTAATAATTAAAGTTGGGATCTTTAATTAATTAAAATTAGTAGTACGGTTCATTCCCATTAAGAATGGAACAGTCTTATCCAAATTGTTGATGTGGTGACATTAGAATGAAGTTACTTTGTATAATAAGATTATACAGGATGTGGACATGATAAATTGGAATCTTTAATAATCTCCGTTTTAAACAAAGTATTATCATTTATCAAATCAGATGGTCATATATGGAACGATCTTAATTCTGAGTATTTAACAAACTCCTACTTATAGAGTTATGTCTTTTGACTTACTCGGTATGGTTTGTTCATAATGTTATACCTAAACTTTATATCTTGGAGACATAATGATATATTTAGCCAGGAATGATTACATACAAAATGGAATCCATTCCTTCTTAAATGAAGTTAGACAAATAGTTCTCTTGAGTAAATGATTCAGGTCTTGAATAATAGAGCGCTCAATTTATGATAAGATCATAAATAATTGTTCATTAGAGAATCACTGAAACTCAAGGATAAAGATGTAATTGTGAGGTCAACGGATTTGAACCTAGCTCAAATTACGAACTGTTAATGGACGATTGATCCATATGTAATGATTATATCGGTGAACTGTTCGATTCCTATTCGAGTAATTAATTCTATAATGACAAGAGTGCGGTTCCAATTTTTTAGTGGAATAATTCTGTAATTAATAAATCAGATAATTAATTAAAGAGTTCAATTAATTATTAAATATTTATTGGAGCTTGAAATTATAGGTCCATGTGTCCGCATGCCATCTCCATAACACTATATTGAACATTAAGGTATAAAGAGGCTTAATGATTAATTTGGAATTAATCGTCTATACATAAAGTAGTTTATGTATTGCTAATTAATTGTGAATTAATTAAATATTAACCATTTTTTTTAACTAGTTTTTTTTTTTTTTTTTTTTTTTTTTTTTTTTTTTTTTTTTTTTTTTTGAAAAACAACAGCTACAATTCAACAAAGAGAAGGATCAATACAACTAGACTTGCAATTTAGCCAACACTATTCCTCCATTGAGGAAAAAGCTAGAGCAGCTAGGGTATGTGCCACAACATTCCCTAGTCTAGGAACATAATGACAGTTCCCTAGGTATTAAAATAAGGGGATGTTTTCTTCTGTTTTTGTGGATTGGATATATGGTATTCTTTGTTCTTCTAGGCTTTCAGTTCTTTTGAATGGGGTCCTAGAGGGATATTTCTGTTGCTCTAGAGGGGTTCATCAGGGAGATCTGCTCTCTCCGCTTTTGTTTGGTATTGCAGAGGACTTCCTTAGTAGATTATTGACGAGGTTGGTAGATTCTTCTCAGATTCTACCGATTTCTTCCCCTAGGGATTTTTTGGCTCCAACTCATTTGCTCTATGCAGATGATGTTCTGATCTTTTGCAGAGGCACTCAAAAGAATTTGAAGCATATCATGGATGCTTTTGGGGATTATGGTGATATTTCAGGTCAGTTAGTTAACTGGGGTAAGTCTTCAATTTATTTCGGATCTTCTATCTCCCCCTCTCAGATTGGTAGTTTGCACTCTCTGGTTGGTATGCAGATTGGGCAGCTTCCGTTTTCTTATTTAGGAGTCCCTTTATTTCGGGGTAAGCCTCGAAAAGCGATGTTACGACCTATTGCGGATAAGATCTTGTCTAAATTCGCTAAATGGAAGGGCAAGTCCCTCTCTCTGGCTGGTCGTGCTACTCTGATCAGGTCGGTCATCACTGGTTCCTTTGTGCACTCTTTCATGATTTACAAGTGGCCTTCTTCTTTACTGTCTCTGATTAACCACAAGTTGAGAAACTTTTTGTGGACTGGTTCCTGTGAGGAGACTAAGTTGGTTCAGGTCGCTTGGTATCGTTGTTGTAGGCCTTACTCTCAGTGATACGATCCTCGTCAAATTGTGACTAAGACTGTTCTTCGATCTGGTTCGGATGGAAACCACGACCCAACACCTATAATGAGATGCAAACCTTGGTATAAAGGAAGACGCCACAATCAAGGACGGAATACTTGATTGATAAGTCGGAGTGGAATGCCACAAAAAAATCGGATAAGTTCCAAAATAGTTCTCAAAGAACAAAAGAGAAATTGCTCTCTATTTTATGAATAATCAACTACCCTTTTATTGAATGAAAAGGGTACAATTTATAGTACTAAAGCCACAGAAGACCAGCCCTAGAAATCCCTAGAAATCCGAAGATTATTACAATAATTCCCGAAATTGTGCCCAAGGCAACGAAAAAAAGGAAAGTTGAAAAATTAAAAACATTCCTAACTAAGATAACTTTGGCCTCAATTCAAGGAAGTCAATCATGACTTTAATTCCCTAATTATTTCGACCTAAAACAAGAAAGACAATTTATTGTAGTCCTAAATCAGCTCCCACGCCTATTGACTTTCTTGGACTTGAATCATGCTTGTTATGGGCTGGATATTTCGTTCATCACCATCAATGGGCCTCCATGTGCTTGCTTGAGCCCAAATCCCTTGAATCAGCCCACTTAATGCATTTTGGAACTTCTTGGCTCGTGCTCTTGTAACTGGACCAATGGGAACTTGAATAGGATCCGCATTCCATGATCTCGTGCTAGCCATGTCCTCATTATTTAGGGTGGTCTTGGTCTGAAAGATTTTGGGTTGCTGAATGACTCTTTGTTGCGGAAATTCACTTGGAAGTTTATGACTTCTGATAGTTTTGCTTTCACTTTTCTTTGGGAGAGGTATCTCAGGCATTTGCAGAAGCCTCATGGAGGGTATGTCACCTCCTCGATTTGGTATTCTCTTCGGACGAATTATAGTTCCCTTCTTAAAGAAGGTATCTGGCTGATTGGAGAGAACTCTCAGAGGGACTTTTGGCGGGATAATTGGTTGGGGGTTCCCATTTTAGAGCTTTTAGGGATTCCAGATTATTTAGCTAATCCGCTCTGGGTGAAGGTCTCGGATTTTATTCATGAGGGTAGTTGGGTGCTGGACGGTTGTTTCCCGCGCACGCTTCCCGGATCTATGTTTTCGGATTGATCGGATTACAATTTCTCCTGTTGTGGATTCTCTTGTTTGGGATAATTCTCGGGATGGTCGTGTTTCTTGCAAGGCTGCTTATTCCCAGTTTCTCCGTGATATTCCTCAGGTTGTTTGGTGAAGGAATGTTTGGTCCCGTTTTATTCCCCCTTCTCGTTCAGCTTTGACCAAGCGTCTGATGTTGAACAGGCTTCCTACTGAGGATCGCCTTTGTAGGTCTGGGTTCCAGTTGGCTTCTCGTTGCAATATTTGTGGGGTTAGTAGTGAATCTACAGATCATCTTTTTCTTCATTGTCCCCTGGCGGTTGCTTTTTGGGAGGCAGTTTTCTCGACTTCCCAGCGACGTGTCTCTACCGATACTTGGCAGTCCTTCTTCTTGCAAGCCATGTCGATTTCCTTTTGTGAGCAGGTTAGGATTTTATGGAAAGTGGTTATCCATGCAGTGATATGGGGGGTGTGGACTGCCCGTAATCAGTGGATCTTTGAAGGGAAGTCAGTTGACTTTAGATCCGTCCTTTCTTTGGTTTGGCGTGCGGTTTCAGAGGCTAATCGCCTGGAGATTGGTTGTATGCGTAATTGTATGGACGACCTTTTGATTCTTCGTCGTTTTGGTCTTCAAGGTCGCCCTTCTAAAGCCCCAGTGATCAAGAGTGTGGTTTGGTCGCCTCTGGCCCCTGGTTGGATCAAAGTGAATACAGATGGTGCTGCCTTAGGCTCTCCGGGGGTTGGTGGTTGTGGTGGTATCTTTCGGAACTGTAGAGCCTTTGTGAAGGGTTGTTTTACTATTCCCCTTGGTCAGGTTTTCGCGTTTGAGGCTGAGCTTCTGGCGGCCTCATTGGCCATTAATTTTGCTTGGAAGTATGGGTGGCATCGTATCTGGCTGGAGAGCGATTCTTCTTATGTGGTTCAGCTTCTTTCTTCTCATTTTGAAATGGTTCCTTGGAGGGTTCGTTAGGAGTGGCAGTGCTGCATCTTCCAGATCTCGCATATGGATGTTCAGGTTTCCCATATTTTCAGGGAGGGGAATCAGGTTGCAGATACGCTTTCTAAGCATGCTTTGGAGCTTTGGGCTGATTCTTGGTGGTTCTCTGCCCCGCCGTTCTGTTCTTCTTTAGTTGGCAATGACTGTATGGGCCGGGAGTCTTTTCATTTTTCTTGATATTTTCTTTTTCTTTTTTGGTGTGGCATGCGTGCCTCTTTTTGTTTGGGGTTGTTTTCCCATTGGGTCTTTGTGCTTTATTGCTTTTTGTCACTTTTTTCTTTTCTTTTATCTTTTATATATATGGATACTGTCTAGGGGTTTTTCAGCATATGATCGCTTGTGATGCTTTTTCCCTTTAGATCAGTCCAATTTTATTTTTAAAAAAGTGCAAAAAAAAAAAAAAAACTATAATCTCTTGCTCTCGCCAAATGTCAAATAGAAAAGAAAATAATATTTTTTTAATTTTTTTTTAATACTAGCCTCTAAAATATATTGTCAAAGAGTCTCTCAATATTTGTCTTGTTGTCTCATGTGATGAGTACACAATAAGAATAGAAATTCGAGAGTCGAAATTATCTGTTTAATACCGAGATGCCCACCCGTCGGTTCTTTAGTGTTAGAGATTCGATGTGGAAGAACTTAGTTCGAGAGAATCATGAAGATTCTATAAAGATAACGATTTCTTCATTTCTATTTATATTAAATATTAGAATCAATATAATCACAACTGTTATAGGGGTTTTTTCGTCAGCATGACACATCAGCGAAGATAACAGGTAATGCGGAAATATAGTGACTCCATGTCATCAAAAGTCAAATGTGAGACACGTTATCAAAAGGGTCAACATGAATGTGTAATAGCACCATATGAGGGGCCATCTACATATGGAATCTGGTTGGCTAAAGATCTGTTCAGCCAAAGGTTTCAATCAGCCATGATCTATTCGGCCAGAAGTCTACTCGGACAGGAATCTGCTCGGCCAAGAGTCTACTCGGCCAGGAATCTGCTCGGTCAAGATTCTACTCGGCCAAGATTCTGCTTGGTCAAAGATCAATACTCAGCCAAAAACGGGAAATACAATCTTATCAAGATACGCCTTATAACGTGGAGATCCACTCAGATACGAAATCTAAAAATCACACTCCAAGTAAGGAAATATCCCTATTTCCTCTCTAGTGTCAGAATTATAATCAAGAAAGGACTTAAAGCTTCTAGAAGATAAACACCAAATGGGAAACGAGTCCTAATTGGTCTACTCTACCGGAATCCTACAAAGATTCTAATCAATAAATCCACCGCTTATACGACAAGAACTAGGGCAACCCTAGATCGAACCCTATAAATACATCCATGTATTCATTATATCGAAGGGAACACCATGAGCAATTTATACTTACATGAGAAAAGAGATACGAAACATAAGCAATTATCTGAGAGAAAGCGAGTATTGAGTGTGTAATTATTCTATTTATAGTGGATCTCTTCTCGCCGTCACTGGCACCGTGGATGTTTCCCAGCCTTGGGGTTTTACCACGTAAAACATGTGTTATGTTTGATTTATTATTTATTTCTTGCTTTTCTACATTACTATTTTCAAATACGAACAAATCGTATCACATCCACGTGGGGAAAGAGGCTTTGGTTATTCAACCATAGATCGGTTAAAGCTTTGATCTGCCTACGTGTTATTGTTTGGCGGTTGACTTTTCAACAATCCAAAATTCACCGTCAACAACAACGATCTGGCTAAAACGGCTTTATTTTTTGTTTTTGTAGAAAAATTTTTAAATCGGGCCTACCGCCCTTCCGCTACCCTGTGCCAATTTTAGTTTTTGGAACCAACACTACCACCCCCAAATCAACACAAACTGCCAGGGAGAGAGAAACAAAAGAAGAAGAATAGAGAAGAGAAATAAAAGAGGCGGCAGAGAGAAAGGGAAGAAGAGAATCGGGAGAGAGAAAGAGAAGAGAGGGATAAGGTTTGAAATTTTTATTTTTAGTAAAGGTAAAATAGTATTTTGATTGAAACTATTAACGAAAGTTAACGGAATGTGCAAAACGGTCAATACAAAAACAAGGGGATCAAAAGACTAATACTTTAATACTGATGCTGCTGTCCATATTGGTTCTAAGTTGATAGGGGTTGGTGTTGCTATTAGGGATGCTTTAGGTAGAATTTTGGTGGCTGTGTATGTTCCTATGGTTGGCGTGTTTTCTGCTTAATTGGGTGAGATGTTGGCGCTCAAGGAAGGGTTGTTACTTGCGAAACAATATAATTTGAAGATTCAGGTGACTGAGGTTAATGCAACCAATGAGGCATCTACTGTAAATTTGAATGATTCAAGTTCTGGTGATGCCTATTTCTTAGTTGATGATATTAAGGCCTTCTATGAAGAGGTTGGTGATTATAGCTGTTAAGGAATCCCTAGATTGGGCAATGTGCCCATCAGTTGGCTACTTTGACCTTTTCCTTTGAAAAGAGGCAACTTTAGGAAGAAGTTGATTCTAGATGTATTTTAGGGCCTGTTCGGTAATGTTTTTGTTTTTTGTTTTTTGTTTTATAAATTTTCATTTGATTTTGATGTTTTCAGAAGCTGAAACACTGAAAACGCGCCTGGTAGAATTAATGAATTAATTAAAAACAGTATTATGGGAAAATATTAATGGGTAGTTAATTATTAGGACTTGTCCAAAAATGATGTCCCAATTTATGTCTAACCAATCAAATTCGGGCATGTGTCTATATTTAATTATTTTTTTTAACTTCTTCCATAAATGTAGGCACAATATCCCAATTTGGTTAGTTAGACACAAATTGATACACCATTTTTAGACAGCTTATTTGAGTTTATTATACATAATTTGTAATTACTTTTATATTCTTAATTATCGTACAGTTGATTAAATATTAATGAGGACAAAGGTTTTTTTTTTTTTATTTCATTTCGATTGTTAATAAATAAATTTTTAAATGATCCAACAATTATATATGTTTTTTTCTCGGGTAAATTGCAATAAAATAACCTCACATTTGCCCATAATGCTATCAGATTGAACTTTTTCCTTAATTACAGAAAAATACCCTTGACTCCGTTGACCACAATTAGACTTAACAACAATCTTGACTTTGAGATGGAAATGTTTGAATTGTCCTCCCTTAATATTTATCAATCATTTTAATATCATTTATTTAAATAAATGATAAAAATAAAATAAAAAAGTAATGATTAAAACTTAAAAGTGTTGAAAAAACAAGTAATGATTCAAAATGTTGAAAAAACATGTAATGATTCAAAAACTTTAAAAGAAAACAATAAAAAACTTTAAAATATATATCGAAAACTAAGAAGAAAATTTTAATAAAATCAGTAACAACATTTTGTTTTGTGAACTAGAAAAATAAAAAATAAAAACCAAAGCAAAAATAATAAAAATAAAAATAAAAAATCCAACACCTAAACCACTCTACAATCACCATTTACAGAATCCTCAGTCCCTAAACCTAGCCACCGCCCCACTTGTCCTTTCTACATGCCTGAAGAGCCTTCAAGGCTTATTTTTTTAGGATACATAAATAGAGTCATGGTGAACTCTCCCTCCATTAAACCAGTTTTGATTTAGTGGAAGCTGTGAACAAGAAGAAGTTAGACTTTGGTTTAGATATGGTGTGGATTTGTGTTTGCTACATCAATGGAGATGGAGGGTCCCCGATCTCCATCTCAGATGGGGTCTGATGGAGCTTGACTTTATCTTTAATGGAGTCGATTCCATCTCAGAGTCCGGTGGAGTCTCGCTCCGTAGTAGATGGGTCGCATCTTCTAGCGAACCATTTGCGATTGAAGATGTGATTTTGATTGAAGAAAAAAATTGGTGACCCATCTGCCACTGGAGAAGATGAAGATTTCGCTTAAAACGATTGAACATGGATGGGCGATTGAATTTTTTTTTCTGTGTTAGAATTTTGATTAAAGATGAAGTAGGTGGTGTTTGTATATGGATTGATGATGTGTTTGAATTTCCAGGTTTAAGAAAAAAACAATTGAAGAGAAAAACGTGGATATTTTCTTTTGTGTTGAATTTTGTTGGATCTGGATTTTAATGATGTGTTTGAATTTCCCAGATTGAAGAAAAAAAATCTGATAAAGAAGAAAGAATTAGGATCTCCAATGGAGGATTCAAAGGGTTTTTTTTTTTTTTTTTTTTTTTTTCAACTATTCATTTATTTGTATATTTTGATTAAAAGAAAATTCAAATTTTTATTATTTTTATAATTAAATAATTTTTTGCTTGATTTGTTGAGAAAAATACCCTTTTGCCCCTGCACCGTTTAGTCTACCATTAAATCTAACTGTGGTCAAAACAGTCAAGGGTATCTTTTCATAATTATAGTAATTGTTCGATCTGACAGTTTTATGAGCAAATGTGAGGGTATGTTATTATAATTTACCCTTTTTTCTCTCTTGAACCGCTCATTAAAGAAAAAGAAAGAAGGCAATTAGCCAATCAAACTTCAAAAATCAAAAGTGATAGAATAAAAAAAATAAATAAATAAAGGTGAAAATGTGGGACCCAAATGAGATTATATCAGTGAGAACATCATATTGTTGTTCCCGGTGATTTCAATATTTAAGGCATTAAAAAAAAAATTCAAAAAACGTAACCGATTATGCATCTCAGTGTTTTTTTAATTTGAAAAACAAAAAACGTCATTGAAAAATGTATCTGAACGCCCCCTTACTTTCTTGTTAATGAATACTGTTAGTTTCATATATATATATATATATATATATATATATATATATATACGGTCCCGATCCTATCAGGATGTACTGATATAACTTTATCAGGATATTGAATGTGAGCCACTCAATTATAACAGTGATTTGACAAGTGCATACATACCAAGTCAAAGTATGTAAAACGAGTGGTTCACATTCAATATCCTTATATAATTATATCAGGATGCACTGATAGGATAATTTCCGTATATATATATATATAACTAAATACTTTAAAAATCGATATACAATTTTTCTATTATCAGTTTGAACTGACAAAAGATATATCAGTTCCTTACATGTGGGTCATTGGATTTAAATACTTTGACTTAGCTGCATGCACTTGTCAAAGCATCTTTTAAATACTTTGACTTGGCTGCATGCACTTGTCAAAGTATCTTTTAAATCCAATGACCTACATGCAAGGAATCGATATATTTTATATCAGTTCGAACTGATAATAGAAAGACTGAATATATATAATAATATATCTTTTTATTATTAGGGCAAGTTGAAGAAAATGAGTGGAAGATGCCTTCACAAAATGGGCCGGTTGAACTGATAATAGAAAGATTGAATAGATATAATAACATATCTTTTTATTATTAGGGCGAAAATGAGTGGAAGATGCCTTCACAAAATGGGCCGTTGGCTTTGCTAATTACCCGGTGTGAAATGTCTTCTCATTTACTCCCAGATTCCATCATCCCAACTTTTTGTCTCCCCTATGCACTTGTCAAAGTATCTTTTAAATCCAATGACCTACATGTAAAGAATTGATATATTTTATATCAGTTCGAACTAATAATAGAAAGACTGAATATATATAATAATATATCTTTTTATTATTAGGGCAAGTTGAAGAAAATGAGTGGAAGATGCCTTCACAAAATGGGCCGGTTGAACTGATAATAGAAAGATTGAATAGATATAATAATATATCTTTTTATTATTAGGGCGAAAATGAGTGGAAGATGCCTTCACAAAATGGGCCGTTGGCTTTGCTAATTACCCGGTGTGAAATGTCTTCTCATTTACTCATAGATTCCATCATCCCAACTTTTTGTCTCCCCCATGTTCTATTCCATTTCTTCAACATTAAGATTTAAGCCCTTAACCAATTTTTATTATTAATCTTATTATAATAATAATTCAAGTGTACATTCAAATTAATTCAATAATACTTCTTGGCTTTACGATATTATAAATTTATTTATGGTTCAGTCAATAGAACCACAGTATATTATACACCATTAAAAATTTATATATGATCATGACTTTTTTAATGTGATCACAACAACTCACATGCAACCACAAACAACTCACATGCAATCACATTAAAATTTAAGTTTCATTTTATCGTAATCACATATAACTTATATACGATAACATTATATACTTGCTATCACATGCTATTCACATAAGATCATATGCAACAATATTCCGGTACATCTAAAATGTTTATATTTAGTTATAATCACATATAACTTATATACAATAACATTATATACTTACGATCACATGCTATTCACATAAGATCATATGCAACAATATTCCGGTATATCTAAAATGCTTATATTTAGTTAGAAAAATCTAAAATTGATATTATAGTCGGGAATCTTTTCACTAACGATGTCGATACTACATAACCATCGAGGTCCTAAATTAATTGGTGTCAAAGAAATTTAAAATGAATGGATAATTGCGCGACATGTACCATTCTCTTTTTATAGTGATATTTTTGTAATTAAATAAAAATAATTACTTGGTTAATAATGTCTTTATTCAATTTTAAAAAAAAAATGATGGCTGTATTTAGCATTCTTTAGAGTTGACAAACTGATTTTACAGTTTCGTTCCCAACTGAATGTCAAGTAATATTTCAGAATTTTGCTGGAAAACGTGTGGAAGATAATTAAAGTGAACGCTTGACTAGAATATGCTGAAAAAATTGCAGAGAAAGAGGAATCCAACAACCATATTGACATTGAATTGATGACTAAAAAAATGCAAGACTTGGAAGAAAATGACCTCTCTTCAGTAATCAGTCTTCGGTGTTCATCAAAACCAGAGGGTCTTTAACAAGGGCAATGTGAGCTGTGCGGAGCCATACCTGTCTCTAATCACAGTTTCTAGATAAAACGACAGTTACTTTCTTCCATTTCTTTTTCGACAACCCAAAAATTAACACAAATGGGTTGTGTAGCAATATTATTGTTGTTTTTTATACAGGACTATGTTTGGGTTACTTTTACTTGAAAAATACATAAAGGGGGAATTACAATGTGGTCCTTATCTTTAAAGGAAATCTCGCATTTTTTACCTCACTTAGATGTATTAGGGTTTTTGATCTTCATCTTTTTGGAAATACATCAAATTAATCCTTCAATTAGTCAACCGTTAGTCAAAGTTAACTAGTCCAAGAGTACGACGGTACTTTTAGTCATGTTTCAATGTTTGATGACATGTGGCATTTTTTTTATATAATATAAATTTTGTAAATATATTTTTTAATGTAATATTAATTTGTAAATAAAATCTTTTTTTAAAAAAATGGATCTCCACCATCCATCTTTGAGATGGATAAGATGGATGGTGGAGATCAAATATTAAAAAAAATATTTAAAAAAATTGAAAACTAAAAAAAATAATTATCTATTATGGACGGTTGAAGATTACTTAATAAATTTTTTTAAAAAAATAATAATAATAAAAATAAATAAATCTGGGAAGATTGGATCTCCCATTGGTTTTTGTTTTATTTTTGTTTTTTTTTTACAATGAATAATTTTTTTTTTTCAAAAAGAGAACACTAAGAACATCTCCAATGTAAAAGTGGCTTGCATTCCAATAATCGTTGACATGATAACAATATCAAGAAACTTACTTCCAATGTGGGATAAAAATAGACTTGATAGACAATTAATTCAAAATTTGGTCATCAATGCTTCTGTCTAAAACATATTTTTTTTAATGACGGGTCCATTTTTTTTCCTGTTTTATTTTTTATTTTATTTCCTTACCAAAAATATTTACCAAAAATATATGAAAAATTAATGTCGATTTTAAATGTTTGCTGAGTCAACCTAAAAAATAATTGTGTAATAGATCGTCTGAAAGTAGATGGTCATGTTGACAATGTATAATATTTTTTTGGCCACGTCAACTTGAGGTTGAATATGCACGGCTGTATTGGAGACACATTTATTAACAGAACGTCTATTTATCCTACGTGGCATCTCTTTTTTTCACAAGCCACACTTGCATTAGAGATGCTCTAATTAGAATTAACAATGAATAATTTTTGAAATTCCATCCACTTATTATCGAAATACAAATCATAAAAATAAATAAATATACTTGTCTCCTAACTGATCACAAATCATTCTCGATGAATACATAACAAAAAAACTGAACTTTCAATACTCTCAAACATCCAATTAATCAATTACACAATAGAAAATAATAAAAACATACACACACAATCAACATTAAAATTCAATGAAAACACAAAAAGTTTGAAAATTGCAAAAAACCAAGTTGATATTAGCTCGATATAATCAAACCCATTTGCAGAAGCCATATCAGCAAAAACCCTTGTAAGTTCCTAAAAATTTGATTGGCTTATTTCGGTGACAAACTAGAATTGGGGTTTGAAATGTAAGGGTAGCTTAGATAATTGGTGATCAAGCTCAAAGGCTCTCTCAAGACCTCAAGATGATAAGCACTCCAAAGATATATCTCTTGTTCTTAGTTTTCATTGAAGAGACTTAGTTACACACACACTTATCATGTTTGCATATTTGTACATTGCTCTTGTGTGCATTCTCTTCACATGTCACATTTCACACTTGCACTTTGTTGTTGTATCTTGTTGTATGTTAGTGTGTCTAGTAATTCGTTTCCCGAATATTATTCGGAAACGTCCACGCATGCACGATGGTGTGTTTGGTTTAGTGCGATGATCGCCTTTGGAGAATGCCCTTAGCTTCTCCTTTGGTTTCACCACAATTGGTGAAACGACGGTTTGATCGGCGGTCATGACCGCCGAACGAAACCACCGTTTGAGTCCAGAAGGTTTTTGAGCACTTTTACGGTTATGATCGGTGGCCACGACCGCCGTTTTTAAACCTCTGTTTAGACCTGATCGATTTTTATCTCTCAGGTTTATTGTAGGGAAAATACACGCAACATAAGCGAAAAATTGATTTGTATGTTTTAAAAATTTTCCTTTAAAAGAAGAACTTTAACCCTTGATTAATTAATATATAATAAAAGATATTGTATATTTTATTCATTCTTACTCACTTATTCATTTTTCACTGGATTGGTCCTTATATTTTCAAAAACCACTCAATTTCGTCATTCTATGAGTCAACCGTTAGTCAAATTAAACGGTTCCAAAGGTATTTTTGTCTTTAAACAATGGTATACCATGTGTCAACACACAAATAAATAGAAAAAAAAAAAATTTAAATAAAAAAATTAAAAACAAAAAAAAAACAATTAAATTTAAGGATTTTTTTTTTTTTTGATTATGTGGAGATCCACCACAAAAAAAATAAAAATAAATAAATAATAATAATAATTAAAAAAATTAATAAATTAATAAATTAAAAAAAAAATTAAAAAAACAAAAAAAAACTTGAAGAACAAATTCATCTTCCGTTGATCTTTAAAAAAAAAAAAAAAAAAAATCATTAAAACTCAAACATCAAACCTACTGATGATCTCCAACAAAATCAGTTGGATTAAATCAGTTGGTAAATGTGGAGTTGAAATGGAATGTAAATCTCATTGGATTAATTCATTAAAACTCAAACATCAAACCCGCTAGCAAAAAAGGACTCACAAATCATACCCGTTCAATGCCTACTTAAAATAAAAAATAAAATAAAATAAAATAATTTTTTTTTTTTAAGTTTTGATTTAAAATAATGAGATGATATTGGCTAGTTATGGATTGATGTGTCATATAAAGAAAATTCCCCCAAAATATTCACAATTAGTAATCAAACAATTGAAAGTGGTCAAATAATTTAATTAAAAAATCCAT
Organism: Acer saccharum; assembly: GCA_030490815.1. Classification (NCBI taxonomy): domain Eukaryota; kingdom Viridiplantae; phylum Streptophyta; class Magnoliopsida; order Sapindales; family Sapindaceae; genus Acer; species Acer saccharum. The sequence continues at coordinate 33,121,028 of CM059873.1, forward strand.
GGGTTAGAATAAAAATTATATAGCTAGTTATTAAAAGAAATCAATCTCATATATATATATATATATATATATCATATAATAAAATCATCAATATCACAAGAGTACATGGTGGGGTCCCATAATTTGGACCATTCACATGCAATTTGATTCCCTTATAGAACAAGGCAAGACTTATCCTTCCTACCAAATTAAGTCCACTTTGCCTTCTTCTAAATTCTATAAAAAACAAATTAAATAAAATTACATAAAATACGCTGAAATCACTTATACCCCAAAGCACTTTTCTACATAAGCATTTTGACAGTCCCCATGCACCTGATAACGTAAGCTTCCACCGATTTTTTCTTCTTCCCTTCAAATTCACTCGTACAAGTCACAAGTCCCAAACAAACATCACAAATCCTTTCATTTTTTCCTCATCAAAATCCCCAAAACTTTTCCTTCCAACATGTTGATCAAAAAGTGCTTTTTCGAAGCTCTAATGCTCCTAAACTTGTTCATTTTGATTTCTGGTAATTATCAGGTCAACGGCTTAAATCATTCAAGGAAGCTTGATGAGTCCACAGGTGGTGGTGATCAAGGCGTCAAGTGCACCCCATCATGCATTCCTACTCCTAGCCCTCCTCCACCCTCACCACCGCCGCCATGTCCACCACCACCAGCACTACCACCACCACCACCATCACCGGCGGCCCCAAAGAAGCCACCAACCCAATACTGCCCTCCTCCACCGTCGTTTATATACATGACCGGGCCCCCCGGGGACTTGTACCCTATTGACAGCGACTTCAGTGGAGCTAGAAGGCAATTATTCTCTCCAATTTTGTCAATTTTGGTTGGATTTGTTGGATTGTTCGGTGTTCTAGCTTTCTGATGAGCTTTTTTCTGGGTTTTGATTTGATAATGGAAGCCATATATGATCTTTATATATCCATGGATTTATATGGTAAGTTGATCAATCTTTTTATTGAACAGGAAAAGGTTTTATTTTCAGAATTATGGAAATTAAATTAGAACTTGTATGTTAATTGTTCAAAATAAAATTCTACTCTTTTTTTTTTTCTTATAAAAGTACTCAATTGTTCAGTTATTTCAATAACAATGAATGTTTAACCTTTGGTATATAGATGGCAATTTTTGATTGAGTTTGTGTTTTATTTATATATTTTTCTAGAATTGGTTATTTAGTTATTGATTAAATTTCCATGGGTAGATTATCTTCTTCTTTTCTTTATTATGATTTAAAATCAACAAAATAGAATAGGTTGTGGCTTGTGAACAAAAAATTGAATAGATTATCACCCACCATTATGTGGTTATAATCAAATGGCCATCTAAATTAAGAGCTATGTTTTCAAGTGGGCCACCGCTAAGCTGGTGATGTACTTGTGGACACGTGGCTTGCACTTGTAGAATCAAGAGGTGAATATTTGGTGTTTGGATTCTCTTGTGATCTAATTTTTGTTGTATTTTTTCTAATATAGTGATACATAAGCATAATAAAATATTATACGTACAATGTTTGATTTTTTTTACTCATAAAATTAAGTTAATTGATCATACTTTTTGAGTTCTCATAAATTTGTTAATAATAGAAATGTTTTCTCATCTAATTTATAGTATTTAATTTAAGTACTTTAACGGAAAGTATTTTTTAAAATCATGTGTCTCATGAAAAAATGCTGTGAAATATTGTGGCGAAAAAGTATACAACTGAAAAAGAGTCTTAAGCATATACGTCATCCCGACACATCCTAATATAAGATTAACAGTATTACATAATAAAAAAAAAAAAAAAAAAAAAAACTACTTATAGTTGTCGATTTCAGTTGTAAGACTACTCATTTAACCTAACAATATCTCAATTTCTAATCGACGTCACTGCAAGTGATATATAAAAAAACAATATACTCTTAAAGACAATCATTATAAACGTCGTCACTGCAAGTGGTATATGAAAAAACAATATACTCATAAAGACAATCATTATAAAATGGTAAGTTTATATATATATATATATTTATATTAGCTTTTCTATTGTCAGTTCGAACTGATATAAAATTTATCAATTCCTTGCATGTGGGCCATTGGATTTAAATGATTTGACTTAGTTGCATACACTTGTCAAAGCATTTTTAAATCTAATGACCCATATGTAAGGAACTGATATATTTTATATCAGTTTGAATTGACAATAGAAAGACTATATATATATATATATATGGAATTTTTCCTATCAACACCCCCTTATTTTAATACAATAAGAACCTTTGATACTATTACATGTAATTGAATGTTTTCCGATGAGATTTTTTGTATGCATCTTAAGAAAATTTAAATACACATTTGGTAAGAATTTGGAAATTTTTTGAATTTGAAAACTATTTTTCCTTATATTTTCCTATTTTTATTTTATCTTCAAAAAGTCGGAAAAATTTAGTTCTTGTACCCGAAAAATTTCCAATTTTTTTTTTCCATAAAGATATTTCAATGTTGTTATCATCCCTACAAAAAATCACATTAAGATTCATTATATCCTATTAAATTTTATTAAATGTGTTTAAAGTGTGTACAGTAAAAAGTTTTCATTGGAAAATTTCTCCCTATATATATTATATTATATACTATCTATTTTACAGCAATTCGAAAATAAGATATTGTCAGAGTCGAATGACTCTGGTAAATGTATGAAGCTCTTTCAAATTATTCTCATGCGTGTCACATGTAATGTCCTTGGAGGACCCATCATTGTTGTGATTTGTGTACCAGACGCATCCAAATTCATCATCATCCAAAGAAGAAAAATGTGAAACGGAAGAAGAGAAGATTCTAACAATCTGATTTGATATGTCAGGGTTGTTTAATTACCATTTTCTGATGATCAATCAAAACGTGTCAGTGGAGTGGATGAAAATCAACTTCGGTTTCACCAAATTTGGACCCATTTTGTAGGCTATTAAAGTTTGGTCATATTTAATTTGTTAATTGGAATTGTGGGGTAAGACAAATGGTGGTTGTCCTTGGACTCTACTCTATCTCTTTTGTAATTTGCATGATATAATTGTATTTGTATTATTGTTTAAAAAAAAAAAAAAATCTTCTCTCAAATTTCTGCAAATGAAGATATATAATAACTAAGAATTTTTTATTTATTTATTTTTTAAACGGAAATCCTCTCTTCTTTTGAGTTTTTAAAATTTTTATAACATATAAACATTAATAGTAACGGAAATTTAGAATTTTTAAAAAAAAAAAAAAAAAAAAAAGGACCTTGTTATTTGCCAACAAAAGCTAAGATTAACACCTTATATAGTTATTTTTTTATTTTTTTTTTATTTTTAAATTTAATTATTTTAATGCAATAGTCCCTTTTTGTGCAGGTGTTGAAACATCAATTCATCTTGCTTAACAATCCATTTAGATTAATCTTACTTAATCTTGCTCTTTCTGCTAGATTATATGAACCACCACAATTTTTTAAGCACTTTAAAGTTTAGAGACCTGAATTAATGTCTATATAATAAGAAAAAGCATGATCACCTTTCAGGCTTTCAACAAAGAATTAATTAATTGTACAAGATGCATTTTGAATAAAAGCACTTCTTATAAAAGTACTTTATATTGTTTTCTTTTTTGAAAAATTAGGATCAGTTACTTCTTTACAAAATAACAACTCAAATATAAAATATTGTATTTACACATTTTGTAATTAAAATTTTAAAGAGAAAATAGGTATAAATGGCACTAAATCCATATTGACTTTTGAGATTAGCACTTGATTTATAATTTAACTTTAAATAGCATCAAAGGACAAAAATACCATACTTTTCTTTTATTATTTTCTCTATCTTTTTTTTGTTTGATTTTTTTTTTTCAAAAACCTTCAATGGAGGTGAAACAGACCTCCAATGGAAGTAAAAGACCTCCAATGGAGGTTGAACAATTGGAGGTCTGTTCAACTTCAATTGGAGGTCTTTTCAACCTTCATTGGAGGCCTGTTTTAAGGGTATTTTTGTCAGAAACATGTGCTACTAAAACTTAAGTTATTAAGTTGGTGATAGTCCCAAAAGTAGAGAAGTAAAGAGTGCTATAAAAAATTTTAGCCCTAATATGCTACTCGAACCATTGGTTGACAAAATGAAAAATATATCCGATCACACACAAAAAAAAAAAAAAAAAAAAAAAAAAAAAGCTAAATTAATGGAATATACATCTTCTAGCAACCGAGGGTTCTATTAGTAACAAATTCATATTGTAAACATCAATTAGGTCAAGAAACTAGAGAAAAAAATGTGATAAAAATTGACTTTCTTTTTTTTTGATTGGAAGTAACAGAGGTTACAACAGCTGGATAAAAATTGACTTTTCAAATTATAAGGAAAATTGAAGGGTGGGATTAACATTGACCAGTGACAGCTTGGCATAAAACTTTCTTGACCAAGTTTCGTGTGTATCAATACCTAGAAAATGACACGAGAAAAAGCAGCACAGTACAGCTTAGCTTTTTTTTTTTTTTTTTTTCAATAATTGACCTGTTAGGAAAATAAATAAATAAATAAATAAATAAATAAGCCAATAGAGAGAATTTGGATATTCATGGTGTACATAGATCAAAAGTTGATATAAAAGTTTCGCGGAAGGTTCTCCATCATTGATGTTATGCTTTGCACTTTTTATATGAGAATTTCAGTTTAACTTTTTGGTACTAGTTTAAAAAGCATGTAAAATAGTGCTATATTATATAGATTTCTATTATCAGTTCGTCATGACAATAAATATATTAGGATGAAGAAAGTAGACTACTAGATTTCCATACTTTGACTCAAAGTGTATGCACTTATCAAAACTTCTTCATAATCTGTGGTCCACATTCTTCGTCCTGATATATTTATTGTCAAGACGAACTGACAATAGAAAGACTATATATATATATATATTGTCATATCCTTTTGGGGATCTATATATAAGCTCTTCATAATTACTATTTTTTGTTTAATTTTGTGGGCCAAAAAAGGTTTTTCAAAATGTTTAATAGAGTTTTAATTATTAATTTCGGTGAAATAACCTTCATTTTAAAATACATATGCTAGTTTTTTTTTTTTTTTTTTTTTTGGGGGGGGGGGGGGGGGGGGGGGGGGGGTGGGGGCGAATGAAGCACTTGTTAAAATATTTTATTTTTATTTTCAAAGCCACTTTTGTCTGTTTCAACCTAACACTATACAACAATTTCAATTATTTGACATGCATGCTTTTGGGGTTTGATTTGATTAAGCTTAGATGTTAGGTATATTATAAGTTTTAGTCTTGAACTTGAGAATATTCTTGATAAATTAAAATACATTAATGCTAGTCGATCCAAAATTTTAGTCCAAAAGCTAACCTAAATGGTGAATCAAGTGATTTGTCTTCGTCATATCATTCACCACAACATTCCATGATTTGTGTGGTGAGGATTACTCATTTGCGACATCATTTAGATTGAATTTTGGATTAATATTTTGAATCGTATAATATTACTCATTAAAATAATATTTACTTAGATCAGTGGTTCATGAACACAAAAGAAAGAGTGCATATATTTTTAATAGGTTTTGGGAATAATTTGTTAGCCATATATAACTACTCCAATAATAAACATCAAAATAAGTGCTTACTGAAACGTGGAAAAATCAACAACTACAAAGACCTTTACATTCCACCGACACACATAAATTAAGGAAAAAGCTTCAACCTAATGTGTCAATTTTATTTTGGTTTGGTGCTACATAACGCCCAGATCGGAGTCACCGCATTGAAGGTGCTGTGTATATATATATATATATATATATACGGTCTTTCTATTATCAGTTCGAACTGATAAAAGTTATATCAGTTCCTTATATGTGGGCCACTAGATTTAAATACTTTGACTAACAAGTGTATACAGCCAAGTTAAAGTATTTAAATCCAGTGGCCCACATGCAAGGAACTGATATAACTTTTGTCAGTTCGAACTGATAATAGAATTTCTGTATATATATATATATATATGAGTAATGCTACTCTACCCAAAAATCCAACCTAAATTCCAACCTAAAAGTGAGGTGGCATCATCACACACAACATAGGCCCACATCACTATTTATAAGATTTTGTGTGGTGATGCCACATGGCATTTGGGTTGGAATTTGGGTTGGTTTTTTGGGTGGAGTAGAATTATTGTATATATATATATATATATATATATATATATATAATACCACATTTTTGTAGATGTTAGATTAGATCTTATTGAGTAATGATCGATTGTCAAATTTTTTTACTCAAATCCATACCAAAATGATGTATCATATGAGTTATCAACACTATATAAATAATGAAATGATGCGGTGAGTGATGTGTGTTAGTTGCAACTCATATCACATCATTTTGATAAATTTTTTAGTTAGTATAACATTAATCGTTTCTCATATCCACATCAATAATATTATGGATTTAAATTATATTTTATGTGTGTAGGGAGGGGGACACAACTCTAACCCATAATCTTATAGTGTAGGTGTGAAAGACATATTACTGAGTCACGTCTTCTTGTAATACCTTTTTTTTTTTTTTTTTTTTTTTTTTTTTTTGAAGTATTTCAAGAACTATTATAATAGGACTATCGAGACCTGCCGAGATCAAACAATATATGTGCAGCTCGGATAACTACTTCCATAATGAGAGATAACTACTCCCACAACTCGAGAAGTAGGGTGGTCACCCAAACCGCCAAACCGATCAACCCGCAAAAACCAAACCAATTTAAATGGGTTGGTTTGGTTTCGTTAAATAATATTGTTGTATGTATAAATTCGCCAACCTGCCACGTCATCAAAAGAGCCAACAAAAGACTGCCACGTCACTCATTGACCGGGTCAAGGGAGGAAGCGTGACAAGTCAGAATGATAAAATAGCTCAAGCCAAAAGGGAATCAAAGATATGGTCGCCGAAGCTAGATACCTACTCGCCGAAAGTAGAAATGTGGTCGCCAAAGATACGATACCCAGAAAGTGAAGGTACTCGCTGCACCAGCACACTGGGCCTGAACCGACTCGATAGAAACACAGAAATAAACCCTAAAACTTTTAGAAGACCTAGAACAACGAGGAATCATAAAAAGGAAAGTAGACTTGGATCCGTGACAAGAAGGGATCCTAGTACGAATCAAAAAGGGAAACCTTCCACCCACACGGCTAAAAGCAAGGGGAAACCCTAATTAAACATGTATAAATAGAACCACCTATCCCATGAGGAAGGGGTTCAGAAATCTAGAGAGAGAAGAGAGCAATTGTAAGAGAGATCAAAGTGTGTAACAAGGCAACAAAAACCTAGTAATATTCTTCTGCCCTCAGGGGCGCCGTGGTTTTTTCCCATTCAAGGGTTTTCCACGTAAAATCTGTCTTTTGCATGCATTCTTAATTTTCTTGTTTTATATTAAATTGATATAATTATTGAGTGCGTGGCAATCCAAATTTCACCGTCAACAATTGGCGCTAGAAGAAGGGGGGGCTTTGAACAGAAACTTCGAGGAACCCTTACGAATTAAACAACATGAACAACGACAGCGACAGAGATTGTAACTCCAGCGGAGATCTAGTTGTTGAACCAACCGCGCCGACGGGAGACAGGGCGGTGACAATTGGGAAACAATCGGCGGCAACGCCAGGAACTAGGGCAGCTGACCCTGGGATTCTGCAGCACTTCCAAGCTGCATTGGTAAACTTAATCAGCGAAGCCAGCAAAATAGGGCTTTCGTTCCCCATAGGGTTGGGAGTTTCATCTCCTTACGAGTTAACCACTCCTGGAATCCATTCGCCCGGAAGGCTACGATCAGAAGTTCACATTGCAATCCCCGATACTCAAGCAAGACAATCCAATGAGGAGACTCCCCAGGACCACACTGAGGATTTCGAGGGGAGAAAACAAAGGAAGGGAAAAGGTGTGATGAATGAAGAATCCAGGGAGGAGCGAGACCAGGCGCGAACACATGGGGTAAATTCCAGTGACACATATCAACGGAACCGGTGGAGACACCGTTCCATCTCATCTGAAGATAAGAGTCCTCGTCCACGAAGGGAATTACGATCCAAAAGAGCGAAGCGAAGAAGATCCGAGAGCACAGAAGATCGAAGAAGCCCGGACGAGAGAGGCAATCATGGTAGAATAACAATCAAGAGTAGACTCGATCCAGTAGGAGAACCAACTAGTCAGCGAGATGTCACCCTACAAGAGCTATCGAGAAAAGTTTCAATGATGGCACGAAGGTATGGTCGTAACGTATCTTCGGATGATAAGTCAGATAGCCCATTCGTCGAAAATATTGCTCGTACCCAATTTCCAGACAGATTTAGAATGCCAACCATTGAGCAAGACAAGGAGAACAGGGATCCGAAGGAGCATGTTCGTCGATTCCGTAACATTATGGCCTAGTACTCATCCAACGATGGGTTGTTATGCCTCACCTTCCCGTAAACGTTCGGCGACCTTGCCTCTAGGTGGTTTGGAAGACTTCCTCCCGGAAGTATAAGCAGTTTCTCAAATCTCAGCAAAGCGTTCATAAGGCAATTCATGGGGAGTGTCCAGAGAAGAAAGTCACTCGCTCATCTATCCAACTTGAAACAGGAACGTAACGAGTCGATCAAGAAGTATCTAGCGAGATTTGGGAAGGAGGTTGCTCAAATTGAAGACGCCAGTGATGTAGCTGTGATCGCCGCATTCACCAATGGGTTACAAAGTGGGCGATTATCCTTTGACGTACGAAGGGAGAGCCCAAAAACTTATGAGGAGATGATGGAAATAGCTGGCGACTATGCCCTGGCGGAAGAAGAAGAAGTAGCGCAAGGGGGTAGTTATGTGCATGGACACAAGCCTGACTCAAAACCGGACCATAAGGATGACAAAAAGACGTAGTCACGTTATCGCCAGAGAGATAAGAAGGGCCAAAAGGGATATCCAAGAGAAGGCAGAGGAAACGCTCGAGCCAATAAGTTTCGAGGAAGGTACAACCATTACACCCCTTTAACTGGCGATCAGGAGGAGATATTGTCTGTGGTAGAAGACAAAGGACTCGCCAAATATCCTCGGCAACAATCAGCAAATGCTAGGAGAGATACAACTAAGTACTACCGATTCCACAAAGATCATGGGCATGAAACTTCAAAATGTTTTCAGTTGCGCGATCACATTGAAAGTTTGATCAGAGATGGGCACCTGAAGGACTTTGCTTTGAAAGGGGACAAGCACGGTGGTCGCTAGGATAGCTGCCATGGAAACGGGCAGGAAAGGAAGAGTCCAAGGAGGAACAGCTCTAACGCAACTATAAATACCATTTTCGGCGGACCTCATACTGGGAGGAGCAATCGAGAAAGGATGTCAGAAGTCCGAGAAGTAATGTATGACGGCAGAAGCATGGAGATCAATTCTGTGCAGAGAAACCCCAAGAAAGGAAGAGAAGGACATGATCCCATAACATTCACAGTAGAAGACTCAGACGGGATTGATGCAAAGCCTAACGATGCAATCGTCGTGGGGGTTCGAATAGCCCATAGGGATGTCCTTCGGGTGATGATTGACAACGGAAGTTCAGCTGATATCTTAAGTGTCAGAGTATATGATGAGTTGCGGCTGGACAGAAAAGATCTTGAACCGTTCCATATGCCATTAAAAGGATTCGGTGGCGCAGAAGTTAGATCGTTAGGAACTGTGAAGCTGCTGGTGAGATTTGGCACAGCACCATGCCAGCGAACAATCCTGTTGGACTTTGTCGTAGTTGACATCCATAATTGGCCGTATAATGCTTTACTTGGCCGACCGTTTCTTAACAAAGCTCGAGCTGTTACTTCAACCCATGCGTTGAAAATAAAATTCCCTACAGAATTTGGTGTTGGAGAATTGAGAGGGTCACAGGAGATGGCTCGCCGCGCCAACCTATCAATCTTCAAAGAAAAAGCAGGGATGGAAACCTTGAGCATATTCGAGGTAGACAGGGAAGTGCAGGAAGATAATCCGGAAAACTTCGAACTGGACCCAAGGGACACAACGAGCAGAGAGAAAGAAGAACCAACTGAGTCAGTTGTTCTAGATGAAACGGAACCAGATAAAACAGTAAAGATCGGAGCAAGGCTGACTGAACAAGTTAAGAAAGATGTGACAAGCTTGTTGAAGGAATATAAGGGGATTTTCGCTTGGTGCCACGAAGATATGCCAGGGATTGATAGAAGAGTAATTTCACACAATCTGGCTGTGAATGAAAAATGCAAACCGGTTGTGCAGAAAAGGAGTAGCTTCAACCCAAAAGAAGTGCAGCAATAAAAGAGGAGGTATCAAAGTTGCTCGCCACAAGATCAATTAGAGAAGTTAAGTACCCGGAATGGGTGGCGAATGTAGTCCTAGTGAAAAAGAAAAACAATCAATGGAGGATGTGCGTCGACTTCACCGATCTGAACAAAGCCTGCCCCAAGGATAGCTTCCCGCTACCAAGGATTGACTAGTTAGTCGATGCAACAGCCGGACATGAGACGTTGAGCTTCATGGATGCATATTCAGGATATAACCAGATAAAGATGCACAAGCCAGACGAGGAGAATACAGCATTCACCACAGACCAGGGGTTGTACTGTTACACAGTCATGCCATTGGCCTGAAGAACGCCGGGGCAACTTACCAGCGCTTGGTCAACAAAATGTTCGCCAGGTAAATAGGGAGAAATATGGAAGTTTACGTTGACGATATGCTGACAAAAAGCATCACAGCAGATAGGCATACAGATGATCTGAGGGAAACATTCAATGTGCTGGTCAGGTATGGAATGAAATTGAATCCAGCAAAATGTGTATTCGGCGTACCATCTGGGAGGTTTCTCGGATATCAAGTACATCAAAGAGGAATAGAGGTGAACCCTGAGAAAATCCAAGCACTAGCAAAAATGGTCTCGCCAAGAACTTTGAAGGACGTCCAAAAACTCATGGGGTGCCTAGCATCGCTGAGCAGATTCATAGCCAAGTCAACAGACCGATGCCTACCATTTTTCAAAGCTCTAAAAAAAGGAAAGGGAATCGAGTGGAATGAGGATTGCGAAAAGGCTTTCCAGGCCTTGAAAGATTACCTTGGACAGGCACCGCTACTATCAAAACCAGAAACAGGAGAAACATTGTACATGTACTTGTCCGTCTCTGAAGCAGCCACAAGTTCCGTACTAGTACGACAAGAAGATGGGATCCAGAAGCCAATATACTATACCAGCAAAGCACTGTTACCAGCCGAAACAAGGTACTCGCCGGCTGAAAAAATGGCACTCGCTCTAATAACAGCAGCAAGGAAGCTAAGGCCATATTTCCAGGCTCATAAAATCGGGGTATACACCAACTGCCCATTAAAATTAATCCTGTAGAAGCCAGAAGTATCCGGTCGATTAACAAAGTGGGCGATCGAGTTAAGTGAATTCGATGTAGAGTATCTCCCAAGGACAGCAATCAAAGCACAGGCAGTGGCAGACTTTGTAGCAGAGTTCATCGAGCCAAGCATAGAGGTGGCGAGAATGATGGTGGAGCAAAATAAGAAAATATTCAAATGGCAACTCCGCGTCGACGGCTCGTCAAATACGCATGGCAGCGGGGCAGGGGTAGTAGTATCGACCCCGGAAGGAGATTTAGTCGAATGTGCCCTGCATTTTGACTTCAAAGCTACTAACAATCAAGCTGAATACGAGGCACTCATAGCAGGTTTAAAAGTTTGCACAGTCCTAGGGGCAGATGAGGTAGAAATCTTCAGCGACTCTCAAGTTGTTGTCAATCAGGTACTAGATGAATACCAGGCGAGAGATGAAAGCATGATCACCTACCTGGAATTAGCAAAGGAACTGTTAGGAAGATTTAAAGAATACAGAATTATTTATGTCCCCAGAGAAGAAAACGAGCAAGCGGATGCCTTGGCCAAATTGGCATCTGCCATAATCAACATCTGGCCCTAAAGCATATCCATGATCCGCCTATTGCAGCCGAGTATAGTCAAATCAAAAGAAGTGGGGGCAGTCTTTGGCGAGAGGGACAGCTGGATCACACCAATAAAAGAATATCTCATCAATGATGTACTCCCAAGTGACCCACTACAAGCAAAACGGTTGAAGTACAGAGCTACAAGATATTCAGTACTCAATGGAGAACTGTACAAAAGGGGGTATTCAAGGGCACTGCAGAGATGTGTCGGACCTGAAGAAGCAGAAGGTATCCTGAGAAGCATACATAGTGGAAATTGTGGGAATCACGCTGGGGGTGTCAGCCTAGCCCACAAAACATTAAGGCAGGGTTTTTACTGGCCAACACTATTTACCGACGCCAAAAGAGTAGCAGCGAGATGTGAGGCGTGTCAAAAAATTGCCAACAACATCCGTCAACCACCTGAACTTTTGCAAAGTATCACCTCGCCGTGGCCATTCGCCATGTGGGGAATTGATTTAATCGGCCCAATGCCAACGTCAACTGGAGGAGCAAAGCATGCCATAGTAGCCGTGGATTATTTTACGAAGTGGGTAGAAGTCGAACCATTGGTACATATAACAGAAGCGAACACTATAAGCTTTGTAAAGAAAAACATCCTGTATAGATTCGGGATACCAAACACCATCATCACGGACAATGGGACCCAATTCGATGGCAGGAAATTCAGGGAGCTGTGTGACAAGTACGGCATCAACAACTACTACGCCTCCCCAGCACATCCGCAGACGAATGGCCAGACTGAAGCAGTAAACAAGATCATAAAGCACAACCTGAAAGCTAAATTGGCAACAAAAAAGGGCAGCTGGGCAGATAAATTACCACAAGTGCTCTGGGCGTATCGAACCACAGAGAGGGGTTCAATAGTTGAGACCCCATATTCCATGGCATATGGGGCTGAAGTTGTCATTCCCGTGGAAACGTCATTTTCTTCACCAAGGGTACAACTCTTCCAACCAGAACTTAACATTAATATGCTAAAATGCGGTCTGGATGAGTTAGAAGAAAGAAGAGAGCGCGCACAAATAAGGAATACTGCGTACCAACAGAGGGTAGCCAGATATTACAACTCACATGTGCGTGAAAGGAGGTTCTCGCTTGGTGACTTAGTGTTGAAAAGGGTGAATCCGGGAACAAGAGACAAAGCTGCAGGATCACTCGCAGACAAATGGGAAGGACCTTATCAAATTACAGGAATTGCCGGCCACGGGGCATATCGCATTACTCGAGAAGGTTTTGGCAAACTACCTCGCCCATGCAATGCGCAGTACTTGAAGATATATTATCCTTAACTTTTTCAAAGTTTAGAGCTTTTTCAACCTTTTTATGTCTTAGAACAGTTTTTCGTTTTAGCATTTTCTTTATGGCTATGTTAACAAAAATTGCAGGAAATATTCAATAAAAGAGTAATTTATTACTGAGAAATGCGTGATTTCACTCGCTAGTCACAAAGGGCATTCGCCATCATATATCGCTACTGTCACATAAAGACGAGCTTCATACTCGCAGCAACGATAACTGGCGAGAAACAAAATCCCTAGAAGCAAGAAAGCCAGCTGAGCAAAAACAAAACATGTTAAAAACTTGGTGTATGGTCGGATACGTCCTGACAAATATTGAGTATGCCAAAATACAGCAATGGCACCTGAATAGATACGCTAAAAACTTGGGATATGGTCGGATACATCCTGACAAATACCGAGTAAGCCAAAAACTCAGCAATGGTAGCTGAACAAGAGCTATAAAATATGCTAAAAACTTGGTGAAAAACTAAGTAAAGCCAAAAACTCAGCAAAGGCAGCTGAACAAAAAATGATATATAACAAAAGAATTTACAACTTTGTATCATTTACAAATAAAGGAGCAAAAGAAATAAATTTACAATCCTAGACAGTAGAAAAAATCCAAAAACTCAACCAGCAGCAGGAGGGCCCTCGCTGTCTTCCTCATCTTCAATCTCCTCGTCCGAAGGCCATATGACTTCCTCATCCTCCATTGGCATGAAAGGCTCATAATCCCTTCCAGCAACAGGACCCAAGTCAGGCTCAGCACTAGAGCCAGAAAAGCTGCCCTTCTGACCTGAATAGTAAGTATTGAATGCACGCTTGCTGGGGATTTCTAAATGCATAGGATGAGGTTCAGTCCTGTTATAACGGCAGTGGGCTTTCCATCATTTTATTTGGTCTTTAATCGAACCCACGCCGCTGGCCATGTGCTGTTGGAGGGACCTGTCAAAACGCCTCAGAGCTTTATCGTTAGAATGATCCTTCATGGTAAAGAATTTCTTCGCCTGCCTCATGCCTTTCTCAAATTCGCGCAACAAAAGCGCATCGTAGGCAGGGGATCTCTTGAAACGATCAACTGATTCAGCCTCCAGCACAGCTTTCAAATTATCGAAGATGAGGTCACGAGAAGACAACTGGTTGCGCAAGTCTGCCGCCTCATGCTCAGCCTTTTCCTTAGCTTCCTCAGCCACCCGCTCGGCCTCCAAACGTGCTGCGAAGGACTTTTAACTTGAAGACAGAAGCTCCTTCAGCGAGCGAATCTCCTCTTCAGCAGCAGAGAGTTTTTCTTCGGCGGCCAGCCGAGCAGACAGATGACCATCTGAGGATTCTCTGAACTAAGCAAGCTGTTGAGCATGGGATTCTTCAGCAGAGAGCTTTTCAACCGCTAAAACAGAAGCCTGCTCGCGTAAGCGTTTAATCTCACGGGAAGCTCTAATCCCATACTTGTAGTTCTCACCCAGCTCAGACATCATCTGAGGAAAAGGATAGTCGAAGTTAGAAAGTATATAAAAAAGATAATAACACATAGAGATTTACGGCGAAGAACTCACCAAGGAGTGGCAGTTGAAGAAAATTCCATCTTCCTGTTGCAAGACTTGTCTTTAACATGCCCCCAGCTATCACCAATGTATATATCATTATTAACCAGGTGGGAGCAGACTTCAGGAGCCGAAAAGTCAAAAAGGGACATGTTCCCTTCATCGGCTTCAACCGGTCCTATAGGATGGGCTTCATGGGAAAAACCCGATCCAAAAGCAGAGGTCCCAGGCTGCTTCAACGGGCCTGGCCGATCAATCGATTCGGGTTGACCAGATGGCCTAGGTTGATCTGAGGAGACATTTGGCTCGCCCATGGCCACTGAAGGAGAAGCTGGTCGGGGAGAAGTAGAAGCAGGGATAGTCTGTTCATTAACCCCCTCAGAGGGAGGCGCCGCTACATTCTTCGCTTCAGCAAGCCCCTCGCGAACAGCCGGTTGGGTAGAAGGGGTCTCGGCGACAGCTAGCTCCTCAGCACCTTCCTCATCGGAAGAAACAACATACTGCACCACCCTTGAGGCCCGCTTGGGAGGTCGAGTAGCATGATCAGGTGTACTCCCAGCGGGGCGCTTACCTCTACTAGCTCTGGGTGCCAGGTCACTCGCAGGATCAAGAGGAGTCTCAGGAACATCCGCGTCAAAAAAAGGGATGTCACTGACCCCTCCTGAAACCCCAACTTTCTCCTTACCCTAACGACTGGGGGTAGTCGCAGTAGGGGTAGTCGCAGCAGCCTCTGCACGCATAGGGGGCTGCCCCGATTCAACCCCTCCCTCGGTAACATCACCAACGTCCTCGCCATCGGAGGGATCATCACCATCCGGGCTAGCAATTCCCTCTTTAGCCAAACCAGCAGCATGCCTTTTACTGGTAGCCTCGGAATTCTTCACCGCCCGGGCTTGCAAGTCGTAAACAGTGTCAAAGTCACACACTGCAAGAAAAATAAACCAAGTGTCAACTAACAGAATAAAACGAAACAGTAAAACAAAGAAGGAATGGACAAAGACTTACAGCGAGGAAGCCTTGCATGTAAGCGTGTAAAAATCCCCTCAGAAATCATTTTTTCCTTATCCAAGAGGAAGGATCTGTCCTTTGAGTCCAAAGGAAGGACAGCCGCGGCGGCGAGGTGAGAAATCTCCCTATCTAACAAAGCAGGGGCTGCCTTCGACCAGGCTTCAGGAGATGTGAAATGCCTGGGAACTTTCTTCGCCAAAAGATTGCGGCGACTGCTAGCTGGCACGTCCCGACCCCACTTGCCACAGGCGAAAAACCAACTGTTTTTCCACCTTTTATTTGAAGTGGGGAAGCCCCAGATGAATCCCTTCTTCTTGTCATCACTGGAGACCTCAACTTGACCAGGGTTCGCCACACCTTCAGGGATCCAATTCTCCATCGGCGAAGAGAGAAGGAAGTACGTGCTACCATTGCCCGCCTGCCTT
This sequence comes from Acer saccharum, assembly GCA_030490815.1. Lineage (NCBI taxonomy): Eukaryota > Viridiplantae > Streptophyta > Magnoliopsida > Sapindales > Sapindaceae > Acer > Acer saccharum. Next base: position 33,137,299 of record CM059873.1, read on the forward strand.
AGAGTATAAAAGTGGCGGATCTCGCGGGGTGTAGGGGGCCCATAACCCTTCAGCTTCCACATAAGGCATAGGCACATCAGTATTCTGTAGCTGTTTGGAGCAAGCTGTGCCGGTGCAATCTGAGCCTCGGTGAGAAACCTCGCGATAAAAGGCTGAAGAGGAAGTGTTACTTCGCAGCTGAGCATGGCACCATAGATGGCGACCGCATTCTCGGGAGGATTCCATGCTGCTCGATTGCCAGGTAACTTCAAGGTAACAGAGTCTGGAATGTCAAAACGACTCTTATATTTGCGGAGCTCCTCCTCGCCAACCACATTAACCTCCGTATCAAAAGAACACGGACGGTCTAGCGAGAAATGTAACTTATCCCTCTGATGGTCCTCAACATTAGAATCGATAGTCGTCTGCGCATCCAGCAGGGACTCACGGGGAGCCCTAGAGGCACATCGTTTACTGCTTGTTGGTCTAGAAGATCTCGGCATTGTGGGAGAATCGCTGTTAGAAGACGGAGGAGAGATGTTAGGAATAAAAGCATCCTCAGAAGATGGAACATAAACAAAAATTGGGACCGGAGAATCCGGATGAAAATTACGAATCAAAGATTCGATTTTATCCGCAATACTTTTATCACCAAGCTCCATGGCTTGCATCATCCGATTAAAAAGAGAAGAACGTAAAGAAGGGTCCATGGGAACTCACCAGAAAAACCCTAGATTCGTGAAGATACGCAAGAGAGTTAGGGACGCAGAGAGGCAGGAATAGTCGAGTCCGGTGAACCGTCTGGCAATAGAAGGCACAGGGAAAAGACTGTAGCAAGTACTCGAAGAAATAAGGCAGATGAAAACGAAGGTTCAAACTGTTCTTTTCTGCTCTGAAAAAAACGATGGAGGAATAAATGGAAAGAGCAAAGTGGGGAAGAAGAAATGATCGGGCCTTAAAAAGAGGGAACTTTGAAATTCAAAAAGAAAATCAAGTGCAATGATACGCAATTAATGAGAATGACGGCCACAGTGACCAAACCGCAATAGTCACCACCAAGTAAATGACATGTGGCATCTCGGGAATAACCAAGCAGTCAGAATGTCCCTTCACCTGTCAAGCAAGTGGAAGCGCCAGAAGTTGTGTGGCTCAAATTGAAAGCTTGCACCAGAAGAATCAATTAATAAATACAGCACGTGGTAAAAAGGAAAGAGGGAGTTATTGCAAAGTGTGCCGAAATCTTATAAGCATAGATATAAATACTGCTCGCAGAGGCAAACGAAGTAGGAAGAACAAGTCATTCGCCCAGCTCGAAGTATTTATGGGGGTATTGTTGTATGTATAAATTCGCCAACCTGACACGTCATCAAAAGAGCCAACAAAAGACTGCCACGTCACTCATTGACCGGGTCAAGGGAGGAAGCGTGACAAGTCAGAATGATAAAATAGCTCAAGCCAAAAGGGAATCAAAGATATGGTCGCCGAAGCTAGATACCTACTCGCCGAAAGTAGAAATGTGGTCGCCAAAGATACGATACCCAGAAAGTGAAGGTACTCGCTGCACCAGCACACTAGGCTTGAATCGACTCGACAGAAACACAGAAATAAACCCTAAACCTAGTAATATTCTTTTGCCCTCAGGGGCGCCGTGGTTTTTTTCCCATTCAAGGGTTTTCCACGTAAAATCTGTCTTTTGCATGCGTTCTTAATTTTCTTGTTTTATATTAAATTGATATAATTGTTGAGTGCGTAGCAATTCAAATTTCACCGTCAACAAATATATATATATATATATAAACGATTTGGTTCTTTTTGAGCAACCTAATTGGTTAGGGTTGATTTGTGGATTGTGTTTTATCAAACCGTTAACCCAAACCGAACCGAACTGATTTTTACCAGTTTCGGTTTGGTTTGGTTTTACCTTATAAATGGTTTGGTTTGGGTATAGTCAAACCCAATCCAAACCAACCCATGCCCATCCCTATCAGGAAGAAAACTCCCCATAGATGCTTGTAAATACGCATGGTGAGATTTGAACCTCTCACTTCTTATGTGGAAGGGAGATGCATGATGAGGTCGTTTACAAAACAATGTATTTATGTGTTCACTTGAAAACCGTGTTTAACCATTTAAGAATCCACTTAGGATAAAAACTTAGTAAAACGATAAGCAAAGATTCGTTCCATAGAGAATTAGAGTAATATGTTGTATTAATTAACTAATCTATAATGCAATAAAGTAAATCATGGTAGTTTGGATAGTGTATGGTTAGAGAAATAGAGAAAATAGAATGCTCAACAATTTTTGATAAGGATATGGGATGTAATCAATTAAGAGAATGCTAGGGAAATGATGGAGTTACAAGTGGATTATGGGCAATGCTTTTCAAGCTACTTTAATGAACCAATCTCATACTTGTTAACTATTTGTAGTCTTAGATGTGTTTAGACCGTTACTACGAAACCTAAACACTTCCTACCAAAATGCCTAATCGATTAAGGAGAGGGGGTCAAGGTCGGATCGGTTAATTACAAATCAAGGTTTAGATGATTGAGATTGATATACCCTCTAACCATCTATCCTATTCACTATATTCCTTGATCATTCAAGGGTGTCTATCCAATAATGATTGTATAACAAATTATCCTAAGCAAGAGTATAATCAACTAGTGGTATACAATGCCAATTATATAATGAATAAGATCTAGTTAACAAATGAATAGAACACAAATAAAGATTCAAAATACATGTAGCTTAAGCAAAACCCAAATCCAAATGTTTGTCACATCAATCCCCTAGAATTAGGATTTAGTTACACATAGTTACAATCAAATAACAAATAAGTAATAGATTTGGAAATCACCCTTGGGCCTCCTTTTGTAGTGTTTAATCCTTCTTTTCTTTGATACTCCTAGTGCAAAGAATGGTAGATGAGGATGTGTCTAGATGATGGATGTCTAATGGATAGTGACAAAGGTAGGGAAATATAGAGAATGGTAAGAAATGAGTGATTGCATGAAGTATTCAAGATTTGGTGTTGAGGTTTTGGATGGAAAAGGTAGTCCAAGATTAGAGAAGGAGGAAGTCTAACTAAGGTCAAATGGAGGAGAGAATGCTAGTCTAAGTTCTGTATTTTTGTGCTTAGAAGAACTCTCTTCAAAATGGAGAAGAATAACATTTATAGTGGCTCTCGGATTTGTCCTTTAACTGCTAGAAATGCTGATGTGACATGTGTCGCGGTTGCATTTTCACGGTTTTGGAGACCGCGACGCCATCACAGTAAATGGTTATTCGTTCTTCGATCTGGTTGTCGTGGCTGATTCTCATCTTTTTCACGGTTGTGAAGACAGCGACATATGATGGGTGACAATGGGATCTGAAATCTTTGAGTGGTCGCTGTTTGTTCACACAACAACACTAACAGCGACACTTGACTTGATTAAAAACTCTTCATCTTCTTCTTCTTCGTCGCGATTATGGCTCCACAGTGACACTCCACCGCGACACCACACCTAATGGGTTTATTAGGATTTAATCTCTTTGTCACGGTTGTGCTCATAGCGACACTTCAACCGCGATAATTCCTGGCTTGATCTTCAATGCTTCAAAGCTCTTCTATCGCGGTATGCCTTTAGCGATAATGCCTAGTTTCACCTTTTTGCACTTTTTGTATCAAATCTTTCTCCTTCTTCACAAATGCCCTCGTGGCACTAATAAACTTGAAACACTTGTTTATCATAGTTAGATCACGAGAAAATGCCCGAGAAATAAGCAAAAAGAGAAGGAAATGGGGGCCAAAATCATATCTATTTTGGCTCGATCAATGCATTACTAGCTCTACTTAGAGGTGATGTGCTTCTTGTAATACATTTAAGATCACCAGAAATCTCGATAAAAATTCATCAATAACTTAATTATTGTGAAGATAGTTTACTATCATGATCAACAACTTACTGTTTCGCTCTCGATCAGTTCTCGGGTGCACTAGTACACTTTTGTTTATACGAGCATTTTTGTGGTGATTCGTAGGTCGCTTTGGCAGTCTCTTTCGGATATGGTTAGTTTGGTTTCTTCTTCCTTGTTGGTTGTTAGGGATTTTAATGTGGATCTGGGTGCTTATGAGGCTTTGGGTTCTCGTTCTCCTGCCTGTGGTTCTTGTTAGGATTTTAGGTTGATGATTAAGGATTGTGATTTGATTGGCATTCATTTTTAGGGCGCCCGATTCACTTTGACTAGAGGTCACACTAACCGTACTAGAGTTGAGAGACGATTAGATAGAGTTTTGGTTTCAGATGGTTACATTTCCTGTTGGTGAGAAATTTCGTGTGTGGCTTTACCCCGTATTTGTTCTAATCACTGTCCTTTATTGGTTCGGTTATCTGATTTTGAGATTTCTAGTTATCAGCCATTTTGGTTTTAGAGCATGTGGTTAGAGCATCCTGATTTTATAGCTATTGTTCATAGTGTAGGAACCCAGGGTTACAGATCGCGCAGCGGAAAGGTTTTTAAAATTTTATATGCAATCATAAACTAACCCATTTGTACAGTGATAATCAAATGCAATAAGAAGGAGATGAAACGATTTCATACCAGCGTTGGAGGCTCCTTCTCTTTAATACGATCTGCTCCCTGATTTGAACCACAAGATCTTCCTTGTTATGACCCGGGATTGATAACAGCGTATGGGCGCGTCACGGTACTCAGGAACAAGGAGGATGAAGAGACACACGAAAACAACACCTTGCTTTGTGTATAGAATGCGACCACACAATTTGTGAAGACCAAAAAAAAAAAAAAAAAAAAAAAAAAAAAAGAAATTGTTTCTTTTATTTTTTCTTGAGTTGGCCGCATCCCTGTTTTTCTCCATCTTTCTTTTGTGTTGCGTGAGTTGTATATCGTGTTAATCAGTTTCTTAAAACATATATATCACATATATATATTAACTGATTGCTTTAATTAATTAATCCGTTAAAATATCTAATATTTATAAGGGTAGTTAATAACATTGAATTTAAACGTTTTAAATTCAAATTTGATATTTAATTTAATAAAAAATAAAATAATCAAATTATCTTATCTTCAATAAAACACAAATATCAATCAACATCCTCCAACTAATGATTAATCGCATAATTAAATAATCTTATTATTTAATTAATTTAATCACTAATATTCATTAATTAAATAATCTCATTATTCAATTAATTCCCAAATAAATACGTGTCACTTTTGTAACACAATTAATTGGACAATCCAATTAATCAACCGTGACCCTTGTTACCTAAATCGATCGGGCTAGCAAGGGGACCTAATGGACCCACAATATTTTGAGCTCCAATAATCCTTAAAAATAATTAATTAAACTCTTTCATTAATATTTCATGATTATTAACTCCGGTGTTATTCCACTAAAAACCCGAAGCTGCACTCTCTCAATTGTAGACGTTTTTTACACAAACCAATAACTCTTGGTGTCCATCGATATAGCTATTACATATGGTTTGATCCTCCACAAATAGTTCATAATTAGAGCTGGGTCATAATATCCGTTATACCCCTTTAATTATATCTTTTCATTAAGTACCATTGATTCTCTAATAAACAATAAATCCTACATTCCTTACGGAATTAGGAGAGTGCTTATATTGTTCAAGCCCCGAATCAACCCTTAAGAGAACTACTATCTACTTCTCGCAAGAAGGAGTGGATTCCATTATTGTGTACAAACCTTCCCAGCCACAAGCTAAACAGCGATCCCAACATACGGAGCATATTGATCGGGAATGCAACTCCGACCTCACCCATGGTATATCAAAGACCACGATCTAACCTGAAGGAGTCGATAAGACATTCAGGATTAAGATTACCCATATACAACCATCATTTGTTGATATATATGAATCTCATCTTGTAACGGATCTTGGTGAGAGATTCATATAGATCATGGCCCAGTCCTATATGATCACATCATATAAGGTGCCTCCATTCTTATATCTCCATATGAATGATCCAGGATAGGATCACTGTACATTACAAAATAGACCGCAGCTATAGATTAACCACAAATAAAGTACCCAGCTTTATTTGCTATTTATGGACTCTTTAGATTGCTCATCTCAAACTGAATACCTCTATATATGACACTCATATACTCAGTTGGAGATTACATCCGGCAATCTTGGATGTTAAGTACACATGATATAAATAAATGTATGAGACAATTTGAATGAATAAACTACTTCTTTTATTTATGTTCAATTCACATTTACAAAATACAAGCTTTAGGGCAAAAACCCCAACACATAGGATTTAGAGCTCTCTTGTTGTGGGTAGGCCTCCTCAGGTTGTTATCAATAAGCTGAGGAGCTTGAAAAAGGCTTTTAAGACTTGGAATTGGAAGGTTTTCGAGGATCTTAACTCTGTCATTGTTGGGAAGTCTACGGATCTTCATTCTATTCAGTTGGATATGTCTAACCGTGGTTTTTCGGATGATCATTTTATGGCCGAGGCAAGTGTTCATTCTGAGCTGGATATGTTGTTATGCATACCGGAGTGCTTTTTTCGAGATCGGTCCAGAGTTAGGTGGTTTCGTGATGGGGATCGGAACATATCTTTCTTTCATGCCTCTATCAGATGTAAGCAGTATCATAATGCTATATCAGCCCTTTCAATTAATGGGGTTCTCTCAAAGGATCGGCCTACCATTAGGGATCATATCATTAGTCATTATTCTGATCTCTTTTCCTCAGATGTTTCTTGAATTGGGAGAGATTTATCTATTATAGATGATGTTATTCCTTCCTTAGTGACTGATACGCCCGAACCGGTTCTAATTAAACGAATATCTACCATTGATGTTACTCTAAGTTATACTACAACGGTTTAACTAATGGGGCGTTCGAGTGTTTCACCCTTCGCAAGTGCACGAGCCGTTCAACTCATATAGGGTGCACAAGTACGGGTTATCATTCCCACGAGGAACACAGATTATAAACTAAGTAGATAGAAAGCAAATAACACAATGTAACTTATTATAACAAATTTATGTTGATTAACTGAAGTAATTAAAACTACAATTATACTACGATGAGAATTGATTAAGACTATAACTATAACTTCTTGATTCAAATACTAGATTAAAGGATTGCTAGGGGAAATACTCATTCAAGTAATAACCTATTAACTAATCAATCATTCATTAAGCACATTCACGTTTGACTTAAGCATGCATCTATTATTAATAAGTTATAAGGCACTAAATACATCACTTTAATCACAACCTACGATTAGAGAAGTGATTTTAAGAAGGATTACTCAAGAGTGTTAGTAGAGATTCACAAGGTTTAGTAAATCTCTACAACATAGATAGCACAAGTGTCATAAGCATTAATGGTACTTATTGTATATTAAATCTACAAGCATATTGTGTGCATTCAATGATAGATAAGTGGTTGTATCAACCACCATACATAAATAGAACATAAAGCACACATACAACTCAAGATTGTGAATAAAAAATTGATTGATTATATAACAAGGTTATTTACAAGAATTACATCAAACCCCTAACAAAGAGGGTTTTAGTTACACATAGAATATAAGTAGCAAGAAGATACAAAAGAAGAACACATCACCGGTTGGTGACTTTTGTGATGAAGAATGTTCCCCTTTGCAATCAAAGCAACAAACTCTTTTATGGAAACTTGAAGTAAACTAAACTAAGGTACCAAAATGGGTGTTTGGTTGCCTAGAAAGTACCAAAAAAACTAGCTTGGTTTTTCTAAGAAAATCTAATTAATTCTAGCTATCTCTAAGTGTTAGCGGTTGTTCTCCTCTAATAAATGTGTAGTGGTTGGAAACATTAAATGGAGCTAGAAAGTTATATGATGTGATGTGCATGGGGGAGGCATTCCAAAAGGCAAGTGAGGTTAACTTGGTCAACCTTGAAGGTCGGTTCAGGCAAGTGGATGGAAAAAGGGTTGATTTGACTGGTTTGGAAAAGATAGAATCCACTTGCAACTCGTCAGACATCATCGCGGGTTCATTCCGCAGTTTCTTTCCAGCGGACTCAACCCGTTGGATGATCTTTCCTTTTATGTGTAGATTCCTTTTGCGGCTTTATTCTAGCTTGGAAGTCGGTATAAACTTGCCAAAGTTTTCCATGAGTTTGATCCGGTGGCTTAATTCCAACGAGACAGAAGGTCTGAAATCGTTGGAAAAGGATGTGAGGTTCCCGCAGCTTCTATTTAGTAGTTATTTTCCCACGAGGCAGGGAGTGTGAACTTGCCACATGTTTATGATGTTCCTTGCGGCTTTGCTTTGCTGGTTTGTTCCTGCTGGTTAGGAAATGCGAACCCACAGTGGTAGAGATTCTTCTCTTTTCTGCCTTATTTGCCTTATTTTCATTACTTTTGACCAAAAAACGATGAGAATACCTTAAAACACTTATTTACAGCATTAAACACCTAAAATGTTCGGAAAACGGTTACTGATTAGCAAGAACTCTTAGCGGGACTTTTAGCGTGATAATTGGCCAGGGGTTCCGACTTTAGAGCTTTTAAGGATTCCGAATTATTTAGCTAATTCACTTCGGGCCAGGGTCTCGAATTTTATTCATGAGGGTAGATGGGTAATGGACGATTGTTTTCGAGCGCACTTCCCGAATTTGTGTTTTCGAATTGATCGGATTGCGATTTCTCCGCTTGTGGATTATTTGGTTTGGGATAATTCTCAGGATGGTTGCGTTTCTTGCAAGGTTGTTTATTCCCAGTTTCTCTGTAATATTCCTTAGATTGTTTGGTCCCGTTTTATTCCTCCATCTCGCTCAGCTTTGACCTACGTCTTATGTTGAACTGGCTTCCTACAAAGGATTGTCTTTGCAGGTCTAGGTTCTAGTTGGCTTCTCGTTTTATTATTTGTGGGGTTAGTAGTGAATCTGCACATCATCTTTTTCTTCATTGTCCCTTGGCGGTTGCTCTTTGGGAGGCTTTTTTTCGGCTTTCCAGCAATATGTCTCTATCGAAACTTGGCAATCCTTCTTCTTGTAGGCCATGTCGGTTTCCTTTAGTGAGTAGGTTAGGATTTAATGGAAGGCGGCTATCCATGCAGTGATTTTGGGGGTGTGGACAACCCGTAATCAGTGCATCTTTGAAGGGAAGTTAATGGACTTTATCACCATCCTTTCTTTGGTTTGGCGTGCAGTTTCAGAGGCTAATCGCCTGGAGATTGGTTGTATGTGTAATTGTATGGATGAACTTTTGATTCTTCATCGATTTGGTCTTTGGGGTCGCCCTTCTAAAGCCCCGGTGATCGCGAGTGTGATTTGGTCGCCTCTAGCTCTTGGTTGGATCAAAGTGAATACAAATGGTGCTGCTATAGGCTCTTCGGGGGTTAGTGGTTGTGGTGGTATCTTTTGAAACTGTAGAGCCTTTGTGAAAGGTTGTTTTGCTATTCTTCTTAGTCAGGTTTTCGCGTTTGAGGCCGAGCTTCTGGCGACCTCATTAGCCATTAATTTTGCTTGGAAGTATGGGTGGCATTGAATCTGGCTTGAGAGCGATTCTTCTTATGTGGTTCAGCTTCTTTCTTCTCGTTCTGAGATGGTTCATTGGAGGGTTTGTCATGCGTGGCAGCGCTGCATCTTCCAGATCTCACAGATGGATTTTTAGGTTTCCTATATTTTTAGGGAGGGGAATCAGGTTGCGGATGCGCTTTCTAAGCATGCTTTGGAGCTTCAGGCTGATTCTTGGTGGTTCTCTACCCCGCCGTTTTTTTCTTCTTTAGTTGGCAATGACTGTATGAGCCGAAAGTCTTTTCGTTTTTCTTGATGTTTTATTTTTCATTTTGGTGTGGCCTGCATGCCTCTTTTTGTTTGGGGTTGTTTTCCCCCTGGTTCTTTGTGCTTTGTTACTTTTTGTCACTATTTACTTTTCTTTTATCATATATATATATATATATATATATATATATATATATACAGATTTTCTATTATCAGTTCGTCCTGACAATAAATATATCAGGACGAAGAATGTGGACTACTAGATTTACATACTTTGACTCAAAGTGTATACACTTGTCAAAACTTCTCCATAATCTGTGGTTCATATTCTTCGTCCTGATATATTTATTGTCAGGATGAACTGATAATAGAAAGACTGTATATATATATATTTATAGATATTGTCTAAGGGTTTTAAGCTTATGATCGCTTGTGATGTTTTTTCCCCTTAAGTCAGTCCAATTTTATTAAAAATAATAATAATATATTGACATAAATAATAACAGCCTATATATTATAATTAATTAGGTAATTTATTAATTAGGTCTAACTTAATTTTATTAAGAAAAGTATTGAAATTTAATGTAAGAAAAATTTAAATTTATCGTGATTTTATTCGGAATTTGATAGTTGCTTTTAAATAGGGATTACTATTTAAAATTTTGACACTTAGGTGCTGTTTGGATATGTTTTTTAAAACAGTTTTTTGTTTTTAAAAACAAAAAACAACTTTAGAGTGTTTGGACAACTGTTTTATAAAACTTGTTTCTAAAAATAAAAAACAAATTTTTAAAAGTTACAACTAAAAAGTTAAAAACAACTTTTTATTGTTTTCTATTGTTTTCAAAACAAGTTTTCAAAATAAACCATAACTTTTCCCTCTAAACAACTATTTCACTCATTTTAAAAACAACAACCAAACACTTTTACATCGTTTTCCGTTTCAAAAAACTACTTTTAAAAAACACTACCAAACACATTACATTTTTAAAAACATCATTTTTAAAACATAATTTCCATTTTTTTAAAAAGTTTTCAAAAACACTATTTTAAAAATGATACCAAACGCGCCCTTATATTTGGTAAGGTGTTGTTTTATTTTATTTTTATTTTGCGTAGGACCAATCAATGAAACTTGAATGAATTTATTTTTTGTCTGGAAAAAAAAAATGTAAGAAAAATTGGACCCAAATGGCACACGTCAAAATCACCCAAACTTCATACTTTTCCAGCTGTGGTTTATTTTTTATTTTTTATTTTGCTTTTTTCTAGTATTGCGTGTGGAATCAATTTAGAGGATTACAGATTGATTGAAAAAATACTTCCAAAGTCAGCAAAAGAGAAGAAAAAAACAACAAAGTCATCAAATTAGACGGTTGACCTGCAATCCTTTCCCACCTGTCTCTTTCAAAAACTGATGATCATATCATCATCCTTGTCACAGACTCAGAGTCTTCAAAATTAATTCTGCGATTAGGTAGTAAATTACCCTTTGTACTTGGTTGTAATTTGTACAAGTCATAATTTTTTATTTTTTTTCTAATCAAATATGTTTATTTAATCAGAATTCATTCGAACTGACTATGTCTCATTCAACTATTCAAGTGCACCTCAAATCATATAAAAATAAAAATAAAAAAATATGGTAGGTTTTAAAGAATATATATCCCCAAAAGACATTTGGGTAGGTTGTAACATAAAATTAAGGACTAATTGCACAAACGTCCACTGAGTTTAAGTATAATTGCACACATATGGAATTTTATCCATAATTACACAAACATCCCTTGTTGTTAGTTGACTTCCGTTAACTCTAACAATTTACCATAGTTTTATCCCACAATAAATGAAGTGCCCCTAGTTACCTATTTTATCTTTATTTTATTATTTAAATTAATAATTAGAAAAAAAAAAAAAACAAATAACAAAATTCGATAATTTTTCTTTTCTTTTTCTTTTTCATTTTCTCAATACCGAAACAAGATTTGAATTTCTAAATCCCCAAACACAATCCAAACCAAAAGCGAATTTCACAAACAATAACCAAAAGACAATCTCACAAATCATAACCAAAACTCAATCCCACAAACAAAAACCCAAATCCATCAATTCCAATACCACATCAATTTATTTATTTATTTATCTTTTAAATCTTCATTCTGGAAAATTGAAGATTTGCTCCAAGCAGAACACTTCCTCGAAGAGCTGATCTACTTTGATGGAGCGCCGTTCCATCTTCAACGATGGAGTTTTTACTCAATCTCGAATTGGGTTCATCAAGAAGAAGCATAACTGGGTCGTGGAGGAGGCTGAGAACTATCGAGACTCGTCTCCGTTCACCACCAGAGAGGCCGTGTGCGCATGAATTGATTGCTCCTCCGGTGCCATGATGAGTGTGATTTTGTGGATGGCTGCTATGGGATTTTGTGGTATTGAGTTTTTTATTTTGAAATGGATTTGGATCTAGGTTTAAATTGAGTAGGGGTTAAGCCATTGTTGTGGATTTGGAGTTGATTTGGGGTTATTGTTGAAGGTGTAGCTATGGTCTTTGAGGGCTGTGTGTCAATAGAAATTGTGGAGGCCAAGGTGATTTACGAAGGGCTTGTATTGGCAATAGAGTGGGATCTGTTTCTATTGTGTGTTACATTGAGTCAGATGCATTGAACGTTGTTAATCTTTGTAATGGTGTTATTTCTTCAAGAGGGGAGGTTGATAACATCATACTATATTACTATATGATATTTTATATGTTCTGGCTTGTAGAGAGGTTTCTGTTGTGTTTATTCCCAGATTGTGTAACAGGTTGGCTCACGAGGCTGCAAGATTTGCTGTGTCTCTTGTAGATTGAGTAGGGGAAATTTCTGTTGAATTGAAAATTTTGTTCAGTTTTGAGTGGAGGCACGATGAGAGATCATCCATGACTGGTAATGACTTTTTTAATCTCCGTCTGGATCTGTTGGAGAAAAGTCTAGATATTTCTAGATCTCTTCTAGTTTTTTTGTTTCTTTGTTTTTTTAAGAAATATTTTATTTTTTTTCGTTTTGTTTATTTATTTATTTTTTCAACGGCAATGATTGTATGGTTAGAGGAGATGAAATCTTCTCCATCCATTTTTTTTTAAATAAATAAATTAAGTAATATTATATATATATATATATATATATATATATATATATTGAAAAGTAGATTATATATATAATTGTTAATACCTTTAACATATTATTAGATAAAAAGACCATTTTGCCCCTTAGCCACTAACTTCTAACGGCAACCCACTAACGGCATGGGATGTTTATGCAATTATATGCAAAAGTTCCAGATACATGCAATTATACCTAAACTCAGGGGAAGTTTGTGCAATTAGTCCTAAAATTAATTTAGAAAAAAAAAAGAAGTCGTAATTACTCGAAACATATTTATTGTTTCTGCACCTCTACTTCACCGACAATATCGCATGCTTAATCATCACTAAGATAGAGTTTTCCTTGATTACTTGGAACATAATTCTCAATATAATTCTCTATTTGAGGTAGCATGAAACGACACTGTTGAATCCAACACCCATGATTCCATAATGCTCTCTAAAGAATAGATAACAGTGTCATCTGGTTCTCCTAAAATAACATTCGCGTTGATCTAGCCATTACTGACTTTCTTGAGTCCCCTACATTCAGCCTGAAAGTTCCCCATCCATCCGACATCTTTCTTACTTCTTTTGTTATGGAACTATCAACTAATCAACCAAATAGTACCTTTTTGAAAGTATACAAACGTAGTTAAATATCTTATAGCATACCTAGAGGGGGAAGAGGGGGGGGGGGGGGGGGGGGGGGGGGTTAATAGGTTTTTATGCCTTTTTTCCCTCAAGGCAGCCTTATATACGACACATAAACCAAGAAATCATACATAGACAATTTAAGCATGTGATCATTTAAGCATAGTCTATGAATATCAATTAGTTGTATGAGGTATAAGAATACATAAACACAACAACAAAGAATGCTTGTATTTCAATATTTGTTCAATGTATTACAAGTATACTCAAATAACACTATACACAAGAATTACAATATACAAAAGAATTATAATTACAAATAAGATCAAATGAATAAGTTCACAAATCATACTTTACAAAATCTTGTTTCAATATACATCACAAGTGAATAATATGCAACAAGATAACAACATACACATATACAAATATAAGAGATAGAGATAGGAAGAATTAATATAAGAGATTTTCTAATGTGATAAAACCTCCAAGGAGGAAACATCCACGGGTTGAAATACAACCATTGGGTACTATATATATTGGATGATAAATTAGAAATTCCTCAAAAAGTGACCACACTTGACCAACTTCCTATTAGAGTCTATGTTTACCCAACCCTATTGGAAAGTACAAAATCCCTCAATGATGCGAAGCCACCATATATTAGACAACATACAAAACCAACATCGATGGTAGATTAGAAATTCCTCAAGAGTGCATACACATCCCATATACCCCGCTCTTTTAGAGTCTATGTCTATCCATACGCCTATGCCTACCAATATACAAGCCAACTCCCTATCCAAGGCACTCATGCCTCTAGGGAGCCTCCCATGCATGACTATCCAAGTCCTCTCGACTCTAGCCATGACTCCTTGCTTGCCTATCCGAGTCCTCCCGACTCTAGACAAGACTTCTTGCTTGGCTATATGAGTCCTTCCAACTCTAACCAAGACTTCATGCCTTTTACAAGGACTTCCTATTGTGATCATATGAATGCAAATGATGCAAACAATCAATTCAACATAGAACATGTGATCAATACATTCAATGGAACAACTAGACCTAAACATGTGATAACATAAGTAATAAAAGTCTAGATGCAAAACTTAAATAAAAACCTAGAGCATGTGAAAACACCTAACACATAAAACTCATAGTTTCATTCACACAAATAACACTTGAACAATTCATATACATGAAGCACAAATTCAAGATGTTATAAACATACATAAAAATGCTAGAATCACAAAATGTGTTCAATGAATATTCTAGCCAACAAATAGAGCAAGGATATATTGAATAATCAATTAAATCCTATTTGTCTCTAAATACACACACAATTGAATTAAACCTAGATTTTATCAATCAAAGGATCAAAACACATTTCAAGAATTATTTATCATAAAATGATTCAATGAAGTCACAAATAATCCTAGATATCAATCTAATCACAATACAACTCTCAAACATGTGAAAAACCTAGAATCTAAGAAACTAGTTCACAAATGTCTCTAATTAGACTTTAGATTAAGATTGATTATGAAGCTATCTTTCTCAATAGCATTCACCATACATATACATACATATAGAAGAAGAAACCCCAAGCAAATTGAAGGTTATAAAAGAAGAAATCTCAAAGATATGAACACTACCTTGCAATCACAAGCTGGTTCGTTTTTCTATGTAAAACCACTACGAAAATTGATCAAACAGCTTCAAGACCACTTGGAAAAGGTAGAGGACTCGATTACAAACAATCTCCAACTTGAATCAACCAATTTCGACTTCGTATGAGAAAGTTATGGTGTTTGGAAGGTGAGAAAAATTGAGAGAAAAATTATGGTGAGAGTTCAACTTTTTCGTCTTGAAAAGAAATGGAGGGAATTGGAAATATTTAAAAGGAAGAGAGAGAGGGAATGAAACCGGCCAACCAAGAATTGCCATATCAGCTCCTAGCCATGTGGGGCGTGTGTGCCACATGGGACCAGAGGGCTAGTCTGGCCGTGTGGCTCACGGCCTCCACACGTGGCCACCAAGGCATGGCCTTTGGCCATGCTTGACTCTCTCACGCACTGCTCGCGTTCTTTGACCGTGTTCGGGCCTTCGAACTCCGATTTTGAATCCGTCTTCGGATTATGAATTGTGACTTCCTCATGCACAACGAAGATTATGAAACTTTGACAAAAGGTTGAGAAATTATCTCAGAATATGACGACGAAAACAACTCAACGAATGAGAACGAAAAGTAGCGTAGCTATATCGTTTGGACTCGAAACCTAATGAATGAGTAACCGAAATGACCGAAACTCAATAAGGAATCATAAGAGATTATGTTCAAGTCCAAAACAAAAAATATGGAAACATATACACATAAAATCACACACGTATGCCATTTCCTAGACATAATCCTAGAACATGCAAATTACAATTTTTATCAAATTAAATCTAATGCATGTGCATACATTACCAAGTATGTGAAAGTTGTATATAAATGATGTTCAACCATGTAGGGACACATATGAATGTCATGTGTGTGTGTGTGTGTGCCTAGCCTTGTAAGAGAAATGAGGTCTTATATACCTTTGTAGACTGATGAAGCATATTTCTCTTTGGAGCCGGCATCTTGCATGAGTTATGGCTAAGTCTTTCTTTGACGACTTGAATCTTCAATTCTTAGACCACTTAACATTACAAGAGAACATCGTTTTGATATGGAATACATGCCAAGACAAACCAAAAACCTAACACTTTCTAACTTTCGAGCATTTTATTTGCTACAAAAGGTTGTTTGTACAAGTTGGATAGCGTGACCATGAGTGGCATTGTCGTCTTTTGATTCTAATATTGAAAGCGACAAATTTCGGCAAACTGTGTCAATTCACACCAAGTGCTTTGCAATGTAGTACCTTATATTCCTCGTCATTCATCTCCACTGGCTTCTCGTTCAGTGGCAAATACAAGTCTTTCAAATACAGATAATCCTCCATCTATAACTATGAAAACACACCCACATCACCGTCAATAGTTCAATTTTTAAGGTCTACATTTTAATTAGTTATCTCAAGGCACTACAATAAAAAGGGTTTTTAACAACATTCATTGCATGTTATAAAAACTCTCAACAACATACATGTGCATGTTGTCTATTACATAGTTGTTAAAAGTATTAAATGCTTCAACAACTTAAAGTGCTTGTTGTGAAAAACATATGCTTCTACAACTTAGAGTGCTTGTTGTTAAAAGCTTATGCTTCTACAACTAGAGTGCTTGTTGTTAGAAACTTCAAACAACTTTCATGTCTGTAATGATGATGATTATATATATACATCTAAAGAAAACAAAATAATAAATAAATAAATAAATATTTTCTAAAATAACCAAATTGCTATACAATATTTTCAATTTTTAACAAAATTCACAAATAAACTAAATTTGTAAATCAACCAAACTTACAAATTTAAAAAATTATAATATTCCAACTATATTTTAATATCATATCCAAACTCATGCTAATTACAATAATCTAATACAACTTTTTAAGGCTATCCAAATCAACCCAAGCGCTCCATAAATCTTTCCAAGTGATACATGATGCAAATTTATTGTATAATCAGCTACACCTTTATTGCTTTGACATTGTACAAGAATCAAAGTAAATATATATATATACACACACGGGGTCTTTCTACTATCAGTTCACCTTCTGATTCATCCAAGGGATAATTTTTTATGAATTAAAATATAATAAAAAGAATATATCTCTTCTAACATCTTCAAATATCACCATATTTAACTGTATCTCTCCCAATTTCTCTCTCCTAAATCTTTAATTACCACTTAAAAAAAATCTTTATAATTAGTTAATTACTCTATCAAACTCTCTCTTCACTTATATCTAAGTGCTCTTTGTTCTTTGTTTGTTCGTCTGTGTACTCTTTGTTCTTCAAGCACGCGTGTACAGCTACCCATACGATGACAAGATGAGCACTTACACTTGCACCTCTGCCAATTACATTATTGTATTCTGTCCGACACCTTACACCAGCCTAAAATTGCTGGGAGCTCGAAAAGATGGTGCATTGCTTGTTGGGATTTATGCCCTAAAGCTTGTAATTTGTAAATGTTATAAATTCATTAATAAAAGAAGTAGTTATTTCATTCAATTAATATGACTCATACGTTTATATTATATGTGCTAAGATCCAAGATTGTTCGATGTAATCTCATATTGTGAAATTCCATTAAGCAATATAGTGTAATTCCCTTAAGCAATATAGTGTAATATATACCTAGAAAGAGGAGAGGAGGGGGGGGGGGGGGGGGGGGGGGGGGGGGGGGTGTGATTATGTATAGGCCCAATTTCTTCCAAATTTGATTTTGAGGAATACAACAAAGAAATGCACACTTGATGTGTCTTAACAAATGAATTGTATTAACTAACACATGTAAAATCAATATACAAGTGATGCAATCAATGAAAGATATGGAAGATAATGAAAAATAAAATGAAACTTGACACAAGTATTTTTACGTGGTAAAACCTCAAAGAGGAAACATCCACGGGTTGATACCACAATCACCGACAAGCAATTCACTATGATGAAAGGAGATACACACCCAAGGCAATCAATACATGATAAACACCCTAAGCTGTCAACTCCTAGTCTACCATCAAAGCCAAGTGAATCACCTTCCCTACTCCTTATCCAAGATGTGTCCTACACCTCTAGGAAGCAACTTCCTATCCAAGACGCTCACATCTCTAGGAAAATTTCTTACTTAGCTATCCAGATCACAAAGATCCTAGTCAAGATTCCCTAGCTCAACCATCCGGAGTATCACACTCCTAGCTAAGACTTTTGCTTAGTTATCTGGATCCTCTTGATCCTAACTAAGACTTCTTGCTTGGCTATCTGAAACACTTTCCTAGCTAAGTCTTCTTGCTCTAAACAAACCTTCACTTACTTTGAAAGAGACTTCAACCTTTTGCAAGATAAAATGATCTAAGTGATGCAAATGATGCAAACACAATCAAATAGAACAAGTAGATCACACAAACTATATGATCATGCAAGAGACGACCAGAATAAGCTATCAACACTCAATCACAAAGTTATTTAGAAATCAAAGCATGTTAATCAATAAGAAAAAGATTAGAATATACAATATGAAGCTCAAAAGACCTAGTTCTTAGATTATGAAATTAAACCTAGAAATCATCATGAAGTACATCATACAAAACATTTCTAGAATCAATTTCATGTGAATCAAATTTAGCTAGAGTATATTCAAATGAGATCACAAAGCTAAAACTCAACAATCAATTGATCAAATAGACCTAGAACATGAATTAACATCATCCTTAACACTTTTCATTTATCAAATAGGAAGATTAAATGAGATGATCAAAAGAGAAAGTAAGAAGAAGATGTTTCACCTACAAATGATGATCCACGAACTGAAATCTGATTACTGCACACAATCACGACATCATTTGGTTATGAAAATTCTTGGAGTTTGTTCCTCTCTTCAAGACCAACATTTTTGGCTTTTGAATCACTTGATTCGGAGTTCAAATGAGAGAGATATGATCAAAACAAGAAATCAAAAACTTGAAGAAATTTCTGCACTTTTTTTTTTTTCAATTTTTTCTTCACACACATTTGGAGGGAAGGAGAAAGATATTTAAGATAGAGAATGAGGGAGATTCGGTGGCCAACCAAAAGAGGCCACATCATCCATCCCCATGAGTGGCGTGTGAGCCTCACGGGGTAGAGGGGTGTTGAGGCCGTGAGCCTCACGAGCCCCTTTCGGGAGGTCCCTCCAATGGCCTTTGGCCATTGCTTACCTCTCTCGCGCTACTCTCGCGTTCTTCAGCCGTATTCGGACATCCAAACTCTGAATTCGAATTCGAATTCGAATTCATCTTTGGATTACGAATCATGACTCCCTCACGCACAAGGAAGACTACAAAACTTTGACAAAAGGTTGAGAATTCGACTAGATATACGATGACGAAGACAGCACAACGTATGATAACGTAAAGTAGCGTAGCTTCCTAGATTGGACTTGAAACCTAATGAATGAGTAGTCAAAATGACCAGGACTAAATAATGAATCATAAGAGATCATGTTCAAGACCAAAGACAATAAAACAAAAAACAAATAAACACAAAATCACACAAGTATGCCATTTCCTAGAGATTGTCTTAGAACATGCAATTCTACAATGTTTGTCAATATGATACAAATGCATGTGATCGGTTCATTTCTATACATGTTTTAGGCCCCGAATTCCTATTATTTATGCTTTGTTCCTGAGTAAATTAGGTTGTTTAATGTGTTTGTTGAGCATGTGTAGGTCCATTCCATTCTAGTGGTGTTAAATCTTATTTTGGAAGAAAAGGAATCAAAAGATGGAGAAAAGGAGCAAATTGGAAGAAACAATGAAAAGATGATTTTCGGCCAGTGCAGAACCTCTATGTTTCGGGGCCCATATCTCTCAGCTCCGATTGAATTGTGTGTCCTACCACCTATGGATTGAAAGCCCCGGAAGTCTAGTTTCCGACGCACTTTTCGGATTGCAATTCCGATATTCCTAGAAGAAGTTATGACCGATTTAGTAACCGAAGGTCGGAGCTGAAAAGAATTACCGCGGCCCAGACCGCCCCTCGTGCAACTTGCCTAGGGAGCGGCCTAGGCAGCGACCCAAAGCAGAAGAATTTCCGCTTGACGTGCAGCTGCCGAGGCAACATGCCTCCGGAGCGACCCAAGGAACGGAATTACGTATTTTTGGCGGATTTCAACTCCGAATTGGTTCAGAACTGTTCCAAAACTTCCCAAATCAAATCCTAATAACTTTAGAAGATCAAGACATGTTTGGGAAACTTCCTAAACTCAAATTAGGAGTCAATCATCAAGATAGGAAATCCAAGTTAGGAAAGGATTCTCATTCCTTATTTCATTCTACTTTCCCACTTGGTGTGTTTTCTAAACCTAAGAAGAATTGGGGGTTCGCAAGGAAAAGTCACCTATAAATACTTCCTATTCTTTCCAATTGAAAGAGATAGCCAAGGGAGGTTCCAAGCCATAGAAGGGGGCCGTCCCCCATCACTTAGAGCCACCACAAGAGGATTAGACCCAAAAACACCATTCTTTCACATTCATTCATTCCATTCATTTATTTATTCACATCATCCATCCTTGGAGGATTCTTGGAAGCAAGAAGAAGGAGATTTCCAGCCAAGAAGCTATCAAGATAAATATGGGTTTTCTCTTCATCTCTTCTATGTTTTTGTTCTCTCCATTGATGTGTAACTAAACCTTTATTAGGGGATTGATGTAACCAATTTTGGACAACTCTATGTAATCAATTAGTCTATCTTTTTGTTAATCAATTGGGTTTTAGTCTTGTCTATTGAATTAATTGCTCTATATTACTGATTCATATTATTTTGTGGCCTCAATTGATATGAGTTTGTGATTTAGTTTATCCATGAGATTAGGGTTTAGATGTGAATGGCCTTTCCATTTAAATCACAATCATAAGCTTAATAGATTTGAAAGTTAATGTTTGCATGGCCTTGTTGCATTGATTTGGCTTAGAGTTTTGTTCCAAAGGATTTCGTTACTATCACTTGACACATGGCCTTTGTGCGAGTGGTGGGAAGGAGATTCGTTCTTAATTGTTTATCAAAACAAGCCCTAAACTTATTTGAAGTGTTTATTGAGACTAATTGAGAGCATTGAGTGTCCAAGAAAGGTGCATCGATTCCCTAGTATCTCCCCATATATTCATTCTTTGATTTGATTATTCGTTGATTTGATTTTTTGTTCAAGTAGTCATAAATTAGGTTAATTTTAGAATTAAACAATTTTTCCAAAGAAAAGCATTATGCAATTTAGTTTTCACATTTAGAGTAATCCTTGCTAGATTAATTGGCTTTGACCGATAGAATCGCCGATCCCAGTGAACGAACTTTCTTAGTAAATTGAATACAGATTTTACTGCATCAATTTTGGCGCCGCTGCCGGGGATTGGTATAGATTCTATTAGTTGGATCTAGTTAGTTTAGGTTAGGTAGTGTGTGTCATTAGATTTTTTTTTTAGTTTTAGTTCTTTTTGTTTCATCTTACTTCGTGGTAGTTGTGTTTTTGGTGTTTCAGGTTTCACAGTTACATGAACGGACGTCGTTATCTTGGAGGTAATCTAATCCTTGCTAACGACGAGATTGACCGAGTAGGCTGGGTTGCTAGACAGCTCGAAGAAATAGATCTTTTTGTTGAGGAAATGGATACACTGCAGCCAGAAAACTACCCAAGGAATGCAAGCGAATTCTTTTTGTCACTTTTTGAAGACAAAGGTGAGAAAGATGTTCTTATAGGGGAGACTTGTGAAACAAAAACATCATCAGAAATCAGTAAGCTGAAGAGTGAAAATGCTAACTTGATGATGGAATTGGAGGCCTTGAGGAAGGAAAAAGATGAGGCAATTAAGAGGGCAGAAGAGCTTACAAGGTTGGTTGAAGAACAAGAGGAAGATTTTGCCCACAAGATAAGGAAAATCCAAAGGCAAGCAGAACTGAAAGACCAGACAATAGATGCCATGAAGGAGGAATTGTGCAAAAACGAGAATGCTTTGAGAATAGGAAAGGTGAAGGAAAGCGATTATTTAGTGGAGCTTGAAAAGGCCGAAAGTACTATCAAGATCTTGACCAAGGAACAAGGCGTTAAGGGAGAGACTTTCGAGCGTAACATCATCAAAAGAGATTCAAGCCATTCCAATGCAAAGGTTAGTAATGTCACATGTGGTCCTCCATTTTTTCCTTACAATTGTTATTTTTGCCATACCAGGGGTCATAAAAGGCCCAATGTGCGGAGTTTATTGAAAGATGCAAAAAGAAACAAAGAAAGCCGAGAGGAAAACCAAGGAGAATTCGACAAGTTTGGGTCCGCAAGGACAGATTGGACCAAGTAAGAGAAACTATCATTGATGGGAAGAAAGCCCTTGATATGAAAGAGTGTCCTAAACTCCTTGGCTCAAATGGTGGTAATACAAGAGGAGAAGTCGTTCAAATGAAAGTCATCGTGCCTTCAGAGCCGTAGTGCTCTCACACGTCTTGCCGAGACGTTAAATTAAGCGCTTGGTGGGAGGCAACCCACCTAGGTACTTTCTTTTTAGTTTTTAGTTTTTAGTTTTCTAGTTTTTTTTTTTTTTTTTTTTTTGTGTGTTGAGTTCATACATGCCATGCTTTTTCTTTATTCATTGTCCATGCTTTTAATGTCATACAAACATTGAGGACAATGTTTAGATTAGGTTTGGGGGTGTGAATTTGTGTTTGTTTGATTTTTTTCGATTAATTGATAAATCTGTGAAAAAATGTCCTGTTTTGAAAATTTTGAGGCAAACGTTTTGTTAAAACTGTATTGATTGGTGAGGAAATAATTTTTTCCGTCCACGTTGGGTTCTTCGTTTTTTCGATATGAATCCAACGGTATAAAGAATGAAAAATTCTGGGCGGTGGTTTAAAAGTTATGAATGTTTCTTCGACCAAAGGTCATAGGCAATGCCCTGTTGTTGTGAAACAGTGCGTGCACTGTCTTCGTCGTCTATTCTCTCACTTTTCCAATACGAATTTTGAAATATGTTCTCCATGAAAAGTGTGTGTTTGCATGTCTATTATATTGTGCTAAAATTTGGTTAACTTTTGTTGAGTCATGTGAGAGATATACATTAAAGAACAGACGTAGGTCGATTTCAGAAGTCATCAGTTTTTGAATTTTTGTCCTCCATGTTGAGATGCTTCTTTTGTGTGCTTTAAGAGCCGTAATATATGCTTTATTCACTGAGTTTAAACTAACGTCTTGCCACTTAGAGTATTGCATTGTATTTTTCAAAATTTATGACATGCTCTTGATGTGATAGTGGATAGGATGCATAGTTGGATTGCCATGATTAATAGTGGAGACTACCCTTGTGAGTTCACTAAGCCAAAAAAGCGTACATAAATGACATGATATGAGGGATATTTTGTTTCTACTCTTTAAACACTCAGTAGGTTCTTAGCATTAGATTCGATCTCTATAGGTTGTACATTGAGCATTAAAGAACAATTCTCATAAAAAGATATCACATGTGGACTTACTCTTGATTTGGTTGAACCATTAGAAGTGATATAGGCAATGTGTGCTTGAACTCACTTAAAAGGCCTTAAATATTTCCTACCTTATGTGTGTGCTCCATAGCCCTGTTTGAAGCCAAACACAATAAGCCTTTTTCTTTCATCACCCACATTAACTTAACCCCAATAAGCCGTAATTTAGCCATACCATATAGCTTGGGATTATATAGAGGAAGTGATGAAGATGATTGAAGGGAGTTCGAAATCTGTGACTCGTGATGTACATGTACCAAAGAAAAAGCAAGAGAACAAACACCAAAGTGGTGTCAAGAAGAAATAGATGGAAAAGTTGTTATATTGAAAAGGAAAAAAAAAAGAAAAAAAAAAGAAAAAAAAAGAGATAAATGAATGAGATGATGAATCAAATAAAAGAGAAAAGGAATAGAGCTTTACAATGAAGTGATGAGGAATCAAAGTCAACTCAAGAAGGAGAATGAACGAAAATTGTTCAAGAAGCCTAGATGCAAGTGGAATGAAGAATTCGAAGAAATTTGGCCGAGTATGAAGATTGCCAAAGAATTTCTCGATATGATCCTAGGTTTGTTTGCTATCCTTTTCCCGTTCTTTCTTAGCCTTCACCCAATGGCCCCGTTACAACCAAAGAAAGACCTAATTGATCTTTTGGGGATGCTAGCTCGAGAGTAAGGTAAACATGTGCTCTATCTTGTTCTTAATGTTTGATTCTTTTCATGAGATCTTTTGCATACAAATCAAGCGTTCTTTCAATAACATATTCATATGCGATTATAATTTGAAATTTCTTGTGCATAACTTCTTTCGCATATGCTTGATGAGTGTATTTGCCTAGGTTCTGTGTGAAATATGAGCGATATCTTGTGAGAATTAGAGTTGAGACGAATTATATCTATGGCATTTGGCGAATGTGTTTTTGAAGCTAGAATGTCTTGAGCTTGGGCTTTTCATTAAAATTGAGCAATGCTTTCAAATTTGTGACTTAACTTTAGTCTTTACCTATTGGCTCTAGCATGCATTGGCTTGAAAGGTACATGTGAGTTTGCATCTTGATTATTTGTTTTTTCGTAGAAATATGTTTGTGGGTAGCATAGCTGTAAACCCTCAGGAGACAACACTCCTCCTACTAGGGACACCTAGAGGTTTAAAGGCTTGTAGCATACGCTCAATGCTATCGTGTTCCCTACGAAAGTGGCCTAGCTTAGATTTAATTTTGTTTTTAGATTTTTAGTTTTTGTTTTTAGTTTTGTTTTGCTCGAGGACTAGCAAAAGATAGGTTTGGGGGTATTTGATCGGTTCATTTCTATACATGTTTTAGGCCCCGAATTCCTATTATTTATGCTTTGTTCCTGAGTAAATTAGGTTGTTTAATGTGTTTGTTGAGCATGTGTAGGTCCATTCCATTCTAGTGGTGTTAAATCTTATTTTGGAAGAAAAGGAATCAAAAGATGGAGAAAAGGAGCAAATTGGAAGAAACAATGAAAAGATGATTTTCGGCCAGTGCAGAACCTCTATGTTTCGGGGCCCATATCTCTCAGCTCCGATTGAATTGTGTGTCCTACCACCTATGGATTGAAAGCCCCGGAAGTCTAGTTTCCGACGCACTTTTCGGATTGCAATTCCGATATTCCTAGAAGAAGTTATGACCGATTTAGTAACCGAAGGTCGGAGCTGAAAAGAATTACCGCGGCCCAGACCGCCCCTCGTGCAACTTGCCTAGGGAGCGGCCTAGGCAGCGACCCAAAGCAGAAGAATTTCCGCTTGACGTGCAGCTGCCGAGGCAACATGCCTCCGGAGCGACCCAAGGAACGGAATTACGTATTTTTGGCGGATTTCAACTCCGAATTGGTTCAGAACTGTTCCAAAACTTCCCAAATCAAATCCTAATAACTTTAGAAGATCAAGACATGTTTGGGAAACTTCCTAAACTCAAATTAGGAGTCAATCATCAAGATAGGAAATCCAAGTTAGGAAAGGATTCTCATTCCTTATTTCATTCTACTTTCCCACTTGGTGTGTTTTCTAAACCTAAGAAGAATTGGGGGTTCGCAAGGAAAAGTCACCTATAAATACTTCCTATTCTTTCCAATTGAAAGAGATAGCCAAGGGAGGTTCCAAGCCATAGAAGGGGGCCGTCCCCCATCACTTAGAGCCACCACAAGAGGATTAGACCCAAAAACACCATTCTTTCACATTCATTCATTCCATTCATTTATTTATTCACATCATCCATCCTTGGAGGATTCTTGGAAGCAAGAAGAAGGAGATTTCCAGCCAAGAAGCTATCAAGATAAATATGGGTTTTCTCTTCATCTCTTCTATGTTTTTGTTCTCTCCATTGATGTGTAACTAAACCTTTATTAGGGGATTGATGTAACCAATTTTGGACAACTCTATGTAATCAATTAGTCTATCTTTTTGTTAATCAATTGGGTTTTAGTCTTGTCTATTGAATTAATTGCTCTATATTACTGATTCATATTATTTTGTGGCCTCAATTGATATGAGTTTGTGATTTAGTTTATCCATGAGATTAGGGTTTAGATGTGAATGGCCTTTCCATTTAAATCACAATCATAAGCTTAATAGATTTGAAAGTTAATGTTTGCATGGCCTTGTTGCATTGATTTGGCTTAGAGTTTTGTTCCAAAGGATTTCGTTACTATCACTTGACACATGGCCTTTGTGCGAGTGGTGGGAAGGAGATTCGTTCTTAATTGTTTATCAAAACAAGCCCTAAACTTATTTGAAGTGTTTATTGAGACTAATTGAGAGCATTGAGTGTCCAAGAAAGGTGCATCGATTCCCTAGTATCTCCCCATATATTCATTCTTTGATTTGATTATTCGTTGATTTGATTTTTTGTTCAAGTAGTCATAAATTAGGTTAATTTTAGAATTAAACAATTTTTCCAAAGAAAAGCATTATGCAATTTAGTTTTCACATTTAGAGTAATCCTTGCTAGATTAATTGGCTTTGACCGATAGAATCGCCGATCCCAGTGAACGAACTTTCTTAGTAAATTGAATACAGATTTTACTGCATCAGCATGTACATACTTCAATAAGTGTGTGAATGTGTTATACCAAATGTAGCACAACGATGCAGGGACACACATGAATGAATTTTATGTGTGTGCGCTTACGCCTTGCAAAAGGAAGAAGAATCTTGATACCTTAGCATCCAAGTAAGCGTTGTTTCCTCTTGAAGGCGATATTTGCATGAGAAGTTGCTATTCTCATTTGAAGCTTCTTTTCACCAATAACCACCTAAGCAACTAACCATTACAAATAAATAGTGTTTTGCAATGGAATCAAGCTAACATAAATCAAGGATCTTACAATCTCCCCCTTTGGCTATTCTATGGCAAAACCTCATCCTCACCATATAATGTTCACTCCAATAAACTCAAGGTTGATTGCATACTCTCATCCTCACATTACAAAGAGATCCCTAGACTAGAATATCTTCATGTCTTCATAAGTCTTCAAGAATCCCTTCTTTGAACTTCAAGGTACCAATGAGAAAAATAGCAAACCAAACAAGAGAACTTCTCCAAAGAAGAATGGTGAGATATTATACCAAAAACAAATAACAACTTTCCTTATCTCAAACAAAAAAGCATTATCTCAAGCAAATGAATATTCATATTAAAGCTCACCCTAAGATCTTTAACATTATCAAGTAAGAATTCTTTTCCCCCCTTAAGACAAAGTCTCAATTAAGCACAAAGAGGTATATACATTTTCCTTCCCCATTTTATCAAACATGGTGAGGAATACATTTTCTCCCCCTCTTTGTCAAGGAATAGACAAAGAACACAAGAGATAAAGAACAAGATATTAAGCAAACAAATCATATAGAAAGCGAAGTTGAATAAACTAAGCTCCCTTTTAACATATGCTCCACATTATGATCACCAAGTAGATTTGTTCACAAGGGACTCCACACATTCACACATTCAAGTAATAAGAGAAAATATTTCATCACATTTTCAAAGTCCAAGAGAGAATCATAGATTTTTATTTATCTCTAAAAAATATTCTCACATTGCTAATGAATCAAGCACATAAGCAAAATATGTGTGTGTGTGAATGCTTCTCATATATATACAATTAGTAATTGTGATATCAACATGCAAGCTATATCAACACCTATCCAACTAAAGCATTTCCAAACTAGGTCAAACTGATATTCATCTGGGTTTTTGTTTTAAAGAGAATAGATTTCGACATGTGAGCATGTGTGTGCATGTGGCTCATTTACCTGTTTCTATTTGACAACCGAACTTTTCACAATTCTCTACTATACACCATTAAGCATTTTATTTTTTTATTTCTTTTAGACTTAGAATCAAAGATTTTTTTTAATGATTCTTTTCAACACTTCTTTGATTCTTCTAACATAACATATACACCTCATGGCGGCTTTTACTTATCACAATGGCGTAGCCCTTTCCTACATTTGGGCGGCTGCACAACCAATGTGTGTAATGTAGGAACCCAGGGTTACGGATCGTGCAGCAGAAGGGTTTTAAAATTTTTTAATGCAATCATAAACTAACCCATTTGTACAATAATAATCAAATGCAATAAGAAGGAGATGAAACTAATTAATACCAACATTTGTAGGCTCCTTTTTTCTTTTTGATCTGCTTCCTGATTTGAACCATAAGATCTTCTTGGCTATCACTCGGGATTGGTAACGGCGTGTGGGCGCGTCACAGTACTCAGGAACTTGAATGGAGGTTGAAGAAAAACAACACAAAACAACTCTTGCTTTGTATATAGAGAATTCGGCCACCCTATTAAAAACAAGAACTAAAAAAAACTTCTGTTTTTTTTCTTTTATTTGTTTTCTCTTTTGGTTGCCGCACACCTCTGGCATGTTTCTCTCTTTCTTTTTTTTGTGAATCGTGTGTTGATTAAAAACTATATATCAAATATATATATATATATATATATATATATATTAAAAACTAATCAATTAAATCATTTCAAGATATCTAATATCTTTAAAGATATTAATTAATTTATTTGATTTGATTTTGAATTCAAAACTCTTTTAAATTCAAATTTAAATATTTAATGTAATGAAAATAAAATAATCAAATTATCTTATCTTCATTCAAAATTAAATATCAATCAACACCCTCCATCTAATGATTAATTACACAATTAAATAATCTAATTATTTAATTAACATAATCATTAATATTCATTAATTAAATAATCTCATTATTCAATTAAGTCCTGTATAAACACGTGTCACTTTAGTAACACAATTAATTGGACAATCCAATTAATTAACCGTGACCCTTGTTACCTTTAATCAATCGGGCTAGCAAGGGGACCTAATGGACCCATAGTATTTTGAGCTCCAATAATCCTTAGAAATAATTAATTAAACTCTTTAATTAATATTTCATAATTATTAACTTCGGTGTTATTCCACTAAAAACCCGAAGTTGCACTCTCTCAACTGTAGACGTTTTTACACAAACCAATAACTCTTGGTGTCCATCGATATAGCTATTACATATGGTATGATCCTCCACAAGTAGTTTATAATTAGAGCTGGGTCATAATGTCTGTTATACCCCTCCAATTACATCTTTCCATTAAGTACCATTAAGTACCATTAATTCTCTAATGAACAATAAATTCTACATTCCTCATGGAATTAGGAGAGCGCTCATATTGTTCAAGTCCCAAATCAACCCTTAAGGGAACTACTATCTACTTCTCGCAAGAAGAAATGGATTCTACTATTGTGTACAAACTTTCCCAACCACAAGCCAAACCGCGATTTCAACATACGAAGTTATTGACTGGGAATGCAACTCCGATCTCACTTATGGTATATCAAAAACCATGATCTAACCTGAAGGAGTTAATAAGACACTCAGGATTAAGATCACCCATATACAACCATCATTTGTTGATATATATGAATCTCATCTTGTAACGGATCTTGGTGAGAGATTCATATAGATCATGGCCCAATCCTATATGATCACATCATATAAGGTGCCTTCATTCTCATATCTCCATATGAATAGTCTAGGTTTAAGACCATCGTACATTATGGAATGGACCGCAGCTATAGAATAACCACAAATAAAGTACCTAACTCTATTTGCTATCTACGGACTCTTTAGATTGCTCATTTCAAACCGAATACCTCTGTATATGACACTTATATACTTAGTTAGAGATTACATCCGGCAAACTTGGATGTTAAGTACACATGATATAAATGTATGAGACAGGTATATAGAATGAATAAACTACTTCTTTTATTAATGTTTCATTCACATTTACAAATTACAAGCTTTAGGGCATAAATCCCAACATGTAGCCCTTTCCATGAGGGTGCTCATTGAATTCTATGTAGTGCCGAAACAAAATGGATACATACCATAGGTCATCTATCATGTACTAAGCAATAGGCTTTTGGATGCATCTATAATCTACATATTTTCAACCACAAATAATCAAAACTAAAACATATAAGAGAAGCATAGTGTACTTTTCAAAAATAAGATTTTCAAGCTCAAGTGCATGATCTAGAAACAACAGAAGTTATTTGCTTAAGATCATTACTTCTCAAGTGATTAGCTCTCAAAGATATTGATATTCAAATAAAGTTTTGCTCATCAAGCCAGTCACAATCACACAAAGGTATCAATCAACACAAATCATGCCAATGGACATTCTAAGAGTTTTAAATCTCTTTTTGTCTAAGGGCTTGGTGAACAAGTCCGCGAGTTGATTCTTATTAGGCATATGCTCTAAAGTAACAATAGATTGTTCAACGAGGTCTCTAATAAAATGATGCCTAATGTCTATGTGCTTTGTGCAGAAGTGTTAAACCAGATTTTTAGAGATGTTAATGGCACTTAAGTTATCACAATAAAGTGTCATTTTTCCTTGTTCTATCTCATAATCCTTAAAGATTTGTTTTATCCAAAGTAATTGTGTGCATGCACTTCCAGCCGCAATGTACTCGGCTTCGGAAGAAGAAAGGGAAATGTAATTTTGTTTCTTACTAGACCAAGAAACCAAGCTATTCCCAATATAAAAGCAACCGCCCAATGTGCTTTTACGATCATCTATGTTTCCCGCCCAATCAACATCACAATAGCCTACTAGGATATCATTGGTATCAAATGAATAGAATAGACCAAGACTATGAGTTCCTTTGATGCATCTAATGATCATCTTGATGGCTTTTAAGTGAGATTCCTTAGTGATAGTATACAAACGTAGTTAAATTGCTTAAGGCATACCTAGAGGGGGGGTGAATAGGTTTTTACGCCTTTTTCAATCCCTTGAACAAACTTTCGTTTGTCCCTCAAGGTTGCCTTACATAATTTAACTACATTTGTATACTTTCAATTGTTACCAGAGCGGGTCGTCGAACGGCACTCGACGAGATCCGGTTTATACTTACGTGTAAATTGCTTAGGTTTTTGTGTCATAGTTGTCCTCCTTTATTTGTTGTGGAAAAGGTTCTTCTTATTTTTCATTGCATTTTTCTACTAACAAATTTGTTGATAAGCTTGAAAGAGTGTTAGTTACAAAAGCAAAGAAGAAGATGTTCTTGTGTTCCAAAGGATGATCAATTTAGACTTGATCACTTACTCAAGCAACATAATGAAGAAATTCACATGGAGTGATGATAACTCTAGTGATGAGGAGAGCTCAAGTGGTGAGTCTTCTATTGAAGAAAGTTGGTGAGCAACTTTGTTGCTTTCATGGCTTCTCACTCTATCCAAGAGGATGTTAGTCAAGATTCATTGGACAAGGAGGTTGATACAAATCATCAAGTGTGCTTAAGTGGAAATTCAACCTATGTTGATCTTTTGGCTAAGGCGAAAAGTCTTGAAGAGAAATTGGAGATATCCTTAAGAGAGGTTGATGAGAAAGATGTATTGATCAATTTGCAAGTGGATGAGTTTGTTTCAACAACTTGGTAGCTCTTAGGTGAAAAGAATGCTCTTGCCAAGAAGCTTAGAGAAGTTGAGGGAATTGTTCTTGAGAAGGAGAGGATCATCTCTAGTTTATCTTTAGGAGGCTAAAGCAACTTTGTAGTTGAGGAAAAGCTCATAGAAGCATCACTTCCTACAAAGCGAGGATTATGTCATTGTTGACAAAATAGCTCCTAAGAAGAGACGTTCCAAGACCAAGATCAAATTGAAGAACAAGGTACCCATTGAAACTCCCATTTGTGCTTCTCCAACTCTGGAAGGTAAAATCTCTCCTTTTGTTCCCATATGTCATTTTTGCAATACCTTAGGCCATATCAAGCCCAAGTGCTATAAATTCATTGAATATTGCAACATAGAAAATGCATCTAGGAATAGAGAGATTGGACCTCATTCTATGCATGCTAAAGCTTTTGAATATGGAAAGCATAATAATTTCACAAAGCATGTTAAGAATGTCCGTAAGGTGAAGAATACATATCCTTCAAAATTTGACCATGCATGTGTTGGTAACAATGTTGAGAAAAAGAGTATTAATGATATTATTGTGAATCAAGTTGTGGAAGAACTTTACTCTAGGTTCAACATTATGGTCAAAGAGAATCTTGATGATGTTCGTGTATGTCCACCCAAGACAAAGTTTGTCAAGGGTGAGTGCTCTTACCATTAGTGTAAGTTGCACATGTGAGTTAGCTTTAAGACTAATGTTGTTGATAAGAAGCTTAGCTTTTTGCTTTGTATCTTTACAACTTGACATGAACTTAGCTATCTCACATTGGTTATTATGATAGTCAAAATTTGTTAATTAATTTTTGAGAAGTTTTTTTTTTTTTTTTTTTTAAATCTATATGGTAACATTGTTGTTAAGGCTTTTAGAGAAAGTCATTTTTTTTTTTGTTTGTTTGAGTTGGATTACATTGTCTTTAGTCTCTTGGAATCGACACACCTATAACTTGTAGTCATGAGGACTTACAAGCCAAGAGGACTCATAAAAAGGGTGAAGGCATTGTATTTGGTGAAAATAGCTTGCGAAGGTATCTCTATATCATATTGCTTGCTTACTTGATTTTTCATCTATCAACTCATTGTTTGTATCACATTCATGAAGCATATCATAATTGAGAACTAGTATAGTGTTTATATGGTCCTCTTTGACATTTGCTAGTTTAAGATCTTTTGGTGATAAGTGTTCACATTGATCTTATTCATGAAGTGTGTTGTTATTTGTATGATTGTTAAGTGGCTAATTTTTGAATAATGTGAGCTTCATATTCTTTGATAGCTACTCTCTTGAGAAGTAGAGATCTTAAGTAAGTCTCTTTACTTGCTTCTTGATCATGTGCTTTTAAGCCTTAAATTTTGGTTTCAAAAAATGCACTTTGCTTCTCTTGTATGTCTTGTTAAGTATGTTGAGCTTGATTGATGTTAGCTTTGGATACACCTTGAAGTCCTAAGAACTAGTACATTTAAAAATGACCAATGGTTGGTATCCATTTGTTTCGGCAACATAGAACTCAACGAGCACCCTCATGGAAAGGGCTACACACCTTGGTTGTGAAGCCGCCCAATGTAGGAAAGGGCTACGCCATTGTGATGAGAGAAAGTCGCCATGAGGAGTATATGTTTTTGTTAGAAAAATCAAAGAAGTGTTGAATTGAATCATTAAAAAAAAAAAAATCTTTGATTCAAGCCTAAATAAAAAAAAAAAGGGGCTTATGGAGTATAGTTGAATAATCAAATGAGCTCGGGTTGACAAATAGAAATGGGTTGACGAGCCACATGCACACGCACGCTCACATGTTGATATCTATTCTCTTTATAAGCAAAATTTCGGATGATAACCGGTTTGACCTTTTTATGGAAAGGCCTAAGATGAATAGATGTTGAAAGTGTTTGCATGCATGATTATCAAACTACTTCTTTTCATATACTTGAAGCAAAATCTTCACACACTCACTTTTGCTTAACTAGTATTTTGAGACTTTAGCAATTTTCGATGACATATGAGAGTGATTGAAAATATTGATGTAACTCTCTTAGATATGTGAAGCTTATTTGCAAATCTAATAAAATTGCTTGTGATGTGATTGTGTGGTGATTTTTGTGAACATTTGTCTATCTTGATTTTAGAAGAGGCACTTGTCAAGGGGGAGCATAATATGCTAAATTCTTGTTCTCTTTTATGACATGTTCACATGTTCTTCAAGGTTGTTGTTTGTTGGCATTATTCTTATTTTTGATAAATCATGAAGATGATATGATAAATTCTTATATGCATGATGATTTGTTGAATATAGTGTTTTGCCTTTGTATATGTTTATTGGTTTCTAATTTGTTTCTATGTTTCCTCTCACTTTCGTTTTTAGTGTTTTTGTATTGTAAGATTATGGGGAAAGCAAAGAAGATTGGTGGTAATGTTTCTTCAAATCCCATTGACAAGTCTAAACCTACAATTTCTTCCAAAATTTCCAAAGCTAACAAAGTGGATGATTTGGGAATTTTCGATTGCAAGAAGTTAATTCAAGAAAGAGGTATTGACTTGGACTCTTGTGTTGGATCCTATGTTTATGATGTGCTTATGAGTAGAAATTGGAGTTCTTGGGTGAACATGTTAGGAATTTCTAATGAAACCGTTGTTAGAGAGTTTTATCATGCTTACAAATCTAGTTCTACTGTGACGAGTGCTACTTTAAACATAAGGAATGTCGTCTTTAGAGTTTGTTCTTGGAAAGTGAATGAGTTTCTAGACTTGCCCGATGACATTGAATCGGAATTCCTTGATGTTGACATCTTGGAAAACCTTGATTTAATGGGTAGGACTCTATGTGATGATATTAATTTTGTGTGGGGGAAATGTGTTTATATTAAGCAAGGTGAGTTAACAAAAATTAGTGCATTTTGGCATTTATTTGTGTGCTCCAATCTTGTTGGCTCTACTAATGCTTCAGAGCTTAATAGAGATAAAATCAAGATTGTATATGCCTTGGATTGTAGGGAAAAATACCGTAGTACACGCAATGGAAGCGAGACTAAAAATAGATTTAGTATGTTTTAAAATTTTTCCTTTTTATGAACCTTAACCCTTTAAATTAATTAACCATACATATAAAGTAACAAAAAGTATAATAGCTTTTGTTGCGTGATCCGATTGACTTACGTCGATGGTAATCCGCAAGATCTTCAATCCTAACAAGAACGTGAATCACCTAGGAGCGTGGTCTCCCTTTTCCTTGAATTGCAAACCTGAGAATGGACAAACAAACTTTCTTTTTCTTTTGTTAGTCACAATAAATTCCAAGAGATTACAAAGAATGTTCCGGTCACTTTTGAATTCACAATCGTTAGATCGAAACTCGCGTGAACCTTATTCGAAATTGTGCACAAAACCTTTTGGTGTAAAAGTTACCAGTGCACTATCGAAATAAGAACAATCTCTTCTCACTTTTCTCTTGCCCGAAAATAATCACACTAGTCTCAGAGTTGGATTTATTTTATAAGCAAAAGAAATAAATCTCTCAAACTTAGCCTCTCGGGTTCACCGAATTCTATACATATATATAATGCGGCACAACCTTTCGGGTAGCAAGAATAATATATATATATTGCCGCACCCACATTTATGTTTGCAAGAATAATATATCTTGCTGCACCTACATTTAAAATTGCAAGAATAATATATACTGTTATATATATATCAATCTGCGTATTTTCCAAGTGACATATATATTTCTCATATATTTCTCATATATATCATGGCAATTTCCTCTACCATGTAGGATTTTTGTCTTTTGACCTAAATCCTAACCCTAGGTAGATTTGCTTACAATTCCAAACCATAATCCAACTCTTTAGTGTATTTGTGACTATATCAAAGACTTCCTAATTTGACTAGATAAATAAATTCCTTTTATTTATCTTCTTATCAAATAAAGACTTTGATTCTTATTATACTACCAACAATAGTATACTACTAAGAAATATATTTCCTAGTCAGAAAAAGATTTTGATCATTAATTAAATAATTAATTAATAAATTAATTAACTTCCATTTAATTAAATAATAAAATAAAATAATATAATAAGCTAATTTATTAGCCTTGCTGCCCAGGTACTCTATCATGGGCCATATATTATTTTTCCATTTTATTAAATCCATTAGACCTTAATAAAAAGTCCACATGTGAACTAGACCCATTCTTACTAAAAGAAACAAGCCCACATGTTTTTCATTAATATATTAATATAATTTATCAGCCCATTAAACAAATAATGTGCAAATTATATTCTTAATATATTAAACGCAATTCTAGATGGACCCATAAATTGGTCCGGTAGAATATATCAAGTGATTCATGCAAGTCCGTGTGGATTGGGGATCTTGGTGGACTATCTAAATTTAAGCTTCAATAGACATAACCTAATCATATTCAACAAATGATTCACTTAGGTTCGATCCATTAATTTTAACTCATTCCACTAAAGAGCTAAAATTGAACTCTTAAATAAAGATAGAATAACAAGATGTTCCTCATTCATACCCTAGACAATCATGTTGGAGATAGTGTATCCTCGTGATTAATATCAGTAATCGCCAAGAGTTCATAGACCGCTATAACTCTCCAAGTTACCATATTTACTCATATGACCACGTTTTGAACTTGGATATTTTGACTTGTCCAGAAGCCATGATTTCAATAGTCACTATCGAAAACTCAACGTTGAGATTTAATATCCAATTACCTCAAAACATCCATATGATGATATTATACTCTCATTGAATAAATGGAGCCACGATGTCCATATCTATAAATGAAGTCCTCTATCGATTAACAAATGAATATCACCAAACTATCGAGGATAGACTATGCTATATAATCGTACTCATTGATAGCTCAAATGATATCACTTGCAACCATAAGTCCATCATTTATCTCAGGATTAAGATAGACTCTCCGATTGTCCTGATAATGAAAAGACTATTATCTATTGACGGTTCTAGATAAAGCTTTTCATTGTGATCCAGTTCAATGCACCCAGTGCACTAGATTCTTTTACTCGAAGACACTCCGATGATTTTAGACTCATCATATCTCATTTGATCCCACTCAAATGCTAGCAAAAGAATTCTACAACTTTAAAAAGATAAAGGTGCCTAACCTTTAACTTAAGTTGTGAACATTATTCAAGACTAACTAAAGAATTGTGTCTACCTCATACATATCCAGATGTACGAACAATTCTTCTTTTCTCATAGTCTTTAGACCTTATGATTATTTACTTTGACAATTATAATAATTAAACTATAAATGCTATAAGATTTGTTAAACCAGAAATCACATTATTAATATGAATAGATTGTCAAAAACACTATTACACTCTTGCTATTGAGCATAATCCTAACAATCTCCCACTTGCGCTATAGCAAATGTGTCATACCTCTCATTCCCATGTTCTCATCCCTATATACAATTTCCCTTAAAAGGTGATACTTCCTTTCAATGTGTTTTCCTTTCTTATGACTTCTTGGTTCTTTCGAATTACCCACTGCTCCACTGTTGTCACAGTAGATACTGATCTGCTTATTCGCACTAGAAACCACTTCCAAGTCTATCAAGAATTGGCAGAGCCAAACAGCCTCTTTGGCAGCCTCGCATGCAGCAACATACTCAGCTTCCATGGTGGAATCAGCAATACAAGATTGCTTGATACTCTTCTGACTACTCCTCCTGCAATAGTAAACACAGCTCCTGATGTGGATTTTCTGGAGTCAGAAACTGATTGGAAATCAGAATCTGTATACCCAACGGGAATTAAATCCCCTCCAGAGTATACAAGCATATTATCTCTCGTTCTCTTGAGATACTTGAAAATATGCTTGATTGCCGTCCAGTGATCAGGACCAAGTTTCGATTGAAACCTGCTAACTATGCCAACAGCAAAACAAATATCTGGTCTAGTACAGAGCATTGCATACATGAGACTTCCAACTGCTGAGGCATATGGAACTCTACTCATGAATTGCTCTTCATGCTCATTCTTAAGAACTTGTTCCTTAGAAAGCTTGATTCCATGTTTGAAAGGTAACATACCTTTCTTGGAATCCTGCATGGAAAACCTAGACAAGATCTTGTCTATGTATGAAGCTTGCGATAATGCAATCGTTCTATTCTTTCTATCCCTTATTACTTGGATACCTAGAATAAAACTTGCTTCTCCTAAGTCCTTCATATCAAATTGTTTTGCTAACCATTCTTTTACTGATGTCAATACACCTATATCGTTTCCAATGAGTAGTATATCATCAACATAAAGAATCAGGAAAACCAACTTGTCGCCCTTAATCCTTTTGTATACACAAGGTTTGTCAGGATTCTGAATAAATCCAAAACCTTTGACAGCTTGATCGAACCTTATGTTCCAGGATCTGGATGCTTGCTTTAATCCATATATGGATTTCTGCAACTTGTATACCTTTTCCATTTGGCCCTTTTCAATGAATCCCTCTGGTTGCATCATGTAGATGCTTTCGTCAAGACTTCCATTAAGGAAAGCTGTCTTGACGTCCATTTGCCAAATCTCTAGATCTAAAGATGCTGCAATGGATAAGAGTATCCTAATGGATTTAAGCGTGGCCACAGGAGAGAAGGTTTCCTCGTAATCGATACCTTCTTTCTGTGTATACCCTTTAGCTACCAATCTAGCTTTAAAGGTTTCCACCTTTCCATCCATACCTCTTTTCCTCTTGTATACCCACTTGCACCCAATGGGTTTTATCCCTTTAGGCAAGTCTACAAGGGACCAGACTTTGTTATCGAACATAGATTCAATCTCAAATTGCATTGCCTTTTGCCAATGGCGACTATCAACATCCTCCATAGCTTCCTTGTACGTATAGGGATCATCGTCGTCCGGGAGATTCTCCACTGATTCTCCCAGACCGATGTATCTTTTAGGTTGTGTTCTAACCCTCCCACTACGACAAGGAATGGTAGGTTGTTGATCTTGTGTTGGATCGGAACTTACAATTGGGTTAGGTTGTGTAACCTCTCGTGGAATTGTATCTCCTGACATCTCATTCAGGACAATTCTACTTCTAGGCACAAAATCATTCATATAGTCCTTTTCCAGAAATTTAGCATTTGTTGAAACAAATACTTTAAGATCTGAAGGACTATAGAAATAATATCCTTTGGTTTCTTTTGGATACCCTACAAATATACATGTTTCCGAACGGGACTCCATCTTTTCTGTCTTTCCTTTTAACACATGCGCAGGACAACCAAATATCCTTAAGTGTTGTAAACTAGGCTTACGCCCAGTCCACAACTCATGCGGTGTTTTAGGAACAGACTTAGATGGTACATCGTTTAGAATGTATATAGCAGTTTGTAAAGCATATCCCCAAAAAGAAATAGGAAGTGTTGAATAACTCAATATAGACCTAACCATATCCAAAAGAGTTCTATTTCTCCTTTCTGCTACCCCATTCTGTTGAGGTGTACCTGGTGTAGAAAACTGAGAAACTATCCTATTATCAATAAGATATTGCTGAAACTCACCAGATAGATATTCTCTACCACGATTAGATCTCAAGATTTTTATGTGTTTCTCAAGCTGATTTTCTACTTCAGCTTTGAATGCTTTGAACATGTCAAAAGCATCCGACTTATGTCGCATGAGATA
Organism: Acer saccharum; assembly: GCA_030490815.1. NCBI lineage: Eukaryota > Viridiplantae > Streptophyta > Magnoliopsida > Sapindales > Sapindaceae > Acer > Acer saccharum. The sequence goes on from CM059873.1 coordinate 33,176,655, forward strand.
CACATAGCCAAATCTCGAGTAATCATCTGTGAAGGTGATGAAGTACTCATATCCACCTCTAGCTTGAATGCTCATAGGACCACATACATCAGTGTGTATCAATCCTAAACATTCAGTGGCACTTGCGCCTTTGGTCGAGAACGACCTTTTGGTCATTTTACCTTCCAAACAAGATTCACAAGTTGGTAGATCATCAACCTTTAAGTCACTTAAAGGTCCGTCACTTACCAATCTTTTAATCCTATTAAGGTTAATATGACCTAGGTGTAAATGCTATCGGTAGGTTTCATCTATTGATAATTTTACTCTTCTATGATTAGGTTCCGTTAATTTTGTGTCTAACGAGTGAGAGATATTTTTATGCAAAAGGAATAAGCCGTTTTCCAATGTACCTTTGCAAATAAATTTGTTATTCTTACTAATAATAAAATCTTTATTAAAAGTAACTGAATATCCAAATTTATTCAGACAAGAAACTGAAATTAAATTTCTCTTGAATTGAGGTACATAATAAACGTCTATCAAATCTAAATGCCTAAGAGAATCTAGATTAACACTAATATCTCCCACTGCACTTGCAAACACTAACGTTCCGTTGCCCAAACGCAAGTTGATTTCATTCTTATTCAACTTTCTCCTTTCTTGGAACCCCTGTAAGGAATAGCAAACATGATTTGTGGCTCTAGAGTCCATGATCCAAGAATCTGTAGAATCTGCCAGAAAACGTGTTTCAAGATAATTAATATTACCTTGTTCCTTCTTGTTCTAGGACTTTGGGCAATTTCTTTTCCAATGTCCCTTTTCACCACAAAGGAAGCACTTCCCTTTAATCTTGGTTACTATCTTGGTCTCCTTCTTAGTAGGCCCAAGTTGCTTTTTCTTCTGTTGTTCCTTGACCCTTTGACGGGTCTTAACAGTAGCAACTTTACCAACCATAGAATCTGAGATTCATAAGTAGGAGCAGGTGGTTTAGGAGCAGACAGAATAAACTTATGTTTTTCAGCTTGCAGCAACAACCCAATTTTGCTTTTCCATGTGACATAATTATCTTCAGTTAAAGTATTATCTTTTAAGATATTCATTAGGGATGGGTTCATGATTTCTGAATAAAATAAAAATATATATAAGTAAATAATCATGATAAAGCACTTTTAAATATTTATCTTGAATTAAATAAATAACTCAATCATAAAAATTCAACGGTGATCCAACACCCATAAACGTTACGCCTCCTTTGGGAGTTCGCACCATTTACTAGTTAGACTAGGTCCCACCTAATTGTTAACATAACAACCAGTGTTTTCAATTTTAGCCTTGCAATTTTACTGACAAGAACTCTTGGGAGGATATCAATAAAATTACATTGAGTGTGTTACCAAGATATCGACCCTCAATTTTCTCTCACGAAAATCCCTCATTGGGGAGTAGATCTCGTTTGAGTCATTTGTCTAGTCTATCCTTGTAAGGAAGTATATTGCTAAATTCCATTCATGGATGCCCCTTGGGGGGATTACCAATAAATAATAAAGCTCAACTAACCCTGGAGGCCATAGGTGTTACAAAACACCTTATCCCACTCAATTATTTAAGGCATGTGATTAAATCCCATAGAATGATTTACCAAGTTATCTAGATGCCAGTTTAGATACCTAAATCATTCAATGCATGTTCATACCAAAAGAGATATATGAGTGGCACTCATATTCTATATGTCATGTTATCATACAATAACAAATATTGTAATATTTATGTAAAAAATAAATAGCAACAATTTTGGTCCATCCTAGAAAAGCAAGTAAATTACAATTGTTTAGGAATACAAGATCTTCAAGTGGCCATCAACCATACGCTCATCCCTCGGCTTCCTCCCATGGGCGAACACACCCCACAACCCCACAACCCCACAACCCCACAAAGGGGCTGCTGTGCGCGGTGTAGGGAAAAATACCGTAGTACACGCAGCGGAAGCGAGACTAAAAATTGATTTAGTAACTTTTAAAAAATTTTCCTTTTATGAACCTTAAACCCTTTAATCAATTAAACATATATATTATCTAACAAAAGAAGAATACCTTTTGTCACGTGATCCGATTGACTTGCGTCGATGGTAATCCGCAAGATCTTCAATCCTAGCACGAACGTGGATCACCTAGGAGCGTGGTCTCCCTTTTCTTTGAATTGCAAACCTGTGAATGGACAAAACAAACTTTTCTTTTCTTTGTTAGTCTAAAAAACAATCAAAAGAATACTAAGATTATTCCGGTCACTTTTAAGTTCTCAATCTAATGATCGAAACTCGCGTGAACCTAGATTGATGTTGTACACACAAGCTTATTGATGAATAAGCAAATAGTATACCATCAAAGAATAATCTATCACTCTTTTATGTTTTTAGTAGAATAAAAATAATCTTTCTATGAATTGAGAAGAAGAAGAAAATAGAATCAAGCACCAAAAACCTAGAGTGGCCGAATTCTATAAGTCCACATATATAGGTGGCAAAATTTTCTTTCTCTCTTTTCTATTAGGTTGCCAAATTCTTTAAGAAAAAGGGACTAGGGTTGCCGCACACACAAGCCAAAAAGAGTTTGTGTTGCACCCTAATTTCCTTCTAGTTTAAGACTTCAAACCCTAATACATTACATAGATATTTTATTCTTTTATTTGACTAAATAAAAAGACTTCTTATTTGATTAAATAAATAAAATTAATTATTTATTTCCTTATCAAACAAGTCTTTTACTTTTACTTTAGGAAATATATTTCCTGATCAGAAAAGATTTGTTTCTTAATTAAACAATTAATTAATAAATTAATTAATTCTTATTTAATTAAAATAATGAAACAAAATAATATATTAGGTTAAAAAACCACCTTGCCGCCCCACTTAAAATAAATGGGCCAAATATTATTTTCTTATTTCATTTAATCCATTGGACTTTAAATAAAAAGCTCACATGTGAACCAGACCCATTCTTACTAAAAGAAACAAGCCCACATGCCTTTCATTAATATATTAATATAATTGAGCAGCCCATTACATAAATAATGTGCAAATTATATTCTTAATATATTAAATGCATTTCTAAATGGACCCATAAATTGGTCCGGTAGAATATATCAAGTGATCCATGCAAGTCCGTGTGGATTGGGGATCTTGGCGGGCCATCTAAATTTAAGCTTCAATAGACATAACCTAATCACAATCAACAAATGATTCACTTAGGTCCGATCCATTAATTTTAACTCATTCCACTAAAGAGCTAAAACTGAACTCTTAAATAAAGATAGAAAAGGAAGATGTTCCTCATTCATACCCTAGACAATCATATTGGAGAAAGTGTATCCTCGTGATTAATATCAGTAATCGCCAAGAGTTCATAGACCGCCTATAACTCTCCAAGTTACCATATTTACTCATATGACCACGTTTTGAACTTGGATATTTTGACTTGTCCAGAAGCCATGTTTTCAATAGACACTATCGAAAACTCAACGTTGAGATTTAATATCCAATTACCTCAAAACATCCATATGATGATATTATACTCTCATTTAATAAATGGAGCCACGATGTCCATATCTATAAATGAAGTCCTCTATCGATTAACAAATGAATATCACCAAACTATCGAGGATAGACTATGCGATATAATCGTACTCATTGATAACTCAAATGATATCACTTGCAACCATAAGTCCATCATTTATCTCAGGATTAAGATAGACTCTCCGATTGTCCTGATAATGAAAAGACTATTATCTATTGACGGTTATAGATAAAGTATTTCATTGTAATCCAGTTCAATGCACCCAGTGCACTAGATCCTTTTGCTCGAAGACACTACGATGATTTTAGACTCATCATATCTCATTTGATCCCGCTCAAATGCTAGCAAAAGAATTCTACAACTTTAACAAGATAAAGGTGCCCAACCTTTAACTTAAGTTGTGAACATTATTCAAGACTAACTAAAGAATTGTGTCTACCACATACATATCCAGATGTACGAACAATTCTTCTTTTCTCATAGTCTTTAGACCTTATGATTATTTACTTTGACAATTATAATATTAAACTATAAATGCTATACGATTTCTTAAACCAGAAATCATTTTATTAATATGAAAAAGATTGTTAATTACAATATTACACTCTTGCTATTGAGCATAATCCTAACACGTAGCTTGTAGGGAAAAATACCGTAGTATACGCAGCGGAAGCGAGACTAAAATAGATTTAGTAGTTTTAAAAATTTTTCCTTTTTATGAACCTTAACCCTTTAATTAATTAAACATACATATAATCAACAAAAGAAGAATACCTTTTGTCGCGTGATCCGATTGACTTACGTCGATAGTAATCCGCAAGATCTTCAATCCTAGCACGAACGTGAATCACCTAGGAGCGTGGTCTCCCTTTTCTTTGAATTGCAAACCTGAGAATGGACAAACAAACTTTTCTTTTTCTTTTGTTAGTCACAAAACAATCAAAAGAAGACTAAGATTATTCCGGTCACTTTTGAGTTCTCAATCTAATGATCGAAACTCGCGTAAACCTAAATCGATGTTGTACACACAAGCTTATTGATGAACAAGCAATTAGTGTACCATCAAAGAATAATCTATTCACTCTTTTATGTTTTAGTCGAAATCAACACACACTAATCACTAGAGTTGGATTCTATTTTTTAAGCAAAAGAAAAAAACTCTCAAGCCTTGCAAATAGGGTTAGCCGAATTCAACCTATATACAATATCTATATATATTATAATATATATAGTGCACTGAATACTGCACTTTGCACAACTAATTTACAAGTGCATCAATCCTGCACACCTCACCAAACAATTCATATATATATGCACGCCTAAAACAATATATATATATATATATAGCGGAATAAATACTGCATGCATTATATACATATATCTTTATATTTTCGGCCTTATATATTTAATATATATTTATATATTGTGGCCAAAATCATCTACCATGTAGGATTTGTCTTTTGACTTAAATCCTAACCCTAGGTAGATTTCCTTAGAATTTCAAACCCTAATCCAACTCTTTAGTGTATTTGTGACTATCTCAAAGACTTCCTTATTTGATTAAATAAATAAACCTTATTATTTATTTTCTTACCAAATAAGTCTTTTACTTTTAGTATACTACTACCAATAGTATAACTCTAGGAAACATATTTCCTGATCAGAAAAAGATTTTGTTTCTTAATTAAATAATTAATTAATAAATTAATTAATTCTCATTTAATCAAACAATAAAATAAAATAATATATTAGACTAATAAATTAGCCTTGCCGCCCACATCATATATATATGGGCTCAATATTATTTTCTTATTTTATTTAATCCATTGGACTTTAAATAAAAAGCCCACATGTGAACCATACCCATTCTTACTAAAAGAAACAAGCCCACATGCCTTTCATTAATATATTAATATAATTGAGCAGCCCATTAAATAAATAATGTGCAAATTATATTCTTAATATATTAAATGCAATTCTAGATGGACCCATAAATTGGTCCGGTAGAATATATCAAGTGATCTATGCAAGTCCGTGTGGATTGGGGATCTTGGCGGGCTATCTAAATTTAAGCTTCAATAGACACAACCTAATGACAATCAACAAATGATTCACTTAGGTCCGATCCATTAATTTTAACTCATTCCACTAAAGAGCTAAAATTGAACTCTTAAATAAAGATAGAAAAGGAAGATGTTCCTCATTCATACCCTAGACAATCATGTTGGAGATAGTGTATCCTCGTGATTAATATCAGTAATCGCCAAGAGTTCATAGACCGCTTATAACTCTCCAAGTTACCATATTTACTCATATGACCACGTTTTGAACTTGGATATTTTGACTTGTCCAGAAGCCATGTTTTCAATAGACACTATCGAAAACTCAACGTTGAGATTTAATATCCAATTACCTCAAAACATCCATATGATGATATTATACTCTCATTTATTAAATGGAGCCACGATGTCCATATCTATAAATGAAGTCCTCTATCGATTAACAAATGAATATCACCAAACTATCGAGGATAGACTATGCGATATAATCGTACTCATTGATAACTCAAACGATATCACTTGCAACCATAAGTCCATCATTTATCTCAGGATTAAGATAGACTCTCCGATTGTCCTGATAATGAAAAGACTTTTATCTACTGACGGTTATAGATAAAGTATTTCATTGTGATCCAGTTCAATGCATCCAGTGCACTAGATTCTTTTGCTCGAAGACACTCCGATGATTTTAGACTCATCATATCTCATTTGATCCCACTCAAATGCTAGCAAAAGAATTCTACAACTTTAAAAATATAAAGGTGCCCAACCTTTAACTTAAGTTGTGAACAATATTCAAGACTAACTAAAGAATTGTGTCTACCACATACATATCCAGATGTACGAACAATTCTTCTTTTCTCATAGTCTTTAGACCTTATGATTATTTACTTTAACAATTATAATATTTAAACTATAAATGCTATATGATTTGTTAAACCAGAAATCACTTTATTAATATGAAAAAGATTGTTAATTATAATATTACACTCTTGCTATTGAGCATAATCCTAACACAGCCCACCAAGATTTGGGCTTGCCATGCGCAGCCCAATCCACTCCTAGGGTGCGCACGGTGCTCGTTCTTGGTTCCGGTTGCTTCCTTTTCTTCATGTTTTCGAATCTTCAATGCTTGAACATATTACAGCAGTATTTAAACTAATAAAGTACTGTAGTATTATTTATTTTTTTTATTCACTGCAGTACCTTTTACAAATAAAAAACTGCACTTAAAATTAAAATAAAAAACTGCAGTAGTTTTTAATACCTAAAAAAAAACTGCACTTTAATATTACAATAAAAACAAAAGAAAACCTAGCAACTACCAAGAAGGAATTATGGCGATGATAGACCACCCTTCTTGTTACAATTCCATAACAAAAAATACATTGAAAATCTAGGACCAAAATCGAGCAATAACAATCCACATAAAAACATATATAAAACCATACATCCACATGTAATTATATATGCGAATACCTAGAGTGCCATCTCCTTCTAAACATGCATAATCACAATAAAAAGAAATCGATTCACGTATATATACGTTAATTAATTAAAAGGGTTCAACCAGGCTCTGATACCAATTGTAGGGAAAAATACCGTAGTACACGCAACGGAAGCGAGACTAAAAGTATGTTTTAAAATTTTTCCTTTTTATGAACCTTAACCCTTTAAATTAATTAACCATACATATAAAGTAACAAAAAGTATAATACCTTTTGTCACGTGATCCGATTGACTTACGTCGATGGTAATCCGCAAGATCTTCAATCCTAACAAGAACGTGAATCACCTAGGAGCGTGGTCTCCCTTTTCCTTGAATTGCAAACCTGAGAATGGACAAACAAACTTTCTTTTTCTTTTGTTAGTCACAATAAATTCCAAGAGATTACAAAGAATGTTCCGGTCACTTTTGAATTCACAATCGTTAGATCGAAACTCGCGTGAACCTTATTCGAAATTGTGCACAAAACCTTTTGGTGTAAAAGTTACCAGTGCACTATCGAAATAAGAACAATCTCTTCTCACTTTTCTCTTGCCCGAAAATAATCACACTAGTCTCAGAGTTGGATTTATTTTATAAGCAAAAGAAATAAATCTCTCAAACTTAGCCTCTCGGGTTCACCGAATTCTATACATATATATAATGCGGCACAACCTTTCAGGTTGCAAGAATAATATATATATATATTGCTGCACCCACATTTATGTTTGCAAGAATAATATATCTTGCTGCACCCACATTTAAAATTGCAAGAATAATATATACTGCTATATATATATATATATCAATCTGCGTATTTTCCAAGTGACATATATATTTCTCATATATTTCTCATATATATCACGGCAATTTCCTCTACCATGTAGGATTTTTATCTTTTGACCTAAATCCTAACCCTAGGTAGATTTGCTTAGAATTCCAAACCCTAATCCAACTCTTTAGTGTATTTGTGACTATATCAAAGACATCCTAATTTGACTAGATAACTAAATTCCTTTAATTTATCTTCTTATCAAATAAAGACTTTGATTCTTATTATACTACCAACAATAGTATACTACTAAGAAACATATTTCCTAGTCAGAAAAAGATTTTGATCATTAATTAAATAATTAATTAATAAATTAATTAACTTCCATTTAATTAAATAATAAAATAAAATAATATAATAAGCTAATTTATTAGCCTTGCTGCCCAGGTACTCTATCATGGGCCATATATTATTTTTCCATTTTATTAAATCTATTGGACCTTAATGAAAAGCCCACATGTGAACTAGACCCATTCTTACTAAAAGAAACAAGCCCACATGTCTTTCATTAATATATTAATATAATTTATCAGCCCATTAAACAAATAATGTGCAAATTATATTCTTAATATATTAAACGCAATTCTAGATGGACCCATAAATTGGTCCGGTAGAATATATCAAGTGATTCATGCAAGTCCGTGTGGATTGGGGATCTTGGCGGGCTATCTAAATTTAAGCTTCAATAGACATAACCTAATCACAATCAACAAATGATTCACTTAGGTTCGATCCATTAATTTTAACTCATTCCACTAAAGAGCTAAAATTGAACTCTTAAATAAAGATAGAATAAAAAGATGTTCCTCATTCATACCCTAGACAATCATGTTGGAGATAGTGTATCCTCGTGATTAATATCAGTAATCGCCAAGAGTTCATAGACCGCCTATAACTCTCCAAGTTACCATATTTACTCATATGACCACGTTTTGAATTTGGATATTTTGACTTGTCCAGAAGCCATGTTTTCAATAGTCACTATCGAAAATTCAACGTTGAGATTTAATATCCAATTACCTCAAAACATCCATATGATGATATTATACTCTCATTTAATAAATGGAGACACGATGTCCATATCTATAAATGAATTCCTCTATCGATTAACAAATGAATATCACCAAACTATCGAGGATAGACTATGCTATATAATCGTACTCATTGATAACTCAAATGATATCACTTGCAACCATAAGTCCATCATTTATCTCAGGATTAAGATAGACTCTCCGATTGTCCTGATAATGAAAAGACTATTATCTATTGACGGTTCTAGATAAAGCTTTTCATTGTGATCCAGTTCAATGCACCCAGTGCACTAGATTCTTTTACTCGAAGACACTCCGATGATTTTAGACTCATCGTATCTCATTTGATCCCACTCAAATGCTAGCAAAAGAATTCTACAACTTTAACAAGATAAAGGTGCCCAACCTTTAACTTAAGTTGTGAACATTATTCAAGACTAACTAAAGAATTGTGTCTACCTCATACATATCCAGATGTACGAACAATTCTTCTTTTCTCATAGTCTTTAGACCTTATGATTATTTACTTTGACAATTATAATAATTAAACTATAAATGCTATAAGATTTGTTAAACCAGAAATCACATTATTAATATGATCAGATTGTCAAAAACACTATTACACTCTTGCTATTGAGCATAATCCTAACATTGGTGACTAACAAACCTATAAATCTTGGTGAATTGCTTGTGGAGCAAATTGATATTGCGGCTTGTACTAGTCGTTTGGATAAGAAATTGGCATTTCCGGGGTTTATAACTCAATTATGCTTAGCTAAAGGAGTGAGGAATCTTGATGGTGATGTTATGCTTCCTCCCTTAGAGAAGTTGAGTGAGAAACGTGTGGCATCCATGTCATACAAGGACAAGGGAAAGTCTAGTGATGTGTTTAGGCTTTTTGGTGAATCTCTTGATTCTAACCATGTCCCTAGCTCACCCGCTCTTCCAAGTTGGGCTTTAAAATTGAGGAATGAGGTTGAAGAGTCTTGTAGGTTGATTGAGGCGTCACAAAGGAAGATTGATGACCTTAGTGCCAAGCTTGTTGTTCAAGATGAAAGGATCAAAGAGTTGGAAGAAAAATCAACTACAACAAGGCAATATGTGAGATCCTCACACCGCACTTCTTTCCTTGGTGGCACAAGTGGCTAGAGAGCTTTATGAGGTATATTTTCTTACTCTTTCCCTTTGGCTTCATATCATGTCAAAAAGGGGGAGAAATATGAGAAGCACATGGGAGAAATCTAGCTTACTTAGTCTCATTTTTTTGTGTTGTTTTATATGTTTGTATATTTGGTATCTAGCTTGAACTATATGGCATGTAATATTTTTGTTGTTGTTGAATCTTGGCTTAGAATATTTTGATGGATAGTATGTATTAAGGGGGAGCATACTTGATCCACTTGAACTTATATGTTACTATTTTCTTGCCTAAGATTGGATATTGCCATATTTGTTGTCTCTTGGATATTCTTGTGCTTTCAAGTTCATTTTAGGTAATATCAAGAGAAGACCAAGTTGAAGTTCAAGACTTGTTTTGGTTGTTAATTTGTGTCTATATGTGTAACTCGTTGTACTCATTGTGACCAAATTTTCTTTGTAATTGTTTTACTGTTTGTTTAGGGGTTTTGACATGGAATTTGCCAAAGGGGGAGATTGTTAGGTTTATAGTTTGTATTGGCATTAATTCCATATCAAAACGTGTTTCTCTTGTAATGTTTAGTGGTTCTTATATTGAAGATTTGAGAAGACTAAGAATGTCTCGACCACAAATCATCCAAGAAGCCGGCTTTAAAGAGATTGGTACATCATTGATCGCCAAAGGTAATATAAGACCTCATATCTCTTACAAGGCTAGGCACACACTCACACATGGCATTCTTGTGTGTTCCTTCATGATTAAACATCACTTATGTATCACTTTCACACACATGACAAAATATGCTCATGCATTCATACTATATTGGTAAAACTTTGTTTATTGCATTTTCTAGGACTATGTCCAGAAATTAGCATATGTGTGTGTCTTTGTGATTGTATGTTTTTGTATTTTTGTATTTGGACTTGAATATGATCTATTATGATTTCGTATTGAGTTCCAGTCATTTCGGTTACTCATTAATTTAATTTTGAGTCCAAACTATGTAGCTACGCTATTTTTCGTTCTCATTCGTTGAGTTGACTTTATCATCGTTTTCCGAGATGATTTCTCAACCATTTTTTAAAGTTGTAGTCTTCGTCGTGCGTAAGAGAGTCACGGTTCGTAATCCAAAAACGTATTCGAAATCGGAGTTCGGATGCCCAAGATACGGGCTGAAGAACCGAGGGAGTGCGCGAGAGAGGCAGCAGGCCGTGAGGGATGCCGTGGGCCCCACGGCCAGAGGGGCTCTCTGCCCTCGTGAGACCCACGCCCCCCCCCCCCCCCCCACGGCCTGGGGTGACGTGGCCTCACCTCATTGGCCCGGAATCCTTCTCTCTCCTCCATATATTTCCCTCCTCTCTCTCCATTTGATTTTTGAAGAAGAAAATTTTGCAAAATCCCGTCAGTCCTCTCCTCTACATTTTCTCATCTTCCAAACATCATATCTCCCTCATCCGGAGTCAAATTTGAGTGATTCAAATTGGAGAACGTTTGTAATTGAGTACTCTATCATTTCCGAGTGGTTTGGTAGCTGATTGATCGAGTTTTCTGGTGGTTGCACACTGAAATCCGAACCAGCTGTTGAGTCAAAGGTATTGGACTAATCTTTGGGATTTCTTTCTTTTTAACTTTCAATTTGCTTGGGGTTTCTTCTTCTATATCTATGTTTATGTTTGGTAAAATCTATTGAGAAAGATAGCTTGATTATCATTCTAATTGAAAGTCAATTTATAGACTAATGTTGACTAGTTTCTATGATTCTAGGTTTTACATATGTTTGTGAGTTGTATTGTGATTAGAATGGCATCTTAGGTTGTTTGGAACTTGATTGAATCCATTTTGTGATAAATGACCTTGAGATTTGATTTGATCATTTGATTAATGAAATCTAGGATTATTGAATTTTGTTTGTGTTTTAGAGCAATCTAGGATTTGATTGATTTATATCTTGAATCCTTGCTCTATATTTTTGGCTAGAATATTTATTGATTTAAATCTCATATATCTAGCATTTTATTGTATTTTGATAGCATCTTGAACTTGTACTTCATGAATATATTTTGATTCAAGTGTTGTATGTGTGAATGAGACTTTGAGCTTATGTGTTTGATGTTTCACATGCTTTAGGTTTTATTCTTGTATTTTGCATCTAGACTTTATTACTTGTGATATCACATGTTTAGGTTTATTTGTACCATAGAATGTATTGATCACATGTTCTATGTTGATTTGATTGTTTGTATCATTTGCATTCACATGATCACACTAGGAAGTCCTTGTAAAATGCATGAAGTCTTGGTTAGAGTTGGGTTGACTCGGATAGCCAAGCAAGAAGACTTGTTTAGAGTCGGGATGACTCGGATAGGTAAGCAAGGAGTTATAGCTAGAGTCGGAAGGACTCGGATAGTCATGCATGGGAGGCTCCCTAGAGGCATGAGTGTCTCGGATAGGGAGTTGGCTATTATTTTGGTAGGCCTAGGCGTATGGTTAGACATAGACTCCGATAGAGCGGGGTACACGGGAGGTGTATGCACTCTTGAGGAATTTCTAATCTACCATCGATGTTGGTTTTGTGTGGTGTCCAATATATGGTGGTTTCGCATCATTGAGGGATTTCACACTTTCCAATGGGTTGGGTAGGCTTAGACTTCACTAGGTTGGGTGAGATAAAGATTGGTCACTTTGTGAATGTTCTATGTTTACTTTCCAATAATATAGTACCCAATGGTTGTAGTTCAACCCGTGGATGTTTCCTCCTTGTAGGTTTTACCACATTAAAAAATCTCTTGTGTTAATTCTTCCTATCTCTATCTCTTATATTTTATTTGTATATTTTTATCTTGTTTCATAGTATTCACTTATAATGTATTGTGAAGCAAGACTTTGTATAGTGTGATTAGTGAACTCATTTTATTGATCAATTTTATTTCTATGATTCTTTTGTATATTGTATTTGTGTATAGTGATATTTGATCACTCTTGTAAGTCATTGAACATATAGTGAAATACAAGTATTCTTTGTTGTTATACTTATTTGTTTGTTTACCTCATACAACTTGGTGGTGTATGTAGACCATGCTTATATGATTACCTATTCATATTGTCTATGTATGTTGTCTTTTCTTAGTGTATTTGTTGTATGTAAGGCAATCTTAAGGGACAAACGAAAGTTTGTTTAAGGGATTGAAAAAGGCGTAAAAACCTATTCATCCCCCCCCCCCCCCCCCCCCCCCCTCTAGGTATGCCTTAAGCAATTTAACTACGTTTGTATACTTTCACTTAGGATTGGCTTGGAATCTAGCACACAAGCCTACACTAAAGCAAATGTCCGGTCTACTAGCCATTAGGTAAAGTAGATTACCTATCATGCTTCTGTAAAGGCTTTGGTTAACACTTTTTCCCTTTTCATGTTTGTCAAGTTTAAGAGTAGTACTCATGGGAGTTTCAAATTCTTTTCCACTTTTTAGGCCAAACCTCTTAACTAGGTTTTTAGCATATTTAGATTGATTCAACATAATGCCCATGCTAGTTTGCTTCAGTTGCATCCCTAGAAAGTAATTTAACTCACTCACCATACTCATTTCAAATTCACTTAACATCACACTAACAAATTCATCAACCTTGGTTTTATTAGTAGACCTAAAAACAATGTCATCAACATATATTTGTGCAACAAAAATATCATGATCATGATGTTTGATAAACAATGTCCTATCAATGCCACCTTTCCTATAATGGTTGTCAATAAGGTATTGAGTCAACCTATCATACCAAGCTCTTGGAGCTTGCTTAAGGCCATAGAGGGAATTTTTCAATTTAAACACATGATTAGGAGAGTGTAGGTCTACAAAACCCTTAGGTTGTTCAACATACAATTCTTTTTGAAGGTATCCATTGAGGAAAGCGCTTTTGACATCCATTTGAAACAATTTGAATTTTTTAACACAAGCAATGGACAACAAAAGTCTAATGGACTCGAGACGAGCAACCGGTGCAAATGTCTCATTAAAGTCTACATCCTCAACTTGAGTGTAACCTTGAGCCACTAGTCCAGATTTATTCCTCACAATCTTACCACTTTCATCGGTCTTGTTCCTAAAAACCCGTTTAGTGCCAATTACATTTATGTCTTTAGGCCTAGGAACTAAGGACCATACTTCATTCCTCTCAAATTGATTAAGTTTATCTTGCATAATCCCAACCCAATATTCATCAACAATTGCTTCATTAATATTTTTGGGTTCAATTTGAGAAGTGTAGCAAGCAAATGAAATTTGGTTAGCTAGTTGGTTCCTAGTTCTAACCCCTTCATTTAAGTCACCTATGATGTCTTCTTGATAGTGAGAGTTTCTAAGTCTAGAGTGAAAACGTTCAACAACTTGGTCATTTTGTTGATTATCTGATGAGCCATCATTAGTACTCAACAAAATATGTTTTTATGTTCTTTTGAAAACCATGTTTTGGCCACTTAAAAATCCTTTAAGATGTTAATTCTTAGCAAGTGGTAAGCAAGATTCATTCCATAGGGAGATGGAGTAATGTGTTAGACTGATTGACTAATCTCAAGTGCGATAAAATAAATCATTGAAAATGGATAAGTGTGTGGTGTCATAAACACCAAAATGCAAATAAAATAAACATACAAAAGGTGATAAAGCAAATAGAAGACTCAAAAATCTTGATAAGAGTATGAATGTAAGCAATTAAGATAAAAGCTAGGAAATAGATGGAGTTGCAAATGGGAATGAGTAATGCTATCAAAGCCTCTTTAGTGACCAATCTCTTTTATGTTAACCATTTATTTTTTAAAGTGTGCTTGGGTCATAACTATGAACCCTAAGCATCTTCCCACCAAGATGCCTAACCGATTAAGGAAAGGGGGTCAAGGTGGGATCAATTAGTTACAAATTGAGGTTTAGATTAATGGGGTTGATATTTGATCGAACCAAAATTGATATGATTTTGGCCATAATATCCTTCTCCTTTTGCTTGATTCTTTGGCATTATCCCATGATTTAATGGTGAAAATTAAGTGTTTTCAGGTATTTACAGAGTTCAGGGGCATTGAGGTAATTTTGGAGAAATAAGGGCAAAAGTGTAAATTCTGAAGAAGGTTTGAAGTTAATATGATTTTAGAGGAGTTCATAAGGCTGTTCGTAATTTGCTAGGCAAGTCAAGGAAAGAGCGCCACGTCAGCTGTGTAAAACGACGTGTTTTAGAGGCTATTGGGCCTTTAGTTGCACCCCAGGCGAGTGCTAAGCGCACCCCAAAAGAGAAGCAGCCCACGTGCATAAGTGAAACGGCGCGCTTTGATGTGGGTGTGGCTTCTAAGTGCACCCCACATAATTGCTAAATGCGCCCCCTTCAAGACAAAAGAGAGGCAGGCTTATTGCACCCCAACAGCTTGCTAAATGCACCCCATATCTCCTATTAATCTTCTTCTCCCTTCAGTACGCGAGTAGCCATGGCACTTTCGCAAACCCTAGTGCACCGCTGCCGCTGCCGCCTTAACGACCACCTTCCTATCGCCGCCTCTAGTCGAAACTGGTGCCGAATTAACGGCCATCTCACCGGTTGTCAGATCGCAAGACTTCCGGTGCCCCAAATTGGTCGGAATCCAATATTCTCTCAATGCCTCCTTTGCCTAAATGTCCCAACTTGTCGCCTATTTTGTTGCCATTTGGTCCTTCATTGTCGCCATGGCGACAAGGGGTTGATTTCCACACCTGATGATGTCGCCATTTGGGTCGCCACCTTCATCGCCATTTGACATATAGCAACATCTTCTCTGTTCAATTCTGATTGGTGGGGATAATTATAAAATGCCCCCCTCTTGAGGACTAAATGGTAATTTGCCATGGTTAGAGGGTGTTTTGGTAATTTGCCACCCGAGACCTAATTTGAAAATCCTATAAATTCATCACTATTTTCCTCTTTTAAAAAATTTCTTGGCTATTCTTGACAACTAAGAAACTTCCTTTCTACCATTCCTAATCCCTCCACTTCTCCTCTACCTAATCTAAATATCTAGATTACCTTCCCCAAATCATTCCTATTTTTCCCATCTTCTCCACATATCTCCTTAGTCACTTCCCATTTGACTCCACCAATCTAGACACATCCTCATCATCCACTCTTTGCACAAGGAACTTCAAAGGCAAGGAAAGGATCAAGCTTACAAAAGGTGACCCAAGGGTGATTTCCTAATCTTTTACTTGCCTTCCCTTTGATTGTAATATGTGTAATTAAACCCCCTTTTAGGGTTTTGATGTGAGAACATGTGGATTGGGTTTTGCTTAATCTAATATATATTTAATCTTTATTTGTGTTCTATTCATTTTATAACTAGATTCTATGCATTATATAATTGACATGTATGCCACTAATTGATTGTACTTTTGTTTAGGATAATTCGTTATATAATCTTGATTGGATTGACAACCTTGATGGATTGAGAACATAGTGATTATGATAGATCGTCGGAGGGTATATCAACTGCGATTATCTAAACCATTAATTGTAACAAATCGATCCCGCTGTGACCTCCTCTCTTTAATTGGTTAGGCATTGCGGTGGGAAGTTGTTTAGGGTTCATGGTGATGGTCTAAACACATCCTAGAAATCAATTGGTTAACATTTGTGAGGTTGGTTCACTAAGGTAGCTTGAGAAGCACTTCCTGTATTCCACGTGTGATCCTGTTAATTCCCTAGCAATTCCATTAATTGTTTATCCCATATATCTCTTATCTAGATTTCTATCTATTTTATTAGGTTTATTAGGTTTATTTTACAAGTATGTTTGATGGCTTGACAAACCATACAATCATCCAGTGCTTATGTTTTATTTTATCGTATTTAGGAATTGTTAATTTATTCAATAATTACTCTAATTCTCTGTGGAACGAATCCTACTTGCCACTTTACTAATTTTACATCTAAGTGGTGAAATCGGTTTACAACAGGAACACTGTTGATGGTGAAATTTGGATTGCCACGCACTCAACAATTATATCAATCCAATGTAAAACGAGAAAATAATCAATGCATGCAAAAGACAGGTTTTACGTGGAAAACCCTTGAATGGGAAAAAACCACGGCACCCTAGAGGGCAGAAAGATAATACTAGGTTTCTTGCCTCGTTTACACACTCAGATCTCTCATACAATTGCTCTCTTCTCTCCGTCTTTGAACCCTTCCCTTGTGGGATAAGTGGTTCTATTTATACATGATAGTTAGGGTTTTCCCTAGTCCTAATTGTGTTGGTGGTAGGATTTCCTCCTTGATTTGCGTTAGGAATCCCACGTCGTAATGGATTAGAATTTCCTTTTTATTCTGACTTCTCCGTCATGAGTTTGGTCTTCCTTCCTCTTCCTATAATTTCTCACTGTTATGGGTTTTTTTAGAAGTCACGATTTTATTTCTGTGTTTCTGCCGAGTCGGTTCGGGCCCAGTATGCTGATGCAGCGAACACCTTCACTCTTGGATATTACCCTTCGGTGACTGCGTTTCTATCTTTGGCGAGTATATATCTAGCTTTGGCGACCACACCTTTGACTTATTGGCTTTAAAACGTTTGACATGCTAACTAGTCACGTTTTTATCCTTTGACCCGGTCAACGAGTGATGTGGCAACCTTTTCTTCAGCTTTTATTGACTCTTTTGATTACGTGTCTGCTTGGTGAATTTATACATACAACAATACCCCCATAAATACTTCGAGCTGAGTGAATGATTTGGTCTTTTTAACTCGTTTGCCTCCGCGAGCAGTATTTATATCCATGCTTTTAAGATTTCGGCGCGTTTTTATAATTAACTTCTCTTTCTTCTTTTCACCACATGTTGTATTGATTGGTCGATTCTTCCGGTGCAAGCTTTTAATTTTAGCCGCACAACCTCTGGCGCTTCCACTCACTTGACAAGCGAAGATACACTATGACTGCTTGGTGATCCCCGAGATGCCACATGTCCCTTATTTGGTGGTGACTGTTGCGGCTGGTTACCGTGACCGTCACTCACATTAATTGCGTATCCTTTATCTTATTTTTCTTTTTTTGAATTTAAAAACTCCCTCTTTTAAGGCCTGATCGTTTCTTCTTCTTCTTCATTTTGCTCTTTTCATTTATTCTTCCATTGTTTCCTCTGAGCAGAAAAGGAAAAGTTCATACCTTTGTTTTTTCTGCTCTATTTCTTCGAGCATTTGTTACAGCCCTTTTCTGCGACTTCCATTGCCAGGCGGTTCACCGAACTTCGACCATTTCAGTTTCTCTGCGTCCCCAACTCTTCTACACATCTCTGTGATTCTAGGGTTTTCTGGTGAGTTCCTATGGATCCTTCATTACGTTATTCTCTTTTTAATCAAATGAGCTTGGAGACAAATGTACTGCAGACAAAATTGAATCTTTGATTCGTAATTTTCACCCGGATTCTCCGGTCCCAATTTCTATTTACTGAAGATGATTTTATTCCTAACATTTCTCCTCCTTCGTCCTCCAATAGTGATTCTCCAATGATGCCGAGATCTTCTAAACTAGGTGGCAGCAAACGACGCGCCTCTAGGGCTCCTCGTGAGTCCCTACTGGATGCGTAGACAACTGTTGACTCTGACGTTGAAGACCATCAACGGGATAGGCTGCACTTTTCGTTAGATCGTCCGTGTTCCTTTAACACAGAAGTTAATGTGGTTGGCGAGGATGAGCTCCGCAAGTATAGGAGTCGCTTTGAGATTCCAGACTCGGTGACTTTGATGCTACCTGGTAATCGAGCAGCACGGAATCCTCCTGAAAATACGGTCGCCATTTATGGTGCCATGCTCAGTTGTGGGGTAACCCTTCCTCTTCAGCCCTTCATCGCCAGATTTCTTACGGAGGCTCAAATTGCACCCTCTCAACTTGCTCCAGATAGCTATAGGATTCTTATGTGTTTGGGTTTAATGTGGAAGTTGAAAGGTTATGAACCCCCTACGCCTCGTGAGATTCACCATTTATATACCTTAAGGCAGGCGGGCAACAGCGGAACTTACTTTCTTCTTTCTTCGCCCGTGGAGAACTGGATCCCAGAGGGTGTGGCGAACCCTGGACAAGTAGAGATTTCTGGTGACGAGAAGAAGAAAGGATTTATCTGGGGTTTTCCTTCCTCAAATAAGAGATGGAAGAACAGTTGGTTCTTCCTAGGTGGCAAGTGGGGTAGGGACGTGTCTGCCCGTGGTCGCCTAAATCTCGCGGCGAAGAAAGTCCCTAGGCACTTCACTTCTCCCGATGCTTGGTCGAAGGCCACCTCCGTTTTGTTAGACGTAGAGATATCTCGTCTCGCTGCTCTGGCCGTCCTCCCTCTAGATGAAATGGGCCGTCCATTTCTTTTGGACCAGGATAAAATGATCGCTCAGTGGCTTTTTTCACGTTTACCCGTCAGACTTCCTCGCCGTAAGTTCTACCTGCTTTCTTTTAGTTTTATGGTTTTGCTTTCTCCATTGCTAATATTTGGTGGTTTTTCTTGTTGTGTGTGATTTTGATACTGTTTGTGACTTGCAAGCCCGGGCAGTGAAGAATTCTGAGGCTGCCAGTAAGAGACACGCTGTTGGTTTGTCCAAGGAAGGAATTGCTAGCCCGGATAGTGGCGATCCCTCAGATGGCGAGGAGGTTGGTGATATTACTGAGGGAGGGGTCGAATCGGGGCAGCCCCCTGTGCATACAGAGGCTAACGCAAATACTCATGCTGCGGCTACCCCCAGGCGTAAGGGTAAAGAGAAAGTTGGCATTTCGGGGGGGAGAGGTGTCAACGCTATCCCTATTTTTGACATGGATGTTCCTGAGGCTCCTCTTGATCCTGATCCTGCGAATGAATTGGCCCCCCAGAGCCAATAGAGGAAAACATCCAGCTGAGGGTACTCCTGACCGTGCTGCTTGACCCCCAAAACGGGCATTAAGGGTTGTGCAGTACGTTGTTTCTTCGGATGAGGAGGGTGCTGATGAGTCGGTACTCGCCGAAACTCCTTCTGCTCTAACAGCTACCCACAGGGGTCCTATTGAAGGGGCAAATACAGCGGTGCCTTCCTCCAAGGAAGCTGATGAATCATATGTCCCTGCTTCTACTCCGCCCTAAACAGCCTCTCCGTCCCAAGTGGCCTCTCCTCCGGTGGCTATGGGCGAGCCGGATGTTTCTTCAGGTCAGCCTCAACCGTCTAGTCGGTCAGAGTCGGCTGATCGACCAGGACCATCGAAACAACCTGGGGTTTCCGCTTCTGGTTCAGGTGTTGCTCATGAAGCCCCTCCCATGGGATCAAATGAAGCCGGTGAAGGAACCGTGTCTCTTTCTGATTTTTCGGCTACTGATATTTGCTCACATTTGATCAACAATGACGTATACATTGGCGAGGGCTGGGAGCATGTTAAAGGCAAACCCTGCAACAGGCAGGCTTCTGTTTTGGCCGCCCAGAAGCTCTCTGCTGAAGAGTCTTATGCTCAACAACTCGCTCATCTAAGAGAGTCTGCAGATGGTCATCTGTCCGCTCAAATAGCTGCTGAAGAGAAATTGTCTGCTGCTGAAGAGGAAGTTTGCTTGCTGAAAGAGCAATTGTTTGCTAGCCAAGAATCCCTCGTAGCACGTTTTGAGGCTGAGCGGATAGCTGAGGAGGCTAAGGAGAAAACTGAACATGAGGTGCAGGATTTGCGCAATCAATTGTCTTCACGAGAACTCATCTTCGATATTTAAAGGCTGTACTGGAGGTTGAAGCAGTTGATCGTTTTAAAAGATCCCCTGCCTACGATGCGCTTTTGCTACGCGAGTTTGAATGAGGCATGAGGCCGTCGAAGAAGTTCTTTGCCATGAAGGACCATTCGAATGAAAAGGCTCTAAGGCGCTTCGACAGGTCTCTTTAACAGCATATGGCCAGCGGAGTGGGTTCGATTAAAGAGCAGATAAAGCGATGGAAAGCCCACTGCCGCTATAACAGGACTGAGCCTCATCCCATGCATTTGGAAATCCCCAGCAAGCATGCCTTCAACACTTACTATTCTGGTCAGAAGGGCAGCTTTTCTGGTTCTGGTGCTGAACCCGATTTGGGTCCTGTTGCTGGTAGGGATTATGAACCTTTCATGCCGGATGGGGATGAAGAAGTTACCTGGCCTTCTGAAGAGGAGATCGAAGATGAGGAAGACAGCGAGGGCCCTCCTACAGCTAGTTGAGATTTAGGCTTTTAGAGACTATCTAAAATTGTAAATATTTATGTCTTTTTGCCCCTCCAATTGTAAATGACTTTTCTGTTTTATAAATTAATTTATAACTCCTTTAGCTTTATTTTTGTTCGGCTGCCTTTTTTTGAGTTTTTGGCTTGCTCAGTGTTTCACCAATTTTTTAGCATATTTTATAGCTTTGTTCAGCTGCCATTGCTGAGTTTTGGCGTACTCAGTGTTTGTCAGGACGTATCCGACCATACACCAAGTTTTTAACATATTTTATAGCTTTATTCAGCTGCCATTGCTGAGTTTTGGCGTACTTAGTGTTTGTCAGGATGTATCCGACCATACACCAAGTTTTTAACATGTTATCTATTCGGCTGCCATTGCTAAGTTTTAGCATATTATTAGGACATCTCCCTTTTTTGCTTTTTGCTTGTATTTTTTGTTTTTAGCTGGCTTTCTCAATTTCCTTCGTTTGTGATTCATGTATGTTTTTGATTGGGTGTTTCTCGCCTTTCTAGGGATTTTATTTTTCCTGTGGTGGCGATCACCGGTTTTTATAACTTGGGATTTTATTCTTTTCGCCAGTTCTCATTGCTGCGAGTATGAAACTCATTCTTACGCGATGGTAGTGGCGTACGACGGCGAATGCCCTTTGTATTTTGGCGAGTGAAATCACGAATTCTCAGCAATAAATTACTCTTTATTGAATACTTCCTGCAACTTTTGTTAACATAGTCACAAAGAAAAAATGCTAAAACTAAAACTGCCTAAGAAATAAAAGGTTGAAATAAATCCTAAAAGCAACGAAAAAAGGTCAAAGGTAATATATCTTCAGGTACTGCGCATTGCATGGCCGAGGTAGTTCGCCTAAACCCTCTCGAATAATGCGATATGCCCCGCTACGCCTGTAATTTGATAAGGCCCTTCTCACTTGTTTGCGAGTGATCCTGCGGCGAGCAACTTCCACACCTCCTCTTTTATTGCTGCACTTCTTTCTAGGTTAAAGCTTCTCCTTTTTTGCACAACCGGTTTGCATTTTTCGTTTAAAACAATCGACTCTGTTGGCTCTTCCTTTTTTATGCTCGTTTTGTCCCTTGGGTCTAGTTCAAAGGTTTCTGGATTATCTTCCTGCACTTCCTTATTTACTTCGAATATGCTTAAGGTTTCCATCCCTGCCTTATCTTTGAAGATTGATAGGTTGGCGCGGCGAGCCATCTCCTGTGATCCTTTCAATTCTCCGACTCCAATTTCTGTAGGGAATTTTATTTTCAACGCGTGGGTTGAAGTAATAGCTCGAGCTTTGTTAAGAAACGGTCGGCCAAGCAAAGCATTATACGGCCAATTATGGATGTCGACTACAACAAAGTCCAGCAGGATTGTTCGCCGGCATGGTTCTGTACCAAACCTCACCGGTAGCTTCACAGTTCCCAATGATCTCACTTCTACACCCCCGAAACCTTTCAACGGCACATGGAAGGGTTCAAGATCTTTTCTGTCCAGCCGCAACTCATCGTATACCCTGGCACTTAAAATATCAGCTGAACTCCCGTTGTCAATCATTATCCGAAGAACATCCCTGTGGGCTATTCGAACCCCCACTACGATTGCATCATTAGGCTTTGCATCAATTCCGTCTGAGTCTTCTACTGTAAACGTTATGGGGTCATGTCCTTCTCTTCCTTTCTTGGGGTTTCTTTGCACAGAATTAATCTCCATGCTTCTGCTTTCATACATCCTTTCTCGGACTTCTGACATCCTTTCTCGGTTGCTCCTCCCAGTATGGGGCCCGCCAAAAATGGTGTTTATAGTGGTGTTAGGGTTGTTTCTCCTTGGACTCTTCCTGTTCTGCCCGTTTCCTTGGCGGCTATCCTGGTGACCACCGTGCTTGTCCTCTTTCAAAGCAAAATCCTTCAAGTGCCCATCTCTGACCGTGCCAAAACCGGTTGTAAATTAACTACACTAAATTATGCTATTCAACTACGGTTATTCTAAAGGGGCACGTGGGTGGTTCACCCTTCGCAAGTGTACGAGTCGTGTGAGTAGTAAAAGGTAACGAGTAAGGGTGGTCGTTCCCACGAGGAAGTGATTAGCTACGTGAGTCTAGGTTATCATTACTTACCAATTTCTAATTCTAAAAAGTTTACTAATCAATGTTATCTAAATCAATTATTCTAAGCTTGCAATTAACTAATGATTAAGCTATATTAAGAGATGATTAAGCTAGATTAAAGATGTTAGGGGATTGACTCATTCAAGTAATTACCATATCATTAACCAATCATTCATTAAGTATATTCACAACATTCTAAGGCATGTCTTTCATTTATCAATAATGTTAAGCACAAAATCCATCATCTAACACATAATCTAATATCATAGATAAGTGATTAAGAGAGAATTTAGGAATAGTGATGTAGAGATTTTCTAATTAACTCAATCAAGAATTACTTAGAGACATCTCTATGAAATTGGTAGTGAAACATTCATACATATTGTAGGACACTATATGCATGAAATCAACTACCAAGTGTGTACAAATAGATGTATATGCAAGACATATCATCCACATATCTTATCATTAGAGTTCATAATACACACATACAAGCCTGTAACTAAATATACCACGGTGTGTATAAAGCTATCTAGAGGGGGGGTGAATAGATTTTACGCTTTTTACCCAATTTTTTCGTGTTAGTCAAAATTACGAATATACCCTCAAGATAATATAAACAAGCAAGTGTAATATGGTGCGGAAATATAAATCAACACTTGATTTTTACGTGGAAACCCTCACGGGAAAAAACCACGGGCTGTTATGTGCGCCACACACGAACCTCGAATCCACTAATTGAGATGATTACAACCTAATCCCGGTTTAATGATCTAATCCCGATCAATAAGCATCACAACTACCTAATCCCGGTATAAGTGGACCTAGTCCAATTGCTTGTGAATTAAGTAACCTAATCCCGGTCACAACACAAGACTTAATTCTCTAAGAAGAGATAATGCAACCTAAGTGAATATTATGAAATATCCAAAAATGCAATTAGAGCTAGGTTACTCTATATGCTTATCTAGGATAATGAATTTGCAATTTAAATCAATCCTAGATATAATGAGCTAAATGACATGTCAAAAAGCTTAGCTAATCAAGATGAACAAAACCTAATTAGCTATCACAAAACAACTTCTCAAACATACATCATACTAATCTCAATTTTGTATCTAAAGCATACAAAATAGCAATCAAGTAATTAATTGAGATTGCTAGATAAAATAAACACAAAATATGTAAGATATTAGTGAAAAGCTTACCAAGCAAAGTATGATGAAGATTCCATGCAAGATGACATCTAGATGATCTATGATGATGCTAGATGATGATTGATGATCATGAAATTGTGTTTGAGTAATTAAAAATGAGTTCTTTGTGTATTTTTCTTCTCTTGAAAAATATCCTAAGTATGAAGCATGAATAAGAACTCTTCTTTTTGACCTAAAATCAAGTTAGCATATATATAGAGGCCATAAGTGAAGTGAGGTCGTTTTGAAAACTCGCCAGAAAATCACTCTGTGCGCTGGTGGACCTGCGCTGGTGGACCTGCGCAGGACCAGCGCACAAGCCAATTTTGGCTTGAGCGCTGGACGACAGGCGCAGCCACCAGCGCCAGTCCAGCGGCGCCATACTGGGCGATCGGCGCTGGTGGCCGGCGCTGGTCCACACCAGCGCACGACCAGCGGCGCGCCACTGGGCGATTTGCGCCGGTGAGCGGCGCTGGTCGACCGGCGCTGGTGGACCAGCGCACAGCCCCAAAAATTGCATCCCACATGCAATTATGCAAGGGATACAAAGTCAAACAAGATGCATCCTAAAAGCCTAAATGCTATGATGTTTTCAACACAAGATGCAATCATAAAATCAAGCAAGAAGAGATGTAAATAATCATTTATGCACAACTAAAAGAAAAACAACATACAAAGATTAAACATATGCATGAGTTGTGAGTGTGTGCAACTATCTCTTCAAGACAAGAAAGCACTTAGAATATTACCTTTGGTGCTTGTCAATAATGAGGTCTTCAAAGGGCCTAATGCACTAACAACAACATTTAAACTACCCTTACAAAGTATCCCCATTTATGGTTTGATCACGAAATAAGCCAATTAAAAACAACGGGAATCCTTACAATAGCCTTAAAGAGTGAAATAACAAATAGATTGATTAAGTCAATAGTATGATTACAAGAATTACATCAATCCCTTAACAAAAGAGTTTAGTTACACATAGAATTATATAAGCATGAAAATACAAAAGAAGAGCTAAACAATCTCCCCCTTTGGCTATTTCGTGACAAAACCATCACTCACAATAAATCCTCACAACAAAATAGAAACTACGGGATTATAAAGATATTCTACATTACAAAGAGATAAGAGAATGCAAATTGAAGTCTTCAATCCTCTTGTAGAATTATCAAACCCTGAAAGAGTTTCTAACATTCCAATTCAAGTAAAGTGTGAGATTAATCATGTGAGAATAATACCAAGCATTTGCATTTTTAGAATTTAGGAACAACATTAGCAAATGTATGCAATGTATAATAAATGCAATGCTCCCCCTCAAAGGGTTACTCCCCCTCAATGTTTTATCTCCCCAAAGTGCACAATAGCTTCTCTATTTTGCAACTCCCCTTACCATTTCCTACTCCCCCTTTTTGTCATGATATAGGCAAAGGAGTAGTCCCCAACCGGGTCACTCATAGCAACGAGAGATAGAAGCATGCAAGATATGCATATACATATAAGTCACGTTATGCACTTCAATTAATTTGAGAGAAACAAGGAGATTTATTTGAGAAAATGTGTGAATCCAACATGCTTTGCATACAAGACATATAGCATTCAAGTCCAAAGTACAATGGTATTTGGCAAAGCAAATGACAAAGGTTTCTAATTCGAATTCAAACCAATTTCACCAATGTCATAGGAAAAGCAAGGATATAGAGATTATTGATTTTAATTTAAGAGTAACTATATCCAACTTTATAAGCGAAACATGGCATGAGCGACTTTGCACCCTATTTGATTTTTCCGGATAAGATATCCGTATGATAGTAACCATGTTTAACTAATAAAGAAAGAGAGACATTTGGAATGTAAATTCCTTTGAACGGATTCAAGATCCTTTATTCATTTTGAGTCTCATTAGCTTTCACACAAGTTTTGCATTTTTAAGAATATGCAATCATCAATTCATGCTTTTCATGTGAGCATGTTGTATGAATTTCATGCTTTTTCATTTAGCATAAGCATGTTATTTAAGAATCATCATGTCATGGAGATAACTATAGGTCATTCACATCATACTTCCTATGTAAATCTCCTAGTCCAAAAATGCATGTTTGAACATAAATATGACATGGATTGTAATCAAGCAAGGTTCACACTTATAGAATTTGAAAGCATATATACATATGTACAACCAAGCTTACTCAAGCAATCAAAAGAAGAAGCATAAGATATTTCAAATTTTTTGCAAGTGACAAGAATGCAAAATAGCTCTCTTTGCTTAAGTTCCCCATATGGGGTCATCACCAACCTTCATTATTGAAGGTCATGAGGTCCTATAGACCTCCCAAGTCCATTTGACTTGGATGAACCTATTTGAGACTTGTTAGTCTCGTAGCAAGCGGGTTCATTTTTCCTTATCCACATAGATATAACATTTTTCTTCCTAGTGGTCAATGGTTCTAGAGATCTAGATGTCATAGGATTATGTAAATGAATTTCTTCCTTCCTATGAGCATGCATACTAGCTCTAGCTTTCTTCTTCTCAATCATGCTTTTAACTCTACACATCTTAATGTAACGAAAGCATTTTGGTCTAATATGACCATTAACACCACAAAAATGACATGTAGGGACAAAGTTAGGAATCATACCATGTCCATGTGCATGCATAGGAGCCTTCCCATGTCTTTGTGGTTGTCTTGGTTGTTGGATAGGATCTCTCCTTCTTTGTTGTTGACCAAGACTTGGTTGCTTCCTTGGTTGAGTTTGCATGATTGGTCTCTTCCCTTGATGGAGTTGAATTTGAGGGAAGTTAGCATGAGGAACTCTTGTAGGTTGAGCTTGAGGTTGTCTTCTTGGAACTACCTTCACTTGTGCACTATGAGAGCATTGTCCTAGATCAATCTTCTTCCTAGGAATTTGCACCGGTGAAGCTTCTTTGTAGCTCAAGCTCTTGACAAACACGGTCTTGTTAGGAGTGGAGGACTCCTTACCATCTTCAAACCCAAGACCTCTCTTGTCACAAAGACTTTTTCCAACACCTAACATGTGGTCAAGTTTTTCGGTGCTAGAAACTATCCTAGTCCTTGGCCCATTGGCCTCTTCAAGCTCTCTTTTTAGATCCTCTTCATTCCTCTTAGATAAGTCTAACTCCTTTCTTAGCTTATCTTCAATATTCTTAGATCTATCCACTTGTTCACTTAAGTGGTCAACATGAGCCAAAAGGTCTAGATTCTCTTCTCTCAATCTTTGTATCTTTTCCTTGGTCTTCATTGCTAAGCTTTTAAACTCAGTGCGGTATTCATCTAGAACCTTTTTCTTCACATATCCATTTGTGGAGTTAGATGAAGAGTCATCTTCACTAGAGTCACTTTCTTCTTGACTCTCATTCTCTTCTTCATTGTAGGAGATTGGAAAGGCAAAATAGTTGTTCTCACAATCATTCAAGCTTGAGGGACTTCCTTCACAAACTTTCACTTTGTTGTCCTGCTTGTGAGAGCAACCTAATGCCAAGAATTTTGCCACAACCTCTTCATCACTTTCACTTGAAGTGGCGACCTCCTCTCTTTCATCTTCCAAGTTAGCACAATCCTTGGAGATATGCCCGAATCCTCCACATTCGTAGCATTGAATCTTCTCTCTTGAAGACATCTCATGATATGGCTTGACATTCTTGATTGTGTTCTTCTTCTTCTTGATGTCATTCCCCTTTGAGCCATAACCACTCTTTTGTAGATTCAAGAACTTCTTGAAACCTTTGGCAATGAGTGCCATGTCTTCATATGAGTCATCCTCCTCCTCTTCCATCTTGGATGTCTTCAAGGCAATATCCTTTTTCTTCTTAGGAGGAGATGTGGTAGCCTTTCTTGATTCATAGGCTAGAAGTCTTCCAATGACTTCACTCGGCTTCATTTCCTTGTAGGTGTCATTTTCTTCTAAAGCCGTCACTTTAGGTTCGAACCTCTCAGGAAGTGATCGCATAATCTTTTGCTTGATCCTTCTATCCGAGTAAGGATCACCAAGTTGGTGACTTTGGTTCACAATGTCCATTAGTCTCACTTGGAAGTCATTGAAATGCTCGTGCTCTTCCATCCTAATGGTCTCAAACCGAGTTTGAAGGACTTGAAGCTTTGAGTCCTTGACAACCTCGGTGCCTTCATGTGCAACTTCTAGGATGTCCCATGCCTCTTTAGCAATCCTAGTAATTTGAATCAGTTTGTACTGATTTTCACTCACTGCACATCGAATGGCATGAATAGCCTTGTTGTTCCACATGGAGTCAATAAATTCTTCAGGACTCCACTGTGCCTTAGGCTTGAGAACTTCTTCTCCTCCATCCGTAGGAGTCATCATAGGTGGAGCATATCCATCTTCAACCGCCATCCACGCCCTATCATGGATTTGGCATATGTATGCTTCCATCTTCCCCTTCCATGAGGAGTAATTATCGCCGGTGAGCAACGGTGGCCTCACACTCGACGCTCCCTCTTTGCCCATCCCGAAACCACTCATAGTGTTTGGATGAATGCAAATGAGATGAATGCAAAATGTATGAACAAATCCAAAAATCACACAAGATGCAAAACACACCAAAATGAGCAAGGATCACCTATGTATGTCTAGGAACCCGCTCTGATACCAATTGTAACTAAATATACCACGGTGTGTATAAAGCTATCTAGAGGGGGGGTGAATAGATTTTACGCTTTTTACCCAATTTTTTCGTGTTAGTCAAAATTACGAATATACCCTCAAGATAATATAAACAAGCAAGTGTAATATGGTGCGGAAATATAAATCAACACTTGATTTTTACGTGGAAACCCTCACGGGAAAAAACCACGGGCTGTTATGTGCGCCACACACGAACCTCGAATCCACTAATTGAGATGATTACAACCTAATCCCGGTTTAATGATCTAATCCCGATCAATAAGCATCACAACTACCTAATCCCGGTATAAGTGGACCTAGTCCAATTGCTTGTGAATTAAGTAACCTAATCCCGGTCACAACACAAGACTTAATTCTCTAAGAAGAGATAATGCAACCTAAGTGAATATTATGAAATATCCAAAAATGCAATTAGAGCTAGGTTACTCTATATGCTTATCTAGGATAATGAATTTGCAATTTAAATCAATCCTAGATATAATGAGCTAAATGACATGTCAAAAAGCTTAGCTAATCAAGATGAACAAAACCTAATTAGCTATCACAAAACAACTTCTCAAACATACATCATACTAATCTCAATTTTGTATCTAAAGCATACAAAATAGCAATCAAGTAATTAATTGAGATTGCTAGATAAAATAAACACAAAATATGTAAGATATTAGTGAAAAGCTTACCAAGCAAAGTATGATGAAGATTCCATGCAAGATGACATCTAGATGATCTATGATGATGCTAGATGATGATTGATGATCATGAAATTGTGTTTGAGTAATTAAAAATGAGTTCTTTGTATATTTTTCTTCTCTTGAAAAATATCCTAAGTATGAAGCATGAATAAGAACTCTTCTTTTTGACCTAAAATCAAGTTAGCATATATATAGAGGCCATAAGTGAAGTGAGGTCGTTTTGAAAACTCGCCAGAAAATCACTCTGTGCGCTGGTGGACCTGCGCTGGTGGACCAGCGCAGGACCAGCGCACAAGCCAATTTTGGCTTGAGCGCTGGACGACAGGCGTAGCCACCAGCGCCAGTCCAGCGGCGCCATACTGGGCGATCGGCGCTGGTGGCCGGCGCTGGTCCACACCAGCGCACGACCAGCGGCGCGCCACTGGGCGATTTGCGCCGGTGAGCGGCGCTGGTCGACCGGCGCTGGTGGACCAGCGCACAGCCCCAAAAATTGCATCCCACATGCAATTATGCAAGGGATACAAAGTCAAACAAGATGCATCCTAAAAGCCTAAATGCTATGATGTTTTCAACACAAGATGCAATCATAAAATCAAGCAAGAAGAGATGTAAATAATCATTTATGCACAACTAAAAGAAACACAACATACAAAGATTAAACATATGCATGAGTTGTGAGTGTGTGCAACTATCTCTTCAAGACAAGAAAGCACTTAGAATATTACCTTTGGTGCTTGTCAATAATGAGGTCTTCAAAGGGCCTAATGCACTAACAACAACATTTAAACTACCCTTACAAAGTATCCCCATTTATGGTTTGATCACGAAATAAGCCAATTAAAAACAACGGGAATCCTTACAATAGCCTTAAAGAGTGAAATAACAAATAGATTGATTAAGTCAATAGTATGATTACAAGAATTACATCAATCCCTTAACAAAAGAGTTTAGTTACACATAGAATTATATAAGCATGAAAATACAAAAGAAGAGCTAA
Source organism: Acer saccharum (assembly GCA_030490815.1). Lineage (NCBI taxonomy): Eukaryota > Viridiplantae > Streptophyta > Magnoliopsida > Sapindales > Sapindaceae > Acer > Acer saccharum. The sequence continues at coordinate 33,207,587 of CM059873.1, forward strand.
ACAAACCCATCCAGATTCGTTTCTTGCGCAAGAAGGCTCCTCCTAGCAATCCAAGCACAATATCCTTCTAGAGCAACTCCAAAGGATCAAGTCTAGGTAACTCAAGGTGGTGTTTGGCTACCTAGAAAGTGATGGAAAAATGATAAGAACACTACACTAAAGTTGAGAGAGTTATTCTCTCTCTTAAAACTAAACTAAGATTTTTTTTTTTGACCTATCAGCCGCCGCCGCCCCTCCCTTCCCTGTTCCAGATTCCTCTTGCCTGAATCCGCCATTGTCTCCCTCACCTCTCCATTCCGGTTGCAGATCCCGATCGAGCTTCGCCAGTGTCCGTCACGCCTTCGATCTTCGCCCATTCCCGTCGCTCGTCAGGCCGCTGCTCCTCACGATCGCAGTTCCGTCGGTTCCGTCGCTCCGTTTGCGCCTGTTCCGTCAGAGTTCAGTCGCCCGTCCGGCCAGCTCGCGACCGTCGCCCGATCTTGGCACACCGCCAAGCTTCCGCCGGTCTTCTGCGTTTTTTGTTTGTTGAGAGGAGCTTTGATTTCAATATTATTATACAGTATTGTTGTGTAGTATAATTCTTTATTATACACATAATTTAATATAATTTTATCAGTATTGTTGTGTGATCTCACATGTTTGCTTAGATCTATGGCTTCTTTGGAGTTATCGGATCTTTTTCCTGAACTTGAACCGCAGGTTAGAGCCCCTTCAATCCAAACTGACTCTCGTATGGATGGACTTTCAAAACCCAAAACAGTAATGAAATCTTATGCCCAAGCAATCTCCTCCGCTATTGCTCCGATTTCTTCAGCACCGAAGAAAAAAGGTGACTATGTTGCTATCAAAGTCAACCCGAAAGCTTATGAAGAACGGTTGAAACTCTGTAGTTACTCTCTTATCGGTCGAGTTGTCTTGTCAAAGGGAGAGGAACCATGGAAGATATTGGCTCTCAAAGAAAAACTTCAATCTATTTGGAAATTGAACTCTCAATGGCGCCTCATTTCTCTTGGACGGGGATTCTTCCAGATACTTTTGAATTCCGAGGAAGATAAAGCACAAGTTTGGGGCATCGGATCACTTCATTTGAAGCCTGGAATTCTAAGGCTTCAACCATGGACTCAGAACTTTAATCCCAACACACAGCGCACGACGAATGCTCAAATTTGGGTGCGGTTTTATGATTTGCCTTGGGAGTTTTGGCACCCTCAAATCCTTTCAGACATGGCACGTGGGGTCGGTATTCCTTTAAAGTTTGACAGAGCTACCCTGGAGGGTGATTATGGCCACTTTGCTCGCATGTTGATTGATGTTGACCTTTCTAAACCGTTACCAGATTCTATCATGATAGAGGTTGGGGAAGATTGCTTATTTCCGACTCTTTTCTTTGAGAATGTTCCAAGTTTCTGCTCGATTTGTTGCTCAATTGGTCATTCAGCCACCTCCTGTCATCATGCGACCCGATTTACAGGAAATGTCACCACTGAGTCAAAAGACAAGAATCTGGAAAGGGGAAGATCCAGAATTAGACAAGAGTACAGACCAAAACATCAGTCAAGAGATGTTCCGACCTCTCATGTTTTGGAGAATATTAAGTCAGGTATTGATGCCATTGCGACTAAACCCGATGAGGCTGCAACCTCTCTACCAAACAAGACAGCTTTAGACCCAGTTGCCTCTTCTAGTTCCCTCAGGGCGATCATTCCCACTGGACAAGGAGAGGCCTTGAAAAATACTGTTCTTTTAGATGACTCCACAGACCCATTACACACTGAGCGTGTAGATGATGTTGATGACATGACAGATCCTATTATTGTTCATCTGGATCCTTTGTTAGATCCTCCTGTGGTAGAGCCAATTTTTCATACTCTTGAGGGTGAAGTTAGTTCTGAAACAGATAGCGAAGGCACCGAATCAGACTTCAGCCACCCCACCGAAGGAGTCTCTTGGGCAGATCAATTGGAAGATTCAGGTTGGAAGGAAGTTACTGCCAAAAAAGGTAAGAAGAATAAAAAACAGGTTGTTAGTGTTGTTTCGCCCAAAACTAGGGCTGCTAAGAATAAATTGTTACATAAATGATTGTCCTCTATTGGAACTGTAGAGGTATTGCAAACAGTGATACCCAACGTACTTTGAAAGATTTCTGTTCTCGTCATAAACCGAATTTTGTTTGCATTGCTGAACCGCTGTATGTTTTTGATTCAATTTCTTCTACTTTTTGGCGCTCTATGGGGTTACACTTTATTGGTTCTAATGCTAGAGGTACTCCTAGTATGTGGATTTTTGGGTCTACTGCTTTTCAAGATGCTACTATTGTTTTGTCTCACGCTCAACATGTTACTGTTTCTGCTAAGTATTGTGGGATTGTCCATCGGATCTCTTTTGTTTACGCCAGCGTGAACTACATCACCCGTAGATCTCTTTGGAACTCTCTTATGGACATTGCTAGTTCAGATGATCCGTGGCTTGTGCTTGGAGATTTCAACTCGGTTTTAGGCGCTCATGAGACTACTGGTACTGTTTCTAGTATCTCCTGTGATGATTTCCGTGCTGCTTTAACGGTCTGTGATCTTATTGACATTGAAACGAAAGGTGTTTCTTATACTCGCATCGGTCGGGGTAGGCGTGGTATGGTTCTTTCTCGATTAGACAGAGCTGTTTGCTCCCATTCTTTTCTGGCCGCTTGGTCACAGATATCCTGTGTTACCTTGCCTAGATCACATTCAGATCATCACCCTTTGTTGGTTTCTTGTGCTGCGGGTACTTCGCCGGGTCCACGGCCATTCAGGTTTCAAGGTATGTGGGTTTCTCATCCCTCCTTTCTTAATTTGGTTAGATCGGTTTGGTCTTCCTCTGTCACTGGGAGTGGTGCTGGGATTGTTGTTCAGAAGTTGAAGCTGTTGAAAATAGCTTTGAGGAGGTGGAATTGGGAGGTGTTTGGGGATATTGCCTTGAATGTCACTAATGCTAATGAGAAGGTGATGCTTATTCAGGGCAGAATTGGTTCTGAAGGTTTTTCAGATGATCTTTTTCGCCTTGAGACTGCCGCTCTTGCAGATTTGGATAGGGTTCTAAAACAACAGGAGATTTTTCTTAAAGAGAAAAGTAGAGTCAGGTGGCTTGCTGAGGGTGATCGGAACTCTAAATTTTTTCATTCTCTACTGAAGCGTAGAGGGGGAAATAAGCCTCTTTCCTCTATTCAAATTGGTGAGAATATTTCTTCTGATCCTGCTGAAATTGGTGAGCATGTTTCCTCTTTTTATCAGCATCTCTTTTCGGATCCTGGCAACGATAGTTCAGATTTCTCTTTGATTAGAGAGCATGTGCCTTCCCTGGTTACTGTTGATGAGAATGCTTCGATTCTTAGGGTTCCCTCTTTTGATGAAGTGAGGCATACGGTTTTTTCCATGGATCCTCTGAGTGCTCCTGGTCCTGATGGTTTCTCGGGCAGATTTTATTCTCATTGTTGGGAAATTGTGGGACATGATGTGGTTTTAGCTGTGCAGGATTTTTTTCACACTGGTCGAGTTTTTCCGGGTTTGAATTCTAATTTCTTGGTCCTTATTCCGAAGCTTCCAAATGCTCTTTTGATCGATCAGTTTCGTCCGATTGCTCTTGGTAATTTCCTGTTTAAGGTTATCACTAAGATTATTGCTGATCGCTTGGCCGAAATTTGCTCTCGCATTATCTCTCCTAATCAATTTGGTTTCATTAGGGGTCGTCAAATCGGCGACTGTATTGCCGGTACTTCTGAATGTTTTAATGTATTGAATAATGGTAGTCGCGGTGGGCACTTGGCTTTAAAAATAGACATTCGTAAGGCTTTTGATTCCATTAGTTGGCCTTTTCTCTTTGAAGTCCTTCGGTGTTTTGGCTTCTCTGAGATTTTTATTGGTTGGGTTGAGGCTATTTTTGATTCTGCTAGGATCTCAGTGCTTATTAATGGTTCCCCTCAAGGCTATTTCCCCTGTTCGCGTGGTGTGCGGCAAGGTGATCCTCTCTCCCCTCTTCTTTTTTGTTTGGCAGAAGATTTTTTGAGCAGATACCTTACACATTTAGTAGACTCGGGCTCTTTGACTTCTATCTCTTCTCCAGCTAGGATGCGTGCCCCTTCTCATTTTCTCTATGCTGATGATGTTATCCTCTTCTGCCGGGCTTCTCCTCAGAATTTACAAGTGATTTTAGATGCTTTTGCTCTCTATGGCTCTCTCTCGGGTCAGCGGGTTAATTGGGAGAAATCTTCCATATTTTTTGGCAAAAACATCTCTGGGCCTCGAATTGCTAATTTTCTCTCCATGTCTAGGATGCGCAAGGGTGGTGATTCTATGACTTATCTAGGGGTCCCTCTTTTCTTTGGTGCGCCTAAACGTCGATGGTTGATCCCATGGGCTGATAAAATTAAAAGTAAACTGGAATCGTGGAAGGGTTTCTCTCTTTCAATGGCAGGTCGGTTATGTCTTATTAATTCTGTGATTACAGGTTCCTTCTTGCATTCTTTTCAAGTTTATCGTTGGCCTTCATCTCTTTTAAAAGATTTAAATGCTGCTATTCGGAATTTTTTTGGACTGGTTCAATCGATGGTCGTAAATCTGTCCAAGTTGCCTGGAGTTCTTGTTGTAAACCTAAAGATGGCGGTGGTATTGGTGTTAAAGACCTTGGTATTCTTAACAAGGCCATGCTTAAGAAGTTCACTTGGAGGTTGTTAACTGAGGAGTCTTTCGTATTCACTTATCTTCGGGCTAGGTTTTTCACCCAGGATCACAGACCTAGAACATGGTATGTTGTTTCTTCTGTTTGGCCAGGGCTAAAATTGCATTATACTCCCCTGATGATTGAGTCTAGGTGGCTGGTTGGTCGTCACTCTAAGGTTCGTTTTTGGACGGATAACTGGTTGGGAGACCCGTTGATTAATCTGGTTGAGGATAGGTCTTCGTTACAGCCTCCGTTGGATTCTGTTGTGGGTGATATTTACTCAGATGCCACGGGTTGGGATATTCCTGCTTTTTTTAAAGCTTCTCATCCAGTTGTTGCTTCTGAGATTGAGAAGGTGGTGGTCAGTACTGACCCAGATTCGTTAGTTTGGACATGTTCCTTGGATGGTGCTGTTTCTTGTAAATCTGCTTATAATTCTCTTTCTGAAGTTAGGAGTTCTGTTTTTTGGGGTAAGCAGATTTGGGCGTCTTTTATTCCTCCTTCTCGCTCTGTCCTCATTTGGCGTTTGTTTCATGGTAAGATTCCTACGGACATTGCGTTGCGTGCCAGGGGCTTTATTTCTCCTTCTCGTTGTCGGTTTTGCTGTGCTGCAGAGGAAGACTTACGGCATCTTTTTCTTGATTGTCTTTTTGTTCGTGGGTTGTGGGATGCTGTTTCCTCTACTTTTGGCCATAAGCTCAAGTTGGATGGTACTTGTTTGGACCTTTGGCAAGAGGCTATGAGGGTTGTCTTTAGCACTCAAATGCAAGCTCTCTGGCGGGTTTCTATCATCACGGTTTTCTGGGTGGTGTGGTTCCTCCGGAATCAAGCTACCTTTGAGGATGGCAAGCCTGTTTTTGCCGATGCTCTTTCCATGATTTGGCGTTCCGTTCGTGAGGCAGACTCCCTTCAGTCTGGCACTATGAAGAATTCTGTGGCTGAGCTTCAGACTCTTCAACGGCTTCATGTCTCTAGTCGTCCTCCCAAGGCTCCTCGCATTTTAGAGGTTAATTGGCGCCCTCCACCGCCGGGCTGTCTTAAGGTTAACACGGACGGGGCTGCTTTTGGTAGTCCTGGTCTTGCTGGTTGTGCAGGGGTTTTTCGCACTTGCAGGGGTTTCGTTAGAGGTTGTTTTGCTATTCCTCTTGGTGTCTGCTTTGCTTTTGAGGCTGAATTAGCCGCTGCTATTCACGCCATTGATTATGCTTGGACTTTTGGCTGGCATCGGTTATGGTTGGAGAGCGATTCGACTTTTGTAGTGAATATCCTTCGCTCTAGATCTCGTAAGGTTCCTTGGCGTTGGCGCCCTGCATGGGATAGGTGTTTGCGTTTAATCTCTCAAATGGACTTTGCTGTCACTCATATTTATCGGGAGGGTAACCAAGTTGCTGATAGTTTAGCTTCCAGGAGCCCCAGTATCGTCTCTCCTACATGGTGGTGGACAGCTCCTAGTTTTTGCAATTCTTTTATTTTCAACGATTTTTGTTGCAGACCTTCTTTTAGGTTCTGTTAATCTGCTTTCTTTTTTGTTTTTTTCTGTTCTCTTTTGTTTTCTTTCTTTTTTTTCTTTAATAATATGTTGGGCTCGACCCCAACAACCTTATCAAAAAAAAAAAAAAAAACTAAACTAAAGTAAGTTACAAAAACTAATATCTAATGATTACTAATTACTAAGTGTAGTGTGTAGTATATGGTGTATATTAACTTACAAACTAAGATAGATATGATAGATATTTTATCTAAGATAATTATATGGAAAAATATCTCAAAAATATCTAAGTGGGAAGGGTTTTTGGGCAAGCTAAACTGATTGGAGAGCAAGTGGGACGAGCTGCATTTCTTCCAGGCGTTCCGACGACTTCATGCACTCTGGCCGGCGGGTTTGTTCTCGCCGGCGTGAATTCACCGTGAAAACGAAGGGTTTTCGGTGAGTTCTAACCTTCGGGATTGCGGGCTTGTTCCCACCGCACGAAATCACTGACTTCTCGCGAGTTTGGTCGCCTTTGGAGCGGGAAAGAAGCCGCTGGAAGGAAGCTTCCAAGCTTGGTTGGCCATGGTGGTTTGAAGACTTGGAGGAGAGTTGGTGGAGAGAGAATCACGTGCATGGGAGGTCGAAAATGGTGGTAAATGGACCGGGGAAGTTCCGGCCGTCATTTTGGGTAGAGAACGGTCGGAAAAACCACCGGAAATGGGTCAGAATGAGTCGTGTCAACGTCGGGTCTGCACCGGGTCGCTGGGTCGTCGGGTCGGGTCGGGTCGGGTCACACGGGTCGTCTGACCCGTCTACATGAAGAAGACGATGACATCATCGCTGAAGTCACGCTGACGCACGGATGGCCAAAACTACGTCGTCTGCTTGCTGACGTGGCGCGTTGCTGCGTGTTTTGACTGGCAAATATCACAATGCACCCCTATATTCTTCCTGTAAGGATTCCCTTTAATTGATTGGCTTATTTTGTGGTCAAACCACATGTTGGGGTTTGGTTGTAAGGGTAGTCTAGGTGATTAGTTGAAGATCAAGACCCTTTTCAAGACCTCAAGGTTGATAAGCACCAAAGGTAAAATTCTATGTGCTTACTTGTCTTGAAGAGATAGTTGCACACACTCACAACTCATGCATATGTTTAATCCTTGTATGTTGTGTGTCTTATTTGAGTGCCTTAATGCTCATTAACATCTCTTCTTGCATGTTAGTTTGATTGCATCTTGCATATCCAATTGCCTTGTCATGCTTAGAATTAGGATTGCATTTTTGCACTGGGCGCTCCCAAAAGCGCTCTACAAAAGCGCTCTACGAACAGCCCCCGTTGGGCGCTGTACAGACCTGATCGATTTAATTCGAGCGCTGTAGAGGCGCTCTACAAAGCGCTCTACTAAGCGCTCTACTAAGCGCTCTACGTAGAACGACCTCTCTGATGGCGCTCTACAAAGCGCTCTACGTAGAGCGCCCCTCTGTTTTCTCACGAGAACAGAGCAGTGGGCTCTACAAAGCGCTCTACGTAGAGCGCCCCTCTGTTTTCTCACGAGAACAGAGCAGTGGGCTCTACAAAGCGCTCTACGTAGAGCGCCTATGGCAAAATTGTGGTGTCACTTATCAAAACGACCACACTTCATCTTGACACCCTATATATATGCCACCTTGACTTTAGGTCAATTAAGTGAGTTGATTTTCTGATTTCATACTTAGAACATTTTTCAAGAGAAGAAAATTACAAAGAACTCACCTTTAACCACTCAAATCAAACCCCTTTTGCATCAAATTTCATATTGCATCTTCTATGTCTATATAGAGTGCATCCATGTATGGGTTTGCATCATCACAACTTGCTTGGTAAGATTTTGATTAATTTCATCTTATTTTAGTATTTTAAATACCAAGCCATCTCTTTTAAATTACTTGTATGTTTTAGATCATATGCTAAATACAAGTTAGAGATTATTTGTGATGAAAATGATTGAGTGTTGTTTTTGATAGATATCTAGGTTTTTATAATCTATGATTATCTATGCTATTTGACATGTCATTTAGCAATTAATATCTAGGATTGCTTTAATTGCAAATTCATCATCCTAGGTAAGCATCTAGAGTACCCTAGCTCTATATTGCATATTTGGATATCATTGCATATTCACATAGGGTTGTGCATCTCTTTTGAGAGATTGAAGTCTTGTGTGATTGACCGGGATTAGGTCAGACACCGGGAATAGGTGGTCACATAAGCAAGTAGGACTAGAGCCACTTTTAAAGGCCCGCGTGGTAGAAGTGGGGGGTTATTGACCGGAGTGTTAGACGAGGTCTACATAGGTTGTAAACTCCATTTCAATTAGTGGATTTTGAGGTCCGAGTGTGGCGCACTAAACAGCCCGTGGTTTTTCCCAGTGGTTGGGTTTTCCACGTAAACATCAAGTGTCATTTATTATTTCCGCATCTTATTACACTTGTATGTATTGTTGACTTGCTAGGGGTATTTTCGTAAAATTGACATGCACGCGAAAATTGGGTAAAAATTAGATAAAATCTATTCACCCCCCCTCTAGCTTTATATTAAACACGCCTCCAGAACTTACACTTCCTTAATCACCAAATCTGCAATAATTCCTCCAGAATTGCACTTTGACCCCTGATTCTCCCAAATGACATATTTGCCCTCTTTTGCCCCGATTTCGCTACTTTTCTCCACTTTGGTCCAAAATACCCTTGATGAGCTGAAATACCTGAAAAACACTTATTTACAATATTAAATACCAAAAAGGGCTCGGAAAACGATTACAAAAGCCAAGTAAGGGAGCGCTAAATGTGAACATTTGGAGCGCGATCAATCTCTGATCAGGCTCTCAATATAATCACGCAGCTGGAAACATTTTGAAGTTTCATGCCTATTATCTTTGTGAAATCGGCAGTATTTAGTTGTATCTCTTCTGGCATTTACTGATTGCTGCTGAGGATGTTAGGATTCCCGTTGTTTTTAATTGGCTTATTTCGTGATCAAACCACATGTGGGGATACTTTGTAAGGGTAGCTTAGATGTTTGTTATTGCTTAGGCCCTTTTGAAGATCTCACCATTGTCAAGCACCAAAGGTAATATTCTAAGTGCTTACTTGTCTTGAAGAGATAGATGCACACACTCACAACTCATGCATATGTTTAATCCTTATATGTTGTGTGTCTTTTATGTGTGCCTTAATGCTCATGAACATCTCTTCTTGCATGTTAGTTTGATTGCATCTTGCATATCCAATTGCCTTGTCATGCTTAGACTTAGGATTGCATTTTTGCACTGGGCGCCCCCAAAAGCGCTGTACAGAAGCGCTGTACGAACAGCGCCCATTGAGCGCTGTTCAGACCTGATCGATTTAATCGGTCGCTGTTGGGTCGCTGTTGGGGCGCTGTACGTGGCGCGGTACAGAGCGCTGTACGTACAGCGCCACTCTGTTTCCTCGTGAAAACAGAGCAAGGGCGCTGTACAGGCGCTGTACAATGGCGCTCTACGTACAGCGCCCATGGCAAATAGTGGGCAAACTTATCAAAACGACCACACTTTGTTTTGGCCCCCTATATATATGCCACTTTGACTTTAGGTCAATTACAAGAGTTCATATTCAGATTTCATACTTAGGATATTTTTCAAAGAGAAGAAAAATTCCAAGAACTCATTTTTAATTACTCAAACACCTTTTCCATGATCATCAATCATCATCTAGCATCATCTTAGATCATCTAGATGACATCTTGCATGGATTCTTCATCATACTTTGCTTGGTAAGCTTTTCACTAATATCTTACATATTTTGTGTTTCTCTTATCTAGCAATCTCAATTTAATTACTTGTATGTGATTTTATATTTGTTGAATACAAGATTGAGATTAGTATGATGTATGTTTGAGAAGTTGTATTGTGCTAGCATATTAGGTTTTTGTGCTTGATATTGATTAGCTAAACTAATTGACATGTCATTTAGTTTTGATATCTAGGATTGTTCTTAATTGCATATTAATCATCTTAGATAAGCATATAGGGTTTCCCTTGCTCTATGTTGCATTTTGGATATTTTCATATATTCACTTAGGGTTGTATTCTCTTCAAGAGAAGCTAAGTCTTGTGTGTAGCAATCGGGATTAGGTTGCTTAGATCGCAAGCAAATTGGACTAGGTTCACTCATACCGGGATTAGGTAGGTGTGTGATTACTACCGGGATTAGGTTGTAATCGTTTGCACATTTAGTGGATTCGAGGTTCGAGTGTGGCTTACTTACATAGCCCGTGGTTTTTCCCGTGAGGGTTTCCACGTAAAAATCAAGTGTCAATTTAATTTCCGCACCATATTACACTTGCTTGGTTATTTTATCTTGAGGGTAAGTTCGTAATTTTGACTAACACGAAAAATTGGGTAAAAAGCGTAAAATCTATTCACCCCCCCTCTAGATAGTTTTATACACACCGTGCATTAATTAGTTTCAGAGGATATTTGACGAGTCCTTTGTCTTATACCACAGAGAGTATTTCTTCCTGATCACCAGTTAAAGGGGTGTAATGGTTGTACCTTCCTCGAAACCTATTGGCTCGAGTGTTTCCCCTGCTTTCCCTTGGATGTCCCTTTTGGCCCTTCTCGTCTCTCTGGTGGTCGCGTGACTGCGTCTTCTTGTCATCCTTATGTTCTAATTTTGAGTCAGGCTTGTGTCCATGTACGTAGCTACCCCCTTGTGCTACTTCTTCCTCTTCTGTCAGTGCATAGTCGCCAGCTATCTCTATCATCTCCTCATAAGTTTTCGGTCTATCTCTTCGCAGGTCAAAGGATAATCGCCCACTTTGTAATCCATTGGTGAAAGCGGCGATAACAGCTACATCGTTGGCGTCCTCAATTTGAGCAACCTCCTTCCCGAATCTTGCTAGGTACTTCTTGATCGACTCATTGCGCTCCTGCTTCAAGTTTGACAGATGAGCGAGTGACTTTCTTCTCTGCACACTCCCCATGAATTGCCTTATGAATGCCTTGCTGAGGTTTGAGAAACTGCTTATACTTCCAGGTGGAAGTCTTCCAAACCACTTGGAGGCGAGGTCGCTGAATGTTTGTGGGAAGGTGAGGCACAATAGCCCGTCATTGGATGAGTACTGGGCCATAACATTACGGAACCGGTGAACATGCTCCTTCGGATCCCTGTTCTCCTTATACTGCTCAATGGTTGGCATTCTGAATCTGTCTGGAAATTGGGTGCGAGCGATATTTTCAACGAATGGGCTATCTGACTCATCATCCGAAGATCCGTTACGACCATACCTTCGTGCCATTGCTGAAACCTTTCTTGATAGCTCTTGTAGGGTGACATCTCGCTGACCAGTTGGTTCTCTTGCTGGATCGAGTCTGCTCTTGATTGTTATCCTCCTATAATTGCCTGTGTCATCCGGGCTCCTTCGATCTTCTGTGCTCTCGGATCTTCTCCGCCGTGCCCTTTTGGATCGTAATTCCCTTCGTGGACGAGGACTCTTATCTTCAGACGAGATAGAACGGTGTCTCCACCGGTTCCTTTGGTATGTGTCATTGGAATTGACCCCATGTGTTCGTATCTGGTCTCACTCCTCCCTAGATTCTTCATTCATCACACCTTTTCCCTTCCTTTGTTTTGTCCCTTCGAAATCCTCAAGGTGATCCTGGGGAGTCTCCTCAGTGGATTGTCTTGCTTGAGCATCGGGGGTTGCAATGTGAACTTCCGACCTTAGTCTTTCGAGCGACTGGATTCCAGGAGTGGTTAACTCATAGGGAGAAGAGACTCCCAGTCCTATGGGAAGCGAAAGCCCTATTTTGCCAACCTCGCTGATTAAGTTTACCATTGCAGTTTGAAAGTGCTGCAGAACCCCGGGGTCGGTTGCCCTAGTTCCTGGCGTTGCTGCCGATTGTTCCCCGATCGTCACCGCCCTATCTCCTATCGGCACGGTTGGTTCAATAATTAGATCTCCGCTGGAGTTACCATCCTTGTCGCTGTCGTTGTTCATATTTTTCAACTCGCAAGGGTTCCTCGAAGTTTCTGTTCTGGATCCCCCTCCCTCTAGCGCCAATTGTTGACGGTGAAATTTGGATTGCCACGCACTCAACAATTATATCAATCCAATGTAAAACAAGAAAATAATCAATGCATGCAAAAGACAGGTTTTACGTGGAAAACCCTTGAATAGGAAAAAACCACGGCGCCCCAGAGGGCAGTAAGATAATACTAGGTTTCTTGCCTCGTTTACACACTCAGATCTCTCATACAATTGCTCTCTTCTCTCCGTCTTTGAACCCTTCCATTGTGGGATAAGTGGTTCTATTTATACATGATAGTTAGGGTTTTCCCTAGTCCTAATTGTGTTGGTGGTAGGATTTCCTCCTTGATTTGCGTTAGGAATCCCAAGTCGTAATGGATTAGGATTTCCTTTTTATTCTGACTTCTCTGTCATGAGTTTGGTCTTCCCTCATCTTCCTATAATTTCTCGCTGTTATGGGTTTTCTTGGAAGTCACGGTTTTATTTCTGTGTTTCTGTCGAGTCGGTTCGGGTCCAGTATGCTAATGCAGCGAACACCTTCACTCTTGGATATTACCCTTCGGCGACCACGTTTCTATCTTTGGCGAGTATATATCTAGCTCTGGCGACCACACCTTTGACTTATTGGCTTTAAAACGTTTGACATGCTAATTGGTCACGTCTTTCTCCTTTGACCCGGTCAACGAGTGACGTGGCAACCTTTTCTTCAGCTTTTATTGACTCTTTTGATGACGTGTCTGCTTGGCGAATTTATACATGCAACAAACACATTTAAAAAAAATCATTTTGTTGAGTACCAACGACGGCTCATCAATATTGGCGCCGTTGCCGGGGAATTAAAGCGGTTGTTGAATCAATTAACTTTTCTTTGTAGGTTTTTATTAATTTTTAGTCTTTTTGTTCTTTTTTACTTCTTTGGTAGTTTTTGTTTCTTTTGTTTCCGGATTCTATGGATTTCCTCACAGATTATTAAGGGCCGAGCTACGAGACTCATGGGAATAGCTTTAATATGGATTGGTGGATGAATCAAGATTCCTCCTCATCATACCAATCAAACACCATTGATAATGAGAGGAAAATTTTCATGGAGGATCACTTTTGGGAGACTGAGATATTTCAAGCTTTTCAACGAGAGACCATGGAGTTGTTCCAGTCCGCACAACAAGCACATGAGGAGAAGATGACCAACCATGTGGTTTTTAGTTGACCGGATCAATCACTAGAATCTGTTTATCCCAAGTAAGGGAGGACAAGGAGCCGTGTACACGCTCTTGTACAAGTATTTGAGAAGGGTGCGGAAGTTGAGGAAGAACCGCCAAATACCCAAGGGCGATGCACGAAAGTTGAGGAAAAAATATGTTTGCTTCAAGAGAAGTTAGTGGAAACCTCCCAATGAAAGGAAGAGTTGGAAAGAAAAATACAACTCATGATGAAAGAGTTTGAAGAAAAGGAGGCCTTGGGAAAGGTGAAAGTGGAAGAGCTTGAAATGGAAAACAAGAAGCTCACTCTTGAAGTAAACTTGCTCAAAGAAGAAAATAGTACCTTTCGGAGGAAGGTAGGAGAAGTCTCCAACAAGAACAAGGAGTTGGAAATACAAGTTGGGAGACTTGAAGTTGAGAGGAATTCCACATCAAAAGGAATTCGAAGACCTTGCAAGATTATTTGAAGAATTTGAAAAAGAATGTGCAAGGAAGACAAGGAAGTTGCTTATGGAAGTGGAGCGAAAAGCAAAAGCTTTGGAAGAAACGAAGGAAGCACTTAGAAGGAATGATGACGCCCTCAAGGTAGCCAAGGTCAAAGAATGTGACTTCATAGTCAATCTAGACAAGGTGGAGAAGGAGGTCAAAGCACTACAATTGAGACAACACCATGGACCTCATAGTCACCTACCAAGTGGGAGTTTTCTAAACCATCCTCCTACTTGCTATTTTTGCTTTTAAAAAGGGCACTTAAAAGCTCATTGTTTTAAATTACATAAGCATGAAAAATTGAAAAAGTCTAGGAATAGGAAAAAGCCTCCTAGAATTAAGCAAATTTGGGTAAGAAAAGACTTGGTTAACCAAGTTAGACCCAAAAGAAAAGAAAAGGGGAAATCAACTCAACTTGTTTGGGTTGTGAAAAAGAATAAATTTCCAAACTTGGTAAAACCTCCTTTAGTTGATGACACCTCTAGCACAAGTACATAATTTAGAAAAAAAATTTTGTGCATTTTATTTTTATTGCTTTACATGTTTAGTTTATTTCTTTTTGAATAATTGGTGTTCCAAAACTCTTGTTAGCAATTGCATGTATTGAGTATATTTTAATTGCGGGAACTTTCTAATGTGATCAGGGCTTGTGTAGATTTTCTATTGCTTCTTGAGGAAGTATGTTGCGTTGCTTGTGCGCCAAGCAAGGTTCTTTATCTCTTAGGATGAAACAAAGACAACTTGCGAGTCTTGGAGGGACGAGAAAGCCAAAAGTGCTCATAAGAAGGGCGAGGGCCTTATCCTAAGGAAGCAACATTTTGGAAGTTCGAAGTGTGGGAGCACCATGCCATGTCTTGCCTAGACGTTAAATCGTGCGCTTGGTGAGAGGCAACCCACCTAGGTATATTTCCTTTCCTCAGTTTTAATTTGTTTTATTTCTTGCTTTTTAGTCTTTTGCTTAGAATAAGGTTGTGAGTTGTTTGTGATAGTGGATTTAGGCTTGAATGATCACATATTTTATCCACATGGATTGTGATGATAACTCTCGATGAACTTGCATTTCTATATCTCTTGAGTTGATCATGAGCATATAGGATATTCTTGAACCACTTGATTCAATATTTTGGGATAAATTTTAAAATGGACATTGATGTTGTTTGACTCTTTGATTATGAATGTGTGTTGTGCT
Source organism: Acer saccharum (assembly GCA_030490815.1). Classification (NCBI taxonomy): domain Eukaryota; kingdom Viridiplantae; phylum Streptophyta; class Magnoliopsida; order Sapindales; family Sapindaceae; genus Acer; species Acer saccharum. The sequence continues at coordinate 33,222,676 of CM059873.1, forward strand.
GCGTTTATTGGTTTATATGCCCCAAAGACATTGAGGACAATGTCTAATTTAGGTTTGGGGGTGTGTGCACAACACCGTCTTTTGTTTGCAATTGTGTGCAAATGTTTTGAGCCAAATTTTTCAAAATTTCTAAAACTCTTGTGATAATGCCATGCTTGAGTATATTTTGCTTGTTGATATTGTGCCATTGTGTGTGCGAGTAAAGAATTGTGCATCTTTGCCTTGCTTAGTTTAGATTAATTTCATGCCATTTAGGGTTGCATTGAGCAAAGTGCGCTAGTTCTTTTCTCTTGATGTTTGAGTGAATATTCAATTGTGCTTGAAAGTTAGGAATTAATAGTGGAGACTTCCCATAAGGTTCACAAACACGGCCTTACAAAAGCGTATTTTGAGGGAACGTTTTCACTCTTGAAACACTAATTCAAACACACATGTTATGCATATTTAAAATGTCTCATTTGCACTTAAAATATTGTTTGCCATAGAACATATGGACTGCTTATGGATGCCTTAATTGACTTTGTAGACAAACTTTTAGAAATGATTTTAGGCAATGCATGTGAAAAACCACCAAATTGGCCTAAATACTTCCTATCCCTCTATGTGTGTGCTCCATTGCCCATTTGAAGCCAAACACAATTAAGCTTTACATTCATGAACCACATCAACATAAACCATATAGCCTATACACTAGACTTACCTTGTACTAAATGGTTTGCTAAGGCTTAGGGGTTGAATGTAAGCTTTGAGGAGTACTAAATTGTAAGGCATGTACCTAGGCAAATATGTATGTTCAAACACATTAAAAAGATGAAATGCAATGCTTGAAAAGAAAAGAAAAGCAAGAAAAGAAAAGAAAAGAAAAGCATAGCAAAAGAAGGAAAAGAAAAAGATGAATGAGGCACTAAGTGCCTAAATAAATTATGTGGAATTAAATGAGCTAATCAATGAAAATTAAGAGTAGAAAAAATGCACAAAATAAATTGTAAGCTTGGACGCCAAAGTGTGGATTATGCAAGTTGTAATGAGCAAATTGTACTTAAATTAGAATGTATGCCTTAGTGTGACATTTGTGTGTTTGTTATCAATTCTTCCCAATTCTTGACTCACCATTCTCCTTAGGCCCTATTACAACCAAATGAAAGACCTATTTGATCTTTAGGAATGTCCACTTTGTAAATTTTGGTTGATGCATGTTCTTTCCAATTCATGGTTTTCAATTCCATTCATGAGACAAAAATTTCAGAAATTGTGTTTTTAAATGATCATGTGCAATTATATTTGATATCTTGAACATAAACTCATATTGCATATGAATTATGAGTGAAGCCTAGGAATCTGTGCGAAAATGAGAGAATCCGGTGAGGATTAGATGTCGAGGCAAATTATATTCTTTTCCTAATGGCACTCTAGTCTTAAAGCTTGAGCATCTTGAATGTAGGATCGTGTTACGTGCAATGTGTACTTAGAGTGGCATGTCTTTAATTTTCATTTAGCATATCTTACATGCATTATTTCCTAATGAGCACAACGTTGGTTAAATCTCTTCGCTTTTGGTTTTCCAAGTAGAATTTTGACTTTTAAGTCTTTTACAAAGAGTCAGTGCTTTATTGTTGATTGTTTGATAATTGAAACATGTCCATGTGTGCTTATATTATTTTTGCTCGAGGAGGAGCAAAAGATAGGTTTGGAGGTATTTGATCAAACCAAAATTGGTATGATTTTTGCCCTCATTTCCTTCTCCTTTTGCTTGATTCTTGGGCATTATCCCATGATTTAACGGTGTAAATTAAGTTTTTTCAGGTATTTACAGAGCTCAAGGGCATTGAGGTAATTTTGGAGAAATAGGGGCAAAAGTGTAGATTCTGAAGAAGGTTTGAAGTTATTATGATTTCAGAGGAGTTCAGGGGTGTTGACGGTGAAATTTGGATTGCCACGCACTCAACAATTATATCAATTTAATATAAAACAAGAGAATTAAGAACGCATGCAAAAGACAGATTTTACGTGGAAAACCCTTGAATGGGAAAAAAACCACGACGCCCTTGAGGGCAGAAGAATAATTCTAGGTTTTTTGTAGCTTTGTTACACGCTTTGATCTCTCTTACAATTGCTCTCTCTCTCTCTCTAGATTTTCGAACCCCTTCCTCATGGGATAGGTGGTTCTATTTATACATGTTTAATTAGGGTTTCCCCTTGTTTTTAGCCGTGTGGGTGGAAGGTTTCCCTCTTTGATTCGTACTAGGATCCCTTCTTGTCACTGATCCAAGTCTACTTTCCTTTTTATGATTCCTCGTTGTTCTGGGTCTTCTAAAAGTTTAGGGTTTATTTCTGTGTTTCTGCCGAGTCGGTTCAGGCCCAGTGTACTGGTGCAGTGAGTACCTTCACTTTCTGGGTATCGTATTTTTGGCAACCACACTTCTACATTCGGCAAGTAGGTATCTAGCTTCGGCGACCATATCTTTGACTCCCTTTTGGCTTGAGCTATTTTATCATTCTGACTTGTCACACTTCCGCCCTTGACCCGGTCAATGAGTGACGTGGCAGTCTTTTGTTGGCTCTTTTGATGACGTGTCAGGTTGGCGAATTTATACATGCAACAATACCCCCATAAATACTTCGAGCTGGGCGAATGACTTGTTCTTCCCACTTCGTTTGCTTCTGCGAGCAGTATTTATATCTATGCTTATAAGATTTCTGCACACTTTGCAATAACTCCCTCTTTCCTTTTTACCACGCGCTGTATTTATTAATTGATTCTTCCGGTGCAAGCTTTCAATTTGAGCCACACAACTTCTGGCGCTTCCACTTGCTTGACAGGTGAAGGGACATTCTGACTGATTGGTTATCCCCGAGATGCCACATGTCATTTACTTGGTGGTGACTATTGCGGCTGGTCACTGTGGCTGTCATTCTCATTAATTGCGTATCATTGCACTTGATTTTCTTTTTGAATCTCAAAGTTCCCCCTTTTTAAGGCCCGATCGTTTCTTCTTCCCCACTTTGCTCTTTCCATTTATTCCTCCATCGTTTTTCTCAGAGCAGAAAAGAACAGTTTGAACCTTCGTTTTATCTGCCTTATTTCTTCGAGTACTTGCTACAGTCTTTTCCCTATGCCTTCTATTGCCGGACGGTTCACCGGACTCGACTATTCCTGCTTCTCTGCGTCCCCAACTCTCTTGCGTATCTTCGCGAATCTAGGGCTTTCTGGTGAGTTCCCATGGACCCTTCCTTACGTTCTTCTCTTTTTAATTGGATGATGCAAGCCATGGAGCTTGGTGATAAAAATACTGCAGACAAGATTGAATCTCTGATTCGTAATTTTCGCCCGGATTCTCCGGTCCTAATTTCTTTTTATGTTCCATCTTCTGAGGATGACTTTATTCCTAACATCTCTCCTCCATCTTCCAACAGTGATTTTCCAACGATGCCGAGATCTTCAAATCCAGGCGGCAGTAAACGACGCGCCCCTAGAGCTTCTCGTGAATCCCTGCTAGATGCGCAGACGACTGTTGATTCTGACGTCGAAGACCATCAAAGGGATGCGCTGCATTTTTCGCTGGATCGCCCGTGTTCCTTTGACACGGAAGTTAACGTGGTCGGCGAGGATGAGCTTCACAAATACAAGAGTCGTTTTGACCTTCCAGACTCAGTAACTCTTATGTTACCCGGCGACCGGGCTGAGTGGAATCCTCCCGAAAATGCAGTCGCCATTTATGGGGCCATGCTCAGCTGTGGGGTAACTCTCCCTCTTTAGCCTTTTATCGCCAGATTTCTTACAGAGGCTTAAATTGCACCTGCACAGCTCGCTCCAAATAGCTACAGGATATTGATGTGCCTGTGTCTCATGTGGAAGCTGAAGGGTTATAGGCCCCCTACTCCTCGCGAGATCCGCCATTTTTACACGCTAAGGCAGGCGGGCAATGGTGGCACGTATTTCCTTCTCTTTTCGCCCTTGGAGAACTGGATCCCTAAGGGCGTGGCGAACCTTGGCCAAGTAGAAATCTTCGGCGATGAGAAGAAAAAGGGTTTCATCTGGGGATTTCCCACTTCGAACAAGAGGTGGAAGAATAGTTGGTTTTTTGTTGGTGGCGAGTGGGGCCGTGATGTGCCTGCCGGTAGTCGCCGTAATCTCTCGGCGAAGAAGGTTCCCAGGCACTTCACATCTCCTGAAGCCTGGTCGAAGGCAGCCCCTGTTTTGCTAGATAGGGAGATCTCTCGCCTCGCCGCGGCAGCTGTCCTTCCTTTGAGCTCAAGGGATAGATCCTTCCTCTTGGATGAGGAAAAAATGATCTCTCAGCAGATTTTTTCTCGCCTACACGCTAGGCTTCCTCTTTGTAAGTCTTTATCAGCTTCTTTTTTTTTGTATCATTGTTTCGTTTCATTCTGTTAGTGACACTTGGTTTGTTTTTCTTGCAGTTTGTGATTTTGATACTGTTTGCGATCTGCAAGCCCGGGCGGTGAAGAATTCCGAGGCTGCCAGTAAAAGACACGCTGTTGGTTTGGCCAAGGAGGGAATTGCTAGCCCGGATGGCGATGACCACACGGACGGTGAGGAAGTTGGTGATGTTCTTAGGGAAGGTGCTGACTCGGGGCGACCCCCCATGCGTGCAGAGGCTGCTGCGGGTACTCCTGTTGCAACTGATGCTGCGACTGCCCCTGTTGCGGCTACCCCTGCTGCAGCTACCCCCAGTCGTAAGGGTAAGGAGAAAGTTAGTGTTTCAGGAGGGGTCAGTGACATCCCTTTTTTTGACGCAGATGTCCCTGAGACTCCTCTTGATCCTGCGAGTGACCTGGCCCCCAGAGCTAGTAGAAGTAAGTGCCCAGCTGGGAGTACACCTGATCATGCTGCTCGACCTCCCAAGCGGGCCTCAAGGGTGGTGCAGTATGTTGTTTCTTCCGACGAGGAAGGTGCTGAGGAGCCAGCTGTCGCCGAGACCCCTTCTACCCAACCGACTGTTCGCGAGGGGCTTGCTGAAGCGGAGAATGTAGCAGCGCCTCCCTCTGAGGGGGTTAATGAACAACCTATCCCTGCTTCTACTTCTCCCCGACCAGCTTCTCCTTCAGTGGCCATGGGCGAGCCGAATGTCTCCTCAGATCAGCCTAGACCATCTGTTCAACCCGAATCGATTGATCGGCCAGGCCCGTCGAAGTAGCCTGGGACCTCTGCTTCTGGTTCGGGTTTTTCCCATGAAGCCCATCCTGTAGGACCGGTTGAAGCCGATGAAGGGAACATGTCCCTTTTTGATTTTTCGGCTACTGAGATCTGCTCCCACCTGGTTAATAATGATATATACATTGGTGAAAGCTGGGGGTATGTTAAAGACAAGTCCTGCAACAGGAAGATGGAATTTTTCTTCAATTGCCACTCTTTGGTAAGTTCTTCGCCGCAAATCTCTATGTATTATTATTTTTCATATATTTCCTAACTTCAACTATCCTTTTCCTCAGATGATGTATGAGCTGGGTGAGAACTACAAGTATGGGATCAGAGCTTCCCGTGAGGTTAAACGCTTGCGCGAGCAGGCTTCTGTTTTGGCGGCTGAAAAGCTCTCTGCTGAGGAATCCCATGCTCAACAGCTCGCTCAGTTAAGAGAATCCTCAGATGGTCATCTGTCCACTCGGCTAGCCGCCAAAGAAAAACTCTATGCTGTTGAAGAGGAGATTTGCTCGCTGAAGGAGCTTCTGTCTATGAGTCAAGAGTCCTTCGCAGCACGTTTGGAGGCCGTGCGGGTGGCTGAGGAAGCTAAGGAAAAGGCTGAGCATGAGGCGGCAGACTTGCGTAACCAGTTGTCTTCTTGCGACCTCATCTTCGATAATTTGAAAGCTGTGCTAGAGGCTGAATCAGTTGATCGTTTCAAGAGATCCCCTGCCTATGATGCGCTTTTGTTGCGCGAATTTGAGAAAGGCATGAGGCAGGCGAAAAAATTCTTTGCCATGAAGGATCATTCTAACGAGAAAGCTCTGACGAATTTGAGAAAGGCATGAGGCAGGCGAAAAAATTCTTTGCCATGAAGGATCATTCTAACGAGAAAGCTCTAAAGCATTTCGACAGGTCCCTCCAATAGCACATGGCCAGCGGCGTGGGTTCGATTAAAGACCAAATAAAACGATGGAAAGCCCACTGCAGTTATAACAGGACTGAACCTCATCCTATGCATTTAGAAATCCCCAGCAAGCGTGCCTTCAATACTTACTATTCAGGTCAGAAGGGCAGCTTTTCTGGCTCTGGTGCTGAGCCTGACTTGGGTCCTGTTACTGGAAGGGATTATGAGCCTTTCATGCCAATGGAGGATGAGGAAGTCATCTGGCCTTCGGACGAGGAGTTTGAAGATGAGGAAGACAGCGAGGGCCCTCCTGCAGCTGGTTGAGTTTTTGGATTTTTTCTACTGTCTAGGACTGTAAATTTATTTCTTTTGCTCCTTCATTTGTAAATGATACAAAGTTATAAATTCTTTTGTTATATATCATTCTTTGTTCAGCTGCCTTTGCTGAGTTTTCGGCTTTACTTAGTTTTTCACCAAGTTTTTTAGCATATTTTATAGCTCTTATTCAGCTGCCATTGCTGTATTTTGGCGTACTCAGTATTTGTCAGGACGTATCCGACCATACACCAAGTTTTTAATATGTTTTATAGTTCTATTCAGCTGCCATTGCTGTATTTTGGCGTACTCAGTATTTGTCAGGACGTATCCGACCATACACCAAGTTTTTAACATGTTTTGTTCAGCTGGCTTTCTTGCTTCTAGGGATTTTATTTTCCCGTAATGGCGATCGCTGCTTTTTGTAACTCGGGATTTTGTTTCTCGCCAGTTCTCGTTGCTGCGAGTATGAAACTCGTCTTTATGCGACGGTAGCGATATATGATGGCGAATGCCCTTTGTGACTGGCGAGTGAAATCGCGAATTCTCAGTAATAAATTACTCTTTTATTTAATATTTCCTGCAACTTCTGTTAACATAGCCATAAAGAAAATGCTAAAATGAAAAACTGTTCTAAGACATAATAAAAAGGTTGAAAAAGCTCTAAACTTGGAAAAAGTTTAAGGATAATATATCTTCAAGTATTGCGCATTGCATGGGCGGGGTAGTTCGCCAAAACCTTATCGAGTAATGCGATATGCCCCGTGGCCAGCTATTCCTGTAATTTGATAAGGCCCTTCCCATTTGTCCGCGAGTGATTCTGCAGCTTTGTCTCTTGTTCCCGGATTCACCCTTTTCAGCACTAAGTCACCAAGCGAGAACCTCCTTTCACGCACATGTGAGTTGTAATATCTGGCTACCCTCTGCTGGTATGCAGTATTCCTTATTTGTGCGCGCTCTCTTCTTTCTTCTAACTCATCCAGACCGCATTTCAGCATATCAATGTTAAGTTCTGGTTGGAAGAGTTGTACCCTTGGTGAAGAGAATGATGTTTCCACGGGAATGACAGCTTCAGCTCCATATGCCATGGAATATGGGGTCTCACCTGTTGAACCCCTCTCTGTGGTTCGATACGCCCAGAGCACTTGTGGTAATTTATCTGCCCAGCTGCCCTTTTTTGTTGCCAATTTAGCTTTCAGGTTGTGCTTTATGATCTTGTTTACTGCTTCAGTCTGGCCATTCGTCTGCGGATGTGCTGGGGAGGCGTAGTAGTTGTTGATGCCGTACTTGTCACACAGCTCCCTGAATCTCCTACCATCGAATTGGGTCCCATTGTCCGTGATGATGGTGTTTGGTATCCCGAATCTGTACAGGATATTTTTCTTTACAAAGCTTATAGTGTTCGCTTCTGTTATATGTACCAAAGGTTTGGCTTCTACCCATTTTGTAAAATAATCTACGGCCACTATGGCGTGCTTTGCTCCTCCAGTTGCTGTTGGCATTGGGCCGATTAAATCAATTCCCCACATGGCGAACGGCCACGGCGAGGTGATACTTTACAAAAGTTCAGGTGGTTGACAGATGTTGTTGGCAATTTTCTGACACGCCTCACATCTTGCTGCTACTCTTTTGGCGTCGGCGAATAGTGTTGGCCAGTAAAAACCCTGCCTCAGTGTTTTGTGGGCTAGGCTGACACCCCTAGCGTGGTTCCCACAATTTCCACTATGTATGCTTCTCAGGATACCTTCTGCTTCTTCAGGTCCGACACATCTCTGTAGTGCCATTGAATACCCCCTTTTGTACAGTTCTCCATTGAGTACTGAATATCTTGTAGCTCTGTACTTCAACCGTTTTGCTTCTAATGGGTCACTTGGGAGTACATCATTGACTAGATATTCTTTGATTGGTGTGATCCAGCTGTTCCTCTCGCCAAAGACTGCCCCCACTTCTTTTGATTTGACTATACTCGGCTGCAATAGGCGGATGATGGATATACTTTTGGGCCAGATGTTGATTGTGGCAGATGCCAATTTGGCCAAGGCATCAGCTTGCTTGTTTTCTTCTCTGGGGACATGAACAATTCTATATTCTTTAAATCTTCCTAACAGTTCCTTTGCTAATTCCAGGTAGGTGATCATGCTTTCATCTCTCGCCTGGTATTCATCTAGTACCTGATTAACAACAACTTGAGAGTCGCTGAAGATTTCTACCTCATCTGCCCCTAGGACTGTGCAAACTTTTAAACCTGCTATGAGTGCCTCGTACTCAGCTTGATTGTTAGTAGCTTTGAAGTCAAAACGCAGGGCACATTCGACTAAATCTCCTTCCGGGGTTGACACTACTACCCCTGCCTCAGTGTTTTGTGGGCTAGGTTGACACCCCCAGCGTGGTTCCCACAATTTCCACTATGTATGCTTCTCAGGATACCTTCTGCTTCTTCAGGTTCGACACATTTCTGTAGTGCCCTTGAATACCCCCTTTTGTACAGTTCTCCATTAAGTACTGAATATCTTGTAGCTCTGTACTTCAACCATTTTGCTTATAATGGGTCACTTGGGAGTACATCATTGACGAGATATTCTTTAATTGGTGTGATCCAGCTATTCCTCTCGCCAAAGACTGCCCCCACTTCTTTTGATTTGACTATACTCAGCTGCAATAGGCGGATCATGGATATACTTTTGGGCCAGATGTTGATTGTGGCAGATGCCAATTTGGCTAAGGCATCAGCTTGCTCGTTTTCTTCTCTGGGGACATGAACAATTCTGTATTCTTTAAATCTTCCTAACAGTTCCTTTGCTAATTCCAGGTAGGTGATCATGCTTTCATCTCTCGCCTGGTATTCATCTAGTACCTGATTGACAACAACTTGAGAGTCGCTGAAGATTTCTACCTCATCTGCCCCTAGGACTGTGCAAACTTTTAAACCTACTATGAGTGCCTCGTACTCAGCTTGATTGTTAGTAGCTTTGAAGTCAAAACGCAAGGCACATTTGACTGAATCTCCTTCCGGGGTTAACACTACTACCCCTGCCTCAGTGTTTTGTGGGCTAGGTTGACACCCCCAGCGTGGTTCCCACAATTTCCACTATGTATGCTTCTCAGGATACCTTCTGCTTCTTCAGGTCCGACACATCTCTGTAGTGCCCTTGAATACCCCCTTTTGTACAGTTCTCCATTGAGTACTGAATATCTTGTAGCTCTGTACTTCAACCGTTTTGCTTCTAATGGGTCACTTGGGAGTACATCATTGACGAGATATTCTTTGATTGGTGTGATCCAGCTGTTCCTCTCGCCAAAGATTGCCCCCACTTCTTTTGATTTGACTATACTCGGCTGCAATAGGCGGATGATGGATATACTTTTGGGCCAGATGTTGATTGTGGCAGATGCCAATTTGGCCAAGGCATCAGCTTGCTCGTTTTCTTCTCTGGGGACATGAACAATTCTGTATTCTTTAAATCTTCCTAACAATTCCTTTGCTAATTCCAGGTAGGTGATCATGCTTTCATCTCTCGCCTAGTATTCATCTAGTACCTGATTGACAACAACTTGAGAGTCGCTGAAGATTTCTACCTCATCTGCCCCTAGGACTGTGCAAACTTTTAAACCTGCTATGAGTGCCTCGTATTCAGCTTGATTGTTAGTAGCTTTGAAGTCAAAACGCAGGGCACATTCGACTGAATCTCCTTCCGAGGTTGACACTACTACCCCTGCCCCACTGCCGTGCGTGTTTGACGAGCCGTCGACGCGGAGTTGCCATTTGAATATTTTCTTATTTTGTTCCACCATCATTCTCGCCACCTTTATGCTTGGCTCGGTGAACTCTGCTACAAAGTCTGCCACTGCCTGTGCTTTGATTGCTGTCCTTGGGAGATACTCTACATCGAATTCACTTAACTCGATCGTCCACTTTGTTAATCGACCGGATACTTCTGGTTTCTGCAGGATTAATTTCAGTGGGCAGTTGGTGTATACCCTGATTTTATGAGCCTAGAAATATGGCCTTAGCTTCCTTGCTGCTGTTATTAAAGCGAGTGCCATTTTTTCAGCCGGTGAGTACCTTGTTTCGGTTGGTAACAGTGCTTTGCAGGTGTAGTATATTGGCTTCTGGATCCCATCTTCCTATTTTACTAGTACGGAACTTGTGGCTGCTTTAGAGACGGACAAGTACATGTATAATGTTTCTCCTGTTTCTAGTTTTGATAGCAGCGGTGCCTGTCCAAGGTAATCTTTCAAGGACTGGAAAGTTTTTTCGCAATCCTCATTCCACTCGACTCCCTTTCCTTTTTTTAGAGCTTTGAAAAATGGTAGGCATCGGTCTGTTGACTTGGCTATGAATTTGCTCAGCGATGCTAGGCACCCCGTGAGTTTTTGGACGTCCTTCAAAGTTCTTAGCGAGACCATTTTTGCTAGTGCTCGGATTTTTTCAAGGTTCACCTCTATTCCTCTTTGATGTACTTGATATCCGAGAAACCTCCCAGATGGTACGCCGAATACACATTTTGCTGGATTCAATTTCATTCCAAACCTGACCAGCACATCGAATCTTTCCCTTAGGTCATCTGTATGTCTATCTGCTGTGATGCTTTTTGTCAGCATATCGTCAACGTAAACTTCCATATTTCTCCCTATTTGCCTGGCGAACATCTTGTTGACCAAGCGCTGGTAAGTTGCCCTAGCGTTCTTCAGGCCGAATGGCATGACTGTGTAGCAATACAACCCCTGGTCTGTGGTGAACGTTGTCTTCTCCTCGTCTGGCTTGTGCATCTTTATCTGGTTATATCCTGAATATGCATCCATGAAGCTCAACGTCTCATGTCCAGCTGTTGCATCGATTAACTGGTCAATCCTTGGTAGCGGGAAGCTATCCTTGGGGCAGGCCTTGTTCAGATCGGTGAAGTCGACGCACATCTTCCATTGATTTTTTTTCTTTTTCACTAGGACTACATTCGCCACCCATTCCGGGTACTTAACTTCTCTAATTGACCTTGCGGCGAGCAACTTTGATACCTCCTATTTTATTGCTGCACTCCTTTTTGGGTTGAAGCTTCTCCTTTTCTGCACAACCAGTTTGCATTTTTCATTCACAGCCAGGTTGTGTGAAATTACGCTTCTATCAATCCCTGGCATATCTTCGTGGCACCAAGCGAAAATCCCCTTATATTCCTTCAACAAGCTTGTCACATCTTTCTTAACTTGTTTAGTCAGCCTTGCTCCGATCTTTACTGTTTTATCTGGTTCCGCTTTATCTAGAACAACTGACTCAGTTGGTTTTTCTTTCTCTCTGCTCGTTTTGTCCCTTGGGTCTAGTTCGAAGTTTTCTGGATTATCTTCCTTCACTTCCCTGTCTACCTCGAATATGCTCAAGGTTTCCATCCCTACTTTATCTTTGAAGATTGATAGGTTGGCGCGGCGAGCCATCTCCTGTGACCCTTTCAATTCTCCGACACCAAATTCTGTAGGGAATTTAATTTTCAACGCATGGGTTGAAGTAACAGCTCGAGCTTTGTTAAGAAACGGTCGGCCAAGTAAGGCATTAAACGGCCAATTATGGATGTCAACTACGACAAAGTCCAACAGGATTGTTCGCCAGCATGGTGCTGTGCCAAATCTCACCGGCAGCTTCACAGTTCCTAACGATCTAACTTCTGTGCCACCGAATCCTTTTAATGGCACATGGAACGGTTCAAGATCTTTTCTGTCTAGCCGCAACTCATCATATACTCTGGTCATTTTACCTTCCAAACAAGATTCACAAGTTGGTAGATCATCAACCTTTAAGTCACTCAAAGGTCCGTCACATACCAATCTTTTAATCCTATTAAGGTTAATATGACCTAAGCGTAAATGCCAAAGGTAGGTTTCATCTGTTGATAATTTTACTCTTTTATGATTAGGTTCCGTTATTTCTGTGTCTAACGAGTGAGAGATATTTTTATGCAAAAAGAATAAGCCGTTTTCCAATGTACCTTTGCAAATAAATTTGTTATTCTTACTAATAATAAAATCTTTATTAAAAGTAACCGAATCCCCAAATTTATTCAAACAAGAAACTGAAATTAAATTTCTCTTGAATTGAGGTACATAATAAACGTCTATCAATTCTAAATGCCTAAAAGAATCTAGATTAACTCTAATATCTCCCACTGCACTTGCAGACACTAACGTTCCGTTGCCCAAACGCAAGTTGATTTCATTCTTATTCAACTTTCTCCTTTCTTGGAACCCCTATAAGGAATAGCAAACATGATTTGTGGCTCTAGAGTCTATGATCCAAGAATCTGTAGAATCTGTAGAATCTGCCAAAAAACATGTTTCAAGATAATTAATATTACCTTGTTCCTTCTTGTTCTGGGACTTTGGGCAATTTCTTTTCCAATGTCCCTTTTCACCACAAAGGAAGCACTTCCCTTTGATCTTGGTTACTTTCTTGGTCTCCTTCTTGGTAGGCCCAAGTTGCTTTTTCTTCTGTTGTTCCTTGACCTTTTGACGGGCCTTAACAGTAGCAACTTTACCAACCAAATGAATCCGAGATTCATAAGTAGGAGCAAGTGGTTTAGGAGTAGACAGAATAAACTTATGTTTTTCAGCTTGCAGCAACAACCCAATTTTCCTTTTCCATGTGATATAATTATCTCCGGTTAAAATATTATCTTTTAAGATGTTCATTAGGGATGGGGTCATGATTTCTAAATATAACAAAAATAAATATGAGTAAATAATCATGATAAAGCACTTTTAAATATTTATCTTGAATTAAATAAATAACTCAATCATAAAAATTCAACGGTGATCCAACACCCATAAATGTTACACCTCCTTTGGGAGTTCGCACCATTTACTAGTTAGACTAGGTCCCACCTAATTGTTAACATAACAACCAGCGTTTTCAATTTTAGCCTTGCAATTTTACTGACAAGAACTCTTGGGAGGATATCAATAAAATTACATTGAGTGTGTTACCAAGATATCGACCCTCAATTTTCTCTCACGAAAATCCCTCCTTGGGGAGTAGATCTCGTTTGAGTCCATTGTCTAGTCTATCCTTGTAAGGAAGTATGTTGCTAAATTCCATTCATGGACGCCCCTTGGGGGGATTACCAATAAATAATTAAGCTCAACTAACCTTGGAGGCCATAGGTGTTACAAAAACACCTTCTCCCACTCAATTATTTAAGGCGTGTGATTAAATCCCATAGAATGATTTACCAAGTTATCTAGATGCCAATTTAGATACCTAATTCATTCAATGCATGTTCATACCAAAAGAGATATATGAATGGCACTCCTATTCTATATGTCATGTTATCATACAATAACAAATATTGTAATATTTAAACATAAATTAAATAGCAACAATTTTGGCCCATCCTAGAAAAACAAGTAAATTACAATTGTTTAGGAATACAAGATCTTCAAGTGGCCCATCAACCATACGCTCATCCTTCGGCCCAACCACATGGGCGTGCACAACCCACAACCCCACAAAGGGGCTGCTGTGCGCAGCCCATGAAGACTCCCAGGGCTACCGTGCGCAGCCCACCAAGTTTGGGCTTGCCATGCGCAGCCCAATCCACTCCTAGGGTGTGCATGGTGCTCGTTCTTGGTTCCGGTTGTTTCCTTTTTCTTCGTGTCTTCGAATCTTCAACACCTAAATATATTACGGCAGTATAAAATAATAAATACTGCAGTATTAATTTTTTTTTTTATTCACTGCAGTATATTTACAAAATAAAAACTGCACACTAAAAAATTAAAATAAAAAACTGCAGTAGTATTAAAAAAATACTGCACCTATATTAAAAAATAAAAAAAATAAAACCTAGCAACTACCAAGAAGGAATTATGGCGATGATAGACCACCCTTCTTGTTACAATTTCATAACAAAAATACATTGAAAATCTAGGACCAAAATCGAGCAATAACAATCCACATAAAACATATATAAATCCATACATCACATGTAATTATATATGCGAATACCTAGAGTGCCATCTCTTTCTAAACATGCATAATCACAATAAAAAGAAATAGATCCACATATATATACATTAATTAATTAAAAGGGTTCAACCTAGGCTCTCATACCAATTGTAGGGAAAAATACCGTAGTACACGCAGCGGAAGCGAGACTAAAAATAGATTTAGTGACTTTTAAAAAATTTTCCTTTTATGAACCTTAAACCCTTTAATTAATTAAGCATACATATAAACCAACAAAAGAAGAATACCTTTTGTCGCGTGATCCGATTGACTTACGTCGATGGTAATCCGCAAGATCTTCAATCCTAGCACGAACGTGAATCACCTAGGAGCGTGGTCTCCCTTTTCTTTGAATTGCAAACCTGAGAATGGACAAACAAACTTTTCTTTTTCTTTTGTTAGTCACAAAACAATCAAAAGAAGACTAAGATTATTCCGGTCACTTTTGAGTTCTCAATCTAATGATCGAAACTCGCGTGAACCTAAATCGATGTTGTACACACAAGCTTATTGATGAACAAGCAACTAGTGTACCATCAAAGAATAATCTATTCACTCTTTTATGTTTTAGTTGAAATCAACACACACTAATCACTAGAGTTGGATTCTATTTTTTTAAGCAAAAAAAAAACTCTCAAGCCTTGCAAATAGGTTTAGCCGAATTCAACCTATTCAATTAGGGTTGCCGAATATATTATGTATATATATATATTATATATTGCCGCATAACTTTAACATGCATATATAATGTATATAACTCTGCACCACTCACCTAACAATTAATATATCTTTGCACGCCTAAAACAATATATACATTGCGGCACCCACATTTTTGTTCTTATATATTTAATATATATAATATATATATTGTGGCCAAAATCATCTACCATGTAGGATTTGTCTTTTGAATTAAATCCTAACCCTAGGTAGATTTCCTTAGAATTCCAAACCCTAATCCAACTCTTTAGTGTATTTGTGACTATCTCAAAGACTTCCTTATTTGATTAAATAAATAAACCTTATTATTTATTTTCTTACCAAATAAGTCTTTTACTTTTAGTATACTACTACCAATAGTATAACTCTAGGAAACATATTTCCTGATCATAAAAAGATTTTGTTTCTTAATTAAATAATTAATTAATAAATTAATTAATTCTCATTTAATCAAACAATAAAATAAAATAATATATTAGACTAATAAATTAGCCTTGCCGCCCACATCATATATATATGGGCTCAATATTATTTTCTTATTTTATTTAATCCATTGGACTTTAAATAAAAAGCCCACATGTGAACCAGACCCATTCTTACTAAAAGAAACAAGCCCACATGTCATTCATTAATATATTAATATAATTGAGCAGCCCATTACATAAATAATGTGCAAATTATATTCTTAATATATTAAATGCAATTCTAGATGGACCCTTAAATTGGTCCGGTAGAATATATCAAGTGATCCATGCAAGTCCGTGTGGATTGTGGATCTTGGCGGGCCATCTAAATTTAAGCTTCAATAGACATAACCTAATCACAATCAACAAATGATTCACTTAGGTCCGATCCATTAATTTTAACTCATTCCACTAAAGAGCTAAAACTGAACTCTTAAATAAAGATAGAAAAGGAAGATGTTCCTCATTCATACCCTAGACAATCATATTGGAGATAGTGTATCCTCGTGATTAATATCAGTAATCGCCAAGAGTTCATAGACCGCCTATAACTCTCCAAGTTACCATATTTACTCATATGACCACGTTTTGAACTTGGATATTTTGACTTGTCCAGAAGCCATGTTTTCAATAGACACTATCGAAAACTCAACGTTGAGATTTAATATCCAATTACCTCAAAACATCCATATGATGATATTATACTCTCATTTAATAAATGGAGCCACGATGTCCATATCTATAAATGAAGTCCTCTATCGATTAACAAATGAATATCACCAAACTATCGAGGATAGACTATGCGATATAATCGTACTCATTGATAACTCAAATGATATCACTTGCAACCATAAGTCCATCACTTATCTCAGGATTAAGATAGACTCTCCGATTGTCCTGATAATGAAAAGACTTTTATCTACTGACGATTATAGATAAAGTATTTCATTGTGATCCAGTTCAATGCACCCAGTGCACTAGATTCTTTTGCTCGAAGACACTCCGATGATTTTAGACTCATCATATCTTATTTGATCCCACTCAAATGCTAGCAAAAGAATTCTACAACTTTAACAAGATAAAGGTGCCCAACCTTTAACTTAAGTTGTGAACAATATTCAAGACTAACTAAAGAATTGTGTCTACCACATACATATCCAGATGTACGAACAATTCTTCTTTTCTCATAGTCTTTAGACCTTATGATTATTTACTTTTGACAATTATAATAATTAAACTATAAATGCTATAAGATTTGTTAAACTAGAAATCACATTATTAATATGAATAGATTGTCAAAAACACTATTACACTCTTGCTATTGAGCATAATCCTAACACTTTCTCGATTGCTCCTCCCAGTATGAGGTCCGCCGAAAATGGTGTTTATAGTTACGTTAGGACTGTTTCTCCTTGGACTCTTCCTTTCCTGCTCGTTTCCTTGGCGGCTATCCTGGCGACCACCGTGCTTGTCCCCTTTCAAAGCAAAGTCCTTCAGGTGCCCATCTCTGATCAAGCTTTCAATGTGATCGCGCAACTGAAAACATTTTGAAGTTTCATGCCCATGATCTTTGTGGAATCGGCAGTACTTAGTTGTATCTCTCCTGGCATTTGCTGATTGCTGTCGAAGGTATTTGGCGAGTCCTTTGTCTTCTACCACAGACAGTATCTCCTCCTGATAGCCAGTTAAAGGGGTGTAATGGTTGTACCTTCCTCGAAACTTATTGGCTCGAGCGTTTCCTCTGCCTTCTCTTGGATATCCCTTTTGGCCCTTCTTATCTTTCTGGCGATCACGTGATTGTATTTTTTTGTCATCCTTACGGTCCGATTTTGAGTCGGGTTTGTGCCCATGTACATAGCTACCCCCTTGCGCTACTTCTTCTTCTTCTGCTAGTGCATAGTCACCAGCTATTTCCATCATCTCCTCGTAAGTTCTCGGTCTATCTCTTCGCAGGTCAAAGGATAATCGTCCACTTTGTAGCCCATTGGTGAAAGCGGCGATCACAGCTACATCACTAGCATCCTCAATTTGAGCAACTTCCTTCCCGAATCTGGCTAGATACTTCTTGATTGACTCGTTACGTTCCTGCTTCAAGTTTGATAGATGAGCGAGTGACTTTCTCCTCTGGACACTCCCCATAAATTGCCTTATGAATGCTTTACTGAGGTTTGAGAAACTGCTTATGGTTCCGGGTGGAAGTCTTCTAAACCACTTGGAGGCAAGGTCGCCGAATGTTTGCGGGAAGGTGAGGCACCAACAGCCCGTCATTGGATGAATACTGGGCCATAATATTGCGGAATCGACAAACATGTTCCTTCGGATCCCTGTTCTCCTTATATTGCTCAATGGTTGGCATTCTAAATCTGTCTGGAAATTGGGTGCGAGCAATAGTTTCAATGAATGGGCTATCTGACTCATCATCCGAAGATACGTTACGACCATACCTTCGTGCCATCGCTGAAACTTTTCTTGATAGCTCTTGTAGGGTGACATCTCGCTGACCAGTTGGTTCTCCTGCTGGATCGAGTCTACTCTTGATTGTCATTCTACCATGATTGCCTCTTTCTTCCAGGCTTCTTCGATCTTCTGTGCTCTCGGATCTTCTTCGCTTCACTCTTTTGGATCATAATTCCCTTCGTGGACGAGAACTCTTATCTTCAGATGAGATGGAACAGTGTCTCCGCTGGTTCTATTGATATGTGTCACTGGAATTAACCCCATGTGCTCGCGCCTGGTCTCGCTCCTCCCTGGATTCTTCATTCATCACACCTTTTCCCTTCCTTTGTTTTC
The DNA here is from genome assembly GCA_030490815.1 of Acer saccharum. Lineage (NCBI taxonomy): Eukaryota > Viridiplantae > Streptophyta > Magnoliopsida > Sapindales > Sapindaceae > Acer > Acer saccharum. The sequence goes on from CM059873.1 coordinate 33,240,996, forward strand.
TCCCCTCGAAATCCTCAGTGTGGTCCTAAGGAGTCTCCTCAGTGGATTGTCTTGCTTGAGTATCGGGGATTGCAATGTGAACTTCTGATCGTAGCCTTCCGGGCGGATGGATTCCAGGAGTGGTTAACTCGTAAGGAGATGAAACTCCCAACCCTATGGGGAGCGAAAGCCCTATTTTGCTAGCTTCCCTGATTAAGTTTACCAATGCAGCTTGGAAGTGCTGCAGAATCCTGGGGTCAGCTGCCCTAGTTCCTGGTGTTGCCGCCGATTGTTCCTCGATCGTCACCGCCCTGTCTCCCGTCGGCGCGGTTGGTTCAACAACTAGATCTCCGCTAGAGTTACCATCTCTGTCGCTGTCGTTGTTCATGTTGTTTAATTCGCAAGGGTTCCTCGAAGTTTCTGTTCAAAGGCCCCCTTCTTCTAGCGCCAATTGTTGACGGTGAAATTTGGATTGCCACGCACTCAACAATTATATCAATTTAATATAAAACAAGAGAATTAAGAACGCATGCAAAAGACAGATTTTACGTGGAAAACCCTTGAATGGGAAAAAAACCACGGCGCCCTTGAGGGCAGAAGAATAATACTAGGTTTTTTGTAGCTTTGTTACACGCTTTGATCTCTCTTACAATTGCTCTCTCTCTCTCTAGATTTTCGAACCCCTTCCTCATGGGATAGGTGGTTCTATTTATACATGTTTAATTAGGGTTTCCCCTTGTTTTTAGCCGTGTGGGTGGAAGGTTTCCCTCTTTGATTTGTACTAGGATCCCTTCTTGTCACGGATCCATGTCTACTTTCCTTTTTATGATTCCTCGTTGTTCTGGGTCTTCTAAAAGTTTAGGGTTTATTTCTGTGTTTCTGCCGAGTCGGTTCAGGCCCAGTGTACTGGTGCAGCGAGTACCTTCACTTTCTGGATATCGTATTTTTGGCGACCACACTTCTACATTCGGCGAGTAGGTATCTAGCTTCGCCGACCATATCTTTGACTCCCTTTTGGCTTGAGCTATTTTATCATTCTGACTTGTCACACTTCCTCCCTTGACCCGGTCAATGAGTGACGTGGCAGTCTTTTGTTGGCTCTTTCGATGACGTGATAGGTTGGCGAATTTATACATGCAACAAGGGGGTTGTTCGTAATTTGCCAGGCGAGTCAAGGAAAGAGTGCCAAGTCAGCTGTGTAAAACGACGCGTTTTAGAGGCTATTAGGCCTCTAATTGCACCCCAGGCAAGTGATAAGCGCACCCCAAAAGAGAAGCAGCCCACGTGCATAAGTGAAACGGTGCACTTTGATGTGGGTATGGCTTCTAAGCGCACCTCACATCGTTGCTAAATGTGCCCCCTTTAAGACAAAAGAGAGGCAGGCTTATTGCACCCAAGCAGCTTGCTAAATGCACCCCATATCTCCTATTCATCTTCTTCTCCCTTCAGCACGCGAGCAGCCATGGCACCTTCACAAACCTTAGTGCGTTGCCGCCTCAACGACCACCTTCCCATCACCACCTTGGTCGAAACCAGTGCCGAATTAACGGCCATCTCACCGACTACTAGATCGCAAGACTTCTGGTGCCCCAAATAGGCCAGAATCCAGTCTCTCCATGCCTCCTTCATTTAAATGTCGCCACTGGTCGCCTATTTTGTCGCCATTTGGTCCTTCGTTGTTGCCATGGCGACAGGGAGTTAATTTCCACACCTGATGATGTCGCCATTTTGGTCGCCACCTTTGTCGCCATTTGACATATAGCGACATCTTCTCTATTCAATTCTGATTAGTGGGGATAATTACAAAATGCCCCCTCTTGAGGACTAAATGGTAATTTGCCATGGTCAGGGGTGTTTTGGTAATTTGCCACTCGAGACCTAATTTGAAAATCCTATAAATTCATCACTATTTTCCTCTTTTAAAATACTTCTTGGCCATTCTTGACAACCAAGAAACTTCCTTTCTACCATTCCTAATCCCTCCACTTCTCCTCTACCTAATCTAAATATCTAGATTACCTTCCCCAAATCATTCCTATTCTTCCCATCTTCTCCACATATCTTCTTAGTCACTTCCCATTTGACTCCACCAATCTAGACATATCCTCATCATCCACTCTTTGCACAAAGAACTTCAAAGGCAAGGAAAGGATCAAGCTTACAAAAGGTGACCCAAGGGTGATTTCCTAATCTTTTACTTGCCTTCCCTTTAATTATAATATATGTAATTAAACCCCCTTTTTAGGGTTTTGATGTGAGAACATGTGGATTGGGTTTTGCTTAAGCTAATATATATTTAATCTCTATTTGTATTCCATTCATTTTATAACTAGATTCTATGCATTATATAATTGACATGTATGCCACTAGTTGATTGTACTCTTGTTTAATTCGTTATATAATCTTGATTGGATTGACAACCTTGATGGATTGAGAACATAGTGACTAGGATAGATCGTTGGAGGTTATATCAACCGCGATTATCTAAACCATTAATTGTAACAAACCGATCCCGCCGTGATCCTCTCTCTTTAATCGGTTAGGCATTGCGGGGGGAAGTTGTTTAGGGTTCATAGTGATGGTCTAAACACATCCCAGAAATCAATTGGTTAACATTTGTGAGGTTGGTTCACTAAGGTAGCTTGAGAAGCACTTCCCGTATTCCAGGTGTGATCCCGTTAATTCCCTAGCAATTCCATTAATTGTTTATCCCATATATCTCTTATCTAGATTTCTATCTATTTTATTAGGTTTATTTTACATGTATGTTTGATGGCTTGACAAACCATACAATCATCCAGTGCTTATGATTTATTTTATCGTATTTAGGAATTGTTAATTTATTCAATAATTATTCTAATTCTCTGTGAAACGAATCCTACTTGCCACTTTACTAATTTTACATCTAAGTGGTGAAATCGGTTTTCAACAGGAACACATTTAAAAACAATCATTTTGTTGAGTACCAACGACGGCTCATCAATATTCCCACCACTAACCTATCCTAATCACTATGCTCCTAACCAATCAAGGGTGTCAATCCAATATTGGTTTCACAACATGTTATCCCACATAAGATTACAATCTGCTAGTGATATACAAAGCAAATCATGTAGTGAATATGATCTAAATATAAAGTGAAATAGAACACATAAAGAGATTTCATTAGAAATAGCCAATTGTTCCTCACATCTATCCCTTAGATTAGGGGTTTATTTACACATAGTCATAAACAAATAAAAGGAAGTGATAGATAAGGAAATCAGCCATAGGCCTCCTTCTTTAGTGCTTGCTCCTTCCTCTCCTTGATTGCTCCTAGTGCAAAGAGTGGTAGTAGAGGATGTGTCTAGATAGGTGTGTGTTTAATGGGTAGTGACAAAGGTATTGAGATGTAGAGAATGGGAAGAGAGGAATGGTTAGGTGAAATAGTCAAGATTTTGTGTTGAGGTTTTGGATGGAAAAGGTAGTACAAGTTTAGAGAATGGAGGAAGTTGAAAGACGAAGTATGGAAGAGAAAAACTAGATCTAATCTCTGTAAAATTGTGCTCAAGTAATGCTTGGATCTTCAAGTTAGAAAAGAGGAATATTTATAGTGGTCTTTGGAAATGTACTAATAATTGCTTGAAAATCCGATGTGGCAAGATGTCGTGACTTTTGTGGCTATGGCGACAACATGGTGGCAAACGGTTACGCATTCTAAGATTCACTTGTCGCCACCATTTTCTTCTTTTTCACCATGGTCAAAAGAGTGACACTGAGGAGAAATGAGTGTTGTTGCCATTTGTCCTTGTATGTCGCCATGGTGACATCGTGTGGCGACAACACCTGATTGTTTTCAACTTGAAACAAAACTTTCTGTCACCATGGCGACTCTTGTGGCGACACTTGTGGTAACACTTGGCTTTCTTCTATGTCGCCATATGTCTTAGGGCGACATCTTGTGGCCATGTTTGTGCTTGACTTTCATCTCCCTGTCGCCATAGCGACAATGTCTTCATCAAAAGGGCGACATTGCCCTGTTTTGCCAACTTGTGCTCTTTTTTGCACCAAACTCCTCATTTTCATCACAAATGCTCTTGAGGCCTGAATAAACCTGAAACACTCGAGTTAACAACATTAAATACGGGGAAACGCCCGAGAATCAAGCATAAAGAGACAAGAATGAGGGCCAAAATCATACCAATTTTTGCTTGATCATTATCATTTAAAGCATTTACATTCTCTTGACTTCCTACATCATCAACACTATCATTTTCATCATTTTGACTAGACTCACAACTAGCTATATCAATAGCTACATTAGTGTCATTAACAAGATTTTCTTTAGATTTATTGACACTTTCATTAACACATAAATCAAGCATGCTTAGATCATCTATCTTCACATTGATAGATTCCATAATAGTCTTAGTGGTCAAGTTAAAAACTCTATATGCATGACTATTAATAGCATACCCAAGAAAGAGACCAACATAACTTTTAGCATCAAACTTTCGTAAGTGATCTCTTTCATTCAAAATGAAACACTTACTCCCAAAAGTGTGGAAGTAACCAACATTGGGCTTCTTGCCCTTCCATAGCTCATAGGACGTTTGTTTTGTGTCGAGCCTCCTAAATACTCTATTTGACACATAACAAGCGGTATTGACCGCTTCAGCCCATAGGTTTCTAGGGACTTTATTGCTATTGAGCATGACCCTAACCATTTATTGCAAGACACGGTTTTTCCTCTCAACAACACCATTTTGTTAAGGAGTTCTAGGTGCCGAGAACTCATGAGATATCCCTAAACCATCACAAAACTCACTAAATTTGGCATTTTCAAATTCCGTCCCATGATCACTCCTAATGCGACATATTTTCTTGATATCAAGACCTTTTTCATTTTAAACTTAATTACAAAACTTTTTGAAGTAATCAAAAGCCTCGGTCTTGTTTCTAAGAAAATAAACCCAAGTAAACCTTGAGTAATCATCAATGCATACAAAAATTCACTTTTTGCCATTGTTGCTCTCGGTTTGAATTGGCCACACTAGGTCCATGTGCACAAGTTCTAAAGGTTTCTTGGTAGCTATGTAAGTACTCTTTTTGTGAGGCATTTTGGTTTGTTTACCTAATTGGCAAGGTTCACAAACAACATCTAGCTTCTTACCAAGATTGGGGAGACCTCTAATAATGCCATGTTTTTCAAGCTTCTTTAAGTCTTTAAAGTTCATGTGGCCCAAACGTTGATGCCACAAATCTAGCTTGTTGCACTCATGTGCCATGTTGCAAGTTAGAGGGTCTATCTCAAGACAATAGCAATTTTCTATCGACCTTTTGACTCTTAGGACAACTGTAAATAACTAAATGCTTGAGGCGTGTTATCAATATATTAATCTAGAGGGGGGGGGGGGGGGGGGGGGTGAATAGATTTTAGCTATTATTATCCAATTTTCGCATACAAGTCAATATTACGAAAATGACCCTACTAGTAAAAAATACAAGCAAGTGTAATATAGTGCGGAATTAAAAATGACACTTGATGTATACGTGGAAACCCAACCACTGGGAAAAACCACGGGCTGTATACTGCGCCACACTCGGAACTCGAAATCACTAATTGAAATGAAGTTTACAACCTATGTAGACCTCGTCTAACAATCCGGTCTGTAACCCCTCACTTCTACCCTGCAGGCCTTTATTAGCAACCCTATTCCACTTTGCTTGAGGCCTAAGCACTCTTAGCCTCAAGTCTTAATTCTCTAAGAAGAGATTATGCAACCTATGTGAATATGTATGAATATTCAAATAACAAACAAGGCTAGGGAACCTTAGATGCTTATCTAGGATGATTATACAATCAATTAAAATCAATCCTAGATATTAAGTGCTAAATGACATGTCATAATAGCTTAGATAAACATAGATTATAAAAACCTAGATATCTATCACAATACAACACTCAATCAATTCATCACAATTAATTCTCTAATCTTGTATTTATCATATGATCAAAACATACAAGTAAAATAAAGAGAATAGCTTGATAATAAAAATAATCAAATAAGATGAACTTAATCAAAATCTTACCAAGCAAGTTGTGATGATGCAAATCCAATCATGGATGCATTCTATATAGTAATAGAAGATGCAATATGAAATATGATGCAAAAGGGATTTGATTTGAGTGGTTAAAGGAGAGTTCTTTGATTGATTTTTCTCTTGAAAAATGTTCTAAGGAAAATATATGATATTTTTGACTCTCTTGGACGACCTAAAATTATAGAAGACTATATATAGGCAACTCTAGTAGAGTGAGGTCGTTTTGAAAAATCGCACCTGATTGTGCGTTGTGCGCTGGTCAGCTTGCGCTGGACGTCCAGCGCACCACCAGTGCATAGACCAACTTTCATGGTGCGCTGGTGGGCTGCGTTGGTGGACCAGCGCACGACCAGCGACAGACCACTGGGTGATCTACGCTGGTGGGCTGCGCTGGTGGACCAGCGCACGACCAGCGACAGACCACTGGGCGATCTGCGCTGGTGGGCTGCGCTGGTCCGGCGCATGACGACCAGCGCACAGCAAAGCCCACTCCTTTGAACCCAAAAACACATGCAAGGGTAAAAAGGTAAAACAAGATGCATCCTAAAAGCCTAACATGGTATGATATTAAAGACACAAGATGCAATCAATACTTATGCAAGAAGAGATGATATATGATCATGAATGCACAAAATAACAACACATACACAACATACAAGAAAATGAATTAAGCATGAGATGTGAGTGTGTGTGTGCAACTAATCTCTTCAAAGCAAATTAAGCACATAGAAATTTACCTTTGGTGCTTATCAACCTTGAGGACATGAGAGGGTCTTGAGCTTGAAAATCAATCACTTAATCTACCCTTACATATAATCCCCAACACGTGGTTTGTCCACGAAATAAGCCAATTAAAATATGAGAATCCTTACAATCTCCCCCTTTGGCTATTTCGTGACAAAACCACCACTCACATTGATTCCTCACAAAAATAAACCTATGGGTCAATGAAGATTTTCTACAATACAAAGAGATATACAAAAAATAAATCTTGAAGTCTTCAATCTCTTGTAGAACAACCATTCCCTGAAATAAGGTTTCTAAACTTTCCAAAACAAGAAAAGGTGAGATGAATCAAGTGAGATTAAAAAACAAGCATTTGCATTCTAAGAAATTTAAGTACAACAAACAACATCATGCAATGTTTGATGAATGCAATGCTCCCCCTCAATGGGTTACTCCCCCTCAATGTGTTGTCTCCCCAACATGCACAATTGCCACCACAATTTGCAACTCCCCTTACCACCAATCTACTCCCCCTTTTTGTCATGATATAGGCAAAGGAGTAGTCCCCAAACTGGGTCACTTAGCAAAGAGAGATGATAGCATTCAAGTCATTTGCATAATCATTAAATGCACTTTATGCAACTCTATCAAATGGAGAGAAACAAGGAGATTTATTTTGATAATATGTGTGAATCAAAAATGCTTTGCATATAAGACATGTAGCATTCAAGTCCAAAATATCATGGTATTTGGCAAAGTAAATGACAAAGGTTTCTAATAGGAATTCAAACCAATTTCACCAATGTCATGAGAAAAGCAAGGATATAGAGTTTTCATTGATTTTAATTTATGAGCAACTATATCCATCTTTATAAGTCAAACATGTCATGAGCAACATTGCACCCTATTTGATTTTTTCGGGAATAAAACCCGTATGATAGTAGACATGTTCAACCAATAAAGAAAGAGAGACAATTTGGAATATTAATTCCTTTGAACGGATGCAAGATCCTTTATTCATTTTGAGTCTCATAAGCTTTTTCACACAAGTTTTGCATTTAAAAATTGCAATCATCAATTCATGCTTTTTCATTTGAGCATGTCATATGAATTTCATGCTTTTCAATATACATTAGCATGTCATTAAGAATCATCATGTCATGGAGGTAACTATAGGTCATTCAAATCATACTTCCTATGTTAATCTCCTAGTCCAAAAATGCAAGTTTGAACATAAATATGACATGGATTGTAGATAAGCAAGGTTCACACTTATTGAATTTAAAACATATATACATATGTGCAACCAAGCTTACTCAAGCAATCAACAAAGAAACATAAGATTTTTCAAATGTTTGCATGCAACAAGTATGCAATTAGCTCTCTTTGCTTGAGTTCCCCATATAGGGTCATCATTATCCTTCATCAATGAAGGTCATGAGGTCCTATGGACCTCCCAAGTCCATTTGACTTGGATGAACCTATTTGAGACTTGTTAGTCTCGTAGCAAGCGGGTTCATTTTTCCTTATCCACATAGATATGACTTTTTTCTCCTTAGTGGACAATGGTTCAAGAGTTCTAGAAATAATAGGATCATGAATATGAATGTTTTCCTTCCTATTAGCATGCATTCTAGCTCTTGTCATTCTCTTTTCAATCATGCTTTTGATTCTACATAATTTAATGAAATGAAAGCAATTTGGTCTTATGTGACCATTAATACCACAAAAGTGACATGTAGGGATAAATTTAGAATTCATACCATGTCCTTGTGCATGCATAGGAGCCTTCCCATGACTTTGTGGTTGAGCGGTTCTTGCTTGCTTCCTTGATCCATTTTGCATGATTGGACTCTTCCCTTGATGAATGTGAGTTTGAGGGAAGTTTGGTTGAGGAACTTTTTAAGCTTGAGGTTGTCTCCTTGGAGCTTCCTTCACTTGTGCATTTTTTGAGCATTGTCCTAGATCAATTTTCTTCCTAGGAGTGTGCACCGGCGAGGCTTCTATCTTGCCCAAACTCTTGACAAAGACGGTCTTGGTTGGAGTAGTGATCTCCTTGCTTTCTTCATACCCAATACCTCTCTTGTCACAAGGGTTCTTTCCACCACCAAGAATGTGGTCAAGTTTCTTGGTGCTTGTAGTCATCCTGGTCAATGACTTTATAGCTTCATCAAGCTCTCTTTTCAACCCTTCTTCATTCCTCTTAGACATAGCTAGCTCATCCCTTAGCTTGTCTTCAATCTTCTTGGATGCTTCCACTTGATTACTTAAGTGGTCATTGTGTGTTGAAAGTTCAAGATTTTCATCCTCTAAAATCTTCAATTTTCTATTGTTCTTCTTCAATGAACTTTCACACTTGACTATGAAGTCATTTACATCCATTTTCTCTACACTTCCATTTGTAGAGTTAGATGAGGAGTCATCTTCACTTGAGTTATCTCCTCCACTCTCTTTCTCACTAATGGAGTCATTTCCCCCATTAAGACCTTCACCATGGTCTCTTGAGTCAATGAGAGCCATATCCCAATGAGTAGCTACATTTTTCTTCTCTAGAGCTACTTCTTCAATTTTTTCTTCTATGGGATCACTAGTCAAGTCATTCTTACCAACAACTTTGTCATTTACACAAGTGGCCCCAAAAGCCGTGTAGTTGATGGTAAGCTCATCATCACTTGATGACTTGTCTCCATTTTCGGAGTCATCACTTTCACTCCAAGTGGTGGCCATCACTTTTGCCATCTTGTTCTTCAAGTTCCCACAATCCGGTGAGATGTGACCTATACCACCACACTCATAGCATTGGACTCCTTTCTTCTCACTATGCTCTTTCCTAGGCTCAAAATTCTTGAAGGGAGCTTTTTTCTTCAAGTCTTGGCCCTTGGATCCAACGCCCTTATTCTCGAACTTGACAAACTTCTTGAATCTTCTAAGTAGCAAAGCCATGTCTTGGTCCGAGTCACCTCTTTCCTCCTTCACAACCTTGGAAGCATTCAAAGCAATTGCTTTTTGCTTTTTAGGAGGTGAAATACTAGGAGCCTTCCTAGATTCATAGGCGAGGAGTCTTCCAATCACCTCGCTCGGCTTCATATCCTTATATGTACTATTCTCCTCTAAAGCCGTCACTTTTGATTCGAACCTAGTGGGGAGAGACCTCATAATTTTCTGCTTAATTCTCCTATCAGAATAAGGATCACCGAGTTGATGGCTTTGATTCACAATATCCATCAACTTGACTTCAAAGTCATTGAAGCACTCGTCCTCCTCCATTTTAAGCAACTCAAATTGCGTTTGAAGGACTTGTAGCTTGGAATCCTTAACCACATCGGTTCCCTCATGTGCAACCTCTAGGATATCCCATGCCTCCTTGGCTATCCTAGTGTTCTGAATCAGTTTGTACTGATTCTCATCCACTACACATAGAAGAGCATGCCATGCCTTCCTATTCCATTTTGAAGTCTCAAACTCTTCAGGTGACCACTGGGCCTTTGGCTTGAGTACTTGTTCTCCACCACTCGTGGGAGTCATCATAGGAGGTGCATACCCATCTTCAATCGCCATCCATGCCCTATCATGGATTTGGCACACATACGCCTCCATCTTGCCTTTCCATGAGGCATAATTCACACCGGTGAGGAGAAGAGGCCGTGTGCTTGAAGCACCCTCATGGTTGCCACCGAATCCACTCATAGTGTATAATGAATGAATTCAAATGAATGCAAAATGTATGAATGAGCACAAATCACACAAATGCAAAACACACCAAAAAAAAAAGAGCAAAGGATCACCTAAGTATATCTAGGAACCCGCTCTGATACCAATTGTAAATAACTAAATGCTCGAGGCGTGTTATCAATATATTAATCTAGAGGGGGGGGGGGGGGGGGGGGGGGGGGGGGTGAATAGATTTTAGCTATTATTACCCAATTTTCGCATACAAGTCAATATTACGAAAATGACCCTACTAGTAAATGTAGGGAAAAAGTAATAAATAAAAGTGTTACACGCAGCGGAAGCGATACTAAAGACGATTTAGTGACTTTTAAAATTTTTCCTTTATGAACCTTAAACCCTTTTAATCAATAAACATGCATATATATCAACAAAAGTAAATTACCTCTTGTCGCGTGATCCGATTGACTTACGTCGATGGTAATCCGCAAGACCTTCAATCCGAGCACGAACGTGGATCACCTAGGAGCGTGGTCTCCCTTTCCTTTGAATTGCAAACCTGTGAATGGACCAAACAAATACTTTCTATTCTTTGTTAGTCACAAAACAATCAAAAGAATGTCAAAATTATTCCGGTCACTTTTGAGTTCTCAATCTTATGATCGAAACTCGCGTGAACCTAGATCGATATCGTATACACAAGCTTATTGATGTTTAAGCAATTGTATACTATCAAAGAATAATTTTTCACTCCTTTTTGTCTCTCTAGAATAAAAACTCTCTTAGAATTAAGAAGAAGAAGAAAGAAAATAAAAACTCAAGCACCAATTAAATGATGTGGCCGAACCCTATAAGAACATATATATAGGTTGGCCGAATTTTTCTTCTTTTTCCTTTAGGGTTGCCGAATTCTATGTAGTATAAGATTAGGGTTGGCCGAATTTCATCATGTCACTTATATAGGGTGACTAAAATTCAACCCTAATTCTTTTTAACTTTATAGACTTCAAACCCTAATCCAACTCTTTTATTTTTATTCTTTTATTTGACTAAATAAAAAAAAGACTCCTTATTTGATTAAATAAATAATACTAATTTATTTATTTACTTATCAAACAAGTCTTTTACTTTTAGGAAAGATTTGTTTCTTTAATTAAACAATTAATCAATAAATCAATTAATTCTTATTTAATTAAAACAAATGAAACAAAATAATATTTTTAGGTCAAAACCTTAACCTAGCCGCCCCACTTATATATAAGATGGGCCTAATATTATTTTCCTATTTCATTTAATCCATTGGACTTTAAATAAAAAGCCCACATGTGAACCAGACCCATTCTTACTAAAAGAAACAAGCCCACATGTCTTTCATTAATATATTAATATAATTGAGCAGCCCATTACTTAAATAATGTGCAAATTATATTCTTAATATATTAAATGCAATTCTAGATGGACCCTTAAATTGGTCCGGTAGAATATATCAAGTGATCCATGCAAGTCCGTGTGGATTGGGGATCTTGGCGGGCCATCTAAATTTAAGCTTCAATAGACATAACCTAATCACAATCAACAAATGATTCACTTAGGTCCGATCCATTAATTTTAACTCATTCCACTAAAGAGCTAAAACTGAACTCTTAAATAAAGATAGAAAAGGAAGATGCTCCTCATTCATACCCTAGACAATCATATTGGAGATAGTGTATCCTCGTGATTAATATCAGTAATCGCCAAGAGTTCATAGACCGCCTATAACTCTCCAAGTTACCATATTTACTCATATGACCACGTTTTGAACTTGGATATTTTGACTTGTCCAGAAGCCATGTTTTCAATAGACACTATTGAAAACTCAACGTTGAGATTTAATATCCAATTACCTCAAAACATCCATATGATGATATTATACTCTCATTTAATTAAATGGAGCCACGATGTCCATATCTATAAATGAAGTCCTCTATCGATTAACAAATGAATATCACCAAATTATCGAGGATAGACTATGCGATATAATCGTACTCATTGATAACTCAAATGATATCACTTGCAACCATAAGTCCATCATTTATCTCAGGATTAAGATAGACTCTCCGATTGTCCTGATAATGAAAAAACTATTATCTATTGACGGTTTTAGATAACGCTTTTCATTGTGATCCAGTTCAATGCACCCAGTGCACTAGATCCTTTTGCTCGAAGACACTCCGATGATTTTAGACTCATCATATCTCATTTGATCCCACTCAAATGCTAGCAAAAGAATTCTACAACTTTAACAAGATAAAGGTGCCCAACCTTTAACTTAAGTTGTGAACAATATTCAAGACTAACTAAAGAATTGTGTCTACCACATACATATCCAGATGTACGAACAATTCTTCTTTTCCCATAGTCTTTAGACCTTATGATTATTTACTTTGACAATTATAATATAAACTATAAATGCTATACGATTTGTTAAACCAGAAATCACTTTATTAATATGAAAAAGATTGTTAATTACAACATTACACTCTTGCTATTGAGCATAATCCTAACAATCTCCCACTTGCGCTATAGCAAATGTGTCATATCTCTCAAGCCCATATTCTCTAGATGCCCATCGAAACTCTTCTGAGGTAGAGCCTTTGTGAAGGGATCCGCTAGATTTTCTGCTGACGCGATTTTGGTAATCGTCACGTCACCTCTTTGAACAATCTCCCTTAAAAGATGATACTTTCTTTCAATGTGTTTACCTCTCTTGTGACTTCTTGGTTCTTTCGAATTAGCCACTGCTCCACTGTTGTCACAGTAGATAGTGATCTGCTTATTCGCACTAGGAACCACTTCTAAGTCAATCAAGAATTGGCGGAGCCAAACAGCCTCTTTGGCAGCTTCGCATGCAGCAACATACTCAGCTTCCATGGTGGAATCAGCAATACAAGATTGCTTGATACTCCTCCATATAACTGCTCCTCCTCCAATAGTAAACACAGCCCCTAATGTGGATTTTCTGGAGTCAGAATCTGATTGGAAATCAGAATCTGTATACCCAACGGGAACCAAATCCCCTCCAGAGTATACAAGCATATTATCTCTCGTTCTCTTAAGATACTTGAAAATATGCTTGACTGCCGTCCAGTGATCAGGTCCAGGTTTCGATTGAAACCTGCTAACTATGCCAACAGCAAAACAAATATCTGGTCTAGTACAGAGCATTGCATACATGAGACTTCCAACTGCCGAGGCATATGGAACTCTACTCATGAATTGCTCTTCATGCTCATTCTTAGGAACTTGTTCCTTAGAAAGCTTGATTCCATGTCTGAAAGGTAACATACCTTTCTTGGAATCCTGCATGGAAAACCTAGACAAGATTTTGTCTATGTATGAAGCTTGGGATAATGCAATCGTTCTATTCTTTCTATCCCTTATTACTTGGATACCTAGAATAAAACTTGCTTCTCCTAAGTCCTTCATATCAAATTGTTTTGCTAACCATTCTTTTACTGATGTCAATACACCTACATCGTTTCCAATGAGTAGTATATCATCAACATAAAGAATCAGGAAAACCAACTTGTCGCCTTTAATCCTCTTGTATACACAAGGTTCGTCAGGATTTTGAATAAATTCAAAACCTTTGACAACTTGATCAAACCTTATGTTCCAGGATCTGGATGCTTGCTTTAATCCATATATGGATTTCTGCAACTTGCATACCTTATCCACTTGGCCTTTTTCAATGAATCCCTCTGGTTGCATCATGTAGATGCTTTCGTCAAGACTTCCATTTAGGAAAGATGTCTTGACGTCCATTTGCCAAATCTCTAAATCTAAAGATGCTGCAATGGATAAGAGTATCCTAATGGATTTAAGCATGGCCACAGGAGAGAAGGTTTCCTCGTAATCGATACCTTCTTTCTGTGTATACCCTTTAGCTACCAATCTAGCTTTAAAGGTTTCCACCTTTCCATCCATACCTCTTTTCCTCTTGTATACCCACTTGCACCCAATGGGTTTTATCCCTTTAGGCAAGTCTACAAGGGACCAGACTTTGTTATCGAACATAGATTCAATCTCGGATTGCATTGCCTTTTGCCAATGGCGACTATCAACATCCTCCATAGCTTCCTTGTACGTATAGGGATCATCGTCGTCCGGGAGATTCTCCACTGATTCTCCCAGACCGATGTATCTTTCGGGTTGTGTTCTAACCCTCCCACTACGACGAGGAATGGTAGGTTGTTGATCTTGTGTTGGATCGGAACTTACAATTGGGTTAGGTTGTGTAACCTCTCGTGGAATTGTATCTCCTGACATCTCATTCAAGACAATTCTACTTCTAGGCACAAAATCATTCATATAGTCCTTTTCCAGAAATTTAGCATTTGTCGAAACAAATACTTTAAGATCTGAAGGACTATAGAAATAATATCCTTTAGTTTCTTTTGGATACCCTACAAATATACATGTTTCTGAACGGGACTCCATCTTTTCTGTCTTTCCTTTTAACACATGCGCAGGACAACCAAATATCCTTAAGTGTTGTAAACTAGGCTTGCGCCCAGTCCACAACTCATGCGGTGTTTTAGGAACAGACTTAGATGGTACATCGTTTAGAATGTATATAGCAGTTTGTAAAGCATATCCCTAAAAAGAAATAGGAAGCGTTGAATAACTCAACATAGACCTAACCATATCCAAAAGAGTTCTATTTCTCCTTTCTGCTACCCCATTCTGTTGAGGTGTACCTGGTGCAGAAAACTGAGAAACTATCCCATTATCAATAAGATATTGCTGAAACCCACCAGATAGATATTCTCCACCACGATCAGATCTCAAGATTTTTATGTGTTTCTCAAGCTGATTTTCCACTTCAGCTTTGAATGCTTTGAACATGTCAAAAGCATCCGACTTATGTCTCATGAGATACACATAACCAAATCTTGAGTAATCATCCGTGAAGGTGATGAAGTACTCATATCCACCTCTAGCTTGAATGCTCATAGGTCCACATACATCAGTGTGTATCAATCCTAAACATTCAGTGGCTCTTGCACCTTTGGCAGAGAACGTCCTTTTGGTCATTTTACCTTCCAAACAAGATTCACAAGTTGGTAGATCATCAACCTTTAAGTCACTCAAAGGTCCGTCACATACCAATCTTTTAATCCTATTAAGGTTAATATGACCTAAGCGTAAATGCCAAAGGTAGGTTTCATCTGTTGATAATTTTACTCTTTTATGATTAGGTTCCGTTATTTCTGTGTCTAACGAGTGAGAGATATTTCTATGCAAAAAGTATAGACCGTTTTCCAATGTACCTTGGCAAATAATTTTGTCATTCTTACTAATAATAAAAACTTTATTAAAAGTAACCGAATATCCAAATTTATTCAAACAAGAAACTGAAATTAAATTCCTCTTGAATTGAGGTACATAATAAACGTCTATTAAATCTAAATGCCTTCTAGAATCCAAATAAACTCTAATATCTCCCACTGCACTTGCAGACACTAACGTTCCGTTGCCCAAGCGCAAATTGATTTCATTCTTACTCAGCTTTCTCCTTTCTTGAAACCCCTGCAAGGAATAACAAACATGATTAGTGGCTCCTGAGTCTATGATCCAAGAATCTGTAGAATCAGCCAAAAAACATGTTTCTAGATAATTCAAATTACCTTCTTCCTTCTTGTTCTGGGACTTTGGGCAATTTCTCTTCCAATGTCCCTTTTCACCACAAAGGAAGCATTTCCCTTTGATCTTGGTTACTTTCTTGGTCTCCTTCTTGATAGGCCCAAGTTGCTTTTTCTTCTGTTGTTTCTTGACCTTTTGACGGGCCTTAACAGTAGCAACTTTACCAACCATATGAATCTCTTGACCTTTGCCTTTCACAAGGATCTTTTCAGCACTTTGAACATCTTGCATCAGGCCTTGTAAGGTGTATTCCTTTTTGTTCAAAGTGTAGTCCAATTTGAACTGATCAAAGGAATCTGACAATGAATTGACAACCATATCAATCTTTGTCTCACCATCTATCTCAGCGCCATGCAGTTCAGCAATGTTGAGATGTGCTATGACTTTCATCATGTGATCTTTCACAGCCTGTCCAGGTTTCATCCTAAGATTCATAAAAGCAGTCACTGCCTCTCTCTTAGTCGTCCTAGACTTCATAGCAAACATTTCCTCTAGAGACATCATTATATCAGCAGCGGACTCTATTCCTTCATGCTGCTGTTGCAACACGTCGGAGATAGTGGCCATAATGTAACATTTTGCCATATCATCTGAAGTCTTCCACTGCACATACTCATCTCTACACATTATGCTAGATTCATTATTAGGAGCAGGTGGTTTAGGAGTAGTTAGAACAAACTTATGTTTTTCACTTTGTAGCAACAACCCAATTTTCCTTTTCCATGTGACATAATTATCTCCAGTTAAAGTGTTATCTTTCAGGATGTTCATAAGTGATGGGGTCATGATTTCTGAATAAAACAAAACGTATATAAGTAAATAATCATGATAAAGCACTTTTAAATATTTATCTTGAATTAAATAAATAACTCAATCATAAAATTCAACGGTGATCTAACACCCATAAATGTTACGCCTCCTTTGGGAGTTCGCACCATTTACTAGTTAGACTAGGTCCCACCTAATTGTTAACATAACAACCAACGTTTTCAATTTTAGCCTTGCAATTTTATTAACAAGAACTCTTGGGAGGATATCAATAAAATTACATTGAGTGTGTTACCAAGATATCGACCCTCAATTTTCTCTCACGAAAATCCCTCCTTGGGGAGTAGATCTCGTTTGAGTCCAATGTCTAGTCTATCCTTGTAAGGAAGTATGTTGCTAAATTCCATTCATGGACGCCCCTTTGGGGGATTACCAATAAATAATTAAGCTCAACTAACCTTGGAGGCCATAGGTGTTACAAAAACACCTTCTCCCACTCAATTATTTAAGGCGTGTGATTAAATCCCATAGAATGATTTACCGAGTTATCTAGATGCCAATTTAGATACCTAAATCATTCAATGCATGTTCATACCAAAAGAGATATATGCGTGGCACTCCTATTCTATATGTCATGTTATCATACAATAACAAATATTGTAATATTTAAGCATAAATTAAATAGCAACAATTTTGGCCCATCCTAGAAAAACAAGTAAATTTCAATTTGTCAGGAATACAAGATCTTCAGGTGGCCCATCAACCATACGCTCATCCTTCGGCCCAACCCACGGGCGAGCACAACTCACAACCCCACTAAGGGGCTGCCGTGCGCAGCCCATGAGGACTCCAGGGCTGCCGTGCGCAGCCCACCAAGCTTGGGCTTGCCATGCGCAGCCCAATCCACTCCTAGGGTGCGCACGGTGCTCGTTCATGGTTCCGGTTGCTTCGTTTTGCTTCGTGTCTTCGAATCTTCAAGACCTAAACATATTACGGCAGTATATATATAATAAATACTGCAGCATTAAATTTTTTTTTTTTTTTTTTTTATTCACTGCAGTATTTTTACAAACAAAAAACTGCACATACAAAAAAAAATAAAAAATCTGCAGTAACCCTAAAAAAAAATACTGCACATAAAAAAAATAAAACCTAGCAATCTACCAAGAAGGAATTATGGCGATAATAGACCACCCTTCTTGTTACAACTCCGAAACAAAAATTACATTGAAAATCTAGGGCCAAAATCGAGCAATAACAAACCACATAAAATATATATAAATCCATACATCACATGTAATTATATATTTGAATACCTAGAGTGCCATCTCTTTCTAAACATGCATAATCACAATAAAAAGAAATAGATCCACGTATATATACGTTAATTAATTAAAAGGGTTCAACCAGGCTCTGATACCAATTGTAGGGAAAAAGTAATAAATAAAAGTGTTACACGCAGCGGAAGCGATACTAAAGACGATTTAGTGACTTTTAAAATTTTTCCTTTATGAACCTTAAACCCTTTTAATCAATAAACATGCATATATATCAACAAAAGTAAATTACCTCTTGTCGCGTGATCCGATTGACTTACGTCGATGGTAATCCGCAAGACCTTCAATCCGAGCACGAACGTGGATCACCTAGGAGCGTGGTCTCCCTTTCCTTTGAATTGCAAACCTGTGAATGGACCAAACAAATACTTTCTATTCTTTGTTAGTCACAAAACAATCAAAAGAATGTCAAAATTATTCCGGTCACTTTTGAGTTCTCAATCTTATGATCGAAACTCGCGTGAACCTAGATCGATATCGTATACACAAGCTTATTGATGTTTAAGCAATTGTATACTATCAAAGAATAATTTTTCACTCCTTTTTGTCTCTCTAGAATAAAAACTCTCTTAGAATTAAGAAGAAGAAGAAAGAAAATAAAAACTCAAGCACCAATTAAATGATGTGGCCGAACCCTATAAGAACATATATATAGGTTGGCCGAATTTTTCTTCTTTTTCCTTTAGGGTTGCCGAATTCTATGTAGTATAAGATTAGGGTTGGCCGAATTTCATCATGTCACTTATATAGGGTGACTAAAATTCAACCCTAATTCTTTTTAACTTTATAGACTTCAAACCCTAATCCAACTCTTTTATTTTTATTCTTTTATTTGACTAAATAAAAAAAGACTCCTTATTTGATTAAATAAATAATACTAATTTATTTATTTACTTATCAAACAAGTCTTTTACTTTTAGGAAAGATTTGTTTCTTTAATTAAACAATTAATCAATAAATCAATTAATTCTTATTTAATTAAAACAAATGAAACAAAATAATATTTTTAGGTCAAAACCTTAACCTAGCCGCCCCACTTATATATAAGATGGGCCTAATATTATTTTCCTATTTCATTTAATCCATTGGACTTTAAATAAAAAGCCCACATGTGAACCAGACCCATTCTTACTAAAAGAAACAAGCCCACATGTCTTTCATTAATATATTAATATAATTGAGCAGCCCATTACTTAAATAATGTGCAAATTATATTCTTAATATATTAAATGCAATTCTAGATGGACCCTTAAATTGGTCCGGTAGAATATATCAAGTGATCCATGCAAGTCCGTGTGGATTGGGGATCTTGGCGGGCCATCTAAATTTAAGCTTCAATAGACATAACCTAATCACAATCAACAAATGATTCACTTAGGTCCGATCCATTAATTTTAACTCATTCCACTAAAGAGCTAAAACTGAACTCTTAAATAAAGATAGAAAAGGAAGATGCTCCTCATTCATACCCTAGACAATCATATTGGAGATAGTGTATCCTCGTGATTAATATCAGTAATCGCCAAGAGTTCATAGACCGCCTATAACTCTCCAAGTTACCATATTTACTCATATGACCACGTTTTGAACTTGGATATTTTGACTTGTCCAGAAGCCATGTTTTCAATAGACACTATTGAAAACTCAACGTTGAGATTTAATATCCAATTACCTCAAAACATCCATATGATGATATTATACTCTCATTTAATTAAATGGAGCCACGATGTCCATATCTATAAATGAAGTCCTCTATCGATTAACAAATGAATATCACCAAATTATCGAGGATAGACTATGCGATATAATCGTACTCATTGATAACTCAAATGATATCACTTGCAACCATAAGTCCATCATTTATCTCAGGATTAAGATAGACTCTCCGATTGTCCTGATAATGAAAAAACTATTATCTATTGACGGTTTTAGATAACGCTTTTCATTGTGATCCAGTTCAATGCACCCAGTGCACTAGATCCTTTTGCTCGAAGACACTCCGATGATTTTAGACTCATCATATCTCATTTGATCCCACTCAAATGCTAGCAAAAGAATTCTACAACTTTAACAAGATAAAGGTGCCCAACCTTTAACTTAAGTTGTGAACAATATTCAAGACTAACTAAAGAATTGTGTCTACCACATACATATCCAGATGTACGAACAATTCTTCTTTTCCCATAGTCTTTAGACCTTATGATTATTTACTTTGACAATTATAATATAAACTATAAATGCTATACGATTTGTTAAACCAGAAATCACTTTATTAATATGAAAAAGATTGTTAATTACAACATTACACTCTTGCTATTGAGCATAATCCTAACAGTAAAAAATACAAGCAAGTGTAATATAGTGCGGAATTAAAAATGACACTTGATGTATACGTGGAAACCCAACCACTGGGAAAAACCACGGGCTGTATACTGCGCCACACTCGGAACTCGAAATCACTAATTGAAATGAAGTTTACAACCTATGTAGACCTCGTCTAACAATCCGGTCTGTAACCCCTCACTTCTACCCTGCGGGCCTTTATTAGCAACCCTATTCCACTTTGCTTGAGGCCTAAGCACTCTTAGCCTCAAGTCTTAATTCTCTAAGAAGAGATTATGCAACCTATGTGAATATGTATGAATATTCAAATAACAAACAAGGCTAGGGAACCTTAGATGCTTATCTAGGATGATTATACAATCAATTAAAATCAATCCTAGATATTAAGTGCTAAATGACATGTCATAATAGCTTAGATAAACATAGATTATAAAAACCTAGATATCTATCACAATACAACACTCAATCAATTCATCACAATTAATTCTCTAATCTTGTATTTATCATATGATCAAAACATACAAGTAAAATAAAGAGAATAGCTTGATAATAAAAATAATCAAATAAGATGAACTTAATCAAAATCTTACCAAGCAAGTTGTGATGATGCAAATCCAATCATGGATGCTTTCTATACAGTAATAGAAGATGCAATATGAAATATGATGCAAAAGGGATTTGATTTGAGTGGTTAAAGGAGAGTTCTTTGATTGATTTTTCTCTTGAAAAATGTTCTAAGGAAAATATATGATATTTTTGACTCTCTTGGACGACCTAAAATTATAGAAGACTATATATAGGCAACTCTAGTAGAGTGAGGTCGTTTTGAAAAATCGCACCTGATTGTGCGTTGTGCGCTGGTCAGCTTGCGCTGGACATCCAGCGCACCACCAGCGCATAGACCAACTTTCATGGTGCGCTGGTGGGCTGCGCTGGTGGACCAGCGCACGACCAGCGATAGACCACTGGGTGATCTGCGCTGGTGGGCTGCACTGGTGGACCAGCGCACGACCAGCGACAGACCACTGGGCGATCTGCGCTGGTGGGTTGTACTGGTCCGGCGCATGATGACCAGCGCACAGCAGAGCCCACTCCTTTGAACCCAAAAACACATGCAAGGGTAAAAAGGTAAAACAAGATGCATCCTAAAAGCCTAACATGGTATGATATTAAAGACACAAGATGCAATCAATACTTATGCAAGAAGAGATGATATTTGATCATGAATGCACAAAATAACAACACATACACAACATACAAGAAAATGAATTAAGCATGAGATGTGAGTGTGTGTGTGCAACTAATCTCTTCAAAGCAAATTAAGCACATAGAAATTTACCTTTGGTGCTTATCAACCTTGAGGACATGAGAGGGTCTTGAGCTTGAAAATCAATCACTTAATCTACCCTTACATATAATCCCCAACACGTGGTTTGTCCACGAAATAAGCCAATTAAAATATGAGAATCCTTACAACAACCTTGCCCTTTTTATCAATTATATTGCCCACATCGTTGTTAAAGCTAACTTCCTTAATGATTTCACACAAGTGAGCGATGCTTATTAAGTTAGCTTGTAACCCATTAACATACAAAGTATCACGAAGTTTAGGCAATCCGAGGATACATGTTATTCCCTTGCCAAGAACTTGCTTTTTGGTGCCATCTCCAAAAGTGACCCAACCTCCATCCTTTAAAATAAGATTCTTAAAGAACTCTTTGTTCCCAGTCATGTTCCTAGAGCAATCGCTATCTAGGTACCAAGAGTAGGAGGAGTTGGCTTTTAAAGCATATTGTGCAACTAGACATTTAGGTGTGCCTTTTCTAACCCACACACTTTTCACAATACTCCTCTCACTCTTACCACTATCATGCTTTGACTCAATGTTAGACTTCTTAACATGAACCTTGACCTCATTGGTCACATCTTCAAATATATCAAACAAAACATTATCAATTTTCTTATGCATAATAGAGTGAGGCACAACACAAGATTTAGCAAGCAAGTCATCAATAAGTTTCTTCACAACATGCTTTTCCAAGGTCTTCCTATGTCTATTACAATATCCATACATGGATGATTGCCTAGGTCCATTCAAAGACATATCAAGATAAGCATTATCAAATTTGCATTTCCGAATATATTCAAAGCACTTGATTCGGAGTTCAAATGAGAGAGATATGATCAAAGCAAGAAATCAAAAACTTGAAGAAATTTCTGCACTCTTTCTTTTTCAATTTTTTCTTCACACGCATTTGGAGGGAAGAAGGAAGATATTTAAAAGAGAGAAAGAGAGAGATTCTGTGGCCAACCAAAAGAGGCCACATCACCCATCCCTATGGGCGGCATGTGAGCCTCATTGGGTAGAGGGGTGTTGAGGCCGTGTGCCTCATGTGCCCCTCACGGGAGGTCCCTCGAATGGCCTTTGGCCATTGCTCACCTCTCTCGCGCTCCTCTCGCATTCTTCAGCCGTATTCGGGCATCCAAACTCCAAATTTAAATATGTCTTCAAATTACGAACCGTGACTCCTTCATGCACAAGGATGACTATGAAACTTTGACAAAAGGTTGAGAACTCGACTCGATATACTACGACGAATACAACATAATGTATGAGAACGTAAAGTAGCGTAGCTTCCTAGTTTGGACTCAAAACCTAATGAATGAGTAACCAAAATGACCGAAACTCAATAAGGAATCATAAGAGATCAAGTTCAAGAGTAAAGACAATAAAACAAAAAACAAATAAACACAAAATCACACAAGTATGCCATTTCCTAGAGATAGTCCTAGAACATGCAATTCTACAATGTTTGTCAATATGATACAAATGCATGTGCATACTTCAATAAGTGTGTGAATGTGTCATACCAAATGTAGCACAACGATGCAAGGACACACATAAATGAATTGTGTGTGTGTGCACTTACGCCTTGCAAGAGGAAGAAGAATCTTGATACCTTAGCATCCAAGTAAGTGTTTTTTCCTCTTAAAGACGATATTTGCATGAGAAGTTGCTATTCTCCTTTGAAGCTTCTTTTCACCAAGAACCACCTAAGCAACTAACCATTACAAATAATGAGTATTTTGCAATGGAATCAAGCTAACATAAATCAAGGATCTTACAAACTGAGTATATGAATATCATATATAGAGGAATTGATTTTGAGACATGCAATCTAAAGAGTCCATAGAAAACAAATAAAGCTAGATACTTTATTTGTGGTTAATCTATAGCTGCGGTCCATTCCGTAATGTACGGTGGTCTTATCCTAGACTACTCATATGGTGATATAAGAATGAAGGCACCTTATATGATGTGATCATATAGGACTAGGCCACAATCTATCTGAATCTATCACCAAGATCCGTTAGTTGAAAAGATTCATATATTGTAGGGAAAAATACCGTAGTACACGCAGCGGAAGTGAGACTAAAAATTGATTTAGTAACTTTTAAAATTTTTCTTTTTTATGAACCTTAAACCCTTTAATCAATTAAACATATATATTATCTAACAAAAGAAGAATACCTTTTGTCGCGTGATCCGATTGACTTACGTTGATGGTAATCCGCAAGATCTTCAATCCTAGCACGAACGTGGATCACCTAGGAGCGTGGTCTCCCTTTTCTTTGAATTGCAAACCTGTGAATGGACAAACAAACTTTTCTTTTCTTTGTTAGTCACAAAAACAATCAAAAGAAGACTAAAATTATTCCGGTCACTTTTGAGTTCTCAATCTATTGATCGAAACTCGCGTGAACCTAAATCAATGTTGTACACACAAGCTTATTGATGAACAAGCAAATAGTGTACCATCAAAGAATAATTTATTCACTCTTTTATGTTTTTAGTAGAATAAAAATAATGCTCTCTATGAATTAAGAAGAAGAAAAAAAAATTGTCTCTCAAGCACCAAGCATAGGTGGCCGAAATCTATACATGTGAATATATAGGTGGCCGAATTTTTTCTCTCTTCCTCTTTCCTATTAGGGTTGCCGAATTCTTGCTCTTTTTTTTTCTTAGGGTTGCCGTAATCACACTCCTAAAAGGAGTTTGTGTTGCACCCTAATTTCCATAAAAGAATAGACTTCAAACCCTAATTCAATTCATAAACATTTTATTCTTTTATTTGACTAAATAAAAAAACTTCTTATTTGATTAAATAAATAAAATTAATTATTTATTTTCTTATCAAACAAGTCTTTTACTTTTAGTAAACTACTACCAATAGTATTACTCTAGGAAATATATTTCCTGATCAGAAAAGATTTGTTTCTTAATTAAACAATTAATTAATAAATTAATTAATTCTTATTTAATTAAAACAATGAAACAAAATAATATATTAGGTTAAAAACCACCTTGCCGCCCCACTTAAAATAAATGGGCCAAATATTATTTTCTTATTTCATTTAATCCATTGGACTTTAAATAAAAAGCCCACATGCGAACCAGACCCATTCTTACTAAAAGAAACAAGCCCACATGCCTTTTATTAATATATTAATATAATTGAGCAGCCCATTACATAAATAATGTGCAAATTATATTCTTAATATATTAAATGCAATTCTAGATGGACCCTTAAATTGGTCCGGTAGAATATATCAAGTGATCCATGCAAGTCCGTGTGGATTGGGGATCTTGGCGGGCTATCTAAATTTAAGCTTCAATAGACATAACCTAATCACAATCAACAAATGATTCACTTAGGTCCGATCCATTAATTTTAACTCATTCCACTAAAGAGCTAAAATTGAACTCTTAAATAAAGACAGAAAAGGAAGATGCTCCTCATTCATACCCTAGACAATCATATTGGAGATAGTGTATCCTCGTGATAAATATCAGTAATCGCCAAGAGTTCATAGACCGCCTATAACTCTCCAAATATTTACTCATATTTTGGATATTTTGAACTTGGATATTTTGAACTTGGATATTTTGACTTGTCCAGAAGTCATGTTTTCAATAGACACTATCGAAAACTCAACGTTGAGATTTAATATCCAATTACCTCAAAACATCCATATGATGATATTATACTCTCATTTAATAAATGAAGCCACGATGTCCATATCTATAAATGAAGTCCTCTATCGATTAACAAATGAATATCACCAAACTATCGAGGATAGACTATGTTATATAATCGTACTCATTGATAACTCAAATGATATCACTTGCAACCATAAGTCCATCATTTATCTCAGGATTAAGATAGACTCTCCGATTGTCCTGATAATGAAAAGACTATTATCTATTGACGGTTCTAGATAAAGCTTTTTATTGTGATCCAGTTCAATGCACCCAGTGCACTAGATTCTTTTGCTCGAAGACATTACGATGATTTTAGACTCATCATATCTCATTTGATCCCACTCAAATGCTAGCAAAAGAAAACTACAACTTTAACAAGATAAAGGTGCCCAACCTTTAACTTAAGTTGTGAACAATATTCAAGACTAACTAAAGAATTGTGTCTACCACATACATATCCAGATGTACGAACAATTCTTCTTTTCTCATAGTCTTTAGACCTTATGATTATTTACTTTGACAATTATAATATTAAACTATAAATGCTATAAGCTTTGTTTAGACCAGAAATCACTTTATTAATATGAAAAAGATTGTTAATTACAACATTACACTCTTGCTATTGAGCATAATCCTAACATATATATCGACAAATGATGGTTGTATATAGGTGATCTAAGTCCTGAGTGTCTTACTGACTCCTTTGAGTTAGTTCGTGTTTCTTGAAATACCATGGGTAAGATCGGAGTAGCATTCCCGGTCAATAACTCTATATCTTAGAATCACAGTTTGGCTTGTGGTTGTGAAGGTATGCATACAATAGTAGAATCCACTCCTTCTTGCGAGAAGTAGATGAGCAGTTCCCTTAAGGGTTGACTCGGGACTTGAACGATTAAGAGCACTCTTCTTCTTTCGTAAAGGAATGAAGAATATAATCATTCATTAGAGAATCAATGGTACTTAAAGGAAAAGATATAATTAGAGAGTTATAACGGACTTTATAACCTAGCTCTAATTATGAACTACTTGTACCATATGTAATAGTTATATTGATAGAGTGAGTTACTCAAGTTTGATTGTCTTGTTTCGGTGACAAACCACATGTGTTATAGGTAAAAATTAGTGGTGAAGGACACGTCATCAGCACGAAAGGCCAAGAAAGCAGGAGTCAAGATAAGTCAACTTATGGAGCAGAAACCCCCCATGATAACATACTCGGAAAAAGAGTAAGTAGTCTGACCACAAACAAAGACGATCAGCTCGGGCAGCAAATCTCACTCAGGCACACTCGGGCACACTCGGGCATACTCGGGAATCAATGAGACAATCACCAACATTCATATGCCAAACATAATCAGCGACCAGCACATCCACGATAAGCAACGATGTGGACCATTAGAGTTTAACAAGGAAACAAGCAGTTCTCCCGCGAATAAAGGAGAAAGAATCTCGTCTAGAATTGGACTCAGCCAAAAGAGGAAACATAATCTAATTAGGACTAGGAAACCGCTTGAGACTTGGGCACCACAACACCAAACCCTAGCAGCCACCTTAAAACCCTAAACACAACATGTATAAATACCCCCACTATACACAAACAGGGGGTACGTGAAAAACAGCGAGAGAGAGAGATTATAGTGTAATATTCTTGTAACCATTCTTGATAGTGAATTTGGCTTCGTTGCTAAGGCAACAATCCGTGGATGTTTCTCCAACCATTGGAGTTTTACCACGTAATTGCTTGTTATTTCTTCTTAATTTTAAATCGTTCTTGTTCATAAACTATAGCAATTCGAAACTAGATCATTGACTTGGTGACCATCAAAAATCACCGTCAACAATTGGCGCTAGAAGGAGGGGAACCCAAAAATTTGTGACAACAATGGCTGGCGAAGGAGATGGTAGCGATTCCAGGTACAGTCAAGGCATGCCAAGTAACGAGCTGGAAGATGACACCGTGCTCAACACTGCAGATGCAACCCTAACGACGGTAGACCAGTCAGCCGCCTTGGCTGGTGTTCAACGTTTCCCTACAACCAATGAAGAAATCAAGCAACGACTCCGCGCTTCCCTACAACAACTTATATCAGACGCAGCAAGGCAAGAAATTGACCTTTTTGCCACGGAAGGTTTGATGTCGCCTCACAATCCGTCCGCCCCAAACCAGCAGACAGCAAGATTGCGTTCTGTAGTGGTGATACCAACGCCTGATGCACCCCTAAAGGCAAGACAAGATCCTATAGGCAGACCAGAGATGCTATCTGAAAGAGTGGCCAGGAGAAGTAGGGAGCATAGAGAGGGGAATGATTCTGACAAAGGGTACGATCAAGATCGGATAGCTGGGGATCGAGACCACCCTAGGAGGCGTAGTCACCGGAGAGACCGGTCATCCTCCTCGGAAGAAAGTGAGCAGAATCATTATCGCAAGCGCCAAAGGGGCACAGTCTGGCTGCATGGCCTAAACCGAGATCGTAGAGAGTTAAATCCGGAGGAAAGGGGCCAAAAACTGACCATAAGTCAAAACTTCAATGCGATAGGGGAACCTGAAGGAGACAGAGACATACTCATACAGAGTCTGACCCGGGAAGTTCAGAATAATCGTCGACAAATGGATGCTTTAGTCAGGCGATATGGGCGTAACGAGCTGTCAGATGATGAATCTGGAAGCCCTTTCACCAATGGGGTTCTGAGGATGCCTTTCCCGGAGAGATTCAGGATGCCCCACATTGAGCTGTTCAAGAAAGATACCGATCCAAAAGAACACGTCCGGAGGTATAGGAGCGCTATGGTGCAATATGTCCACAATGACGCACTGCTATGTTTGAATTTTCCCCAGACTCTTGGGGATCTAGGCTCCCGGTGGTTTGGTAGATTGCCAGCAGCAAGCATAAGCAGCTTCGGCGAGCTGAGCAAAGCCTTCTTCAGGCAGTTCCTCGGGAATGTACACAGGAAAATGTCAGTGGCTCACTTATCCCAACTCAAACAGGGAAAAGACGAGTCGCTGAAGAGATATCTGGGGAGGTTCGGTCAGGAAGTGTCCAAAATTGGGAGTGCAAATGACGAAGCAATAATTGCCGCATTCATAAACAACCTTCAGAATGGCCAATTGTCCTTTGACCTCAGAAGAGCCCGACTAACCAGCTATGCCGATATGATGGACATGGCATGGGGTTACGCCCTGGCCGAAGAGGAGGAAATTGCCACAGGAGGTTACTTCGTGCATGGTGGTCACCCGGAGGGATCCAAAACCAAAGACCAGACAAAGGCACTCGATACCAAAGGTGACAAACAGAAGAATAAAACGTGGGATGGTCGGGATGGACGACGAGCATATGACCCAAAAACCGATCAACCGCGGCAGAAGTTCCAGGGCAGATATACAAATTATACCCCATTGAAGAAAGATCAAGAAGAAGTCCTGGCAATCCTAGAAGAGAAGAACATGTCTAAAGAGCCACCTAAGCAGTCAACATATGCTCGGAGGGACACCACCAAATATTGCTGTTTCCACAAGGAGAATGGGCACGAGACATCCAAGTGTTTCCAGCTAAGGGACCACATCGAAACCCTCATTAGGGAAGGGCATTTGAAAGACATTGTTTTCAAAAAGGTGGACAGGGCAGATGGACAGAAGGATAGCTGACAGGACGGACGGGCAAGAAAGCTTAGTCCCAAGAAAGCTGAGGATGAAGGAGCAATTAACACCATCTTCGGAGGACCAACGACTGGCAAGAGTAACAGGGAAAGGACCCAGGAAATTCGGGAGGCCATGGAGGCATGGAGAGACTTGGACATCAATTCTATTGAACCCGACCCGAAGAGAATCAAGAAGGGCTGGGACCCGATCATATTCACAGAAGCCGACTCACACGGAGTAGATATGAGGCCGAATGACGCGCTGGTGATCAGCGCACGGATCAGTCATAGAGAAGTTCATCGAATTTTGATTGACAATGGGAGTTCAGCAGATATTCTTAGTGCAGAAGTATATGACCAGCTGAGACTAGATAGGAAAGACCTACAGCTGTTTCCCACACCCCTTAGAGGATTTGGAGGAGTCAAAGTAAGGTCGCTTGGCATGGTAAAGCTACCCGTGAAGATCGGGAAGGCTCCTTGCCAAAAAACAGTGCTACTCGACTTCGTGGTGGTAGATACAGAAAACTGGCCGTACAACGCCTTATTGGGCCGACCATTTTTGAATAAAGCCAAGGCGGTGACAGCAACATATGCCCTCATGATGAAATTCCCGACCGAATATGGCGTAGGAGTGGTCAAGGGGTCACAAGAGATGGCCCGAAGAGCAAACTTGTTAGTGTATTGAAACTAATTATAGCACGGTGTGTATAAAACTATCTAGAGGGGGGGGTGAATAGATTTTACGCTTTTTACCCAATTTTTCGTGTTAGTCAAAATTACGAAATTACCCTCAAGATAAAATAAACAAGCAAGTGTAATATGGTGCGGAAATTAAATTAACACTTGATTTTTACGTGGAAACCCTCACGGGAAAAACCATGGGCTATGTAAGTAAGCCACACTCGAACCTCGAATCCACTAAATGTGCAAACGATTACAACCTAATCCCGGAAGTAATCACACACCTACCTAATCCCGGTATGAGTGAACCTAGTCCGATTTTGCTTGCGATCTAAGCAACCTAATCCCGATTGCTACACACAAGACTTAGCTTCTCTTGAAGAGAATACAACCCTAAGTGAATATGTGAAAATATCCAAAATGCAACATAGAGCAAGGGAAACCCTATATGCTTATCTAAGATGATTAATATGCAATTAAGAACAATCCTAGATATCAAAACTAAATGACATGTCAATTAGTTTAGCTAATCAATATCAAGCACAAAACCTAATATGCTAGCACAATACAACTTCTCAAACATACATCATACTAATCTCAATCTTGTATTCAAGGAATATAAAATCACATACAAGTAATTAAATTGAGATTGCTAAATAAGAGAAACACAAAATATGTAAGATATTAGTGAAAAGCTTACCAAGCAAAGTATGATGAAGAATCCATGCAAGATGTCATCTAGATGATCTAAGATAATGCTAGATGATGATTGATGATCATGGAACAAGTGTTTGAGTAATTAAAAATGAGTTCTTTGGAATTTTTCTTCTCTTTGAAAAATCTCCTAATTATGGAATCTGAATATGAACTCTTGTGATTGACCTAAAGTCAAAGTGACATATATATAGGGGGCCAAAACAAAGTGTGGTCGTTTTGATAAGTTTGCCCATATTTGCCTTGGGCGCTGTACGTAGAGCGCCCTTGTACAGCGCCTGTACAGCGCCCTTGCTCTGTTTTCACGAGGAAACAGAGGGGCGCTGTACGAACAGCGCTTTGTACAGCGCTCGTACAGCGCCCATGAAAATTGCATCAGACCTGATGCATTTAAATCACATTTTTTGCATCAGGTGTGATGGGCGCTGTTCGAATAGCGCTTTGTAGAGCGCTTTGAACAGCACCCAATGCAAAGCTTGAAATCTAAAAATGTGCATGAAGAGGCAATGGGCAATGCAAGATGCAATCAACCTAACATGCAAGAAGAGATGTTAATGAGCATTAAGGCACACATAAAGGACACACAACATACAAGGATTAAACATATGCATGAGTTGTGAGTGTGTGCATCTATCTCTTCAAGACAAGTAAGCACTTAGAATATTACCTTTGGTGCTTGTCAATAGTGAGGTCTTCAAAATGGCCTAAGCAATAACAACAACATCTAAGCTACCCTTACAAAGCATCCCCACATGTGGTTTGATCACGAAATAAGCCAATTAAAAACAACGGGAATCCTAACAATCTCCCCCTTTGGCTATTTCGTGACAAAACCACCACTCACATTGATTCCTCACATAGAATTAGAAACTACGGGACTACAATGATTATCTACATTACAAAGAGATAAGAAAGTAAGAACTTCAAGTCTTCAATCTCTTGTAGAACAATCAAGCCCTGAAAATAAAGTTTCTAGCATTTCCAATACAAGTAAAGTGTGAGATTAATCATGTGAGAACAATAACACGCATTTGCATTTACAATATAGGCACAACATTATGAAATGTATGTGTATGCAATGCTCCCCCTCAACGGGTTACTCCCCCTCAATGTATGTTCTCCCCAAAGTGCACAATAGCTTCTATATTTTGCAACTCCCCTTACCATATCCTACTCCCCCTTTTTGTCATGATATAGGCAAAGGAGTAGTCCCCAACCGGGTCACTCATAGCAACGAGAGATAGAAGCATGCAAGATTTGCATATACATATAAGTCACTTTATGCACTTCAATTAATTTGAGAGAAACAAGGAGATTTATTTTTGAAAATGTGTGAATCCAACATGCTTTGCATACAAGACATATAACATTCAAGTCCAAAATACAATGGTATTTGGCAAAGCAAATGACAAAGGTTTCTAATAAGAATTCAAACCAATTTCACCAATGTCATGGGAAAAGCAAAGATATAGAGATTATTAATTTTAGTTTATGAGCAACTATATCCAACTTTATAAGCGAAACATGGCATGAGCGACTTTGCACCCTTTTGATTTTTCCGGATAAGATATCCGTATGATAGTAACCATGTTCAACTAATAAAGAAAGAGAGACATTTGGAATGTAAATTCCTTTGAACGGATACAAGATCCTTTATTCATTTAGAGTCTCATAAGCTTTCACACAAGTTTTGCATTTTTAAGAATATGCAATCATCAATTCATGCTTTTGATGTGAGCATGTTGTATGAATTTCATGCTTTTTCATTTAGCATTAGCATGTTATTTAAGAAACATCATGTCATGGAGATAACTATAGGTCATTCACATCATACTTCCTATGTAAATCTCCTAGTCCAAAAATGCATGTTTGAACATAAATATGACATGGATTGTAGACAAGCAAGGTTCACACTTATAGAATTGAAAACATATATACATATGTACAACCAAGCTTACTCAAGCAATCAAAAGAAGAGGCATAAGTTATTTCAAATTTTTTGCAAGTTACAAGAATGCAAAATAGCTCTCTTTGCTTGAGTTCCCCATATGGGGTCAATCATAGAACATCACTCCACAAGACATATCCCAATAGATCTACTAAGAGTTTTAAATCGAGTAGCATCTAAGGGTTTAGTAAATAGGTCCGCAAGTTGATCATTAGTACCTACATGTTCAAGTACTATGCATTTATTTTCAACAAACTCTCTAATGAAGTGATGGCGGATGTCAATATGCTTAGTTCTAGAATGTTGTACCGGATTCTTGGAAATATTAATAGCACTCATGTTATCACAAAAGAGAGTGAGAGTACCTTGGTTGAATCCGTAGTCTACTAGCATTTGCTTCATCCATAGGAGTTGTGTGCATCCACTCCCCGCGGCTATGTACTCGGCCTCGGCCGTGGACAAGGAAATCGAGTTTTGCTTCTTGCAAAACCAAGACACCAAGTTGTTGCCTAGAAAGAAGCAACCGCCCGATGTGCTCTTCCTATCATCACAATTTCCTGTCCAATCCGCATCACTAAAGCCTACAAGACTAGCATTAGTGTCAAAAGAGTACCAAATCCCATAGTTGGATGTCCCATTCACATAGCGAATGATTCTCTTCACGGAAGAGAGATGGGACTCCTTAGGATCCACTTGGTACCTAGCACACACACCCACACTAAAGGATATATCGGGCCTACTTGCGGTCAAATAAAGCAAGCTTCCTATCATGCCACGATATAACGTTTGTTCCACACTTTTACCACTAGCATCCTTGCTAAGCTTCAAAGTGGTACTCATGGGTGTATCACAACGTTTGGCATTTTCTAAACCAAACTTCTTCACTAGGTTCTTAGCATATTTGGCTTGGGTTATGAAAATCCCATCATTCATTTGCCTAATTTGCAAACCTAGGAAGTAACTAAGCTCACCAACAAGACTCATCTCAAATTCATGAGACATGACATCAACAAATTGTTGGACCTTGGTGTTGTTGGTGGAGCCAAACACTATGTCATCAACATATATTTGAGCTATGAAAAGCTCATCATTGTCTCTCTTGATGAATAGTGTGTTGTCAACACTACCTCTTGTGTAGTTATTGTCAACAAGAAATTGAGTGAGGCGCTCATACCAAGCCCTCGGTGCTTGTTTCAACCCATATAGTGCCTTCTTGAGGCGATAAACATGGTTGGGGTGGTGTGCATCCACAAACCCCTTAGGTTGTTCAACAAACACTTCCTCTTGCAAGAAGCCATTGAGGAAGGCACTCTTGACGTCCATTTGGTGCAATTTGAACTTGTGCACACAAGAGATGGACAAGAGAAGCCTAATGGACTCTAAGCGGGCAACGGGAGCAAAAGTCTCCTCAAAGTCGATACCCTCAATTTGAGAGTACCCTTGTGCTACAAGTCTAGCCTTGTTCCGCACTATGTTGCCATCCTCATCGGATTTGTTCCTAAATATCCATTTTGTGCCTATGACATTAGTGGTCTTAGGCCTAGGAACTAGAGTCCAAACCTCATTCCTTTCGAATTGGTTTAGCTCTTCTTGCATGGCAAGAACCCAAAATTCATCATTCAAGGCTTCATCAACCTTTTTGGGTTCTATTTGAGAGGTGTAGCATGTAAAGCTAATTAGATTAGCTATTTGACGCCTAGTCCTAACACCCTCATTTACATCTCCAATAACATCCTCTTTGTTATGGAGTCTTCTAACCCATGGAACGGGTTCATTAGAGTCCAAGTTAGGAACACTAGTACTAGGTTGTGTGACTTCAATAGATGTCCCAACATTGGGAGTCACCACAACCCTCTCCAAAGGAGAGTCATCCTCTAAAACATCCTCCTCTTCATGGTCTTTGGACTTGAGCCTTGTATCATCAATGATAACATTCGATGATTCCATAACGGTTCGAGTCTTCAAGTTGAAAACTCTATAGGCTTTACTATTCAAGGCATAGCCAATAAAGATACCCTCATCACTCTTAGCATCAAACTTGCCAAGTTGATCATGGTCATTTAAAATGTAGCATTTGCTCCCAAAGGTGTGGAAGTAGGCTAACATTTGGCCTCTTGCCTTTCCATAACTCATAGGAGGTGTTTCTAGTACCGGGCCTTAGGAACACTCTATTTCCTATATAGCAAGCCGTGTTGATGGCTTCGGCCCATAGGTTCCTAGGGACATTGTTGCTAAGCAACATCACACGGGCCATCTCTTGGAGGACCCTATTCTTCCTCTCAACAACTCCATTTTGTTGAGGTGTCCTAGGAGCCGAAAACTCATGGGAGATGCCTAGGCTATCACAATAGCTTTCAAAAGAGGCATTCTCAAACTCCCTCCCATGGTCACTTCTAATCCGTTTAATGCTTCTAATGTTAGAATTCATTTCATTTTGCAATTTAGTACAAAGCATTTTAAACTTATCAAAAGTTTCAGATTTTTCTCTAAGAAAATATGTCCATGTAAATCTAGAGAAATCATCAACACAAACAAAAATGTATCTCTTTCCACCTAAGCTCTCGGTTTGCATAGGACCCATGAGATCCATGTGGAGAAGCTCTAGGGGCTCCTTGGTGGAGAGATACTTGCCCTTTTTGTGCATGCTTTTGGTTTGTTTTCCTTGTTGGCAAGGTCCACAAATACCATTGGCTTTCTTCCCAAGCTTAGGGAGGCCACGCACACACTCGAACTTTCCAAGGGTTCTTAAATCCCTAAAGTTCATGTGGCCAAGTCTTTCATGCCACAACTCAACTTGCTCATCCATGGACACATTGTTTGATACTATTCTAGCTTCAAGACAATAACAATTGTCGCTAGATCTCATACCTTTCAATAAGGTTTGTCCATCGGGCTTTAGAATTGAGCAATCATTTTTATTAAACAAGACGGAATATCCTTCATCACTTAGATGTGAAATGCTTATTAAATTGGCTTTCAAGCCATCAACAAATAAAGCATCGGATAAGGAGGGTAAACCGGGAACGGAAATGGATCCTTTCCCTACAACCTTCTTTTTGGATCCATCACCAAAAGTGACATATCCACCTTCCTCCATAACAAGAGTCTCGAAGAAACTCTTGTTTCCCGTCATGTGCCTAGAGCACCCACTATCCAAATACCAAAAATTAGAAGAATTTGCCTTCAAGGC
Source organism: Acer saccharum (assembly GCA_030490815.1). Taxonomy (NCBI): domain Eukaryota; kingdom Viridiplantae; phylum Streptophyta; class Magnoliopsida; order Sapindales; family Sapindaceae; genus Acer; species Acer saccharum. The sequence continues at coordinate 33,276,803 of CM059873.1, forward strand.
TATTTGTGCAACATGGCAAACATTTTCATTCTTTCTAATCCACTTAGCAACAATTTTAGCTTTCTTAGTGGTCTTTGGTACATGTGCTCTACTATTCCTAGGATCATGCAAATTAATATTATCATTCCTAGGAACATGCATCATGGCTCTTTTCTTTTTCTTCTCTATCATGCTTCTAGTTTTGTACATTTTTATATAGCGAAAGCATTGTGGTCTAATATGACCAACAAATCCACAAAAGTGACAAATAGGAGTAAAATAAGGAATCATACCTTGTCCTTGTCTTTGTGGATGAAAGGGTTCATTGCGTCTTCATTGTTGAACCTGTCTAGGTTGCTTCCAAGCTTGAGGTTGCATGATAGGCCTCTTTCCTTTGTGAGCCATTTGAGAAGGAATGTTGGCTTGAGGAACCCTAGGGGGTTGAGCTTGAGGTTGCCTTCTTGGCCCCATCTTCACTTGAGCATTTGAACTTTGTCCTCTTTCTAACTTTTTCTTAAGAAGTTGCACAAATGAAGTTTCTTCTTTCTTCAAGCTCTTGACAAATACGGTCTTGTTAGAGGTTGAGATCTTCTTGCCATCTTCATACCCAAGACCCCTCTTGTCACATGGACTCTTTCCAACACCAAGCATATGATCAAGCTTCTTGGTGCTAGAATCCATCCTAGTCATAGATTCTCTAACTTCTTCAAGCTCCCTCTTTAGACTATCCTCATTCCTCCTAGATAAGACTAACTCCTCTTTTAGCTTATCTTCCATCTTCTTGAATTTTTCCACTTGTTCACTTAAGTGGTCATTATGAGATGCAAGCTCAAGATTTTCTTCCCTCAACATCTTGATCTTTCTTGTGCTCTTGATTGCTAAATCATTAAACTCGGCATGATATTTAGCAAACTCCTTTTTCTCCATAAATCCATTCATGGAGTTAGAAGAGAATCACTTTCTACTTCACTTGAGTCATTTTCCTCTTGACTCATTTCCTCTCTCTCACTCGCACTTTTGCTTTTATGGGAGGAGGCAAAAGCTAGGAGATTAGCCATGAGCTCTTCATCATCCGAAGACTCATCTCCCTCATAGGAGTCATCACTACTTCCACTCCAAGTGGCGGCCATCACTTTCCCCTTTTTCTTCTCAACATGATTTGCACAATCGGGGGCAAAATGACCTATGCCACCACACTCGAAACATCGGACCCCTTTCCTTTCGGTCCTCTCTTGCCTAGGTTCAAACTTCTTGAAAGAACCCTTTTTCTTCAAATCTTGTCCTTTTGATCCAAAGTTCTTTCTTCTAAACTTCATAACCTTGTTGAACCTTTTTACAAACAAGGCAAGGTCTTCATCCGAGTCAACCTTCTTTTCCTCCTTTTCATCCTTGGAGGTTTTTAAAGCAATTCCTTTTTGCTTTTTAGTGGGTGTGGAGATAGGCCCCTTCCTAGACTCATAAGCTAGAAGTCTCCCAATCACCTCACTCGGCTTCATATCCTTATAACCGCTATTTTCTTCTAAAGCCGTCACCTTCGATTCAAACCTATCGGGTAGAGATCTCATAATCTTTTGCTTGATTCTCCTATCCGAATATGGATCACCAAGTTGATGGCTTTGGTTGACTATATCCATCAACTTGATCTCGAAGTCGTTGAAGCACTCATTCTCCTCCATCTTAAGCGTCTCGAATTGAGTTTGGAGGACTTGAAGCTTGGAGTCCTTCACCACTTCGGTTCCCTCATGTGCAATCTCTAGGATGTCCCAAGCCTCCTTAGCTATCCTAGTATTTTGAATCAACTTGTATTGATTTTCGTCCATGGCACACAAGATGGCATGCAACGCCTTCCTATTCCACTTTGAAGCATCAAACTCTTGCGCGTTCCATTGCGCCTTAGGCTTCAAAACATCTTCTCCTCCACCCGCGGGAGTCATCATAGGGAGATCATATCCGTCTTCCACTGCCATCCATGCACGGTCATGAATTTGGCATATGTAGGATTCCATCTTCCCTTTCAATTGGGAATAGTTCAAACCGGTAAGAAGTGGAGGCCTTGTGCTAGAAGCACCTTCGTTGCTACCACCGTTTCCACCGTTTCCACTCATAGTGTTTATGAATGAATGAAATGAATGCAAATGTATGAATGATCAAAAATCACACAAAATGCAAAACACACCAAAATAAGCAAGGATCACCTATGTATGTCTAGGAACCCGCTCTAATACCAATTGAAACTAATTATAGCACGGTGTGTATAAAACTATCTAGAGGGGGGGTGAATAGATTTTACGCTTTTTACCCAATTTTTCGTGTTAGTCAAAATTACGAAATTACCCTCAAGATAAAATAAACAAGCAAGTGTAATATGGTACGGAAATTAAATTAACACTTGATTTTTACGTGGAAACCCTCACGGGAAAAACCACGGGCTATGTAAGTAAGCCACACTCGAACCTCGAATCCACTAAATGTGCAAACGATTACAACCTAATCCCGGAAGTAATCACACACCTACCTAATCCCGGTATGAGTGAACCTAGTCCGATTTTGCTTGCGATCTAAGCAACCTAATCACGATTGCTACACACAAGACTTAGCTTCTCTTGAAGAGAATACAACCCTAAGTGAATATGTGAAAATATCCAAAATGCAACATAGAGCAAGGGAAACCCTATATGCTTATCTAAGATGATTAATATGCAATTAAGAACAATCCTAGATATCAAAACTAAATGACATGTCAATTAGTTTAGCTAATCAATATCAAGCACAAAACCTAATATGCTAGCACAATACAACTTCTCAAACATACATCATACTAATCTCAATCTTGTATTCAAGGAATATAAAATCACATACAAGTAATTAAATTGAGATTGCTAAATAAGAGAAACACAAAATATGTAAGATATTAGTGAAAAGCTTACCAAGCAAAGTATGATGAAGAATCCATGCAAGATGTCATCTAGATGATCTAGGATGATGCTAGATGATGATTGATGATCATGGAACAAGTGTTTGAGTAATTAAAAATGAGTTCTTTGGAATTTTTCTTCTCTTTGAAAAATCTCCTAAGTATGGAATCTGAATATGAACTCTTGTGATTGACCTAAAGTCAAAGTGACATATATATAGGGGGCCAAAACAAAGTGTGGTCGTTTTGATAAGTTTGCCCATATTTGCCTTGGGCGCTGTACGTAGAGCGCCCTTGTACAGCGCCTGTACAGCGCCCTTGCTCTGTTTTCACGAGGAAACAGAGGAGCGCTGTACGAACAGCGCTTTGTACAGCGCTCGTACAGCGCCCATGAAAATTGCATCAGACCTGATGCATTTAAATCACATTTTTTGCATCAGGTGTGATGGGCGCTGTTCGAACAGCGCTTTGTAGAGCGCTTTGAACAGTGCCCAATGCAAAGCTTGAAATCTAAAAATGTGCATGAAGAGGCAATGGGCAATGCAAGATGCAATCAACCTAACATGCAAGAAGAGATGTTAATGAGCATTAAGGCACACATAAAGGACACACAACATACAAGGATTAAACATATGCATGAGTTGTGAGTGTGTGCATCTATCTCTTCAAGACAAGTAAGCACTTAGAATATTACCTTTGGTGCTTGTCAATAGTGAGGTCTTCAAAAGGGCCTAAGCAATAACAACAACATCTAAGCTACCCTTACAAAGCATCCCCACATGTGGTTTGATCACGAAATAAGCCAATTAAAAACAACGAGAATCCTAACATGTATAAAGATAGGGAAGTACACCAAGTATACCCAGTAACGGCCCAGCAAAAGGTTGGGTAGGCAGAAGTGCCGAAAGAATTTGAATTGGATCCCAGAGAAGAACCCGAGGATAGGAAAGACGAGCCGACCCAAGAGGTGGCACTAGATCCAGAAGATCCGAGTAGTACAGTGAAGGTAAGGGCAAGCTTGAGCGTACATGTCAAAACCCAACTTGTTACGCTGCTAAGAGACTATAAGGATGTTTTCGCTTGGAGTCACGAAGATATGCTGGGGGTAGACCCGAGGTTGATATCACATCACCTTTCCATCAACCCAGAGTTCTGACTAATGGTACAAAAAAGGAGATTGTTCAATCCAGAAAGAAGCATCGCAATCAAGAAAGAAGTGGAGAAGCTGCTTTCCGTGGGATCGATAAGGGAAGTCAAGTATCCGGAATGGGTAGCCACTGTAGTGTTGGTCAAGAAAAAGAACAAACAATGGAGGATGTGCGTAGACTTCACAGACTTGAACAAAGCTTGCCCAAAAGATAGTTTCCCACTGTCGAGGATTGACCAGTTGGTAGATGCAACAGCGGGACACGAATTGCTGAGTTTCATGGACACCTACTCGGGATACAATCAGATCCAGATGAATAAAGCAGACGAGGAAAAGACATCATTTACCACGGACCAGGGCTTGTATTGCTACAAAGTGATGCCATTCGGATTAAAAAACGCCGGGGCAACGTACCAGAGGTTGGTGAACAGGATATTCGCTCGGTAGATTGGAAAAACATGGAAGTCTACGTGGATGACATGTTGACTAAGAGTACCACAGTAGAAAAACACACGGAAGATTTGAAGGAAACCTTTGACGTCCTAAGGAAGTATCAAATGAAGCTCAACCCAAGCAAATGTGTGTTCGGGGTACCGTCGGGAAGGTTTCTAGGTTTTCAAGTACACCAAAGGGGAATTGAAGTAAATCCCGAGAAGATCAAAGCATTAGAAGGAATGGCTTCGCCAGAAACATTGAAAGATGTGCAAAGGCTAACGGGATGTCTTGCGTCACTCAACCGGTTTATAGCCAAGTCAACAGACAAATGCGCTCCATTCTTTAAAGCAATAAAAAAGGGAAAAGGGCTTGAATGGAGTACAGAATGTGAAGAAGCCTTTCAGATATTGAAAGAGTATTTGGGGAGAGCACCCATCCTTTCAAAACCGGTGGTGGGAGAAACATTGTACTTATACCTCTCGGTCACAGAAGTGGTGACAAGTTCGGTATTGATCCGATTAGAGGAAGGAATACAAAAGCCAGTGTACTACACAAGCAAGGCATTGTTACCAGCAGAAACCAGGTATTCACCGACAGAAAAAATAGCGCTAGCTCTGATCACATCGGCTAGGAAATTGAGGCTGTATTTCCAAGCGCATGCAATAGAGGTCTATACAGACTGCCCACTGAAACTCATTCTTCAAACGCCAGAGGTGTCGGGAAGGCTGACCAAATGGGCAGTAGAACTCAGCGAATATGATATCAGATACACACCAAAAGCGGCTATCAAAGGGCAGGCGGTATTTATTTTTATAGTAGAATTCACCGAGCCAGACGCCGAGGTAAGAAGGGTAATGGAAGATGAACAGACTACTAAATTCCAATGGAGATTACATGTAGACGGATCATCAAACACACATGGCAGCGGGGCAGGAATAGTCATAACAACCCCCGAGGGAGATACTGTGGAATGCGCCATGAGGTTCGATTTCAAAGCAACCAACAATCAAGCAGAGTATGAAGCCTTGTTGGCCGGCCTAAGGGTCTGCATAGCATTAGGGGCAGACGAGCTGGAAATTTATAGCGATTCGCAAGTCATGGTTAATCAGGTACTGGATGAATACCAGGCAAGGGAAGAGCATATGATAGCTTATTTGGACATTGCAAAGAGGCTACTTAGAAAGTTCAAAGTGTACAGAATCTCTCAGATCCCTCGGGAAGAGAATGAAAAAGCAGATGCCTTGTCCAAACTAGCTTCAGCCACCATAAGTATCAGATCCAAAGCAATACCAGTGGCACATCTGACTAAACCAAGTACAGCAAAATCCAAGGAAATCATAATAGCAGAGATCCGACCGAGCCTAGGCGACTGGACATACAAACTCAGAAAGTACTTGGAGGAAAACATACTACCGGAGGATGCTGTGGAAGCTAAACGCATCAAATACAGGTTAACCCGGTACACGATTCTGAGGGGAGAATTATACAGGAGAGGATTCTCAAAAGTGCTGCAAAGATGCATTTCCGGTGAAAAAAACCGGAGAGATCCTGAAAAGCGTCCACAGTGGAGTGTATGGGAACCACACCGGGGGTAAAAGCCTGGCACACAAGGTACTTAGGCAAGGATTCTACTGGCCGACTCTGTTCGCAGAGGCGCAGCGATTCGCAGAGAGTTACGAAACATGCCGAAGAATAGCAAACGACATTCGGCGACCCCCAGAATTACTTAAAAGCTTAACCTCACCTTGGCCCTTCGCCATGTGGGGACTCGACCTAATAGGACCAATGCCCACAGGAACAAAGAGAGGAGCAAAGCACGCCATTGTGGCAGTGGACTATTTTACCAAATGGGCAGAAGCAGAGGCACTTGTACACATCACTGAGGCAAACACCACCAGCTTTGTTAAGAAGAATATAATATATAGGTTCGGGATCCTGAGTATCATCATAACTGACAATGGAACTCAATTCGACAATAAGAAGTTTAGAGAAATGTGTGAAGAATTCAAGATCGCAAACTACTATGCATCGCCTGCTCACCCTCAAACCAATGGGCAGACCGAGGCCGTGAATAAGGTGATCAAGCACACATTGAAAGCAAAACTAGAGGCAAAGAAAGGTGGCTGGGCGGACAAACTGCCCGAGGTACTATGGGTATACCGAACAACTGTAAGGTCGTCCACGGGGGAAACTCCTTTCGCGCTGGCGTTTGGGACAGAGGCTGTTATCCCAGCAGAAACAACTTTTACATCCCCCAGGGTTCAGTTATACAGCCCCGAGCACAATATAGATATGCTGCAGCAGAACTGGGATGAGCTTGAGAAGATTAGAGATACAGCACAAGTAAGAAATTTCGCGTACCAGCAAAGGGCTGCTAGGTACTACAACTCCCACGTTCGAGAGCGGAGATTCCAACTTGGGGATTTAGTGCTAAGAAGATGTTGACGGTGATTTTTGATGGTCACCAAGTCAATGATTTGTTTTCGTATTATTACAATTTATGATTGAATATGATTAGAGATTGAGAAGAAATAACAAATGATTACGTGGTAAAACTACAGAGATTGGAGAAACATCCACGGGTTGTTGCTTTAGCAACAAAGTCGAATTCACTATGAAAGATGATTACAAGAACATTCACTATGATCCTCTCTATCCCTCTCTATCTTACTTCTCGCGTACCCCCTGTTTATGAATAGAGGGGGTATTTATACATGTTGTTTTTAGGGTTTTAGGGTGGCCGTTAGGGTTTAGTGTTGTGGTCCCCAAGTCTCAAGCGGTTTCCTAGTCCTAATTAGATTATGTTTTCCTAATTCGGCTGAGCCCAATTCTGGACGAGATTCTTTCTCCTTTATTTGCGAGAGAACTGCTTGTTTCCTTTTTAAACTCTAATGGTCAGCATCGTTGCTTATTGTGGACATGCTGGTCGCTGATTCTGACTGGTATATGAGTGTTGGTGATGGTCTTATTGGTTCCCAAGTATGTGCCCCCGAGTGTGCCCGAATATGACCGAGTGTGCCCGAGTGAGATCTGCTGCCCAAGCTGATCATCTTCATTTGTGGTCGGACTACTCACTCTCTTTTCCAAGTAGGTTATCGTGGGGGTCTCTGCTCCATAAGTTGATTTATCCTGACTCCTGCTGGCCTGGCCTTCTGTGGTGATGACGTGTCTCTCATGACTATTTTCACCTATAACAATACCCCCTTAAATATTTGAACCGATCATGCTTAGTCAGGCCCTCTCGGGTCGAATATTTAACCTTAATATTTCTTTATAACTAGTCCTCATTTGTCGTTTTCTGTATTAATGTATCCTCGTTTGAATCAAAGCTTTAAATGACGTGTCTTAATTGCGACCGCACACATTCGATTCATCAATCATTTCAAATCCTTTTGACGCTGACGCTTCTGCTCTCCGCCGGCTTATGATTGTTCTCTTGCTGCCACTTGTCCCTTTTTGTTTGGCTGTGGTACGGTGCATTTATGGGACGTAACCTTTCTGCTCGCCTACGCGCAGCCTACGTCATCAGCCCACGCCCCTCTGTTTTCCCGCTTTTTCTGCAGCCTCTCCTAGGGTTATGGCTTTTTTGAAATCGAGACGTCGCCTATATATTATGGTTTTGCATTTTTCACTTTTATCTCTTCTTCCATTATCTTCGCGTGTTCTTCGAAGGAAACTTGTCTGTGTCTCTTGCTTCTCTGTGTGCTTCATTTTGTTTACCAACCCGTTTTTCTAACCCTGCTTTTCTTGAGTTTATCTGCTTCAACCCCCAGATTTTTCCTCAGAGACCCTTCTTCTGCGGACTGCATCGTCTTCGTTCTTCGCTACACCAAGGTTAGTCTTTATGGATTCTGAAGCTAGATACCGTCTTTTTACTATTAGTATGATTGCTATTGAGCGAAATGATGCTTCACTGCGTCGGTTGTTCATAGGTTACTAGACGAGCCCAGTTTCGATCAGCCGCGCTATACCGACGCTGACATTTCTGGACTTTTTCCTGGAAAGGCCTGCGACTTCTGAGGTTCCTCCTGCTTCAGAGATCCCTTCTGCTTCTTCTAGTTTATCGCCACCTTACTCATACCAGCCTGAAGCTTGGTCAGATTCTTCTTCTTCTGCTTGTACTGATACTCGCCCGAGCAGAAGACCAGGAAAAAGAATGAGTACTCGCCGAATTTATAAGGACTCGCATTCTCGGGAAAGCCGAGTGGCGGCCCAAAGGATTATCGAGGATGACATTGAAGAGGAGCACAGGGCCGCTCGCATTCCCTTCTTCCCCGAGCATATATGTATTTATGATGTGGAGCCGAACGTGGTCGGCCCTGAAGAGGTGATGAAATATATGCGGAGGTTTGACTTGGATAGCAACAGGATTTCGCTGATTCCGACCGAGGGTCGGGCTGCATGGAACCCCCCGCCTGGCCATGTGGCGGTCTATGGGGCAATGCTCACTTGTGGCATCACCCTCCCTTTCCAGCCTTTTATCACATGGTTTCTGGCTGAGGCCCGACTTGCTCCAGCGCAGCTGACCCCAAACAGTTACCATATTTTGATGTGCATGTGGCACATGTGGCATAGAATGAAGCGGCCACCTCCTACACCTCGCGAGATCCGTCATTTCTATTCGCTGAGGCCGGTGGGGAAGACCGGGATTTATTTCCTTCAGTCGTCTCAGCCCGAGTTATGGATCCTAAAAGATGTTGTGGTCAAGGGTGAGGTCGAGCCGACCACGGAGGAGAAGATGAAGGGGTTTGTTTGGGGCTTCCGTACCTCAAACAAATTTTGGAAAAATAGCTGGTTCTTTGTGGGGAAGGACTGGGGCTAGTCGATCAGCTTTGACTTGGATGGCACTCAGATGACTTGACGGGTTCCTCGGTACTTCTGTACGCCTCAATGGAACCATCTGACTTCAGCCTTTACCGACGAGGAGCTGAAAACTTTGGCTCGGGCAGCAGTCCACCCTCTAGAGAAAAGGGGGAAACCCTATCTTTACAATGAGGGGAAGATGATTAAGGCCCGTCTCTTTCCTCAGATTTTTACGCGCCGCAGACGCCGTAAGTTCATTTGTTGTGTGTACTTTTTATTTGCAACATAATTCCTAAATTTGTCTGCTAACTCGGACCCTTTTTTTTTTTTTTTTTAAAGTGTTTGAGGTAGACGTGGTCTGCGACGCTCTGGCCCGCCGAATGAAGGCCATTGTGGAGGTGAACCGGAAAGCTGCCCTTCGTCAGCGAGACGCTGGGATAGCCCCTCCCGAAGAAGAATCGGATGAAAGTGCTCTTGAGAACCCTCCTGAGGGAGATGATGAGGGGGGAGTCCCCGATTATGTTCCTGAGGAGACCCAAGGTCACGGGACGTCTGCCTGTTCTGCGGAGGATGTGGGCGACCCGGAAGACTTTGGAGTAAGTATGACCTCTCCTGACCAAGGCAATCGAGCAGGTCCATCTTCCAAGGGAAAAGAGAAGGTAGGGGATCCCTCTGAGCCCGAGCAGGCAGCTTTTCCCAGCGGATCCCGTTCTCCCCCCTCTGTTGCACACCCGCCAAACGTTACCTCTCAAGGTGTTGAAGCAGTTGGGGGACGCTCGGATACGGTAGCTCCGGAGGTTTCAACTTCAGCCGAGCCAAATCTTTCTGCCTCGGAGACTCTAATTCCTGCTGATCCGATTTCCACCCCCGGAGGCAGCAACGTTGAAGCGGGGCAGCCCGGGAAGAGGAAAGCCTCGTTTTCTTCTGGTCGCCCTTACCCCAAGATTCCCCGAGTAGTTGCAAACGTTGATTCTTCATCGGGCGATGAGGGGGAGGGGGAGGGGGAGGGTGATGTTGAAAAAGAGGCGGGCATGGTCCCTCCGGAGGAGCAGATCAAAGATAATGCTGGTGGTTCAACCGACTTGCCCCGAGCAGCCTCATCTGCTGGGCTCCCTGAAGCTGGTGCAAGTGGTTCGGGCTCTTCTCCCCAGATCGACGATCCTACCCCCGAGACAATGCTAAAGGCCATGGCTTCATGCCGAGCCTATATTGGGGAGGATCGCTGGAGTCACTTCCGGACCGGGACGGTATCTGACCGGCTATGTAACTTTTTTAACAGTGCTTCCTACGTAAGTAACGCCTTGGTCTTTATGTATAATTTTGTATTCCTCCTTTTTTACTTACTTCTATTCGCTGTTGACCTGCTGTAGATGGTAGCCGAGATGTCTGGGGCTTGCCAAGCTGGCGAAGCCCAAGCGGAGCGAATAAGGAGGCTGGAAGCCCAATTGAAGGAAAGTGAAGAGCATTGCTCTCGGGCTGAATTAGCTCGTCAAGAGGAGGCCAACTCGAATCAAATGCTCTTGAATCAATGCCTAACGCGGCAAATGGAGGCCGAGCAGCGAGCATCTTCTGCTGCGGAGGAGGTCAGGACTCTGCAGGATCAGCTGTCATCCACCCGGGACGCCTTGCTTCGGGCCGAACAGAATGCTGAAGACACCAAGTCAACTTATGAACGCCGAATCGAAGACTTGGAGTGTCAAGCCCTGACAGTTAAGGAACTGTCGAAGGAAGCTAGGCAAGAGATGGAGTTACAAAGCGTTGATCGTTTCAAGAGATCTCCAGCCTATGATGCTTTGCTTCTTCGGGAATTCCAGCGAGGCATGGTCTCGGCTGGTGAATTCTTTAAGCAGAAGAACAGGGCGACTGATCGGGCCAGGGCCAACTGGAGCCTCTCAATTAGGAAGCATGTGGACACATCCCTGGAGTCCCTTCGGATCTAGATGAAGGAGTGGCGAGCATATTGTAGAAGTAAAGGAAAAACGCCACATCCCATGCACCTTGAGGTTCCCACCGCCGAGTCTTTCTCTACTTTTTACGCCTGTGAGAGGGCGGGGTTCAACAACGAGAGACCTGACTTGGGGCCAGTCCCTGGTACCGATTACAGCTACTGGATGGATGACGAGGAAGATGTGATCGTGTGGCCCTCGGATGACAGCCTTTTGAGCGAATACGTGATGGAGCCTGATCCTGATGTCGGCGGAAGCAGCTTACAACCCCCGGCGCCTTCCTCTTGATTTCTGAGCCCCTTTTTTTTTTGTAACTACCTTTGTATTTTTCTTCATACATTGTATTTTTTCCACACATTTAAGAATAAAATTTACTCTTACATTCTTACTGTTCTATTTTACTGCACGACCAATGCATAAATGGGATGACCTGAACCTGTTTAGACTGCTTGTACTCGGTTATCTTTGAATTTACGGATCCTTCGGGAATCCTTGGCTATGCTTTGACCGAGTACCTTATGGCGGGCAACTAATTTCAGCCGAGTATCTTATGTAACTGGCTTTTTAATCGATTAGACCGAGTATCTTATTTAACTGGTAACTAATTTTTGCCGAGTATCTTATGTAACTGGCTTTTAATAAATTAGACCGAGTATCTTATTTAACTGGTAGCTAATGTTTGCCGAGTATCTTATGTAACTGGCTTTTAATCGATTAGACCAAGTATCTTATTTAACTGGTAACTAATGTTTGCCGAGTATCTTATGTAACTGGCTTTTATCCTTTGATTTTTGAGGTTTTACCTCCACGTTATGTCGAGGCTCACCACGACCATACGTTGAGGTCCTTGCACAAGTCACCTAGGACGTCTCCTGGTTTTATCTGTGCAAGGTTTTGTCGAATCGTTGGGGTAATTGTACCGGCCAACACGACTGCGCATCTCACTAATCTTTCTAGCGGCGCTCCGAGCAGTTTCCCAGTTATCCTGGTGCCTCGGTTTTGCATTTTTGCTAAGGGACGCGTTTGCATCGCCTTAACTAGGCGGGCATGCTACTACAGCTTTTCCGCCCTTCGAGCACCACTCGTCCGCTCTTTCGCGGCCTTATAGCGCCCGACTCTTTTTGGCGTTTATTCGGTCGGCTTTTGAGTGGCCGCTATTGAAATGGATTTTATTGATTCTGCTACACTATACTAGCAACCGAACTTTATTAGATGATCATGAATATAAAATTAATAAATAAATCTGAAATATTTAACGCGGAAACTAAAAACTGAGCTAAAGCAGAATAAATAAACTGTAGAACCATAATCGGATTCTTTAGGGATAGAAGATCTTCAGATATTGTGCGTTGCATGGTCGGGGTACCAGGCTACCTTCTGGTCGGGCTATCATGTAGGCCCCGTGCCCTACGATTCTCTTGATGATATATGGCCCTTCCCATTTATCGGCGAGAGATCCCGATGATTTATCTTTGGTATTTGGGGATACTCTTCTCAGCACTAAATCCCCGAGTTGGAATCTCCGCTCCCGAACGTGAGAGTTGTAGTACCTAGCAGCCCTTTGCTGGTATGAGGAATTTCTTACTTGTGCTGCATCTCTGATCTCTTCGAGCTCGTCTAGGTTCTGCTGTAGCATATCTATATTGTGCTCGGGGCTGTATAACTGGACCCTGGGGGATGTAAAAGTTGTTTCTGCTGGGATAACAGCCTCTGTCCCAAACGCCAGCGCGAAAGGAGTTTCCCCTGTGGACGACCTTACAGTTGTTCGGTATGCCCATAGTACCTCGGGCAGTTTGTCCGCCCAGCCACCTTTCTTTGCCTCTAGTTTTGCTTTCAATGTGTGCTTGATCACTTTATTCACGGCCTCAGTTTGGCCAATGGTTTGAGGGTGAGCAGGCGATGCATAGTAGTTTGCGATCTTGAATTCTTCACACATTTCTCTGAACTTCTTATTGTCGAATTGAGTTCCATTGTCTGTTATGATGATGCTCGGGATCTCGAACCGATATATTATATTCTTCTTAACGAAGCTGGTGGTGTTTGCCTCAGTGATGTGTACAAGTGCTTCTGCCTCTGCCCATTTGGTAAAATAATCCACTGCCACAATAGCATGCTTTGCTCCTCCCTTTGTTCCTATGGGCATTGGTCCTATTAGTTCGAGTCCCCATATGGCGAAAGGCCAAGGCGAGGTTAAGCTTCTAAGCAATTCTGGGGGTCGCCGAATGTCGTTTGCTACTTTTTGGCATGTTTTGCAACTCTCTGCGAATTGCTGCGCTTCCGCGAACAGAGTCGGCCAGTAGAATCCTTGCCTGAGTATCTTGTGTGCTAAGCTTTTACCCCCGGTGTGGTTCCCACACACTCCACTGTGAACGCTTCTCAGGATCTCTTCAGTCTTTTCACCGGAAATGCATCTCTGTAGCACTTTTGAGAACCCTTTCCTATATAATTCTCCCCTCAGAATCGTGTACCGGGCTGACCTATATCTGATGCGTTTAGCTTCCACAGTATCCTCCGGTAGTATGTTTTCCTCTAAGTACTTCCTGAGTTTGTATGTCCAGTCGCCCGGGCTAGGTCGAATCTCTGCTATTGTGATTTCCTCGGATTCTGCTGTACTTGGTTTAGTCAGGTGTGCCACTGGTATGGCTTTGGATCTGATGCTTGTGGTGGCTGAAGCTAGTTTGGACAAAGCATCTGCTTTTTCGTTCTCTTCCCGAGGGATCTGAGAGATTCTGTACGCTTTGAACTTTTTAAGTAGTCTCTTTGCAATGTCCAAATAAGCTATCATGTGCTCTTCCCTTGCTTGGTATTCATCCAGTACCTGATGGACCACGACCTGTGAATCGCTGTAAACCTCTAGCTCGTCTGCCCCTAATGCTTTGCAGACCCTTAGGCCAGCCAACAAGGCTTCATACTCTGCTTGATTGTTGGTTGCCTTGAAATCGAACCTCATGGCACATTCCACAGTATCCCCCTCGGGGGTCGTTATGACTATTCCTGCTCCGCTGCCATGTGTGTTTGATGACCCATCTACATGCAATTTCCATTGGAATTTAGTAGTCTGTTCATCTTCCATTGCCCTCCTTACCTCGGCGTTTGGCTCGGTGAATTCTACTATAAAGTCAAATACCGCCTGCCCTTTGATGGTCGCTTTTGGTGTGTATCTGATATCGTATTTGCTGAGCTCCACTGCCCATTTGGTCAGCCTTCCCGACACCTTCGGCTTTTGAAGAATGAGTTTTAGTGGGCAGTCGGTATATACCTCTATTGTATGCGCTTGGAAATATGGCCTTAACTTCCTGGCCGATGTGATCAGAGCTAGCGCTATTTTTTCTGCCGGTGAGTACCTGGTTTCTGCCGCTAACAATGCTTTGCTTGTGTAGTACACCGGCTTTTGTATTCCTTCCTCCAGTCGGATCAACACCGAACTTGTCGCCACTTCGGTGACCGAGAGGTATAAGTACAATGTTTCTCCCTCCACCGGTTTTGAAAGGATGGGCGCCCTCCCCAAATACTCTTTCAATTTCTGAAAGGCGTCTTCACATTCTGTACTCCATTCGAGCCCTTTTCCCTTTTTTATTACTTTAAAGAATGGAGCACATTTGTCTGTTGACTTGGCTATAAACCGGTTGAGTGACGCAAGGCATCCCGTTAGCCTTTGCACATCTTTCAGTGTCTTTGGTGAAGCCATTCCTTCTAATGCTTTGATCTTCTCGGGATTTACTTTGATTCCCCTTTGGTGTACCTGAAAACCTAGAAACCTTCCCGAAGGTACCCCGAACACACATTTGCTCAGGTTGAGCTTCATTTGATACTTCCTTAGGACGTCAAAGGTTTCCTTCAAATCTTCCATGTGTTTTTCTGCAGTGGTGTTTTTGGTCAACATGTCATCCACGTAAACCTCTATGTTTTTCCCAATCTGCCGAGCGAATATCCTGTTTACCAACCTCTGGTATGTTGCCCCAGCGTTTTTCAATCCGAATGGCATCACTTTGTAACAATATAGGCCCTGGTCCGTGGTAAACTGTTATAGGTAAAAATAGTCATGAAGGACACGTCATCACCATGGAAGGCCAGGTCAGCAGGGGTCAAGATAAGTCAACTTATGGAGCAGAAACCTCCACGATAACCTACTCGGAAAAGAGGATAAATAGTCCGACCACAAACAAAGACGATCAGCTTGGGCAGCAGATCAGATTCAGGCATACTCGGGCACACTCGGGCACACTCGGGCATACTCACTCGGGAAACAATAAAACAGTCGCCAACACTTGCAATCAGCAGCCAGCAGGTCCACAATAAGCAACGATGTGGACCATTAGAGTTTAAGAAGGAAACAAGCGGTTCTCCCATGAATAAAGGAGAAAGAATCCCGTCCAGAATTGGACACAGCCGAAAAAGGGAAAACATAATCTAAATAGGACTAGGAAACCGCTTGAGACTTGGGGGCCACAACACTAAACCCTAGCGGTCACCTTAAAACCCTAAAAACAACATGTACAAATACCCCCTCTATTCATAAACAAAGGACATAGTGCAAAGTAGAACATAGAGAGAGAGGATCATAGTGCAAAGTTCTTGTAATCGTTCTTTATCGTTCTTCATCTTGTAATCGTGATTCATAGTGGATTTGACTTTGTTGCTAAAGCAACAATCCCGTGGATGTTTCTCCGATCTTTTGGAGTTTTACCACGTAAATCACTTGTTATTTCTTTACAATCTTTGACTATACTCAAGTATAAACTGCAGTAATTCAAAAAACGAATCATTGACTTGGTGATCACCAAAAATCACCGTCAACAATTGGCGCTAGAAGGAGGGGTACCCAAAAATTTGTGACAACAATGGCTGGCGACGGAGATGGTAGCGATTCCAGGTACAGTCAAGGCATGCCAAGTAACGAGTTGGAAGATGACACCGCGCTCAATACGACGGATGCAACTCTGACGACGGCAGACCAGTCAGCTGCCCTGGCTGGTATTCAACGTTTACCTACAGCTAATGAAGAAATCGCGCAACGACTCCGCGCTTCTCTACAACAACTCATATCAGACGCAGCAAGGCAGGGAATTGACCTTTCTGTTACGGAAGGTTTGATGTCACCTCATGAACTGTCCACCCCAAGCCAGCAGACAGCAAGGCTGCGTTCCGCAGTGGTGATACCAACCCCTGATGCACCCCCAAAGGCGAGACGAGATCCTACAGGCAGACCAGAGATGCTATCTGAAAGAGTGGCCAAGAGAAGTAGGGAGCACAGAGAGGGGAATGATTCCGACAAAGAGTACGATCAATATCGGGTAGCCGGAGATCGAGACCGCCCTAGGAGGCGTGGTCACCGGAGAGACCGGTCAACCTCTGAAGAAAGTGAGCAGAATCATCATCGCAAGCACCAAAGGGGCACAGTCCGGCTGCATGGCCTAAACCGAGATCATAGAGAGTTGAATCCCGAGGAGAGGGGCCAAAAACTGACCATAAGCCAAAACTTCAATGCGTTAGAAGAACCTGAAGGGGACAGAGACATACTTATACAGAGCCTCACCCGGGAAGTTCAGAATAATCGTCGACAAATGGATGCTTTGGTCAGGCGGTATGGGCGTAATGAGCTGTCAGATGATGAATCCGGAAGCCCTTTCACCAATGGGGTTTTGAGGATGCCTTTCCCAGAGAGATTCAGGATGCCTCACATTGAGCTGTTCAAGAAGGATACCGACCCAAAAGAACACGTCCGGAGGTATATAAGCGCTATGAGGCAATATGTCCATAATGATGCACTACTATGTTTGAATTTTCCCCAAACTCTTGGGGATCTAGGCTCCCGGTGGTTTGGAAGATTGCCAGCAGCAAGCATAAGTAGCTTCGGCGAACTGAGCAAGGCTTTCTCAAGGCAGTTCCTCGGGAATGTACACAGAAAAAAGTCAGTGGCTCATTTATCCCAACTCAAACAGGGAAAAGACGAGTCGCTGAAGAAATATCTAGGGAGGTTCGGTCAGGAAGTGTCCGAGATTGGAAGTGCAAACGATGAAGCAATAATTGCCGCGTTCATTAACAACCTTCAGAACGGCCAATTGTCCTTTGACCTCAGAAGAGCCCGACTAACCAGCTATGCCGATATGATGGACATGGCAGGGGGTTACGCCTTGGCCGAAGAAGAGGAAATTGCCACAGGAGGTTACTTCGTACATGGCGGTCGCCCAGAGGGATCCAAAACCAAGGACCAGACAAAGACGCCCGATACCAAAGGTGACAAACAGAAGAATAAAGCACGGGATGGTCGGGATGGTCGGGATGGACGACGAGCATACGACCCAAAAACCGATCAACCACGGCAGAGGTTCCAGGGCCGATACACAAATTATACCCCGTTGAAGAAAGATCAAGAAGAAGTCCTGGCAATCCTAGAAGAGAAGAACATGTCCAAAGAACCGCCTAAGCAATCGACATATGCTCGGAAGGACACCACCAAATATTGCCGTTTCCACAAAGAGAATGGGCACGAAACATCCAAGTGTTTCCAGCTAAGGGACCACATCGAGACTCTCATTAGGGAAGGGCATTTGAAGGACATTGTTTTCAAAAAGATGGACAGGGCAGATGGACAGAAAGATAGCCGACAGGACGGACGGGCAAGAAAGCTTAGTCCCAAGAAAGCCGAAGATGAAGGGGCAATTAACACCATCTTCGGAGGACCAGCGACGGGCAAGAGTAACAGGGAAAGGACCTAGGAAATTCGGGAGGCCATGGAGGCACGGAGAGACCTAGAAGTCAATTCTATTGAGCCCGACCCGAAGATAATCAAGGAGGGTTGGGACCCGATCGTGTTCACAGAAGCCAACTCACACGGAGTAGATGTTAGGCCAAACGACGCGCTAGTGATCAGCGCAAGGATCGGCCATAGAGAAGTTCATCGAATTCTGATTGACAATGGGAGTTCAGCAGACATTCTTAGTGCGTAAGTATATGACCAGCTGAGGCTAGACAGGAAAGACCTACAGCCATTTCCCACACCCCTTAGAGGATTTGGAGGAGTCGAAGTAAGGTCGCTTGGCACGGTAAAGCTACCCGTGAAGATCGGGAAAGCCCCTTGCCAGAAAACAGTGCTGCTCGACTTTGTGGTGGTAGATACGGAAAACTGGCCGTACAATGCTTTACTGGGCCGACCATTTTTGAATAAAGCCAAGGCAGTGACAGCAACTTATGCCCTCATGATGAAATTCCCGACCGAATATGGTGTGGGAGTGGTCAAAGGGTCACAAGAGATGGCCCGAAGAGCAAACTTGTCAGTGTATAAAGATAGGGAGGTACACCAAGTATACACAGTAACGGCCCAACAAGAGGCTAGAGAACCTGAAGAACAGGCAGAAGTGCCGAAAGATTTTGAGTTGGATCCCAGAGAAGAACCGGAGGACAGGGAAGACGAGCCGACTCAAGAAGTGGCACTAGACCCAGAAGATCCGGGTAGGACAGTGAAGGTAGGGGCAAGTTTGAGCGTACATGTCAAAACCTTACTTGTTACGCTGCTAAGAAACTACAAGGACGTTTTCGCTTGGAGTCATGAAGATATGCTGGGGGTAGACCCGAAGGTGATTTCGCATCATCTTTCCACCAACCCAGAGTTCCGACCCGTGGTACAGAAAAGGAGGTTATTCAATCCAGAAAGAAGCGTCGCAATCAAGAAGGAGGTGGAGAAGCTGCTTTCCTCGGGGTCGATAAGGGAAGTCGAGTATCCGGAGTGGGTAGCCAATGTAATGTTGGTCAAGAAAAAGAACAAACAATAGAGGATGTGCGTAGACTTCACAGACTTGAACAAAGCTTGCCCAAAAGATAGTTTCCCACTACCGAGGATCGACCAGTTGGTAGATGCGACAGCAGGACATGAATTGTTGAGTTTCATGGACGCCTACTCGGGATACAATCAGATCCGGATGAATAAGGCAAATGAGGAAAAGACATCATTTACCACGGACCAGGGCTTATATTGCTACAAAGTGATGCCATTCGGATTGAAAAACGCCGGGGCAACGTACCAGAGGTTGGTAAACAGGATATTCGCTCGGCAGATTGGGAAAAATATGGAGGTTTATGTGGATGATATGTTGACTAAGAGCACCACGGCAGAAAAACACACGGAAGATTTGAAGGAAACCTTTGACGTCCTAAGAAAGTATCAGATGAAGCTCAACCCAAGCAAATGTGTGTTCGGGGTACCTTCGGGAAGGTTTCTAGGTTTTCAGGTACACCAGAGGGGAATCGAAGTAAATCCCGAGAAAATCAAAGCATTAGAAGGAATGGCTTCACCAAAGACATTGAAGGATGTGCAGAGGCTAACGGGATGCCTTGCGTCACTCAACCGGTTTATAGCCAAGTCAACAGACAAATGCACCCCATTCTTTAAAGCAATAAAAAAGGGAAAAGGGCTCGAATGGAGTACAGAATGTGAAGAAGCCTTTCAGAAATTGAAAGAGTATTTGGGGAGAGCACCCATCCTTTCAAAGCCGGTGGTGGGAGAAACATTGTACTTATACCTCTCGGTCACCGAAGTGGCGACGAGTTCGGTGTTTGAAACTAATTAATGCACGGTGTGTATAAAACTATCTAGAGGGGGGGTGAATAGATTTTACGCTTTTTACCCAATTTTTCGTGTTAGTCAAAATTACGAAATTACCCTCAAGATAAAATAAACAAGCAAGTGTAATATGGTGCGGAAATTAAATTGACACTTGATTTTTACGTGGAAACCCTCACGGGAAAAACCACGGGCTATGTAAGTAAGCCACACTCGAACCTCGAATCCACTAAATGTGCAAACGATTACAACCTAATCCCGGTAGTAATCACACACCTACCTAATCCCGGTATGAGTGAACCTAGTCCGATTTTGCTTGCGATCTAAGCAACCTAATCCCGATTGCTACACACAAGACTTAGCTTCTCTTGAAGAGAATACAACCCTAAGTGAATATGTGAAAATATCCAAAATGCAACATAGAGCAAGGGAAACCCTATATGCTTATCTAAGATGATTAATATGCAATTAAAAACAATCCTAGATATCAAAACTAAATGACATGTCAATTAGTTTAGCTAATCAATATCAAGCACAAAAACCTAATATGCTAGCATAATACAACTTCTCAAACATACATCATACTAATCTCAATCTTGTATTCAACAAATATAAAATCACATACAAGTAATTAAATTGAGATTGCTAGATAAGAGAAACACAAAATATGTAAGATATTAGTGAAAAGCTTACCAAGCAAAGTATGATGAAGAATCCATGCAAGATGTCATCTAGATGATCTAAGATGATGCTAGATGATGATTGATGATCATGGAACAAGTGTTTGAGTAATAAAAATGAGTTCTTTGGAATTTTTCTTCTCTTTGAAAAATCTCCTAAGTATGGAATCTGAATATGAACTCTTGTGATTGACCTAAAGTCAAGGTGGCATATATATATGGGGGCCAAAACAAAGTGTGGTCGTTTTGATAAGTTTGCCCACTATTTGCCATGGGCGCTGTACGTAGGGCGCCCTTGTACAACGCCTGTACAGCGCCCTTGCTCTGTTTTCACGAGGAAACAGAGTGGCGCTGTTCGTACAGCGCTTTGTACAGCGCCACGTACAGCGCCCCAACAGCGACCCAACAGCGACCGATTAAATCGATCAGGTCTGAACAGCGCTCAATGGGCGCTGTTCGTACAGCGCTTCTGTACAGCGCTTTTGGGGGCGCCCAGTGCAAAAATGCAATCCTAAGTCTAAGCATGACAAGGCAATTGGATATGCAAGATGCAATCAAACTAACATGCAAGAAGAGATGTTAATGAGCATTAAGGCACACATAAAAGACACACAACATATAAGGATTAAACATATGCATGAGTTGTGAGTGTGTGCATCTATCTCTTCAAGACAAGTAAGCACTTAGAATATTACCTTTGGTGCTTGTCAATGGTGAGGTCTTCAAAAGGGCCTAAGCAATAACACAACATCTAAGCTACCCTTACAAAGCATCCCCACATGTGGTTTGATCACGAAATAAGCCAATTAAACACAACGGGAATCCTAACAGTGTTGATCCGACTGGAGGAAGGAATACAAAAGCCAGTGTACTACACAAGCAAAGCATTGTTACCGGCAGAAACCGGTACATGTGCTCTACTATTCCTAGGATCATGCATATTAATATTATCATTCCTAGGAACATGCATCATGGCTCTTTTCTTTTTCTTCTCTTTCATGCTTCTAGTTTTGTACATTTTTATATAGCGAAAGCATTGTGGTCTAATATGACCAACAAATCCACAAAAGTGACAAATAGGAGTAAAATAAGGAATCATACCTTGTCCTTGTCTTTGTGGATGAAAGGGTTCATTGCGTCTTCATTGTTGAACCTGTCTAGGTTGCTTCCAAGCTTGAGGTTGCATGATAGGCCTCTTTCTTTTGTGAGCCATTTGAGAAGGAATGTTGGCTTGAGGAACCCTAGGGGGTTGAGCTTGAGGTTGCCTTCTTGGCCCCATCTTCACTTGAGCATTTGAACTTTGTCCTCTTTCTAACTTTT
Organism: Acer saccharum; assembly: GCA_030490815.1. NCBI lineage: Eukaryota > Viridiplantae > Streptophyta > Magnoliopsida > Sapindales > Sapindaceae > Acer > Acer saccharum. Next base: position 33,298,587 of record CM059873.1, read on the forward strand.
TCTTAAGAAGTTGCACAAATGAAGTTTCTTCTTTCTTCAAGCTCTTGACAAATACGGTCTTGTTAGAGGTTGAGATCTTCTTGCCATCTTCATACCCAAGACCCCTCTTGTCACATGGACTCTTTCCAACACCAAGCATATGATCAAGCTTCTTGGTGCTAGAATCCATCCTAGTCATAGATTCTCTAACTTCTTCAAGCTCCCTCTTTAGACTATCCTCATTCCTCCTAGATAAGACTAACTCCTCTTTTAGCTTATCTTCCATCTTCTTGAATTTTTCCACTTGTTCACTTAAGTGGTCATTATGAGATGCAAGCTCAAGATTTTCTTCCCTCAACATCTTGATCTTTCTTGTGCTCTTGATTGCTAAATCATTAAACTCGGCATGATATTTAGCAAACTCCTTTTTCTCCATAAATCCATTCATGGAGTTAGAAGAGAAATCACTTTCTACTTCACTTGAGTCATTTTCCTCTTGACTCATTTCCTCTCTCTCACTCGCACTTTTGCTTTTATGGGAGGAGGCAAAAGCTAGGAGATTAGCCATGAGCTCTTCATCATCCGAAGACTCATCTCCCTCATAGGAGTCATCACTACTTCCACTCCAAGTGGCGGCCATCACTTTCCCCTTTTTCTTCTCAACATGATTTGCACAATCGGGGGCAAAATGACCTATGCCACCACACTCGAAACATCGGACCCCTTTCCTTTCGGTCCTCTCTTGCCTAGGTTCAAACTTCTTGAAAGAACCCTTTTTCTTCAAATCTTGTCCTTTTGATCCAAAGTTCTTTCTTCTAAACTTCATAACCTTGTTGAACCTTTTTACAAACAAGGCAAGGTCTTCATCCGAGTCAACCTTCTTTTCCTCCTTTTCATCCTTGGAGGTTTTTAAAGCAATTCCTTTTTGCTTTTTAGTGGGTGTGGAGATAGGCCCCTTCCTAGACTCATAAGCTAGAAGTCTCCCAATCACCTCACTCGGCTTCATATCCTTATAACCGCTATTTTCTTCTAAAGCCGTCACCTTCGATTCAAACCTATCGGGTAGAGATCTCATAATCTTTTGCTTGATTCTCCTATCCGAATATGGATCACCAAGTTGATGGCTTTGGTTGACTATATCCATCAACTTGATCTCGAAGTCGTTGAAGCACTCATTCTCCTCCATCTTAAGCGTCTCGAATTGAGTTTGGAGGACTTGAAGCTTGGAGTCCTTCACCACTTCGGTTCCCTCATGTGCAATCTCTAGGATGTCCCAAGCCTCCTTAGCTATCCTAGTATTTTGAATCAACTTGTATTGATTTTCGTCCATGGCACACAAGATGGCATGCAACGCCTTCCTATTCCACTTTGAAGCATCAAACTCTTGCGCGTTCCATTGCGCCTTAGGCTTCAAAACATCTTCTCCTCCACCCGCGGGAGTCATCATAGGGAGATCATATCCGTCTTCCACTGCCATCCATGCACGGTCATGAATTTGGCATATGTAGGATTCCATCTTCCCTTTCAATTGGGAATAGTTCAAACCGGTAAGAAGTGGAGGCCTTGTGCTAGAAGCACCTTCGTTGCTACCACCGTTTCCACCGTTTCCACTCATAGTGTTTATGAATGAATGAAATGAATGCAAATGTATGAATGATCAAAAATCACACAAAATGCAAAACACACCAAAATAAGCAAGGATCACCTATGTATGTCTAGGAACCCGCTCTAATACCAATTGAAACTAATTATAGCACGGTGTGTATAAAACTATCTAGAGGGGGGGTGAATAGATTTTACGCTTTTTACCCAATTTTTCGTGTTAGTCAAAATTACGAAATTACCCTCAAGATAAAATAAACAAGCAAGTGTAATATGGTACGGAAATTAAATTAACACTTGATTTTTACGTGGAAACCCTCACGGGAAAAAACCACGGGCTATGTAAGTAAGCCACACTCGAACCTCGAATCCACTAAATGTGCAAACGATTACAACCTAATCCCGGAAGTAATCACACACCTACCTAATCCCGGTATGAGTGAACCTAGTCCGATTTTGCTTGCGATCTAAGCAACCTAATCACGATTGCTACACACAAGACTTAGCTTCTCTTGAAGAGAATACAACCCTAAGTGAATATGTGAAAATATCCAAAATGCAACATAGAGCAAGGGAAACCCTATATGCTTATCTAAGATGATTAATATGCAATTAAGAACAATCCTAGATATCAAAACTAAATGACATGTCAATTAGTTTAGCTAATCAATATCAAGCACAAAACCTAATATGCTAGCACAATACAACTTCTCAAACATACATCATACTAATCTCAATCTTGTATTCAAGGAATATAAAATCACATACAAGTAATTAAATTGAGATTGCTAAATAAGAGAAACACAAAATATGTAAGATATTAGTGAAAAGCTTACCAAGCAAAGTATGATGAAGAATCCATGCAAGATGTCATCTAGATGATCTAGGATGATGCTAGATGATGATTGATGATCATGGAACAAGTGTTTGAGTAATTAAAAATGAGTTCTTTGGAATTTTTCTTCTCTTTGAAAAATCTCCTAAGTATGGAATCTGAATATGAACTCTTGTGATTGACCTAAAGTCAAAGTGACATATATATAGGGGGCCAAAACAAAGTGTGGTCGTTTTGATAAGTTTGCCCATATTTGCCTTGGGCGCTGTACGTAGAGCGCCCTTGTACAGCGCCTGTACAGCGCCCTTGCTCTGTTTTCACGAGGAAACAGAGGAGCGCTGTACGAACAGCGCTTTGTATAGCGCTCGTACAGCGCCCATGAAAATTGCATCAGACCTGATGCATTTAAATCACATTTTTTGCATCAGGTGTGATGGGCGCTGTTCGAACAGCGCTTTGTAGAGCGCTTTGAACAGTGCCCAATGCAAAGCTTGAAATCTAAAAATGTGCATGAAGAGGCAATGGGCAATGCAAGATGCAATCAACCTAACATGCAAGAAGAGATGTTAATGAGCATTAAGGCACACATAAAGGACACACAACATACAAGGATTAAACATATGCATGAGTTGTGAGTGTGTGCATCTATCTCTTCAAGACAAGTAAGCACTTAGAATATTACCTTTGGTGCTTGTCAATAGTGAGGTCTTCAAAAGGGCCTAAGCAATAACAACAACATCTAAGCTACCCTTACAAAGCATCCCCACATGTGGTTTGATCACGAAATAAGCCAATTAAAAACAACGAGAATCCTAACATGTATAAAGATAGGGAAGTACACCAAGTATACCCAGTAACGGCCCAGCAAAAGGTTGGGTAGGCAGAAGTGCCGAAAGAATTTGAATTGGATCCCAGAGAAGAACCCGAGGATAGGAAAGACGAGCCGACCCAAGAGGTGGCACTAGATCCAGAAGATCCGAGTAGTACAGTGAAGGTAAGGGCAAGCTTGAGCGTACATGTCAAAACCCAACTTGTTACGCTGCTAAGAGACTATAAGGATGTTTTCGCTTGGAGTCACGAAGATATGCTGGGGGTAGACCCGAGGTTGATATCACATCACCTTTCCATCAACCCAGAGTTCTGACTAATGGTACAAAAAAGGAGATTGTTCAATCCAGAAAGAAGCATCGCAATCAAGAAAGAAGTGGAGAAGCTGCTTTCCGTGGGATCGATAAGGGAAGTCAAGTATCCGGAATGGGTAGCCACTGTAGTGTTGGTCAAGAAAAAGAACAAACAATGGAGGATGTGCGTAGACTTCACAGACTTGAACAAAGCTTGCCCAAAAGATAGTTTCCCACTGTCGAGGATTGACCAGTTGGTAGATGCAACAGCGGGACACGAATTGCTGAGTTTCATGGACACCTACTCGGGATACAATCAGATCCAGATGAATAAAGCAGACGAGGAAAAGACATCATTTACCACGGACCAGGGCTTGTATTGCTACAAAGTGATGCCATTCGGATTAAAAAACGCCGGGGCAACGTACCAGAGGTTGGTGAACAGGATATTCGCTCGGTAGATTGGAAAAACATGGAAGTCTACGTGGATGACATGTTGACTAAGAGTACCACAGTAGAAAAACACACGGAAGATTTGAAGGAAACCTTTGACGTCCTAAGGAAGTATCAAATGAAGCTCAACCCAAGCAAATGTGTGTTCGGGGTACCGTCGGGAAGGTTTCTAGGTTTTCAAGTACACCAAAGGGGAATTGAAGTAAATCCCGAGAAGATCAAAGCATTAGAAGGAATGGCTTCGCCAGAAACATTGAAAGATGTGCAAAGGCTAACGGGATGTCTTGCGTCACTCAACCGGTTTATAGCCAAGTCAACAGACAAATGCGCTCCATTCTTTAAAGCAATAAAAAAGGGAAAAGGGCTTGAATGGAGTACAGAATGTGAAGAAGCCTTTCAGATATTGAAAGAGTATTTGGGGAGAGCACCCATCCTTTCAAAACCGGTGGTGGGAGAAACATTGTACTTATACCTCTCGGTCACAGAAGTGGTGACAAGTTCGGTATTGATCCGATTAGAGGAAGGAATACAAAAGCCAGTGTACTACACAAGCAAGGCATTGTTACCAGCAGAAACCAGGTATTCACCGACAGAAAAAATAGCGCTAGCTCTGATCACATCGGCTAGGAAATTGAGGCTGTATTTCCAAGCGCATGCAATAGAGGTCTATACAGACTGCCCACTGAAACTCATTCTTCAAACGCCAGAGGTGTCGGGAAGGCTGACCAAATGGGCAGTAGAACTCAGCGAATATGATATCAGATACACACCAAAAGCGGCTATCAAAGGGTAGGCGGTATTTATTTTTATAGTAGAATTCACCGAGCCAGACGCCGAGGTAAGAAGGGTAATGGAAGATGAACAGACTACTAAATTCCAATGGAGATTACATGTAGACGGATCATCAAACACACATGGCAGCGGGGCAGGAATAGTCATAACAACCCCCGAGGGAGATACTGTGGAATGCGCCATGAGGTTCGATTTCAAAGCAACCAACAATCAAGCAGAGTATGAAGCCTTGTTGGCCGGCCTAAGGGTCTGCATAGCATTAGGGGCAGACGAGCTGGAAATTTATAGCGATTCGCAAGTCATGGTTAATCAGGTACTGGATGAATACCAGGCAAGGGAAGAGCATATGATAGCTTATTTGGACATTGCAAAGAGGCTACTTAGAAAGTTCAAAGTGTACAGAATCTCTCAGATCCCTCGGGAAGAGAATGAAAAAGCAGATGCCTTGTCCAAACTAGCTTCAGCCACCACAAGTATCAGATCCAAAGCAATACCAGTGGCACATCTGACTAAACCAAGTACAGCAAAATCCAAGGAAATCATAATAGCAGAGATCCGACCGAGCCTAGGCGACTGGACATACAAACTCAGAAAGTACTTGGAGGAAAACATACTACCGGAGGATGCTGTGGAAGCTAAACGCATCAAATACAGGTTAACCCGGTACACGATTCTGAGGGGAGAATTATACAGGAGAGGATTCTCAAAAGTGCTGCAAAGATGCATTTCCGGTGAAAAAAACCGGAGAGATCCTGAAAAGCGTCCACAGTGGAGTGTATGGGAACCACACCGGGGGTAAAAGCCTGGCACACAAGGTACTTAGGCAAGGATTCTACTGGCCGACTCTGTTCGCAGAGGCGCAGCGATTCGCAGAGAGTTGCGAAACATGCCGAAGAATAGCAAACGACATTCGGCGACCCCCAGAATTACTTAAAAGCTTAACCTCACCTTGGCCCTTCGCCATGTGGGGACTCGACCTAATAGGACCAATGCCCACAGGAACAAAGAGAGGAGCAAAGCACGCCATTGTGGCAGTGGACTATTTTACCAAATGGGCAGAAGCAGAGGCACTTGTACACATCACTGAGGCAAACACCACCAGCTTTGTTAAGAAGAATATAATATATAGGTTCGGGATCCTGAGTATCATCATAACTGACAATGGAACTCAATTCGACAATAAGAAGTTTAGAGAAATGTGTGAAGAATTCAAGATCGCAAACTACTATGCATCGCCTGCTCACCCTCAAACCAATGGGCAGACCGAGGCCGTGAATAAGGTGATCAAGCACACATTGAAAGCAAAACTAGAGGCAAAGAAAGGTGGCTGGGCGGACAAACTGCCCGAGGTACTATGGGTATACCGAACAACTGTAAGGTCGTCCACGGGGGAAACTCCTTTCGCGCTGGCGTTTGGGACAGAGGCTGTTATCCCAGCAGAAACAACTTTTACATCCCCCAGGGTTCAGTTATACAGCCCCGAGCACAATATAGATATGCTGCAGCAGAACTGGGATGAGCTTGAGAAGATTAGAGATACAGCACAAGTAAGAAATTTCGCGTACCAGCAAAGGGCTGCTAGGTACTACAACTCCCACGTTCGAGAGCGGAGATTCCAACTTGGGGATTTAGTGCTAAGAAGATGTTGACGGTGATTTTTGATGGTCACCAAGTCAATGATTTGTTTTCGTATTATTACAATTTATGATTGAATATGATTAGAGATTGAGAAGAAATAACAAATGATTACGTGGTAAAACTACAGAGATTGGAGAAACATCCACGGGTTGTTGCTTTAGCAACAAAGTCGAATTCACTATGAAGATGATTACAAGAACATTCACTATGATCCTCTCTATCCCTCTCTATCTTACTTCTCGCGTACCCCCTGTTTATGAATAGAGGGGGTATTTATACATGTTGTTTTTAGGGTTTTAGGGTGGCCGTTAGGGTTTAGTGTTGTGGTCCCCAAGTCTCAAGCGGTTTCCTAGTCCTAATTAGATTATGTTTTCCTAATTCGGCTGAGCCCAATTCTGGACGAGATTCTTTCTCCTTTATTTGCGAGAGAACTGCTTGTTTCCTTTTTAAACTCTAATGGTCAGCATCGTTGCTTATTGTGGACATGCTGGTCGCTGATTCTGACTGGTATATGAGTGTTGGTGATGGTCTTATTGGTTCCCAAGTATGTGCCCCCGAGTGTGCCCGAATATGACCGAGTGTGCCCGAGTGAGATCTGCTGCCCAAGCTGATCATCTTCATTTGTGGTCGGACTACTCACTCTTTTTTCCAAGTAGGTTATCGTGGGGGTCTCTGCTCCATAAGTTGATTTATCCTGACTCCTGCTGGCCTGGCCTTCTGTGGTGATGACGTGTCTCTCATGACTATTTTCACCTATAACAATACCCCCTTAAATATTTGAACCGATCATGCTTAGTCAGGCCCTCTCGGGTCGAATATTTAACCTTAATATTTCTTTATAACTAGTCCTCATTTGTCGTTTTCTGTATTAATGTATCCTCGTTTGAATCAAAGCTTTAAATGACGTGTCTTAATTGCGACCGCACACATTCGATTCATCAATCATTTCAAATCCTTTTGACGCTGACGCTTCTGCTCTCCGCCGGCTTATGATTGTTCTCTTGCTGCCACTTGTCCCTTTTTGTTTGGCTGTGGTACGGTGCATTTATGGGACGTAACCTTTCTGCTCGCCTGCGCGCAGCCTACGTCATCAGCCCACGCCCCTCTGTTTTCCCGCTTTTTCTGCAGCCTCTCCTAGGGTTTTGGCTTTTTTGAAATCGAGACGTCGCCTATATATTATGGTTTTGCATTTTTCACTTTTATCTCTTCTTCCATTATCTTCGCGTGTTCTTCGAAGGAAACTTGTCTGTGTCTCTTGCTTCTCTGTGTGCTTCATTTTGTTTACCAACCCGTTTTTCTAACCCTGCTTTTCTTGAGTTTATCTGCTTCAACCCCCAGATTTTTCCTCAGAGACCCTTCTTCTGCGGACTGCATCGTCTTCGTTCTTCGCTACACCAAGGTTAGTCTTTATGGATTCTGAAGCTAGATACCGTCTTTTTACTATTAGTATGATTGCTATTGAGCGAAATGATGCTTCACTGCGTCGGTTGTTCATAGGTTACTAGACGAGCCCAGTTTCGATCAGCCGCGCTATACCGACGCTGACATTTCTGGACTTTTTCTGGAAAGGCCTGCGACTTCTGAGGTTCCTCCTGCTTCAGAGATCCCTTCTGCTTCTTCTAGTTTATCGCCACCTTACTCATACCAGCCTGAAGCTTGGTCAGATTCTTCTTCTTCTGCTTGTACTGATACTCGCCCGAGCAGAAGACCAGGAAAAAGAATGAGTACTCGCCGAATTTATAAGGACTCGCATTCTCGGGAAAGCCGAGTGGCGGCCCAAAGGATTATCGAGGATGACATTGAAGAGGAGCACAGGGCCGCTCGCATTCCCTTCTTCCCCGAGCATATATGTATTTATGATGTGGAGCCGAACGTGGTCGGCCCTGAAGAGGTGATGAAATATATGCGGAGGTTTGACTTGGATAGCAACAGGATTTCGCTGATTCCGACCGAGGGTCGGGCTGCATGGAACCCCCCGCCTGGCCATGTGGCGGTCTATGGGGCAATGCTCACTTGTGGCGTCACCCTCCCTTTCCAGCCTTTTATCACATGGTTTCTGGCTGAGGCCCGACTTGCTCCAGCGCAGCTGACCCCAAACAGTTACCATATTTTGATGTGCATGTGGCACATGTGGCATAGAATGTAGCGGCCACCTCCTACACCTCGCGAGATCCGTCATTTCTATTCACTGAGGCCGGTGGGGAAGACCGGGATTTATTTCCTTCAGTCGTCTCAGCCCGAGTTATGGATCCTAAAAGATGTTGTGGTCAAGGGTGAGGTCGAGCCGACCACGGAGGAGAAGATGAAGGGGTTTGTTTGGGGCTTCCCTACCTCAAACAAATTTTGGAAAAATAGCTGGTTCTTTGTGGGGAAGGACTGGGGCTAGTCGATCAGCTTTGACTTGGATGGCACTCAGATGACTTGACGGGTTCCTCGGTACTTCTGTACGCCTCAATGGAACCATCTGACTTCAGCCTTTACCGACGAGGAGCTGAAAACTTTGGCTCGGGCAGCAGTCCACCCTCTAGAGAAAAGGGGGAAACCCTATCTTTACAATGAGGGGAAGATGATTAAGGCCCGTCTCTTTCCTCAGATTTTTACGCGCCGCAGACGCCGTAAGTTCATTTGTTGTGTGTACTTTTTATTTGCAACATAATTCCTAAATTTGTCTGCTAACTCGGACCCTTTTTTTTTTTTTTTTTAAAGTGTTTGAGGTAGACGTGGTCTGCGACGCTCTGGCCCGCCGAATGAAGGCCATTGTGGAGGTGAACCGGAAAGCTGCCCTTCGTCAGCGAGACGCTGGGATAGCCCCTCCCGAAGAAGAATCGGATGAAAGTGCTCCTGAGAACCCTCCTGAGGGAGATGATGAGGGGGGAGTCCCCGATTATGTTCCTGAGGAGACCCAAGGTCACGGGACGTCTGCCTGTTCTGCGGAGGATGTGGGCGACCCGGAAGACTTTGGAGTAAGTATGACCTCTCCTGACCAAGGCAATCGAGCAGGTCCATCTTCCAAGGGAAAAGAGAAGGTAGGGGATCCCTCTGAGCCCGAGCAGGCAGCTTTTCCCAGCGGATCCCGTTCTCCCCCCTCTGTTGCACACCCGCCAAACGTTACCTCTCAAGGTGTTGAAGCAGTTGGGGGACGCTCGGATACGGTAGCTCCGGAGGTTTCAACTTCAGCCGAGCCAAATCTTTCTGCCTCGGAGACTCCAATTCCTGCTGATCCGATTTCCACCCCCGGAGGCAGCAACGTTGAAGCGGGGCAGCCCGGGAAGAGGAAAGCCTCGTTTTCTTCTGGTCGCCCTTACCCCAAGATTCCCCGAGTAGTTGCAAACGTTGATTCTTCATCGGGCGATGAGGGGGAGGGGGAGGGGGAGGGTGATGTTGAAAAAGAGGCGGGCATGGTCCCTCCGGAGGAGCAGATCAAAGATAATGCTGGTGGTTCAACCGACTTGCCCCGAGCAGCCTCATCTGCTGGGCTCCCTGAAGCTGGTGCAAGTGGTTCGGGCTCTTCTCCCCAGATCGACGATCCTACCCCCGAGACAATGCTAAAGGCCATGGCTTCATGCCGAGCCTATATTGGGGAGGATCGCTGGAGTCACTTCCGGACCGGGACGGTATCTGACCGGCTATGTAACTTTTTTAACAGTGCTTCCTACGTAAGTAACGCCTTGGTCTTTATGTATAATTTTGTATTCCTCCTTTTTTTACTTACTTCTATTCGCTGTTGACCTGCTGTAGATGGTAGCCGAGATGTCTGGGGCTTGCCAAGCTGGCGAAGCCCAAGCGGAGCGAATAAGGAGGCTGGAAGCCCAATTGAAGGAAAGTGAAGAGCATTGCTCTCGGGCTGAATTAGCTCGTCAAGAGGAGGCCAACTCGAATCAAATGCTCTTGAATCAATGCCTAACGCGGCAAATGGAGGCCGAGCAGCGAGCATCTTCTGCTGCGGAGGAGGTCAGGACTCTGCAGGATCAGCTGTCATCCACCCGGGACGCCTTGCTTCGGGCCGAACAGAATGCTGAAGACACCAAGTCAACTTATGAACGCCGAATCGAAGACTTGGAGTGTCAAGCCCTGACAGTTAAGGAACTGTCGAAGGAAGCTAGGCAAGAGATGGAGTTACAAAGCGTTGATCGTTTCAAGAGATCTCCAGCCTATGATGCTTTGCTTCTTCGGGAATTCCAGCGAGGCATGGTCTCGGCTGGTGAATTCTTTAAGCAGAAGAACAGGGCGACTGATCGGGCCAGGGCCAACTGGAGCCTCTCAATTAGGAAGCATGTGGACACATCCCTGGAGTCCCTTCGGATCTAGATGAAGGAGTGGCGAGCATATTGTAGAAGTAAAGGAAAAACGCCACATCCCATGCACCTTTAGGTTCCCACCGCCGAGTCTTTCTCTACTTTTTACGCCTGTGAGAGGGCGGGGTTCAACAACGAGAGACCTGACTTGGGGCCAGTCCCTGGTACCGATTACAGCTACTGGATGGATGACGAGGAAGATGTGATCGTGTGGCCCTCGGATGACAGCCTTTTGAGCGAATACGTGATGGAGCCTGATCCTGATGTCGGCGGAAGCAGCTTACAACCCCCGGCGCCTTCCTCTTGATTTCTGAGCCCCTTTTTTTTTTTGTAACTACCTTTGTATTTTTCTTCATACATTGTATTTTTTCCACACATTTAAGAATAAAATTTACTCTTACATTCTTACTGTTCTATTTTACTGCACGACCAATGCATAAATGGGATGACCTGAACCTGTTTAGACTGCTTGTACTCGGTTATCTTTGAATTTACGGATCCTTCGGGAATCCTTGGCTATGCTTTGACCGAGTACCTTATGGCGGGCAACTAATTTCAGCCGAGTATCTTATGTAACTGGCTTTTTAATCGATTAGACCGAGTATCTTATTTAACTGGTAACTAATTTTTGCCGAGTATCTTATGTAACTGGCTTTTAATAAATTAGACCGAGTATCTTATTTAACTGGTAGCTAATGTTTGCCGAGTATCTTATGTAACTGGCTTTTAATCGATTAGACCAAGTATCTTATTTAACTGGTAACTAATGTTTGCCGAGTATCTTATGTAACTGGCTTTTATCCTTTGATTTTTGAGGTTTTACCTCCACGTTATGTCGAGGCTCACCACGACCATACGTTGAGGTCCTTGCACAAGTCACCTAGGACGTCTCCTGGTTTTATCTGTGCAAGGTTTTGTCGAATCGTTGGGGTAATTGTACCGGCCAACACGACTGCGCATCTCACTAATCTTTCTAGCGGCGCTCCGAGCAGTTTCCCAGTTATCCTGGTGCCTCGGTTTTGCATTTTTGCTAAGGGACGCGTTTGCATCGCCTTAACTAGGCGGGCATGCTACTACAGCTTTTCCGCCCTTCGAGCACCACTCGTCCGCTCTTTCGCGGCCTTATAGCGCCCGACTCTTTTTGGCGTTTATTCGGTCGGCTTTTGAGTGGCCGCTATTGAAATGGATTTTATTGATTCTGCTACACTATACTAGCAACCGAACTTTATTAGATGATCATGAATATAAAATTAATAAATAAATCTGAAATATTTAACGCGGAAACTAAAAACTGAGCTAAAGCAGAATAAATAAACTGTAGAACCATAATCGGATTCTTTAGGGATAGAAGATCTTCAGATATTGTGCGTTGCATGGTCGGGGTACCAGGCTACCTTCTGGTCGGGCTATCATGTAGGCCCCGTGCCCTACGATTCTCTTGATGATATATGGCCCTTCCCATTTATCGGCGAGAGATCCCGATGATTTATCTTTGGTATTTGGGGATACTCTTCTCAGCACTAAATCCCCGAGTTGGAATCTCCGCTCCCGAACGTGAGAGTTGTAGTACCTAGCAGCCCTTTGCTGGTATGAGGAATTTCTTACTTGTGCTGCATCTCTGATCTCTTCGAGCTCGTCTAGGTTCTGCTGTAGCATATCTATATTGTGCTCGGGGCTGTATAACTGGACCCTGGGGGATGTAAAAGTTGTTTCTGCTGGGATAACAGCCTCTGTCCCAAACGCCAGCGCGAAAGGAGTTTCCCCTGTGGACGACCTTACAGTTGTTCGGTATGCCCATAGTACCTCGGGCAGTTTGTCCGCCCAGCCACCTTTCTTTGCCTCTAGTTTTGCTTTCAATGTGTGCTTGATCACTTTATTCACGGCCTCAGTTTGGCCAATGGTTTGAGGGTGAGCAGGCGATGCATAGTAGTTTGCGATCTTGAATTCTTCACACATTTCTCTGAACTTCTTATTGTCGAATTGAGTTCCATTGTCTGTTATGATGATGCTCGGGATCTCGAACCGATATATTATATTCTTCTTAACGAAGCTGGTGGTGTTTGCCTCAGTGATGTGTACAAGTGCTTCTGCCTCTGCCCATTTGGTAAAATAATCCACTGCCACAATAGCATGCTTTGCTCCTCCCTTTGTTCCTATGGGCATTGGTCCTATTAGTTCGAGTCCCCATATGGCGAAAGGCCAAGGCGAGGTTAAGCTTCTAAGCAATTCTGGGGGTCGCCGAATGTCGTTTGCTACTTTTTGGCATGTTTTGCAACTCTCTGCGAATTGCTGCGCTTCCGCGAACAGAGTCGGCCAATAGAATCCTTGCCTGAGTATCTTGTGTGCTAAGCTTTTACCCCCGGTGTGGTTCCCACACACTCCACTGTGAACGCTTCTCAGGATCTCTTCAGTCTTTTCACCGGAAATGCATCTCTGTAGCACTTTTGAGAACCCTTTCCTATATAATTCTCCCCTCAGAATCGTGTACCGGGCTGACCTATATCTGATGCGTTTAGCTTCCACAGTATCCTCCGGTAGTATGTTTTCCTCTAAGTACTTCCTGAGTTTGTATGTCCAGTCGCCCGGGCTAGGTCGAATCTCTGCTATTGTGATTTCCTCGGATTCTGCTGTACTTGGTTTAGTCAGGTGTGCCACTGGTATGGCTTTGGATCTGATGCTTGTGGTGGTTGAAGCTAGTTTGGACAAAGCATCTGCTTTTTCGTTCTCTTCCCGAGGGATCTGAGAGATTCTGTACGCTTTGAACTTTTTAAGTAGTCTCTTTGCAATGTCCAAATAAGCTATCATGTGCTCTTCCCTTGCTTGGTATTCATCCAGTACCTGATGGACCACGACCTGTGAATCGCTGTAAACCTCTAGCTCGTCTGCCCCTAATGCTTTGCAGACCCTTAGGCCAGCCAACAAGGCTTCATACTCTGCTTGATTGTTGGTTGCCTTGAAATCGAACCTCATGGCACATTCCACAGTATCCCCCTCGGGGGTCGTTATGACTATTCCTGCTCCGCTGCCATGTGTGTTTGATGACCCATCTACATGCAATTTCCATTGGAATTTAGTAGTCTGTTCATCTTCCATTGCCCTCCTTACCTCGGCGTTTGGCTCGGTGAATTCTACTATAAAGTCAAATACCGCCTGCCCTTTGATGGTCGCTTTTGGTGTGTATCTGATATCGTATTTGCTGAGCTCCACTGCCCATTTGGTCAGCCTTCCCGACACCTTCGGCTTTTGAAGAATGAGTTTTAGTGGGCAGTCGGTATATACCTCTATTGTATGCGCTTGGAAATATGGCCTTAACTTCCTGGCCGATGTGATCAGAGCTAGCGCTATTTTTTCTGCCGGTGAGTACCTGGTTTCTGCCGCTAACAATGCTTTGCTTGTGTAGTACACCGGCTTTTGTATTCCTTCCTCCAGTCGGATCAACACCGAACTTGTCGCCACTTCGGTGACCGAGAGGTATAAGTACAATGTTTCTCCCTCCACCGGTTTTGAAAGGATGGGCGCCCTCCCCAAATACTCTTTCAATTTCTGAAAGGCGTCTTCACATTCTGTACTCCATTCGAGCCCTTTTCCCTTTTTTATTACTTTAAAGAATGGAGCACATTTGTCTGTTGACTTGGCTATAAACCGGTTGAGTGACGCAAGGCATCCCGTTAGCCTTTGCACATCTTTCAGTGTCTTTGGTGAAGCCATTCCTTCTAATGCTTTGATCTTCTCGGGATTTACTTTGATTCCCCTTTGGTGTACCTGAAAACCTAGAAACCTTCCCGAAGGTACCCCGAACACACATTTGCTCAGGTTGAGCTTCATTTGATACTTCCTTAGGACGTCAAAGGTTTCCTTCAAATCTTCCATGTGTTTTTCTGCAGTGGTGTTTTTGGTCAACATGTCATCCACGTAAACCTCTATGTTTTTCCCAATCTGCCGAGCGAATATCCTGTTTACCAACCTCTGGTATGTTGCCCCAGCGTTTTTCAATCCGAATGGCATCACTTTGTAACAATATAGGCCCTGGTCCGTGGTAAACTGTTATAGGTAAAAATAGTCATGAAGGACACGTCATCACCATGGAAGGCCAGGTCAGCAGGGGTCAAGATAAGTCAACTTATGGAGCAGAAACCTCCACGATAACCTACTCGGAAAAGAGGATAAATAGTCCGACCACAAACAAAGACGATCAGCTTGGGCAGCAGATCAGATTCAGGCATACTCGGGCACACTCGGGCACACTCGGGCATACTCACTCGGGAAACAATAAAACAGTCGCCAACACTTGCAATCAGCAGCCAGCAGGTCCACAATAAGCAATGATGTGGACCATTAGAGTTTAAGAAGGAAACAAGCGGTTCTCCCATGAATAAAGGAGAAAGAATCCCGTCCAGAATTGGACACAGCCGAAAAAGGGAAAACATAATCTAAATAGGACTAGGAAACCGCTTGAGACTTGGGGGCCACAACACTAAACCCTAGCGGTCACCTTAAAACCCTAAAAACAACATGTACAAATACCCCCTCTATTCATAAACAAAGGACATAGTGCAAAGTAGAACATAGAGAGAGAGGATCATAGTGCAAAGTTCTTGTAATCGTTCTTTATCGTTCTTCATCTTGTAATCGTGATTCATAGTGGATTTGACTTTGTTGCTAAAGCAACAATCCCGTGGATGTTTCTCCGATCTTTTGGAGTTTTACCACGTAAATCACTTGTTATTTCTTTACAATCTTTGACTATACTCAAGTATAAACTGCAGTAATTCAAAAAACGAATCATTGACTTGGTGATCACCAAAAATCACCGTCAACAATTGGCGCTAGAAGGAGGGGTACCCAAAAATTTGTGACAACAATGGCTGGCGACGGAGATGGTAGCGATTCCAGGTACAGTCAAGGCATGCCAAGTAACGAGTTGGAAGATGACACCGCGCTCAATACGACGGATGCAACTCTGACGACGGCAGACCAGTCAGCTGCCCTGGCTGGTATTCAACGTTTACCTATAGCTAATGAAGAAATCGCGCAACGACTCCGCGCTTCTCTACAACAACTCATATCAGACGCAGCAAGGCAGGGAATTGACCTTTCTGTTACGGAAGGTTTGATGTCACCTCATGAACTGTCCACCCCAAGCCAGCAGACAGCAAGGCTGCGTTCCGCAGTGGTGATACCAACCCCTGATGCACCCCCAAAGGCGAGACGAGATCCTACAGGCAGACCAGAGATGCTATCTGAAAGAGTGGCCAAGAGAAGTAGGGAGCACAGAGAGGGGAATGATTCCGACAAAGAGTACGATCAATATCGGGTAGCCGGAGATCGAGACCGCCCTAGGAGGCGTGGTCACCGGAGAGACCGGTCAACCTCTGAAGAAAGTGAGCAGAATCATCATCGCAAGCACCAAAGGGGCACAGTCCGGCTGCATGGCCTAAACCGAGATCATAGAGAGTTGAATCCCGAGGAGAGGGGCCAAAAACTGACCATAAGCCAAAACTTCAATGCGTTAGAAGAACCTGAAGGGGACAGAGACATACTTATACAGAGCCTCACCCGGGAAGTTCAGAATAATCGTCGACAAATGGATGCTTTGGTCAGGCGGTATGGGCGTAATGAGCTGTCAGATGATGAATCCGGAAGCCCTTTCACCAATGGGGTTTTGAGGATGCCTTTCCCAGAGAGATTCAGGATGCCTCACATTGAGCTGTTCAAGAAGGATACCGACCCAAAAGAACACGTCCGGAGGTATATAAGCGCTATGAGGCAATATGTCCATAATGATGCACTACTATGTTTGAATTTTCCCCAAACTCTTGGGGATCTAGGCTCCCGGTGGTTTGGAAGATTGCCAGCAGCAAGCATAAGTAGCTTCGGCGAACTGAGCAAGGCTTTCTCAAGGCAGTTCCTCGGGAATGTACACAGAAAAAAGTCAGTGGCTCATTTATCCCAACTCAAACAGGGAAAAGACGAGTCGCTGAAGAAATATCTAGGGAGGTTCGGTCAGGAAGTGTCCGAGATTGGAAGTGCAAACGATGAAGCAATAATTGCCGCGTTCATTAACAACCTTCAGAACGGCCAATTGTCCTTTGACCTCAGAAGAGCCCGACTAACCAGCTATGCCGATATGATGGACATGGCAGGGGGTTACGCCTTGGCCGAAGAAGAGGAAATTGCCACAGGAGGTTACTTCGTACATGGCGGTCGCCCAGAGGGATCCAAAACCAAGGACCAGACAAAGACGCCCGATACCAAAGGTGACAAACAGAAGAATAAAGCACGGGATGGTCGGGATGGTCGGGATGGACGACGAGCATACGACCCAAAAACCGATCAACCACGGCAGAGGTTCCAGGGCCGATACACAAATTATACCCCGTTGAAGAAAGATCAAGAAGAAGTCCTGGCAATCCTAGAAGAGAAGAACATGTCCAAAGAACCGCCTAAGCAATCGACATATGCTCGGAGGGACACCACCAAATATTGCCGTTTCCACAAAGAGAATGGGCACGAAACATCCAAGTGTTTCCAGCTAAGGGACCACATCGAGACTCTCATTAGGGAAGGGCATTTGAAGGACATTGTTTTCAAAAAGATGGACAGGGCAGATGGACAGAAAGATAGCCGACAGGACGGACGGGCAAGAAAGCTTAGTCCCAAGAAAGCCGAAGATGAAGGGGCAATTAACACCATCTTCGGAGGACCAGCGACGGGCAAGAGTAACAGGGAAAGGACCTAGGAAATTCGGGAGGCCATGGAGGCACGGAGAGACCTAGAAGTCAATTCTATTGAGCCCGACCCGAAGATAATCAAGGAGGGTTGGGACCCGATCGTGTTCACAGAAGCCAACTCACACGGAGTAGATGTTAGGCCAAACGACGCGCTAGTGATCAGCGCAAGGATCGGCCATAGAGAAGTTCATCGAATTCTGATTGACA
Organism: Acer saccharum; assembly: GCA_030490815.1. Classification (NCBI taxonomy): domain Eukaryota; kingdom Viridiplantae; phylum Streptophyta; class Magnoliopsida; order Sapindales; family Sapindaceae; genus Acer; species Acer saccharum. Next base: position 33,316,240 of record CM059873.1, read on the forward strand.
ATGGGAGTTCAGCAGACATTCTTAGTGCGTAAGTATATGACCAGCTGAGGCTAGACAGGAAAGACCTACAGCCATTTCCCACACCCCTTAGAGGATTTGGAGGAGTCGAAGTAAGGTCGCTTGGCACGGTAAAGCTACCCGTGAAGATCGGGAAAGCCCCTTGCCAGAAAACAGTGCTGCTCGACTTTGTGGTGGTAGATACGGAAAACTGGCCGTACAATGCTTTACTGGGCCGACCATTTTTGAATAAAGCCAAGGCAGTGACAGCAACTTATGCCCTCATGATGAAATTCCCGACCGAATATGGTGTGGGAGTGGTCAAAGGGTCACAAGAGATGGCCCGAAGAGCAAACTTGTCAGTGTATAAAGATAGGGAGGTACACCAAGTATACACAGTAACGGCCCAACAAGAGGCTAGAGAACCTGAAGAACAGGCAGAAGTGCCGAAAGATTTTGAGTTGGATCCCAGAGAAGAACCGGAGGACAGGGAAGACGAGCCGACTCAAGAAGTGGCACTAGACCCAGAAGATCCGGGTAGGACAGTGAAGGTAGGGGCAAGTTTGAGCGTACATGTCAAAACCTTACTTGTTACGCTGCTAAGAAACTACAAGGACGTTTTCGCTTGGAGTCATGAAGATATGCTGGGGGTAGACCCGAAGGTGATTTCGCATCATCTTTCCACCAACCCAGAGTTCCGACCCGTGGTACAGAAAAGGAGGTTATTCAATCCAGAAAGAAGCGTCGCAATCAAGAAGGAGGTGGAGAAGCTGCTTTCCTCGGGGTCGATAAGGGAAGTCGAGTATCCGGAGTGGGTAGCCAATGTAATGTTGGTCAAGAAAAAGAACAAACAATAGAGGATGTGCGTAGACTTCACAGACTTGAACAAAGCTTGCCCAAAAGATAGTTTCCCACTACCGAGGATCGACCAGTTGGTAGATGCGACAGCAGGACATGAATTGTTGAGTTTCATGGACGCCTACTCGGGATACAATCAGATCCGGATGAATAAGGCAAATGAGGAAAAGACATCATTTACCACGGACCAGGGCTTATATTGCTACAAAGTGATGCCATTCGGATTGAAAAACGCCGGGGCAACGTACCAGAGGTTGGTAAACAGGATATTCGCTCGGCAGATTGGGAAAAATATGGAGGTTTACGTGGATGATATGTTGACTAAGAGCACCACGGCAGAAAAACACACGGAAGATTTGAAGGAAACCTTTGACGTCCTAAGAAAGTATCAGATGAAGCTCAACCCAAGCAAATGTGTGTTCGGGGTACCTTCGGGAAGGTTTCTAGGTTTTCAGGTACACCAGAGGGGAATCGAAGTAAATCCCGAGAAAATCAAAGCATTAGAAGGAATGGCTTCACCAAAGACATTGAAGGATGTGCAGAGGCTAACGGGATGCCTTGCGTCACTCAACCGGTTTATAGCCAAGTCAACAGACAAATGCACCCCATTCTTTAAAGCAATAAAAAAGGGAAAAGGGCTCGAATGGAGTACAGAATGTGAAGAAGCTTTTCAGAAATTGAAAGAGTATTTGGGGAGAGCACCCATCCTTTCAAAGCCGGTGGTGGGAGAAACATTGTACTTATACCTCTCGGTCACCGAAGTGGCGACGAGTTCGGTGTTTGAAACTAATTAATGCACGGTGTGTATAAAACTATCTAGAGGGGGGGTGAATAGATTTTACGCTTTTTACCCAATTTTTCGTGTTAGTCAAAATTACGAAATTACCCTCAAGATAAAATAAACAAGCAAGTGTAATATGGTGCGGAAATTAAATTGACACTTGATTTTTACGTGGAAACCCTCACGGGAAAAACCACGGGCTATGTAAGTAAGCCACACTCGAACCTCGAATCCACTAAATGTGCAAACGATTACAACCTAATCCCGGTAGTAATCACACACCTACCTAATCCCGGTATGAGTGAACCTAGTCCGATTTTGCTTGCGATCTAAGCAACCTAATCCCGATTGCTACACACAAGACTTAGCTTCTCTTGAAGAGAATACAACCCTAAGTGAATATGTGAAAATATCCAAAATGCAACATAGAGCAAGGGAAACCCTATATGCTTATCTAAGATGATTAATATGCAATTAAAAACAATCCTAGATATCAAAACTAAATGACATGTCAATTAGTTTAGCTAATCAATATCAAGCACAAAAACCTAATATGCTAGCACAATACAACTTCTCAAACATACATCATACTAATCTCAATCTTGTATTCAACAAATATAAAATCACATACAAGTAATTAAATTGAGATTGCTAGATAAGAGAAACACAAAATATGTAAGATATTAGTGAAAAGCTTACCAAGCAAAGTATGATGAAGAATCCATGCAAGATGTCATCTAGATGATCTAAGATGATGCTAGATGATGATTGATGATCATGGAACAAGTGTTTGAGTAATAAAAATGAGTTCTTTGGAATTTTTCTTCTCTTTGAAAAATCTCCTAAGTATGGAATCTGAATATGAACTCTTGTGATTGACCTAAAGTCAAGGTGGCATATATATAGGGGGCCAAAACAAAGTGTGGTCGTTTTGATAAGTTTGCCCACTATTTGCCATGGGCGCTGTACGTAGGGCGCCCTTGTACAGCGCCTGTACAGCGCCCTTGCTCTGTTTTCACGAGGAAACAGAGTGGCGCTGTTCGTACAGCGCTTTGTACAGCGCCACGTACAGCGCCCCAACAGCGACCCAACAGCGACCGATTAAATCGATCAGGTCTGAACAGCGCTCAATGGGCGCTGTTCGTACAGCGCTTCTGTACAGCGCTTTTGGGGGCGCCCAGTGCAAAAATGCAATCCTAAGTCTAAGCATGACAAGGCAATTGGATATGCAAGATGCAATCAAACTAACATGCAAGAAGAGATGTTAATGAGCATTAAGGCACACATAAAAGACACACAACATATAAGGATTAAACATATGCATGAGTTGTGAGTGTGTGCATCTATCTCTTCAAGACAAGTAAGCACTTAGAATATTACCTTTGGTGCTTGTCAATGGTGAGGTCTTCAAAAGGGCCTAAGCAATAACACAACATCTAAGCTACCCTTACAAAGCATCCCCACATGTGGTTTGATCACGAAATAAGCCAATTAAACACAACGGGAATCCTAACAGTGTTGATCCGACTGGAGGAAGGAATACAAAAGCCAGTGTACTACACAAGCAAAGCATTGTTACCGGCAGAAACCAGATACTCACCGGCAGAAAAAATAGCGCTAGCTCTGATCACATCAGCCAGGAAGTTAAGGCCATATTTCCAAGCACATACAATTGAGGTATATACAGACTGCCCACTAAAACTCATTCTTCAAAAGCCGGAGGTGTCGGGAAGGCTGACCAAATGGGCGGTGGAGCTCAGCGAATACGATATCAGATACACACCAAAAGCGGCCGTCAAAGGGCAGGCGGTATTTGAATTTATAGCAGAATTCACCGAGCCAGACGCCGAGGTAAGGAGGGCAATGGAAGATGAACAGACTACTAAATTCCAATGGAAATTGCATGTAGACGGGTCATCAAACACGCATGGCAGCGGGGCAGGAATAGTCATAACGACCCCCGAGGGGGATACTGTAGAATGTGCCATGAGGTTCGATTTCAAGGCAACCAACAATCAAGCAGAGTATGAAGCCTTGTTGGCCGGCCTAAGGGTCTGCATAGCATTAGGGGCAGATGAGCTGGAAGTTTACAGGGATTCACAAGTCGTGGTCCATTAGGTACTGGATGAATACCAGGCCAGGGAAGAGCACATGATAGCTTATTTGGACATTGCAAAAAGACTACTTAAAAAGTTCAAAGCGTACAGAATCTCTCAGATCCCTCGGGAAGAGAACGAAAAAGCAGATGCTTTGTCCAAACTAGCTTCAGCCACCATAAGCATCAGATCCAAAGCAATACCAGTGGCACACCTGACTAAACCAAGTACAGCGGAACCCGAGGAAATTATAATAGCAGAGATCCGACCTAGCCCGGGCGACTGGACATACCAACTCAGAAAGTATTTAGAGGAGAACATACTACCGGAGGATGCTGTGGAAGCTAAACGCATCAGATACAGGTCAGCCCGGTACACGATTCTGAGAGGAGAATTATACAGGAGAGGATTCTCAAAAGTGCTGCAGAGATGCATTTCCGGTGAAAAGACTGGAGAGATCCTAAGAAGCATCCACAGTGGAGTGTGTGGGAACCACACTGGGGGTAAAAGCTTAGCACACAAGATACTCAGGCAAGGATTCTACTGGCCGACTCTGTTCGCGGAAGCGCAGCAATTCGCAGAGAGTTGCGAAACATGCCAAAGAGTAGCAAACGACATTCGGCGACCCCTAGAATTGCTTAAAAGCTTAACCTTGCCTTGGCCCTTTGCCATGTGGGGACTCGACCTAATAGGACCGATGCCCACAGGAACAAAGGGAGGAGCAAAACATGCTATTGTGGCAGTGGATTATTTTACCAAATGGGCAGAGGCAGAAGCACTTGTACACATCACTGAGGCAAACACCACCAGCTTCGTTAAGAAGAATATAATATATCGATTCGGGATCCCGAGCATCATCATAACAGACAATGGCACTCAATTCGACAATAAGAAGTTCAGAGAGATGTGTGAAGAGTTCAAGATCGCAAACTACTATGCATCGCTTGCTCACCCTCAAACCAATGGCCAAACGGAGGCCGTGAATAAAGTGATCAAGCACACATTGAAAGCAAAGCTAGAGGCAAAGAAAGGTGGCTGGGCAGACAAACTGCCCGAGGTACTATGGGCATACCGAACAACTGTAAGGTCGTCCACAGGGGAAACTCCTTTCGCGCTGGCATTTGGGACAGAAGCTGTTATCCCAGCAGAAACAACTTTTACATCCCCCAGGGTCCAATTATACAGCACCGAGCACAATATAGACATGCTGCAGCAGAACCTAGACGAGCTCGAAGAGATCAGAGATGCAGCACAAGTAAGAAATTCCGCATACCAGCAAAGGGCTGCTAGGTACTACAACTCTCATGTTCGGGAGCGGAGATTCCAACTCGGGGATCTAGTGCTGAGAAGAGTATCCCCAAATACCAAAGATAAATCATCGGGATCCCTCGCCGATAAATGGGAAGGGCCATATATCATCAAGAGAATCGTAGGGCACGGGGCCTACATGATAGCCCGACCAGAAGATAGCCTGGTACCCCGACCATGCAACGCACAATATATGAAGATCTTCTATCCCTAAAAGAATCCGATTATGGTTCTACAGTTTATTTATTCTGCTTTAGCTTAGTTTTTAGTTTCTGCGTTAAAATTTCAGATTTATTTGTTAATTTTATATTCATGGTCATCTAATAAAGTTCAGTTGCTAGTATGTGTGGCAGAATCAATAAAACCCATGAGCAACATTTCAATAGCGGCCACTCAAAAGCCGACCGAATAAACGTCAAAAAGAGTCGGGCGCTATAAGGCCGCGAAAGAGCGGACGAGTGGTGCTCGAAGGGCGGAAAAGCTGTAGTAGCATGCCCGCCTAGTTAGGGCGATGCAAACGCGTCCCTTAGCAAAAAGGCAAAACCGAGGCACCAGGACAACTGGGAAAATGCTCGGAGCGCCACTAGAAAGACTAGTGAGATGCGCAGTCGTGTTGGCCGGTACAAATTACCCCAACGATTCGACAAACCCTTGCACAGATAAAACCAGGAGACGTCCTAGGTGACTTGTGCAAGGACCTCAACGTATGGTCGTGGCGAGCCTCGACGTAACGTGGAGGTTAAACAACCTCAAAAATCAAAGGGTATAAGCCAGTTACATAAGATACTCGGCAAAAATTAGTTACCAGTTAAATAAGATACTCGGTCTAATTGATATAAGCCAGTTACATAAGATACTCGGCAAAAATTAGTTACCAGTTAAATAAGATACTCTGTCTAATTGATTAAAGCGAGTTACATAAGATACTCGGCAAAAATTAGTTTACCAGTTAAATAAGATACTCGGTCTGATCGAGTAAAAAGCCAGTTACATAAGATACTCGGCTGAAATTAATTGCCAGCCATAAGGTACTCGGTCAAAGCATAGCCAAAGATTCCCAAAGGATCCATAAATTCAAAGATGGTTAGTACAAGCAGACGGTCGTCCCATTTAGGCATTGGTCGTACAGTAAAATAAAACAGTAAGAATGTAAGAGTAAATTTCATTCTTATTTTATATATAGAAAAATATAATGTCTGAAAAATATACTAGTTACAAAAAAGGGCTTAGAAATCAAAAGGAAGGCGCCGGGGGTGGTGAGCTGCTTCTGCCAACGTCAGGGTCAGGCTCCATCACGTACTCGCTCAGAAGGCTGTCATCCGAAGGCCACACGATCACATCTTCCTCGTCATCCATCCAGTGACTGTAGTCGGTACCAGGAACGGGTCCCAAGTCGGGTCTCTCATTGTTGAACCCCGCCCTCTCACTGGCGTAAAAAGTAGAGAAAGACTCGGCGGTGGGAACCTCAAGGTGCATGGGATGTGGCGTTTTTCCTATACTTCTACAATACGCCCGCCACTCCTTCATCTGGATCTGAAGAGACTCCAGGGATGTGTCCACATGCTTCCTAATTGAGAGGCTCCAGTTGGCCCGGGCCCGATCAGTCGCCATGTTCTTCTGCTTAAAAAATTCACCGGCCGAGACCATTCCCCGCTGGAATTCCCGAAGAAGCAAAGCATCATAGGCTGGAGATCTCTTAAAACGGTCAACGCTTTGTAGCTCCATTTCCAGCCTAGCTCCCTTCGACAGTTCCTTAGCCGTCAGGGCTTAACACTCCAAGTCTTCGATTCGGCATTCATAAGTTGACTTGGCGTCTTCGGCATTTTGTTCGGCCCGAAGCAAGGCTTCCCGGGTGGATGACAGTTGATCCTGCAGAATCCTGACCTCCTCCGCAGCAGAAGATGCCCGTTGCTCGGCTTCCATTTGCCGTGCTAAGCACTGATTTAGGAGCATCTGACTCGACTTGGCCTCCTCCTAACGAGCTAACTCAGCCCGAGAGCAATGATCTTGGCTCTCCTTCAATTGGGCTTCCAGCCTTCTTATTTTCTCCGCTTGGGCTTCGCCAGCTTAGCAAGCCCCAGACATCTCGGCCACCATCTGCAACAAGTCAACAACAAATAGAAGTAAGTAAAGGAAGAATACGAAATGACGCATGTAAGCAAAGGCGTTACTCACGTAGGAAGCGCTGTTAAAAAAATTGCGGAGTCGGTCAGACACGGTTCCGGTCCTGAAATGACTCCAGTGATCCTCCCCAATATAAGCCCGGCCTGAAGCCATGGCCCTGAACATGGTCTCGGGGGTGGGATCATCGATTTGGGGAGAGGAGCCCACACCACCTACACCGCCTTCGGGGAGTTCGGCAGATGGGGCCGCCCGAGGAAGGTCGGTTGAGCCACCAGCACTATCTCTGACCTGCTCCCGCGGAGGGGTCACACTCGCATCTTTTTCAACATCACCCTCCCCCTCATCCTCTGAAGAGGAATCAACATACGCTACTACCCGGGGAATCTTGGGGTAAGGGCGACCAGAAGAAAACAAAGCTTTCCTCTTCCCAGTCTGCCCAGCTTCAATGTTGCTGTCCCCAGGGGTGGAAGTCGGATCAGCAGGGGCCGGAATCTCCGAGGCAGAAGGATTCGGCTCGACTGAAGTCAAAATCTCCGGAGCTACCGCACCTGAAGGTCCCCCAACCGCTTCAACACCTTGAGAGGAGACGTTTGGCATATTTGCAGCGGAGTGGGGAGAACCAGATCCACTGGGGAGATTCGCTTGCTCGGGCTCAGGAGGATCCCCTACCTTCTCTTTCCCCTTCGAAGAAGGACCTGCTGGATTGCCCAGATCAGCAGAGGTCCTACTTACTCCAAAGTTCCCTGAAACGCCCACGGCTTCCGCCGACCACACGGTCGTTTCTTGATCATGAGCCTCCTCGGGCACATAATCGGGTACTCCCTCCTCGTCATCTCCCTCGGGAAGATTCTCAGGAGTACCCTCATCAGATTCGCCTTCGGGAGGGGCTATCCCAGCATCTCGCTGGCGAAGGACTGCTTTTCGACTCGCCTCCACGATGCCTTTCATCCTGCGTGCCAGAGCATCGCTGACTATATCTACATCAAACACTTACAAAAGGGGAGAAAAAGGGAACCCGAGTCAATAGACTAATAAAAGAAAAAGAAAATACGAGAGCAACTGAGCAAAACAACGTAACTTACAACGTTTGCGGCACGCAGAAATCTGAGGAAAAAGACGGGCTTTAATCATTTTGCCCTCATTATAGAGATAGGGTTTCCCCCTTTTCTCCAGAGGGTGGACCGCCGCCCGAGCCAGGGTCTTCAGTTCCTCGTCGGCAAAGGCTGAAGTCGTATGATTCCATTGAGGCGTACAGAAGTATCGGGGCACCCGGCACATCATCCGAGCACCATCCAGATCAAAGCTTATAGATTGGCCCCAGCGTTTGCCCACGAAGAACCAGCTGTTCTTCCAAAATTTGTTTGAGGTCGGGAAGCCCCAAACAAATCCTTTCATCTTTTCGTCCGTAGTCGGTTCAACTCTACCCTTGACCACGACGTCTTTTGGAATCCAGAACTCGGGTTGATTCGACTGGAGAAAGTAAATCCCGGTCTTCCCCACTGGCCTCAGCGAATAGAAGTGACGAACCTCGCGAGGGGTGGGAGGCGGCCGTTTCATTCTATGCCACATGTGCCACATGCACATCAGGATGCGATAACTATTCGGAGTTAGCTGAGCCGGAGCGAGTCGGGCTTCAGCCAAGAACCAAGTGATGAAAGGCTGGAGAGGAAGAGTAACACCACAGGTGAGCATGGACCCGTAAATTGCCACGTGGCCAGGGGGTGGGTTCCATGCAGCCCGACCTTCAGCCGGAATCAGCGAAACCTCATTACTGTCCAGATCGAACCGCCGCATATATCGTATTATCTCGTCAGGGCCGACCACATTTGGCTCAACATCATAGATGCAAATCCGCTCGGGAGAGAAGGGAATGCAAATGGCCCTGTGCTCCTCTTCAATATCGTCTTCAACGATCCTCTGGGTCGCCACTCGGCTCTCTCGCGGGTCACAATCTTTATAAATCTTCCGACTACTCATCCTCTTCCCCGGTCTTCTCCAAGATTGAATATCAACACAGGTGGAAGCCGAAGAGTCTGACCGAGCTTCAGGCTGATAGGAGTCAGGCTGCGATGAACCCGAAGAAACAGAATGAACTTCAGGAGTAGGAGGAACTCCGGAAGTGGCAGGGCTGTCACGATAAATTCCAGAAACATCGGCGTTAGTAAAATGCGGTTGATCAAAGGGAGGTTCTTTCAGTAACTTGTGAACAACTGATACAGTGAGAGTATCATTTTGCTCGATGGCAATCATACCAACAGTAAAAAGACGGTACCTAGTTGTAGAATCCATGAGAACTAACCTTGAAATGGCGAAAAACAAAGGCGATGTAGACCCCTGAGGAAGAATCTTCGAGAAAAAGCCCAGGGGTTGAAGCTGATGATCTCAACGAAGCAGGTTTGAGAAGAAAAGTTGGAAGACGAAGCAAAGTGCCTGGGAAAACAAGAGACAAGCGAGTTCTCGAAGAATACAAGCAAAGTAATGGAAGAAGAAAATAAAAGTGGATAAGTTACAGCGGAGCTAAAATATATAGGCGACGAATCAAATTCAAAAGGAACAAAACCCTAGGAGAGTACAGAGAAGCGGGAAAATAGAAGGACGTGGGCCGTGACGTGGGCTGTACGCAGGCGAAAAGAAAGGTTATGTCTCATAAATGCGCTGTACCACGGCCAAATAAAAAAAAGACAAGTGGCAGCCGGGGAGCGTCTTGAGCCGTCAGAGAACAGAAGCGTCACCATCAAAAGATTTCTGAAATCATTGAGGAATCGAATGTGTGCGGTCGTAATTAAGACACGTCATTTAAAGCTTCGAGTCAAACGATGATACATTAATACAGAAAACGACAAATGAGGATCAATCACAAAGAAATATCGAGGTTAAATATTAGACCCGAGAGGGCCTGACTAAGCGTGATCGGCTCAAATATTTAAGGGGGTATTGTTATAGGTAAAAATAGTCATGAAGGACACGTCATCACCATGGAAGGCCAGGTCAGCAGGGGTCAAGATAAGTCAACTTATGGAGCAGAAACCTCCACGATAACCTACTCGGAAAAGAGGATAAATAGTCCGACCACAAACAAAGACGATCAGCTTGGGCAGCAGATCAGATTCAGGCATACTCGGGCACACTCGGGCATACTCACTCGGGAAACAATAAAACAGTCGCCAACACTTGCAATCAGCAGCCAGCAGGTCCACAATAAGCAACGATGTGGACCATTAGAGTTTAAGAAGGAAACAAGCGGTTCTCCCATGAATAAAGGAGAAAGAATCCTGTCTAGAATTGGACACAGCCGAAAAAGGGAAAACATAATCTAAATAGGACTAGGAAACCGCTTGAGACTTGGGGGCCACAACACTAAACCCTAGCGGTCACCTTAAAACCCTAAAAACAACATGTATAAATACCCCCTCTATTCATAAACAAGGGGTACGCGAGAAGTAGAACAGAGAGAGAGAGGATCATAGTGCAAAGTTCTTGTAATCGTTCTTTATCGTTCTTCATCTTGTAATCGTGATTCATAGTGGATTTGACTTTGTTGCTAAAGCAACAATCCCATGGATGTTTCTCCGATCTTTTGGAGTTTTACCACGTAAATCACTTGTTATTTCTTTACAATCTTTGACTATACTTAAGTATAAACTGCAGTAATTCAAAAAACGAATCATTGACTTGGTGATCACCAAAAATCACCGTCAACATAAACGATGTTTTTTCCTCGTCTGCCTTGTTCATCCGGATCTGGTTGTACCCTGAGTAGGCGTCCATGAAACTCAACAATTCGTGTCCTGCTGTTGCATCTACCAACTGGTCGATCCTCGGTAGTGGGAAACTATCTTTTGGGAAAGCTTTGTTCAAGTCTGTGAAGTCTACGCACATCCTCCATTGTTTGTTCTTTTTCTTGACCAACACTACATTGGCTACCCACTCTGGATACTTGACTTCCCTTATTGACCCCGCGGAAAGCAGCTTCTCTACTTCCTTCTTGATTGCGACGCTTCTTTCTGGATTGAATAATCTCCTTTTTTGTACCACTGGTCGGAACTCTGGGTTGATGGAAAGATGATGTGAAATCACCTTCGGGTCTACCCCCAGCATATCTTCATGACTCCAAGCGAAAACGTCCTTATAGTTTCTTAGCAGCGTAACAAGTTGGGTTTTGACATGTACGCTCAAACTTGCCCCTACCTTCACTGTCCTACCCGGATCTTCTGGGTCTAGTGCCACCTCTTGAGTTGGCTCGTCTTTCCTGTCCTCCGGTTCTTCTCTGGGATCCAACTCAAAATCTTTCGGCACTTCTGCCCGTTCTTCAGGTTCTCCAGCCTTTTGTTGGGCCGTTATTGTGTATACTTGGTGTACCTCCCTATCTTTATATACTGACAAGTTTGCTCTTCGGGCCATCTCTTGTGACCCTTTGACCACTCCAACGCCATATTCGGTCGGGAATTTCATCATAAGGGCATAAGTTGCGGTCACCGCCTTGGCTTTATTCAAAAACGGTCGGCCCAATAAGGCATTGTACGGCCAATTTTCTGTATCTACCACCACGAAGTCGAGCAGCACTATTTTCTGGCAAGGAGCCTTCCCGATCTTCACGGGTAGCTTTACCGTGCCGAGTGACCTTACTTCGACTCCTCCAAATCCTCTAAGGGGTGTGGGAAACGGCTGTAGGTCTTTCCTATCTAGTCTCAGCTGGTCATATACTTCTGCACTAAGAATATCTGCTGAACTCCCATTATCAATCAAAATTCGATGAACTTCTCTATGGCCGATCCGTCCGCTGATCACCAGCGCGTCGTTTGGCCTAACATCTACTCCATGTGAATTGGCTTCTGTGAACACGATCGGATCCCAGCCCTCCTTGATTCTCTTCGGGTCGGGCTCAATAGAATTGACGTCCAGGTCTCTTCGTGCCTCCATGGCTTCCTGAATTTCCTGGGTCCTTTCCCTGTTACTCTTGCCCGTCGCTGGTCCTCCAAAGATGGTGTTAATTGCCCCTTCATCCTCGGCTTTCTTGGGACTAAGCTTTCTTGCCCGTCCGTCCTGTCGACTATCTTTCGGTCCATCCGCCCTGTCCACCTTTTTGAAAACAATGTCCTTCAAATGCCCTTCCCTAATGAGAGTTTCGATATGGTCCCTTAGCTGGAAACATTTGGACATCTCGTGCCCATTCTCTTTATGGAAACGGCAATATTTGGTGGTTCCCTCCGAGCATATGTCGACTGCTTAGGCGGTTCTTTAGACATGTTCTTTTCTTCTAGGATTGCTAGGACTTCTTCTTGATCTTTCTTCAACGGGGTGTAATTTGTGTATCTGCCCTGGAACTTCTGCCGTGGTTGATCGGTTTTCGGGTCGTATGCTCATCGTCCCTCCCGACCATCCCGACCATCCCGCGCTTTACTCTTCTGTTTGTCACCTTTGGTATCGGGCGCCTTCATCTGGTCTTTGGTTTTGGACCCCTCTGGGCGACCGCCATGCACAAAGTAACCTCCTGTGGCAATTTCCTCTTCTTCGGCCAAGGCGTAACCCCCTGCCATGTCCATCATATCGGCATAGCTGGTTAGTCGGGCTCTTCTAAGGTCAAAGGACAACTGACCGTTCTGAAGGTTGTTGACGAACGCGGCGATTATTGCTTCGTCGTTTGCACTCTCAATTTCGGACACTTCCTGACCGAACCTCCCCAGATATTTCTTCAGCGACTCTTCTTTTCCCTGTTTGAGTCGGGATAAATGAGCCACTGACTTTTTCCTGTGTACATTCCCGAGGAACTGCCTTGAGAAGGCCTTGCTCAGCTCGCCGAAGCTGCTTATGCTTGCTGCCGGCAGTCTTCCAAACCACCGGGAGCCTAGATCCCCAAGAGTCTGGGGAAAATTCAAACATAGTAGTGCATCATTGTGGACATATTGCGCTATAGCGCTCCTATACCTCCTGACGTGCTCTTTTGGGTCGGTATCCTTCTTGAACAGCTCAATGTGGGGCATCCTGAATCTCTCTGGGAAAGGCATCCTCAGAACTCCGTTGGTGAAAGGGCTTCCGGATTCATCATCTGACAGCTCGTTACGCCCATACCGCCTGACCAAAGCATCCATTTGTCGACGATTATTCTGAACTTCCCGGGTGAGACTCTGTATGAGTATGTCTCTGTCCCCTTCAGGTTCCCCTAACGCATTGAAGTTTTGGCTTATGGTCAGTTTTGGGCCCCTCTCCTCCGGATTTAACTCTCTACGATCTCAGTTTAGGCCATGCAGCCAGACTGTGCCCCTTTGGCGCTTGCGATGATGATTCTACTCACTTTCTTCAGAGGAGGATGACCGGTCTCTCCGGTGACTACGCCTCCTAGGGTGGTCACGATCCCCGGCTATCCGATCTTGATCGTACCCTTTGTCAGAATCATTCCCCTCTCTATGCTCCCTACTTCTCCTGGCCACTCTCTCAGATAACATCTCTGGTCTGCCAGTAGGATCTCGTCTTGCCTTTGGGGGTGCATCAGGTGTTGGTATCACCACTGCAGAACGTAATCTTGCTGTCTGCTGGCTTGGGGCGGACAGATTGTGAGGCGGCATCAAACCTTCCGTGACAGAAAGGTCAATTCCTTGCCTTGCTGCGTCCGATATGAGTTGTTGCAGAGAAGTGCGGAGTCGTTGCGCGATTTCTTCATTAGTTGTAGGGAAACGTTGAATACCAGCCAGGGCGGCTGACTAATCTGCCGTTGTCAAAGTTGCATCCGTAATATTGAGCGCGGTGTCATCTTCCAACTCGTTACTTGGCATACCTTGACTGTACCTGGAATCGCTACCATCTCCATCGCCAGCCATTGTTGTCACAAATTTTCGGTAGCCCCTCCTTCTAGCGCCATTGTTGACGGTGATTTTTGATGGTCACCAAGTCAATGATTTGTTTTCGTATTATTGCAATTTATGATTGAATATGATTAGAGATTGAGAAGAAATAACAAACGATTACGTGGTAAAACTCCAGAGATTGGAGAAACATCCACGGGTTGTTGCTTTAGCAACAAAGTCGAATTCACTATGAAAGATGATTACAAGAACATTCACTGTGATCCTCTCTATCCCTCTCTATCTTACTTCTCGCGTACCCCCTGTTTATGAATAGAGGGGGTATTTATACATGTTGTTTTTAGGGTTTTAGGGTGGCCGTTAGGGTTTAGTGTTGTGGTCCCCAAGTCTCAAGCGGTTTCCTAGTCCTAATTAGATTATGTTTTCCTAATTCGGCTGAGCCCAATTCTGGACGAGATTCTTTCTCCTTTATTTGCGGGAGAACTGCTTGTTTCCTTTTTAAACTCTAATGGTCCGCATCGTTGCTTATTGTGGACATGCTGGTCCCTGATTATGACTGGTATATGAGTGTTGGTGATGGTCTTATTGGTTCCCGAGTATGTGCGCCCGAGTGTGCCCGAATATGACCGAGTGTGCCCGAGTGAGATCTGCTGCCCAAGCTGATCATCTTCGTTTGTGGTCGGACTACTCACTCTCTTTTCCAAGTAGGTTATCGTGGGGGTCTCTGCTCCATAAGTTGATTTATCTTGACTCCTGCTGGCCTGGCCTTCTGTGGTGATGATGTGTCCCTCATGACTATTTTCACCTATAACAGAAGAGTATCCCCAAATACCAAGGATAAATCATTGGGATCACTTGCCGATAAATGGGAAGGGCCATACATCATCAAGAGAATCGTAGGGCATGGGGCCTACATGATAGCCCGACCAGAGGGTAGCCTGGTACCCCGACCATGCAACGCACAGTATCTAAAGATCTTCTATCCCTAAAGAATCCGATTATGGTTCTATGATTAATTTATTCTGCTTTAGCTCAGTTTTTAGTTTCCGCTTTGATTATTTCAGATTTATTTGTTGATTCCATTATCATATTGATCATCTAATAAAGTTCAGTTGCTAGTATGGAGTAGCGGAATCAATAAAATCCATGAGCAATATTTCAATAGCGGCCACTCAAAAGCCGACCGAATAAACGCCAAAAAGAGTCGGGCGCCATAAGGCCGTGAAAGAGCGGACGAGTGGTGCTCGAAGGGCGGAAAAGTTGTAGTAGCATGCCCGCCTAGTTAAGGCGATACGAATGCATCCCTTAGCAAAAAGGCAAGAGCGAGGTACCAGAATAGCTGGAAAACTGCTCGGAGCGCCGCTAGAAAGACTAGTGAGATGCGTAGCCGTGTTGGCCGGTACAAATTACCCCAACAATTCGGCAAAACCTTGCACAGATAAAACCAGGAGACGTCCTAGGTGACTTGTGCAAGGACCTCAACGTATGGTCGTGGCGAGCCTCGACGTAACGTTAAGGTAAAACAACCTCAAAAATCGAAGGATAAAAGCCAGTTACATAAGATACTCGGCTAAAGTTAGCTACCAGTTAAATAAGATACTCGGTCTAATTGATTAAAAAGCCAGTTACATAAGATACTCGGCTAAAGTTAGTTACCAGTTAAATAAGATACTTGGTCTAATTGATTAAAAAGCTAGTTACATAAGATACTCGGCTAAAGTTAGTTACCAGTTAAATAAGATACTCGAGCTAATTAATTAAAAGGCCATTTACATAAGATACTTGGATAAAATTAGTTACCGGCTACGTAAGGCACTCGGTCAGAGAAAAGCTAAGGATTCCCGAAGGATCCATGCATTCGAAGATAGCCAAGTACAAACGGGCGAAACGAATTCAGATCGTCCCATTTATGCGTTTGTCATGCGGTGAAGTAGAACAATATAAGAATATAAGAATAAAATTTTATTCTTCATGTATATATGGAAAAAGTGAATACAAAGGTAATTACAAAAGGCTTGAGGTAGTTTAATAAAAGTCAAGAGGGGGGCGCTGGAGGTTGTGAGCTGCTTCCGCCGACATCCGGGTCAGGTTCCATCACATACTCGCTCAAAAGACTATCGTCAGAAGGCCACACGATCACATCCTCTTCATTGTCGTCCATCCAGGCGCTATAGTCAGTCCTAGGAACGGGCCCCAAGTCAGGTCTCTCATTGTTGATACCCGCCTTCTCACAGGCATAAAAAGTAGAGAAAGACTCGGCAGTAGGAACCTCAAGGTGCATGGGATGTGGCGTTTTACCTTTACTTCTACAATATGCTCGCCACTCTCTCATCTGAACCCGAAGGGATTCCAGAGATGTATCCACATGTTTCTTGATTGAAAGGCTCCAGTTGGTCCTGGCCCGATCAGTTGCCCTATTTTTCTGGTTGAAGAATTCCCTAGCCGAGACCATTCCCCACTGGAATTCACGCAGAAGCAAAGCATCATAGGCTGGGGACCTCTTGAAACGGTCAACATTCTGTAGTTCCAGTTCCAGCCTAGCTTCCTTCGATAGGGACTCGACTGACAAGGCCTGACGCTCCAAGTCGTCAATTATGCGTTCATAGGATGACTTGGCATCTTCAGCATTCTGCTCAGACCGAAGCAAGGCTTCCTGAGTGGACGACAATTGATCCTGTAGAGTCCTGACCTCCTCCGCAGCAGAAGATGCTCGTTGCTCAGCTTCCATTTGCCGTGCTAGGCATTGATCCAGGAGCATCTGACTCGATCTAGCCTCCTCTTGACGAGCCAACTCAGCTTGAGAGCAATGATCTTCACTCTCTTTCAATTGGGCTTCCAGCCTCCTTATTCTTTCGGCTTGGGCTTCGCCGGCTTGGCAAGCCCCGGACATCTCGGCCACCATTTGCAGCAAGTCAACAACAAATAGAAGTAAGTAAAAAGAGGAGGAATACAAAATTATGCATATAGACCAAGGCGTTACTTACTTAGAAAGCACTGTTAAAAAAATTACAAAGCCGGTCGGATATGGTCCCAGTCCTGAAACGACTCCAACGATCCTCCCCAATGTAAGCCCGGCCTGAAGCCATGGCCCTTAGCATGGTCTCGGGGGTAAGATCATCAGTCTGAGGGGAGGAACCCAAACCACCAGCGCTGGTTTCAGGGAACTCGGCAGACGAGGTCGCCCGAGGAAAGTCAGTTGAGCCTCCAACGCCATCCTTGATCTGGTCCGCTGGAGGGGTCACACTCGCATCTCTTCCAACACCACCCTCACCCTCATCATCCGAAGATGAATCAACATATGCAACTACTCGGGGGATCTTGGGGTAAGGGCGACCAGAAGAAAACGAGGCTTTCCTCTTTCCAGGCTGCCCTACTTCAACATTGCCCTCTCCGGTGGTAGGAGTTGGGTTAACAGGAGTTAGAATCTCCGGAGCAGTAGGATTCAGCTCGACAAAAGTCGGAATCTCCAGAGCCACCATGCCCGAATGCCCCCTAGCTGCTTCAAAACCTTGAGAGTTAACACTTGGCGTGTTTGCAGCAGAATGGGGAGAATTGGACCTGTTGGGACAAGTCGCCCGCTTGGGCTCAGAAGGGTTCCCCATTTTTTCTTTCCCCTTAGAAGTAGGGCCCGCTTGGTTGTCCTAATCAGCAGCGGCCCTACTTGCTCCAAAGATCTCCGGATCGCCCACGGCCTCCGTTGAACACGCAGCCATTTCTGGACCGTGGGTTTCCTCGGGCATATAATCGGGTACTCCCCCCCTCATCATCTCCCTCGGGAGGGTTCTCGGGAGCACTGTCATCAGATTCATCTTTAGGAGGGGCTATCCTGGTGTCTCGCTGACGAAGGGCTGCTTTCCGGCTCGCCTCCACAATGCCTTTCATTCAGCGTGCCAGGGCGTCGCAGACCACGTCTACCTCAAACACTTCAAAAGAAAGAGTCCGAGTTAGTAGACAAATTTAAGAACAAGAATGCAATAAAAAAAAAAAAATTACTTACGGCGTTTGCGGCGTGCAGAAATCTGAGGAAACAGACGGGCTTTAATCATCTTCCCCTCATTATAGAGATAGGGTTTCCCCATTTTCCCCAAGGGGCGGACTGCCGCCCGAGCCAAAGTCTTCAGTTCCTCGTCAGTAAAGGCTGAAGTCATATGGTTCCATTGAGGCGTACAGAAGTATCGAGGAACCCGGCAAGTCATCCGAGTGCCATCCAGGTCAAAACTGATTGATTGGCCCCAGTTCTTGCCCACAAAAAACCAACTGTTTTTCCAAAATTTGTTTAAGGTAGGGAAGCCCCAAACAAACCCCTTTATCTTCTCATCTGTGGTCGGCTCGATCTCGCCCTTGACCATAACATCTTTTGGGATCCACAACTCGGGCTGAGTCGACTGAAGGAAATAAATCCCGGTCTTCCCCACTGGCCTCAACGAATAGAAGTGACGGATCTCACGAGGTGTGGGAGGTGGCCGCTTCATTCTATGCCACATGTGCCACATGCACATCAAGATGCGGTAACTATTTGGGGTTAGCTGCACCGGAGCGAGTCGGGCCTCAGCCAAAAACCATGTAATGAAAGGCTGGAAAGGAAGAGTGACGCCACAAGTGAGCATCGCCCCATAGACCGCCACATGGCCAGGCAGGGGGTTCCATGCAGCCCGACCCTCGGCTGGAATCAGCGAAATCTCGTTGTTGTCCAAATCGAACCGCCGCATATATCTCATCACCTCTTCAGGGCCGACCACGTTCGGCTCAAAGTCATAGATGCATATCCGCTCGGGAGAGAAGGGAATGCGAGCGATCCTGTGCTCCTCTTCAATATCGTCCTCAACAATCCTCTGGGTCGCCACTCGGCTCTCCCGAGAATGGGAGTCCTTATAAACTTTGCAAGTACTCATTCTTTTTCCTAGTCTTCTCCTCGGCCGAATATCAGCACAAGCGGAAGGAGAAGAATCTGACCGAGCTTCAGGCTGGTATGAGTCAGGTGGTGATGAACTCGAAGAAGCAGAAGGAATTTCTGAAACAGGAGGAACCTTAGAAGTAGCAGGCCTTTCTGGAAAAAGTCCAGAAACGTCGGCGTCAGTATAACGCGACTGATCGAAAAGAGGCTCGTCTAATAACCTGTGAACAACCGATGCAATGAGAGCATCATTTCGCTCAATAGCAGTCATACCAACAGTAAAAAGACGGTATCTAGCTTCAGGATCCATGAGAACTAACCTTGATTAGCGAAAAGCAGGTAAATGCAAACAACAGAGGAAGAACCTTCGAGTAAAGGCCTGGGGGTCGAAACAGATGATCTTGGCGAAGCAGGATTAAGAAGACAAGTTGGAGGAGAGAACAAAATACCCAAAAACACAAGAGACACAGGCACACTTCTCTTTCGCAGAAATACAAAAATGGTGGAAAAGAAATAAGAAGGGAAGGGGAAGTGGATAACAAACATATATAGGCGGCACATTGATTTCAAAAACGAACGAAACCCTAGGAGAAGCACATTATAGCGGGAAAATAGAGGGGCGTGGGCTATGACGTGGGCTGCACGCAGGCGAACAGAGAGGTCGTGTCTCATAAATGCGTCGTACCCCAGCCAAGCAAAGAAGGACAAGTGGCAATCGGACAGCATCTTGAGCCGCCAGAAAGCAGAAGCGTCGCCATCAAGAGATTTCTGACGTGAGTGATGAATCAGATGCGTGCGGTCGCAATTAAGACACGTCATTAAAGGCTTCGAATTAAACGAGGATACATTAATACAGAAAACGATAAACGAGGACTAGTTATGGAAAAGTGTTAAGATTAAATATTCGTCCCGAGAAGACCTGACTCAGCGCGATCGGTTCAAATATTTAAGGGGGTATTGTTATAGGAAAAAATTAGTGGTGAAGGACAAGTCATCAGCACGAAAGGCCAAGAAAGCAGGAGTCAAGATAAGTCAACTTATGGAGTAGAAACCCCCCACGATAACCTACTCAGAAAAAGAGTAAGTAGTCCGACCACAAACAAAGACGATCAGCTCGGGCAGCAAATCTCACTCGGGCACACTCTGGCATACTCGGGAATCAATGAGACAGTCACCAACATTCATATGCCAAACATAATCAGCGACCAGCACATCCACAATAAGCAACGATGTGGACCATTAGAGTTTAACAAGGAAACAAGCAGTTCTCCCGCGAATAAAAGAGAAAGAATCTCGTCTAGAATTGGACTCAGCCAAAAGAGGAAACATAATCTAATTAGGACTAGGAAACCGCTTGAGACTTGGGCACCACAACACCAAACCCTAGCAGCCACCTTAAAACCCTAAACACAACATGTATAAATACCCCCACTATACACAAACAGGGGGTACGTGAAAAACAGCGAAAGAGAGAGATTATAGTGTAATATTCTTGTAACCATTCTTGATAGTGAATTTGGCTTCGTTGCTAAGGCAACAATCCGTGGATGTTTCTCCAACCATTGGAGTTTTACCACGTAATTGCTTGTTATTTCTTCTTAATTTTAAATCGTTCTTGTTCATAAACTATAGCAATTCGAAACTAGATCATTGACTTGGTGACCATCAAAAATCACCGTCAACAACATGTGTGTAGGGAAAAATACGAGTCCACGCAACGGAAGCGAGACTAAAATCGAGTTTAGTATAGTTTAAAATTTTTCCATAATTTGAACCTTAACCCTCTAATTAATTAACATATAATACTAAAGATATCATACCTTTGTCGCGTGATCCGATTGACATTGCGTCGATGGTAATCTGCAAGATCTTCCAATCCAATCACGAACGTGAATCACCTAGGAGCGTGGTCTACCTTCTCTTTGAATTGTGTACCTGAGGATGGATTAACAAAACTTTTTCTTTTTTGTTAGTCACAACAAATTCCAAGAGGCTACAAAGAATGTTCTGGTCACTTTTGAATTCACAATCGTTAGATCGAAACTCGCGTGAACCTTATTCGAAATTGTGCACAAAACCTTTCGATATAAAAGTTACTAGTGCACTATCGAAATAAGAACAAACTTTTCTCTCTATTCCTCTTGGCCGAAATTATCACACTAGTCTAAGAGTTGGATTCTATTTTTCTCAAGTAAAAGAAAAAACTCTCAAGTCCAAGACATTAGGGTTCCAGAATTCTATACAAAGAATATATATATATATATATATATATATATCACCCGAATTCTACATGCATTCAAAAATATTTATCTATTGCTTGAAATAATATATGTATATTTATATGCAAATCCGAAATAATATATATATTGCTATATATGAAACCAAAATCAACATTTAATTATGTATTCATAAATACTGCACACCTATTAAAATGCACTAAACCTGCACGCCGTAATAAATATATATATATATATATTTCGAAAATTAATTCTGCATGCCTTATAATATATATATATATATATATATATTGCACACCCAAATATACATACTTTATAAAATATATATATATATATATATATAATATATATCTATATATTGTGGCCAAAATCCTTTACCATGTAGGATTTGTGTCTTTTGACTTAAATCCTGACCCTAGGTAAATTTCCTTAAAATTCCAAACCCTAATCCAACTCTTTAGTGTATTTGTGACTATATAAAAGACTTCCTTATTTGACTAGATAAATAAATCCCTTATTTATTTACTTACCAAATAAAGTCTTTTATTTTATTTATACTACCACAATAGTATACTACTAAGAAACATATTTCCTAGTCAGAAAAAGATTTTGAGTTTTAATTAAATAATTAATTAATCAATTAATTAATTTCCATTTAATCAAATAATAAAAATAAAACAATATAATATCATATATATATCTCGGCCATGTGCCATATATATTAATATATCTATATATTGTTTTTCTATTTTATTAAATCCATTGGACCTTAATAAAAGGCCCACATGTGAACCAGACCCATTATTACTAAAAGAAACAAGCCCACATGCCTTTCATTAATATATTAATATAATTGATCAGCCCATTAAATAAATAATGTACAAATTATATTCTTAATATATTAAACACAATTCTAGATGGACCCATAAATTGGTCCGGTAGAATATATCAAGTGATCCATGCAAGTCCGTGTGGATTGGGGATCTCGGCGGGCTATCTAAATTTAAGCTTCAATAGACATAACCTAATCACAATCAACAAATGATTCACTTAGGTCCGATCTATTAATTTTAACTCATTCCACTAAAGAGCTAAAATTGAACTCTTAAATAAAGATAGAATAAGTAAATATTTCTCATTCGTACCCTAGACAATCTTATTGGAGATGGTGTATCCTCGTGAAGAATATCAGTAATCGCCAAGAGCTCATAGACCGCCTATAGCTCTCCAAGTTACCATATTTACTCATATGACCACATTTTGAACTTGGATATTTTGACTTGTCCAGAAACCATGTTTCAATAGACACTATTGAAAACTTAACGTTAAGATTTAATATCCAATACCTCAAAACATCCATATGATGATATTCTACTCTCATTTAATAAATGGAGCCACGATGTCCATATCTATAAATGAAGTCCTCTATCGATTAACAAATGAATATCACCAAACTATCGAGGATAGACTATGCTATATAATCGTACTCATTGATAACTCAAATGATACCACTTGCAACCATAAGTCCATCATTTATCTCAGGATTAAGATAGACTCTCCGATTGTCCTGACTCCTGATAATGAAAAGACTATTATCTATTGACGGTTCTAGATAACGTATTTCATTGTGATCCAGTTCAATGCACCCAGTGCACTAGATTCTTTTACTCGAAGACCCTTTGATGATTTTAGACTCATCATAACTCATTTGATCCCACTCAAATGCTAGTAAAAGAATTCTACAACTTTAACAAGATAAAGGTGCCCAACCTTTAACTTAAGTTGTGAACATTATTCAAGACTAACTAAAGAATTGTGTCTACCACATACATATCCAGATGTACGAACAATTCTTCTTTTCTCATAGTCTTTTGACCTTATGATTATTTACTTTTGACAATTATAATATTCAAACTATAAATGCTATAAGATTTGTTAAACTAGAAATCACATTATTAATATGATAAGATTGTCAATTACAATATTACACTCTTGCTATTGAGCATAATCCTAACAATGTGGGGCTTGATCTAAGGGTAGCTTAGGCATTTGATGGTTGGATATTTGCATAACCAAGGCCCTCTCAAGACCTCAAGAAAAGAAGCACCAAAGGTATATTCTTATGCTTACTTGCTTTGAAGAGATCTATTTGCACAGACACACAATTCATGCATATCTATACTTCTTGTGTATTGTGTGTTTTATTTGTGTGCATTCATGTTCTTGAATTTCTCTTCATGCATGTTTAATTGATTGCATCTTGTTCATTGAAATGCCATGACATGTTTAGGCATTAGGATGCAAAGCCATGAATTCTTTTCATGCATGTTTTAATTGATTGCATCTTATTCAATGGCAATGCCATGACATGTTGGCATTAGGATGCATTCAAAACCCACACGTGCAGTTCATGTATGACAGTTTTAAGTGTGGTGTAATTCGTTTCCCAAAGTATGTTCGGAAACATCTGCACATGCACGTTGAAGTGCATGGATTAACGTGATGATCGCTGTTGGAGATGCCCTTGTCTTTTCCTTTGGTTTCACCATTTTTGGTGAAACGGCGGTTGAGATCGGTGGCCAGACTGTTGATTGAAACCGCCTTTTGAGACCTGATTGATTTAATGTCTCGGGTCTAATTCAACGGTTGTGATCGGTGGTTAATATCGGCGGCCTGGTCACCGATTGAAACCGTCAATCGTTGCATTTCGGGGGTAACTTTTCAAAATGACATAGCTTAATTTTGACACCCTATATACATGCCTCTTTGTTATTAGGTCGAGTTCAAGAGTCCAAAATCAGATTTTTCACTTAGGATATTTTTCAAGTGAGAAAAATTCATAAAGAACTCTCCTTTATCACTCAAAGTATTTCCCTTGTGCATCAAAGATTCATCTTGCATCATCTATGACCACATAGGATGCATTCATACATGGGTTTTCAACAACACATCTTGCTTGGTAAGGTTTTCACTAATTTCATCTAATTTTAGTGTTTTTCTTATAAAGCCTTCTCTTTTATTACTTGTATGCTCTTAGAACATATTCTAGATACAAGATAGAGATTGTTTGTGTTGTCTTGATTAGGTAATGTATTGTGATAGCTATACCTAGGATTGTTTAATCTAAGTTAGCTAAGCTTTATGACATGTCATTTAGCATTTGATATCTAGGATTGATTTAATTGTCATCTTATAATCCTAGATAAGCATTTAGTGTTCCCTAGCTCTATTTGCATTTTGAATATCGTATAAATTCACATAGGCTATTTGATCTCTTTATTGAGAAGCAAGTCTTGTGCGGCTAAGGTGGCTTTGTGCATAAGCAATTGGACTAGGTTCACTTTTAAAGGCCTGCAGGTAATAGTGGTGGGTTATAGTCCGAGAATGGTTGAGGTCAACTTAGGATATAAACATCATTACAATTAGTGGATTCGAGGTTTGTGTGTGGCGCACATAACAACCCGTGGTTTTTTCCTGTTAAGGGTTTCCACGTAAAAATCAAGCGTCTTTTAATTTCTGCACTATTATGCTTGATTTATTAAATTGACTAGATTGGGGTTATTTTCGTAAAATTGACTAAACATGAAAATTTGGTAATAAGGGTTATGTTGACGGTGATTTTTGGAAGTCAACTGGTCAATGATTTTAGGTTAATGAAACCTGCAAGATAAACGTAATGAAAATAGAAAATAACAGATGAGCAAGCATAACACATGTTTTACGTGGTAAAACCCCAAGGCGGGGAAACATCCACGGTGCCGGTGATGGCAAGAAATGATCCACTATAAATATAAGGATTACACACTCAATACTCGTTTTCTCTCTTATGTATCGTATCTCTTTTCTCATGTCAGTGTAAATTGCTCATGATGATCATAATCATATAATAAATACATGAATGTATTTATAGGGTTCGATCTAGGGTTGCCCTAGTTCCTGTCGTATAAGCGGTGGACTCATTAATTAGAGTCTTTGTAGGATTCTGGTAGAGTAGACTGATTAGGACTCGTTTTCCTATTTGGTGTTTATCCTTCTGGAAGCTTTGAGTTCTTTCCTAATTAGACTTCTCCGGTACTAGAGAGGAAATAGGGATATTTCCTTACTTAGAGCGTGATTCATAGATTTCACATCTGAGTGGATCTCTGCTTGATAAGGCGTATCTTGATAGGATTATATTTCCTGTTTTGACCGAGTAGATCTTGATGAGTAGAGATCTTTGGTGAGTATGATCTTCGCTTATTAAGACTTCTTCTACTGGACGACTTTACTTGGTGATTACGCTTCTAACTTCCATATTAGCTTTCTTGATGACGTGTCCAAACCTGATGACGTGTCCTCGGTCAACATCCTTTTCGTTGATTAGTTGACTTTTGATGACGTGGAATTACTGTTCTTCCGCATTACCCGCTATCCTTACTGATGTGTCATGCTGACGAAAAACCCCTACAACAATACCCCCTCAAATCCGTGAGATGAGTTATTGGCAACTCGATGAAGGGGATTTGAATAGTTTTCTGACCACATCATTTTTATTCTCTTGTAGACTGATTCTTCAAGACAGGTTATGTTGTTGAGATACATTCTTGGGCCTATATCTGCAAGTGTCTTCGGGACATAGGTTAGGTCATTGAGATGCCTTTAGATACTGTGAGATGAATTTGCACTTGGCTCGACCGAACCACGGTTAACCGCCAGGTGATTAGTCTTCTTTTTAAGTGATCGGCTTATGATTTTCTCTTTTCCTTTTTTTTTTTTTGTTTTTGCTTGTCTTCAACTTAAGTCTATGTTACTGTCTATCCGACTAATATTGAACAATTGTCGGGCATTCACTGAGCCTCTGCTCGCTCTTTAACTCTTTTCTTGTACTTTTTTGTCTTGTATATTTCTGTATTGCCTTGGTGTGCACTCGCACAATATAGATTTGCTATTTGGTATACCTTTCTTCTTCAAGGCCTTGTAGCTAGTATTCTTGCAATCAAAAAGCACTTTGTTTGTATAAACATAATCGTAAATTCTTACTTACTTGCATTTGGTTCTAGTTGCGATCGATAAACTGCCTTGTCTCCACAAGCTTTGAATGTGGAGATCTTTTTTTTTTTTTTTTTTACTTTTTTTTTAATTAATTTTTATTTTTATTTTTATGATCTCGTCACTGGGATGAGCTTTGCATTTTTCTTTTATTGAAGAGCTGAAAAGCCAATGAGTTGAATGGACCCCTAACATAAGTGCAAGTTCTAATTAAAATGTAAATAAAAGTATAATCATGCAAACATAATATTCAAAGCTTTAATAAATACTCATGTCCAAAAAGTCTTATCAAATCATCCCCTAAAATGGGGGTTTAATTACACATAATTACAAACAAGAAAAGGAAGTAAAATGTAGAGGAATCACCCTTGGGTCTCTCTTGTAAGCTTAATCCTTCCTTGAGCTTCCTTGCTTGAATCTTGTGCAAAGAGTGGGTGTTGAAGATGTGTCTAGATAGGTGGAGTCATATGGAAAGTGACGAAGGAAATGGGTGGAGAAGATAGAAAGAGAGGAGTGTTTGTGGTGAGGTAATCTAAGTGTTTATTGGAGAGGAGAATGGTGGGATTAGCAATGGTGGAGAAAGGAGGTTTCTTGACTCACAAGAGATTATCAAGAGTTGTAAAATAGTGATGTATTTATAGGATTTTCAAATTAGGTTTGAGTGGTGAATTACCAAAACACCCTCTTGCATGGCAAATTACTATTTAGTCCATAAGAGGGGTACATATTGTAATTTTCCCCACCGATTAGAATTGAACAGAGAGGGATGTCGCGGTTTGGCATAAATGGCGACTTTGGGGTGACCCAACTAGAGCCAAAAATCAACTCCTTGTCGCCATGGCGATAATTTTGTCGCAGTTTGGACGTGAGGGGGATAAAGGGGAGGAAGGAGGCGTGATTGGAGGCTTGGATTTTGGCCGATTAGAGTGCCGGGACTGTTGTGAAGAGGCTACCGGTGATGTGGCCATCATTTTGGGTTGAAAATCTACCTACGGTGGGTCTTGGATGACCACTTTCAGGCGACGACAGAGGTTAGGGTTTTTAGGCGGCCATGGCTGTTATCACAAGGAAGAAGAT
Organism: Acer saccharum; assembly: GCA_030490815.1. NCBI lineage: Eukaryota > Viridiplantae > Streptophyta > Magnoliopsida > Sapindales > Sapindaceae > Acer > Acer saccharum. The sequence continues at coordinate 33,343,440 of CM059873.1, forward strand.
GAAGTTTGGTGAAGAAATGGGGTGTATTTAGCAAGGGTAGGAGGTGCACATAGACGCAAGTCTTCTGCCTCTGCTTGGGGTGCACTTAGCAGCGAACTGGGGTGCGTTTAGACGGCAGCTGGGGTGTGCATAGGAGTGGTTTGCACCACTTGTGCCACGCATTGGACCTAATTTCTAGGCTACTATGGGGTGCAATCAGCGGCCCACTTATCCTTCTAAACGCACCAGATCTATGACGTGGCGTGCATGCTTTGACTCGCCTGGCCAATTACGAACAACCCCTTGAACTCCTCTGAATTTGCAATAACTCCAAACCTTCTTCAAAATTTACACTTTTGCCCCTATTTCTCAAAAATTACCTCAATGCCCCTGAACTTAATAAATACCTGAAAATATTTAATTTACACCATTAAATCTCGGGATAATGCTTGAGAATCAAGCATAAAGAGAAGGAAGTGAGGGCCAAAATCATACTAATTTTGGTCCGATCAACGACTACATTAAAAAGAAAAAGAAAAAAGGTTCTTCTTCCTTGAAGCTTGGCCGAATTCACAAGAGGAAGCAAGGTGTTGTCTTCCGGATCTCTCAAGCCTCCATTCAACTACTCCCGAAATCCATGACGTGCCCACACACACAGTTGCTAGATCGCTGGACATAGCTCAGAAGGCTTAGTGGTGAAGGATCGAAAGGAAATGAAGGAGTGTTCTTCAAAGGTATGAAAACAAATCTCTTCCTCATATTCCTGTATACAAAAAAGTCCCAGAGGCGATAAAATTTTAAAACCTATCGATCTTAACTCTTGATTTTCCGTTGCGCGACTTACACTGCTACTGCTCGTGAACAAGTGTAAGGATTCCCGTAGTTTTTAATTGGCTTATTTCGTGATCAAACCATATGTGGGGATCATGTAAAGGTAGCTTAGGAATGTGTTCAAGCTCAAGGCCCTTGCAAGTGTTAAGCACTCCATAGGTAACACTTTAAGTGCTGACTTGTCTTGAAGAGATAGTTGAACACACTCACAACTCATGCATATGTTTAATCTTTGTATGTTGTGTTTCTTTTTGTTGTGCATCAATGCCTATTTACATCTCTTCTTGCTTGTTATTATGATTGCATTTTGTGTTTATAATATCATAGCATTTAGGCTTTTAGGATGCATCTTAGTTTACCTTTGTACCCCCTGCATGTTTGCTTGTAGGGTTCAAAGTTGTGGGCTGTGCGCTGGTCCACCTGCGCCTGTCGTCCAGCGCAGCTCACCAGCGCAAAACGCCCAGTGGCGTGCCACTGGTCGTGTGCTGGTCCACACCAGCGCAAGGCCACCAGCGCTGATCGCCCAGTATGGCTCCGCTGGACTGGTGCTTGTGTGAGCGCGTGTCGTCAAGCACCCAAGCAAAAATGTGCTTGTGCGCTGGTCCTGCGCCTATCGTCCAGCGCAGGTCCACCAGCACACAGAGCAATTTTCTGGTGCGTTTTCAAAACGACCTCACTTCACTTATGGCCTCTATATATATGCTAACTTGATTTTAGGTCATTAAGAAGAGTTCTTATTCATGCTTCATACTTAGGATATTTTTCAAGAGAAGAAAAATACACAAAGAACTCATTTTTAATTACTCAAACACATTTTCATGATCATCAATCATCATCTAGCATCATCCTTGATCATCTAGATGTCATCTTGCATGGAATCTTCATCATACTTTGCTTGGTAAGCTTTTCACTAATATCTTACATATTTTGTGTTTCTCTTATCTAGCAATCCCAAATTAATTACTTGTATGTTATTTTATATACTTTGAATACAAGATTGAGATTAGTATGATGTATGTTTGAGAAGTTGTATTGTGCTAGCATATTAGGTTTTGTGCTTAATATTGATTAGCTAAACTAATTGACATGTCATTTAGTTTTGATATCTAGGATTGTACTTGATTGCATATTAATCATCTTAGATAAGCATATAGGGTTTCCCTTGCTCTATGTTGCATTTTGGATATTCACATATATTCACTTAGGGTTGTATTCTCTTCATAGAGAAAGTAAGTCTTGTGTGTAGCATCCGGGATTAGGTTGCTTAGATCGCAAGCAAAATTGGACTAGGTTCACTCATACCGAGATTAGGTAGGTGTGTGATTACTTCCGGGATTAGGTTGTAATCGTTTGCACATTTAGTGGATTCGAGGTTCGAGTGTGGCTTACTTACATAGCCCATGGTTTTTCCCGTGAGGGTTTCCACGTAAAAATCAAGTGTTGTTTTAATTTCCGCACCATATTACACTTGCTTGTTTATATTATCTTGAGGGCATTTTCATAATTTTGACTAACACGAAAAATTGGGTAAAAAGCGTAAAATCTATTCACCTCCCCCTCTAGATAGTTTTATACACACCGTGCAATAATTAGTTTCAATTGGTATCAGAGCGGGTTCCTAGACATACATAGGTGATCCTTGCTTATTTTGGTGTGTTTTGCATTTTGTGTGATTTTTGATTATTCATACATTTGCATTCATTTCATTTCATTCATAAACACTATGAGTGGAAACAGCAGAAATAGTGGTGGCAACGAAGGTGCTTCTAGCACAAGGCCTCCACTTCTTACCGGTTTGAACTATTCCCAATGGAAAGGGAAGATGGAATCCTACATATGCCAAATTCATGACCGGGCATGGATGTCGGTTGAAGATGGATATGATCTCCCTATGATGACTCCCGCGGGTGGAGGACAAGATGTTTTGAAGCCTAAGGCGCAATGGAACGCGCAAGAGTTTGAGGCTTCAAAGTGGAATAGGAAGGCTATGCATGCCATCATGTGTGCAATGGATGAGAATCAGTACAAGCTTATTCAGAATACTCAGATTGCCAAAGTGGCATGGGACATCCTTCAAGTTGCACATGAGGGAACCGAGGTGGTGAAGGAGTCCAAGCTTCAAGTCCTCCAAACTCAATTTGAGTTACTTAGGATGGGAGAGGATGAATGCTTCAATGACTTCGAAATCAAATTGATGAACATCGTAAATCAAAGCCATCAACTCGGAGACCCGTATTCAGATAGGAGAGTCAAGCAAAAAATAATGAGATCTCTCCCCGATAGGTTTGAATCAAAGGTGACGGCCATAGAATAAAATAGTGGCTACATGGATATGAAGCCAAGTGAGGTGATTGGACGTCTCCTTGCATATGAGTCTAGGAAGGCTCCTAGCACCACTACTCCTCCTAAGAAGTCTAAAGGAATAGCTTTGAAAGCATCTAAGGATGCAAAGGAGGCAAAGCATGAATCGGATGAAGACCTTGCCTTATTTGTTAAAAGGTTTAACAAGGTTATGGGGTTCAAGAAGAAGAAGGGATTTGGGTCAAGAGGACAAGATTTGAAGAAAAAAGGTTCCTTCAAGAAGTTTGAGCCTAGACAAGAGATGACCGAAAGGAAAGGGGTCCGATGCTTTGAATGTGGTGGGATTGGTCACTTTGCCCCCGAATGTGCTAATCACAATGAAAGGAAGAAGGGTAAAGTGATGGCTGCCACTTGGAGTGGGAGTAGTGATGACTCCAATGAGGAAGATGAGTCTTCAAGTGAAGAAGAGCTCATGGCTAACTTCCTAGCTTTTGCCTCTTCTCACAAGAGCAAAAGTGCTAGTGAAAAAGAGGAGATGAGTCAAGAGGAAATTGTAGGGAAAAATACCAAAGAAGTACACGCAGCGGAAGCGATACTAAAAAATAGGATTTAGTGACTTTTAAAAATGTTTCCTTTTATGAACCTTAAACCCTTTAATTAATTAAACATACATATACAATAACAAAAAGTAGAATACCTTTTGTCGCGTGATCCGATTGACTTACGTCGATGGTAATCCGCAAGATCTTCAATCCTAGCACGAACGTGGATCACCTAGGAGCGTGGTCTCCCTTTTCTTTGAATTGCAAACCTGTGAATGGACAAAACAAACTTTTCTTTTCTTTGTTAGTCACAAAAACAATCAAAAGAATGACTAAGATTATTCCGGTCACTTTTGAGTTCTCAATCTAATGATCGAAACTCGCGTGAACCTAGATCGATGTCGTACACACAAGCTTATTGATGAATAAGCAAATAGTATACCATCAAAGAATAATCTAACACTCCTTTTTGTTTTAGTAGAATAAAATCTTTCTATGAATTGAGAAGAAGAAGAAATTTGTATCAAGAACACACATGGTGGCCGAATTCTATACTTGTCAATATATAGGTGGCCTAAGTTTGCTTATTCTTTTCTTTTATTATTAGGGTTGCCGAAATCCTAACCTAGAAATAACTAGGGTTGCCGCAAAACACATGCCCACCATAGGCTTATGTTGCACCCTAATTTCCATCTAGTTTTTAAGACATCAAACCCTAATCCAACTCATAGATCTTTTATTCTTTTATTTTGACTAAATAAAAAGACTTCTTATTTGATTAAATAAATAAAACTAATTATTTATTTCCTTATCAAACAAGTCTTTTACTTTTACTTTTAGGAAATATATTTCCTGATTAGAAAAAATTTGTTTCTTTAATTAAACAATTAATTAATAAATTAATTAATTCTTATTTACTTAAAACAATGAAACAAAATAATATATTAGGTTAAAATAACCCTTGCCGCCCCACTTAGAGTAAATGGGCCAAAATATTATTTTCTTATTTCATTTAATCCATTGGACTTTAAATAAAAAGCCCACATGTGAACCAGACCCATTCTTACTAAAAGAAACAAGCCCACATGTCTTTCATTAATATATTAATATAATCGAGCAGCCCATTACTAAAATAATGTGCAAATTATATTCTTAATATATTAAATGCAATTCTAGATGGACCCTTAAATTGGTCCGGTAGAATATATCAAGTGATCCATGCAAGTCCGTGTGGATTGGGGATCTTGGCGGGCCATCTAAATTTAAGCTTCAATAGACATAACCTAATCACAATCAACAAATGATTCACTTAGGTCCGATCCATTAATTTTAACTCATTCCACTAAAGAGCTAAAACTGAACTCTTAAATAAAGATAGAAAAGGAAGATGCTCCTCATTCATACCCTAGACAATCATATTGGAGATAGTGTATCCTCGTGATTAATATCAGTAATCGCCAAGAGTTCATAGACCGCCTATAACTCTCCAAGTTACCATATTTACTCATATGACCACGTTTTGAACTTGGATATTTTGACTTGTCCAGAAGCCATGTTTTCAATAGACACTATCTAAAACTCAACGTTGAGATTTAATATCCAATTACCTCAAAACATCCATATGATGATATTATACTCTCATTTAAATAAATGGAGCCACGATGTCCATATCTATAAATGAAGTCCTCTATCGATTAACAAATGAATATCACCAAACTATCGAGAATAGACTATGCGATATAATCGTACTCATTGATAACTTAAATGATATCACTTGCAACCATAAGTCCATCATTTATCTCAGGATTAAGATAGACTCTCCGATTGTCCTGATAATGAAAAGACTATTATCTATTGACGGTTCTAGATAAAGCTTTTCATTGTGATCCAGTTCAATGCACCCAGTGCACTAGATCCTTTTGCTCGAAGACACTCCGATGATTTTAGACTCATCATATCTCATTTGATCCCACTCAAATGCTAGCAAAAGAATTCTATAACTTTAACAAGATAAAGGTGCCCAACCTTTAACTTAAGTTGTGAACATTATTCAAGACTAACTAAAGAATTGTGTCTACCTCATACATATCCAGATGTACGAACAATTCTTCTTTTCCCATAGTCTTTAGACCTTATGATTATTTACTTTGACAATTATAATATTAAACTATAAATGCTATACGATTTGTTAAACCAGAAATCACTTTATTAATATGAAAAAGATTGTTAATTACAACATTACACTCTTGCTATTGAGCATAATCCTAACAGAAATTGACTCTAGTGAAGTAGAAAGTGACTCCTTTTCTAGTTCCAAAAAGAAATTTGTGGAGCAAAAGGTGCTTGCTAAATACCATGCCAAGTTCAATGATTTAGCACTTAAAAACACAAGAAAGATTGAGAGGCTGAGAGAAGAAAACCTTGAACTTTCGGCTCACAATGACCACTTAAGTGAACAAGTGGAAAGATTGAAGAGGAGAGAGGATAAGTTAATTGAGGAGTTAGACTTATCCAAGAGAAGTGAAGAAGGCTTGAAGAGGGAACTTGTAGAAGTTAAAGGGTCCTTGGCTAGGATAGATTCTAGCACCAAGAAGCTTGATCATTTACTTGGTGTTGGAAAGAGTCCAAGTGACAAGAGAGGTCTTGGGTATGAAGATGGCAAGAAAATCTCAACCTCTAACAAGACAGTGTTTGTCAAGAGCTTGAAGAATGAAGAAACTTCATTTGTGCAACCTCCTAGGAAGAAGTTAGAAGTAGGACAATGTTCTAATGCACAAGTGAAAATGGGGCCAAGAAGGAAATCTCAAGCTCAACCCCCTAGGGTTCCTCAAGTCAACACTCCTCCCAAATTGGCTCACAAAGGAAAGAGACCAATCATGCAACCTCAAGCTTGGAAGAAACCTAGACCGGTTCAACAACGAAGATGGATTGAACCCACTTATCCACAAAGACATGGACGAGCTCCCATACGTGCACAAAGACAAGGTATGATTCCTTTTTTCATCCCTATTTGTCACTTTTGTGGTTGTGATGGTCGCATTAGACCAAATTGCTTTCAATTTATTAAATTGTGTAGAAAACAAAGCATGATTGAAAAGAGAAAGAATAGAGCCAAGATGCATGTTTCTAGGAATGATAATATTAATTTGCATGATCCTAGAAATAGTAGAGCACATGTACCAAAGACCACTAAGAAAGCTAAAATTGTTGCTAAGTGGATTAGAAAGAATGAAAATGTTTGCCATGTTGCACAAATAGCCTTGAAGGCAAATTCTTCTAATTTTTGGTATTTGGATAGTGGGTGCTCTAGGCACATGACGGGAAACAAGAGTTTCTTCGAGACTCTTGTTATGGAGGAAGGTGGAAATGTCACTTTTGGTGATGGATCCAAAAGAAATGTTGTAGGGAAAGGAACCATTTCCGTTCCCGGATTACCCTCCTTATCCAATGATTTATTTGTTGATGGCTTGAAAGCCAATTTAATAAGCATTTCACATCTTAGTGATGAAGGATATTCCGTCTTGTTTTCTAAAGATTATTACTCTATCCTTAAACCCGATGGACAAACCTTGTTGAAGGGCATGAGATCTAGCGACAATTGTTATTGTCTTGAAGCTAGTATTGTATCTAATCATGTGTCCATGGATGAGCAAATTGAGTTGTGGCATGAAAGACTTGGCCACAAGAACTTTAGGGATCTACAGACCCTTGGAAAGTTCAATTGTGTGCGTGGCCTCCCAAAGCTTGGGAAGAAAGCCAATGGTATTTGTGGACCTTGCCAACAAGGAAAGCAAACTAAAAGCATGCACAAAAAGGGTAAGTATCTCACCACCAAGGAGCCTCTTGAGCTTCTCCACATGGACCTCGTGGGTCCCATGCAAACCGAAAGTTTGGGTGGAAAGAGATACATTTTTGTTTGTGTTGATGATTTCTCTAGGTTCACATGGACATATTTTCTTAGAGAAAAATCTGAAACTTTTGATAAGTTTAAAATGCTTTGTAATAAACTTCAAAATGAAATGAACTCTAATATTCAAAGCATAAAACGGATTAGAAGTGACCATGGGAGAGAATTTGAGAATGCCACCTTTGAAACCTTTTGTAATGGTTTAGGCATCTCCCATGAGTTTTCTGCTCCTAGGACACCTCAACAAAATAGAGTTGTTGAGAGGAAAAATAGGGTCCTTCAAGAGATGGCCCGTGTGATGTTGCTTAGCAACAATGTCCCTAGGAACCTATAGGCCGAAGCCATCAATACGGCTTGCTATATAGGAAATAGAGTATTCCTAAGGCCCGGTACTAGAAACACCTCCTATGAATTATGGAAAGGCAAGAGGCCAAATGTTAGCTACTTTCACACTTTTGGAAGCAAATGCTACATTTTGAATGACCGTGATCAACTTGGCAAATTCGATGCTAAGAGTGATGAGGGTATTTTTATTGGCTATGCCTTAAATAATAGAGCCTATAGAGTTTTCAATTTAAAGACTCTAAGTGTTATGGAATCATCCAATGTCTTATTTGATGATACTAGGCTCAAGTCAAATGATCATGAGGAGGAGGTTATTTTTAGTGATGGTTCTCCTTTGGAGGAGGTTGTGGTGTCACCTAATGTTGGGACATCTAATGTCAACAATAATGACGCACAACCTATTGATAGAGTTCCTCTCTTGGACTCAAAAGAACCCGCTCCATGGGTTAGGAAACTCCATGATAAAGAAGATATCATTGGAGAGATAAATGAGGGTGTTAGGACTAGACGTCAACTTGCTAATCTTATTAGCTATACATGCTACACCTCTCAAATTGAACCCAAAAAGGTTGAAGAAGCCTTAAATGATGAATTTTGGGTTCTTGCCATGCAAGAAAAGCTAAACCAATTCGAAAAGAATGAGGTTTGGACTCTAGTTCCTAGGCCTAAGACCACTAATGTCATAGGCACTAAATGGATATTTAGGAACAAATCCGATGAGGATGGCAACATAGTGCGGAACAAGGCTAGACTTGTAGCACAAGGGTACTCTCAAATTGAGGGTATCGACTTTGAGGAGACTTTTGCTTCCGTTGCCCGCTTAGAGTCCATTAGGCTTCTCTTGTCCATCTCTTGTGTGCACAAGTTCAAATTGCACCAAATGGACGTCAAGAGTGCCTTCCTCAATGGCTTCTTGCAAGAGGAAGTGTTTGTTGAACAACCTAAGGGGTTTGTGGATGCACACCACCCCAACCATGTTTATCGCCTCAAGAAGGCACTTTATGGGTTGAAACAAGCACCGAGGGCTTGGTATGAGCGCCTCACTCAATTTCTTGTTGACAACAACTACACAAGAGGTAGTGTTGACAAGACGCTATTCATCAAGAGAGACAATGATGAGCTTTTCATAGCTCAAATATATGTTGATGATATAGTTTTTGGCTCCACCAACAACACCAAAGTCCAACAATTTGTTGATGTCATGTCTCATGAATTTGAGATGAGTCTTGTTGGTGAGCTTAGTTACTTCCTAGGTTTGCAAATTAGGCAACTAGATAATGGGATTTTCATAACCCAAGCCAAATTTGCTAAGAACCTAGTGAAGAAGTTTGGTTTAGAGAATGCCAAACATTGTGATACACCCATGAGTACCACTTTGAAGCTAAGCAAGGATGCTAGTGGTAAAAGTGTGGAACAAACGTTATATTGTGGCATGATAGGAAGCTTGCTTTATTTGACCGCAAGTAGGCCCGATATCTCCTTTAGTGTGGGTGTGTGTGCTAGGTACCAAGCGGATCCTAAGGAGTCCCACCTCTCTTCCGTGAAGAGGATCATTCGCTATGTGAATGGGACTTCTGATTATGGGATTTGGTACTCATTTGACACTAATCCTAGTCTTGTAGGATATAGTGATGCGGATTGGGCAGGAAATTGTGATGATAGGAAGAGCACATCGGGCGGTTGCTTCTTTCTAGGCAACAACTTGGTGTCTTGGTTTTGCAAGAAGCAAAACTCGATTTCCTTGTCCATGGCCGAGGCTGAGTACATAGCCGCGGGGAGTGGATGCACTCAACTTATATGGATGAAGCAAATGCTAGTAGACTACGGATTCAACCAAGGTACTCTCACTCTCTTTTGTGATAACATGAGTGCTATTAATATTTCCAAGAATTCGGTTCAACATTCTAGAACTAAGCATATTGACATCCGCCATCACTTCATTAGAGAGCTTGTTGAAAATAAATGCATAGTACTTGAACATGTAGGTACTAATGATCAACTTGCGGACCTATTTACTAAACCCTTAGATGCTACTCAATTTAAAACTCTTAGTAGATCTATTGGGATATGTCTTGTGGAGTGATGTGTTCTATAATTGACCCCATATGGGGAACTCAAGCAAAGAGAGCTATTTTGCATTCTTGTAACTTGCAAAAAATTTGAAATAACTAATGCCTCTTCTTTTGATTGCTTGAGTAAGCTTGGTTGTACATATGTATATATGTTTTCTATTCTATAAGTGTGAACCTTGCTTGTTTACAATCCATGTCATATTTATGTTCAAACATGCATTTTTGGACTAGGAGATTTACATAGGAAGTATGATGTGAATGACCTATAGTTATCTCCATGACATGATGATTCTTAAATAACATGCTAATGCTAAATGAAAAAGCATGAAATTCATACAACATGCTCACATGAAAAGCATGAATTGATGATTGCATATTCTTAAAAATGCAAAACTTGTGTGAAAGCTTATGAGACTCAAAATGAATAAAGGATCTTGTATCCGTTCAAAGGAATTTCCATTCCAAATGTCTCTCTTTCTTTATTAGTTGAACACGGTTACTATCATACGGATATCTTATCCAGAAAAATCAAATAGGGTGCAAAGTCGCTCATGCCATGTTTTGCTTATAAAGTTGGATATAGTTACTCTTAAATTGAAATCAATAATCTCTATATCCTTGCTTTTCCCATGACATTGGTGAAATTGGTTTGAATTCTTTTTAGAAACCTTTGTCATTTGCTTTGCCAAATACCATTGTACTTTGGACTTGAATGCTATATGTCTTGTATGCAAAGCATGTTGGATTCACACATTTTCTCAAATAAATCTCCTTGTTTCTCTCAAATTAATTGAAGTGCATAAAGTGACTTATATGTATATGCAAATCTTGCATGCTTCTATCTCTCGTTGCTATGAGTGACCCGGTTGGGGACTACTCCTTTGCCTATATCATGACAAAAAGGGGGAGTAGGATATGGTAAGGGGAGTTGCAAAATATAGAAACTATTGTGCACTTTGGGGAGAACATACATTGAGGGGGAGTAACCCTTTGAGGGGGAGCATTGCATTTATCATACATTGCATGTATTTTGTAATGTTGAGCCTAAATTCTAAAAATGCAAATGCTTGTTTTGATATCACTTGATTAATCTCACATGTACTTTTTGGAAAAATATAGAAACTCTGTTTTGTAGGGTTGGTTGTTCTACAAGAGATTGGAGCATTGAAGATTTTATTTTGTTTATTATCTCTTTGTATTGTAGAAGATCTATGTAATCCCGTTGTTTCTATTTTTATGTGAGGAATCAATGTGAGTGGTGGTTTTGTCACGAAATAGCCAAAGGGGGAGATTGTAAGGATTCCCGTAGTTTTTAATTGGCTTGTTTCGTGATCAAACCATATGTGGGGATCATGTAAGGGTAGCTTAGGAATGTGTTTAAGCTCAAGGCCCTTGCAAGTGTTAAGCACTCCATAGGTAATACTCTAAGTGCTTACTTGTCTTGAAGAGATAGTTGCACACACTCACAACTCATACATATGTTTAATCTTTGTATGTTGTGTTTCTTTTTGTTGTGCATCAATGCCTATTTACATCTCTTCTTGCTTGTTATTATGATTGCATCTTGTGTTTATAATATCATAGCATTTAGGCTTTTAGGATGCATCTTAGTTTACCTTTGTACCCCCTGCATGTTTGCTTGTGGGGTTCAAAGTTGTGGGCTGTGCGTTGGTCCACCTGCACCTGTCGTCCAGCGCAGCTCACCAGCGCAAAACGCCTAGTGGCGTGCTGCTGGTCGTGCGCTGGTCCACACCAGCGCAAGGCCACCAGCGCTGATCGCCCAGCATGGCTCCGCTGGACTGGCGCTTGTGTGAGCGCGTGTCGTCAAGCGCCCAAGCAAAAATGTGCTTGTGCGCTGGTCCTACGCCTGTTGTCCAGTGCAGGTCCACCAGCACATAGAGCAATTTTCTGGCGCGTTTTCAAAACGACCTCACTTCACTTATGGCCTCTATATATATGCTAACTTGATTTTAGGTCATTAAGAAGAGTTCTTATTCATGCTTCATACTTAGGATATTTTTCAAGAGAAGAAAAATACACAAAGAACTCATTTTTAATTACTCAAACACATTTTCATGATCATCAATCATCATCTAGCATCATCCTTGATCATCTAGATGTCATCTTTCATGGAATCTTCATCATACTTTGCTTGGTAAGCTTTTCACTAATATCTTACATATTTTGTGTTTCTCTTATCTAGCAATCTCAAATTAATTACTTGTATGTTATTTTATATACTTTGAATACAAGATTGAGATTAGTATGATGTATGTTTGAGAAGTTGTATTGTGCTAGCATATTAGGTTTTGTGCTTAATATTGATTAGCTAAACTAATTGACATGTCATTTAGTTTTGATATCTAGGATTGTTCTTCATTGCATATTAATCATCTTAGATAAGCATATAGGGTTTCCCTTGCTCTATGTTGCATTTTGGATATTCACATATATTCACTTAGGGTTGTATTCTCTTCATAGAGAAAGTAAGTCTTGTGTGTAGCATCCGGGATTAGGTTGCTTAGATCGCAAGCAAAATTGGACTAGGTTCACTCATACCGAGATTAGGTAGGTGTGTGATTACTTCCGGGATTAGGTTGTAATCGTTTGCACATTTAGTGGATTCGAGGTTCGAGTGTGGCTTACTTACATAGCCCATGGTTTTTCCCGTGAGGGTTTCCACGTAAAAATCAAGTGTTGTTTTAATTTCCGCACCATATTACACTTGCTTGTTTATATTATCTTGAGGGCATTTTCGTAATTTTGACTAACACGAAAAATTGGGTAAAAAACGTAAAATCTATTCACCCCCCCCCCCCCCCCCCTCTAGATAGTTTTATACACACCGTGCAATAATTAGTTTCAACAAGACTACAATGTACATTGAAAGTCAACATGCACATGCCAGATAGTAGTAGCACATGTTCTAGTTGAATTTGAGTCTGTAATTTTCATTGGTGCTGTAGAAGACAAGCCATTGAAATCTCTAATTTTCAATAGTTCTATACATATATTGTTTGACTTGTGGAGGAGGCAGTTGAAGTCTGGATTATCCACCCCTAGCGACACCCTGGAATTCCTTGGAAAATCTTGTAAATGCCACTTTTTGTATACTTGTTTTTCATGTTTTTTTCCAGATATATTGAGGTCTCTCTAGTATAGTATAACTAATGATTTACTTTTGCATACTATTATATATACAAGTTTTTGGAATGTACTGTAAGAAATTCCCTCATTTTTCAGGGAGGGGAATCAGGCTGCAGATGTGCTTTCTAAGCATGCTTTGGAGCTTCAGGCTAATTCTTGGTGGTTCTCCGCTTCGTCATTCTATTCTTATTTTGTTGGCAATGACTGCATGGGTCGAGAGTCTTTTCGTTTTTCTTGATACTTTCTTTTTCTTTTTGGTGTGGCCTACTTTTTGTTTGGGGTTGTTTTCCCCCTGGTTCTTTGTGCTTTGTTGCTTTTTCTCACTCTTTTCTTTTCTTTTATCTTCTATATATATGGATACTGCCTAGGGGTTTTTCAGCATATGATCACTTGTGATGCTTTTTCCACTTAGGTCAGTCCAATTTTATTAAAATCTCTCTCTCTCTCTCTCTCTCTCTCTCTCTCTCTCTCTCTCTCTCTCTCTCTCCCTCTCTCCATTGTTCCTAAGTCAATCACTAGTTAAGTGTTAGAATAAATTAAAGTTGTTATTTTTAGGAACAATATATATGTATTATATAAAAATGAAAACTTAAAAAAGTATCTCAAAACAAATACCTTGTTTCTCAATTTCATAGGCCATAGTCACAGGAGAAATGATACTTAAGCTCCTAGCATTCAAAAATTATTTGACACATCAGACTTAACCCAAATTCAATGAAACACAGATGAAATCTCCAAGTGAAGCATCTAGAGTAGCAATTGTCAATTACAAGATAATAGGCATCCCAACAAATACATAAATAATACAATTCTATATTTGGGTAGTATTGTTGTTGAATGTACACAAACGAAGTTAAATTGCTTAAAGCATACCTAGAGGGGGGGTGAATAGCTTTTTACACCTTTTTTCAAACCCTTGAACAAACATCCGTTTGTCCCTCAAGGTAGCCTTACACACAACACAATAAGCCAAGGTAGACATACATAGACAATACGATGACACAATCATAAGAGAAATGTCTAAGTATATCAACAAGTCATGTGAGGTAAAATATCAAATAAACATAACAACAATATAAGCTTGTATTTCATAAGATGTTCAATGTGTTACAAGAGTGATCAAAATGTCACTAAACAAATATTACAATATACAAAAGAATCAAAGATACAAATTGATCTATAGAATGAATACTCTAATCACACTATACAAAGACTTGGTTCACATTACATCACAAGTGAATATTATGAATCAAGACAATAAAATATACAATTAAAATATAAGAGAAGAGATAGAAAGAATTAACACAAGGGATTTTTTAACGTGGTAAAACCTCCAAGGAGGAAACATCCACGGGTTGAACTACAACCATTGGGTACTATATTATTGGAAAGTAAACATAGAACATTCACAAAGTGACCAATCTTTAGCTCACCCAACCTAGTGAAGTCTAAGCCTACCCAACCCTATTGGAAAGTATGAAATCCCTCAATGATGCGGAACCACCATATATTGGACAACACACTCAACCGACATCGATGGTAGATTAGAAATTCCTCAAGAGTGCATACACCTCCCGTGTACCCCGCTCTATCGGACTCTATGTCTAACCATACGCCTAGGCCTACCAATATGTTAGCCAACTCCCTATCCAAGGCACTCTTGCCTCTAGGAAGCCTCCCATGCATGACTATCCGAGTCCTCCCGACTCTAGCCATGACTCCTTGCTTACCTATCCGAGTCATCCCGACTCTAGGCAAGACTTCTTGCTTGGCTATCCGAGTCATCCCGACTCTAACCAAGACTTCATGCCTTTTACAAGGACTTCCTAGTGTGATCATGTGAATGCAAATGATGCAAACATTCATTTCAACATAGAACATGTGATCAATACATTCTATGGCACAAATAGACCTAAACATGTGAAAACACAATTAATCAAGTCTAGATGCAAAAATACATGAATAGAAACCTAAGCATGTGAAACACCTAACACATACACTCAAAGTCTCATTCACACACATAACACTTGAATCACAAAATGTTCATTAAGTCCTAATTCAAGATGCTATCAATATACAATCAAAGGCTAGATATATGAGATTAAAATCAATCAATATACTAGACAAAAATATAGAGCAAGGTTTTGAGATTTACATCAATCAAAACCTATATTCTCTAAATCACAAACAAATACACAAATCCTTGATTTCTTCAATCAAAGGACCAAATCAAATCTCAAAGTCATTTTAACACAAAATTAATTCAATTAAGTATCAAACAACCTAAGATGCCATTCTAATCACAATACAACTCACAAACAAATGTAAAACCTAGAATCATAAAATCTAGTCAACATAAGTCCACAAATTGAGTTTCAATTGGAATGATAATCAAGCTACCTTTTCAAATAGCTTTCATAAAACAATAACATAGATATAGAAGAAGAAACCCCAAGCATTTGGAAGGTCAAATAACAAGAAATCCCTAAGATGAGACCATTACCTCGGATTTTGAAGCTGGTTCGGAATTCAGTGATCAACCACTGGAAATCACGATCAAACAGCTACCAAACCACTTGGAGATGTTAGAGGACTCAAATACGAACACTCTCCAACTTGAATCACTCAAATCCGACTCCGGATGAGGAAGATATGGTGTTTCGAAAATCTAAAAATTCAGAGGAGAGGGCTGACGGGAAAACTGATTTTTTCTTCTTGAAAATTCAAAATGAGAGAGAGAGGGAAGAAATAGGAGGAGAGAGAAGAAGATTTTCGACCAATCACGTGGTGCCACGTCACCCCCAGGCCGTGGGGGGCCCGTGGCCCACACGGGAGCAGAGGGTGCTCCAGGCCGTGGGGCCCACGGCCTCAACCACGGCCAGCCCATGTGGCCCACGGCCTGGGCTGTCCTCTCCCGCGCTCCCTCGGTTCGTCGGCCCGTATCTCGGGCGTTCGAACTCCAAATTCGAATCTGTTTTTGGATTACAAACTGTGACTCTCTCACGCACGAAAACGACTATACAACTTTGAAAAACGGTTGAGAAATCATCTCGGAAATCATCGATGAAATCAACACAACGTAAGAGAATGTAAAGTGACATAGTCAACACGTTTGGACTCGAAACCTTATGAATGAGTAACCGAAATGACCGGAACTCAATAAGGCATTGAATAAGAACATGTTCAAGTCCTAAACACAAAATATGGAAACATACAAACACAAATACACACACATATGCTAGTTTCCGGACATAGTCCTAGAAAATGCAAAACACAAAGTTTATTAACTAAATGTGAATGCATGAGCATATTTTGCCAAGTGTGTGAAAGTGAAATGTAAATGCAATAAAATCATGAAGGAACACACAAGAATGATATTTGCGAGTGTGTGCCTAGCCTTGTAAGAGATAAGAGGTCTTTGAATACCTTTGTAGATCGATAATGTCCGAAACTCTTAAAAGCCGGCAACTTGAACGAATAATGGTTGAGACGTCCTTCGTCTTCGAAATCCTTCATTTACTAACCACTAAACATTACAAGTAAAACACGTTTTGATATGGAATTAATGCCAACACTAATTATCAACCTAACAGTTGTTGTATGTAATACTTTGGATATTTGCTAGACTTAATTATGGAAGAAGCAAGCCACCTCTACAAGTTCCCATGTAGAAGCAGGTTTATGGAGCAAGGCTTTTTGCTTTCTTAGGACACCACACCAAGTTTTGTCTTTTGCATATGATTGTGGCCCACATGTCATCATGCTTTTTATTTGAGATAGATGAATCAATGGAACGTTGATCCCCTATTAATGTAATGATTGAACAATCAAAGTGCGTTTGCCATGACTACGAAGCTTTGGCGCTCGCAAACATTGAACTCAAGGAGCAACCCGAATCATGAAACCATCGGTGCATAAGGTAGTTTACTTGCTTACTTGTAATGAAAGGCCTGAATAAAACGGTAGGACAATACCGAAAGGGGCTACAATGCGACAGCTAAATCGACTGGATCTGGATCATCTGGAACTACATCTAAATCTCTGAC
This sequence comes from Acer saccharum, assembly GCA_030490815.1. Taxonomy (NCBI): domain Eukaryota; kingdom Viridiplantae; phylum Streptophyta; class Magnoliopsida; order Sapindales; family Sapindaceae; genus Acer; species Acer saccharum. The sequence goes on from CM059873.1 coordinate 33,360,610, forward strand.
CATGGCGACTAGGCTATTGATTGATGTATTTTTAATGCAATTTCTTTGAATGGTTAAAAATAACATAGATTTAGTTCATTATTATTTTTAATCAAAGAAGATTTTACGATGGAAATCGTGATGGACATAGATTGATGGATTTAATTTAGTATCAATTGTTTATTTTGGTGTGTTGTGCTTGTTTTGGTGGTGGGCCAGTGTTGGTGGTTTGCTTGGTTTTGGTTATGGTTATTGTGCATGGTGATCGTGGGAGGTATCTAAGCAGTGGGGTGGGGCGGGTTCTATGATAGACCCTATGTTCATAAAGGCATCGTTGTTTGTGGGGATTTCTTTTGATTCGCCTTCTTTAGAGGTGCCTAAGTTCAAGCCTTCTAGTTAGGTGGGTCCTATTGAGGCTTCTTCTAGGTCTTTTTCTACATATGCTTGGGTTGATCCTCTTGTGGATATTTGCCCACATTCGGCCAAAGGGGATTCGATTCTTCCTTCACATGCTAATGGTCCTTTATCTACTAAAGGTATTTCGTCTTATGCTGATCTCTTCAAAGCTCCTCCCGTTCATGTTGATAGTGCCTATGGTTCCCTCTAAAAAGAGAGGATATGTTTCGATTTGGGTTGATCCTAAGGCTTACTAGTCATATCTTGATGAGTGTAAGTATTCTCTAATTGGTCGTGTTGTGCTTTCCAATGGTGAAAGGCCTTGGAAGTTAGTTGACCTTAAGTATAAGCTCCAATCCATCTAGAAGTTGAGTTCTTCGTGGTAGTTGATTTCCATGGGAAAAGGGTACTTATAAGTGATGTTGCTCTCTCAGGCGGACAAGTCTCTTGTGTGGGGTATGGGTTCTATTCACCTCAAGCTGGGTATTTTTCACCTCCAGCCTTAGGTCCCAGATTTTAATCCAGTTTCGAAGAAGTCCACTAATGCATAGGTTTAGATCCGATTTTGTTGTAGGTGAATTTTGTTTGGATGACGTGTCAACCTGATCAACCTACACGACAAGTTTCTCGCACCACATTCGTAAAGTCCCCCGGATCTTTACTTGGCCCGAGTGATTTTGCTTAACAACAATGTCCCTAGGAACCTTTAGGCTAAAGCCATCAATATGGTTCGCTATATAGGAAATAGAGTCTTCCTAAGGTCCGGTACTAGGCAAACCTCTTATGAGTTGTGAAAGGGTAGAAAGCCAAATGTTATCTACTTCCACTCATTTGGAAGCAAATGCTACATTTTTAATGATCATGATCAACTTGGCAAGTTTGATGCCAAGAGTGATGAGTGAATTTTTATTGGCTATGCCCTTAATAGTAAGTCCTATAGAGTGTTTAATTTGAAAACTCGTAGTGTCATGGAATCATCTAATGTTGTCGTAGATGATTGTAAGCCTAAGTGAAATTCCCTTAAACAATTATAGTGTAGATATACCTAAATGGGTGGGGCGCGGCGGGTGGAGGTGAATACGTATAGGCCCAAATTCTTCCAAACTTCTTTTACAAGTGATACAATCAATAAAAGGTATGGAAGATATTGAAAAGTAAAACAAAACTTGACACAATTATTTTTACGTGATAAAACCTCCTAAGAGGAAACATCCATGGGTTGAATCCACAACCACCGGCAAGCAATTCATTATGTTAAAAAGGAGATACACACTCAAGGCAATCAACACATGATATATTCCCCAAGCTATCAACTCTTAGTCTACCCTCGGACCAAGTGGAAACACCTTGCCACAAGCTTTCTAACCAAGACAAATTGCTTGCCTCTAGAAAGCCACTCCCTAACCAAGACTATACCCAAGCCTCTAGGAAAATTTCCTTGCTTGGATTTACCTAGAGTCTCACACTCCTTACCATGACTTCCTTGCATAGTTATTCCGAGCCCTTTGCTCTTAACTAAGACTTCCTTGCTTGGATTTACCTAGAGCCTCACACTCCTCACTAAGACTTCTTGCTCGGACTTACTAGAGTGTCACACTCCTTGCCAAGTCTTCCATTGCTCTATGTTGAAGAATCACTCAACCATAAGAGACTTTACACCTTTTGCAAGGCAAATGATCTAGGTGATGCAAATGATGCAAACAAAATCAAATAGAGAAAGATGATCACACAAACTCTATGAACATGCAAGAGATAACTAGAATATGCTTTCAACACTCAATCACAAAGTTATCTAGAAATCCAAGCATGTGAATCAATAAGAACTAGATTAGAATAATCAATATTGAAATCATAAATCCTAGTTCTAAGATCATGAAATCAAAACCTAGAAATCAATAATCAAGCTCATCACAAAACATTTCTAGAATCAATTTCATGTGAATCAAGTTAAGCTTTGAAATATGTTCAATCCAAATCACAAAAAGCTATAACTCGAAAATCATTCAAACAAGTCTAAAATAGGAATCAAAATCATTCTAAACATTTTTCAACAATCAAGTAATAAGAATCATCAAGTTGATCAAGAGAAAAATGCAAAGATGATTACCAATAGAAAAGAAGAAACTCGAATTGAGATCAGATCATCACGAGAAATCTGGACATCATTTCAACTTGAAAATGCTTGGGACTTGTTCCTCTCTTCAAGACCAACGATTTTTGCTTTCGGATCACTCAATTCAGAGTTTAGAGGAGAGAGATATGACTAAAACAAAAATGCAAAAGTTCAATGGAGGTTTGCACGAAATTTGAAATATATAGAGATGGAAAACCAAATGGAAAAGGAAAAGGCGCAAAAGAATCTTTCGGCCACCACCTCCCTTGATCCCTGTGGAGGCTCGTGGACACCACGGGGAGGCCGAGAGGCCTTCTTCCCGTGGTGGTGATTGCGCTTCAAATGTTCACATTTAGCGCTCCCTTTTCCTATCTTTTGTATTTGTTTCCGAGCATTTTGTGTATTTAATAGGGTGTAAATAAGTGTTTCAGGTAATTAGGGAAGTTCAAGGGCATTATTGTCAGTTTGGACAATTCAGGGCCAAAAGTGCAAGATTCGAAAGATTATTGAAGATTATGTAAATAGTGAAGAAGACCACGGCTGGTTCGTGCAGCGAGAATGAACCCGGGGAGCAGGGGAGCATGAACCCGCGGAGCACCATGACTAGTTCAGACCTTCTGGCTGGCTAGACATGTCCCGCGGCAAATACTGGCTAGCTCGTGCCGCTGGAAAGAGCCCGCCGGAATGAAGTGCACGAACCCGCTAACTAGTTCAGACCTTCTGGCTGACTAGACATGTCCTGCGGCATGAAGTCGCCAAGATTCTGGCTAGTTCATATGGCTAGACATTTCCCGCCGTCCAAGCTTGCCAAGATTCTGGCTAGTTCGTGCGGCTAGACATATCCCGCCGCACGAACCCGCCAGACCCCCATCCGAGCTGAAATGTGATATTTTGCAGGGGTATTATAGTCTTTTCACAACCCCAAACCATGCCCAAATCATTTCCATATAAATATACAACCTTCCCAATTGTAAACACTCTCTCTAATATCCAAACTTAGACCAAATTACACAAAATAGCTTAGAATTACACTAGCATAGCATAGATAACTTAGAATTCACTACATGGTTGCATGTGAGCTTCATAGCTTGGAGGAAGTAGAATTGGAGCTTCATTGAAGACAAGAAGCTTACCATCTTGTGGTTACTTCTATCTCTTACTTCTTTCCATTATTTGTGATTCATGTAACATGTATGTGTAATATAATCTCTATGTTGAGGGATTGATTTTCATAAGACTACATATATTGTAATTAATTGATCTCTACATTTTTATATCCATCTTTAGTTATTGAATGTTGAATTGAGTTAAATTGAATGGATGTATGTTGTTGATTGACGAATTAGTAACATGTATCTTGATTAATAATATTTGATTAGCTAATTGGAGAAGACTTAGTTAGTATTTACATGACCATGCATGTTAACTATTTCTTATGTTCTAGGGTGTAATCCCTCTATTATTGTCATTCTCAGATCATTAGTTGATAATATTGTTAGGATTATGCTCAATAGCAAGAGTGTAATATTGTAATTGACAATCTTATCATATTAATAAAGTGATTTCTGTTTATTTAAACAAAATCTTATAGCATTTATAATTATAATTGTCAAGGTAAATAATCATAAGGTCAAAAGACTATGAGAAAAGAAGAATTGTTAGTACATCTAGATATGTACGAGGTAGACACAATTCTTTAGTTAGTCTTGAATAATGTTCACAACTTAAGTTAAAGGTTGGGCACCTTTATCTTGTTAAAGTTGTAGATTCTTTTGCTAGCATTTGAGTGGGATCAAATGTGTTATTTTGGGTTTAAATCATCAAAGCGACTTTGAGTAAAAGAATCTAGTGCACTAGGTGCATTGAACTGGATCATAATGAAATACTTTATCTAGAACCGTCAATAGATAATAGTCTTTTCATTATCAGGACAATCGGAGAGTTTATCTTAATCCTGAGATAAATGATGGACTTATGGTTGCAAGTGGTATCATTTGAGTTATCAATGAGTACGATTATATAGCATAGTCTATCCTCGATAGTTTGGTGATATTCATTTGTTAATCGATAGAGAACTTCATTTATAGATATGGACATCGTGGCTCCATTTATTAAATGAGAGTAGAATATCATCATATGGATGTTTTGAGGTATTGGATATTGAATCTTAACGTTAAGTTTTCAATAGTGCCTATTGAAACATGGCTTCTGGACAAGTCAAAATATCTAAGTTCAAAATGTGGTCATATGAGGAAATATGGTAACTTGAAGAGCTATAAGCGGTCTATGAGCTCTTGGCGATTACTGATATTCTTCACGAGGATACACCATCTCCAATAAGATTGTCTAGGGTACGAATGAGAAATATTTACTTATTCTATCTTTATTTAAGAGTGCAATTTTAGTTCTTTAGTTGAATGAGTTAAAATTAATAGATCGGACCTAAGTGAATCATTTGTTGATTGTGATTAGGTTATGTCTATTGAAGCTTAAATTTAGATAGCCCGCCAAGATCCCCAATCCACACGGACTTGCATGGATCACTTGATATATTCTACCGGACCAATTTATGGGTCCATCTAGAATTGTATTTAATATATTAAGAATATAATTTGCACATTATTTATTTAATGGGCTGATCAATTATATTAATATATTAATGAAAGGCATGTGGGCTTATTTCTTTTAGTAAGAATGGGTCTGGTTCACATGTGGGCTTTTTAATTAAAGTCTAATGGATTAAATAAAATAAGAAAATAATATTAGGCCCATGTATATGGTGTGGGCGGCAAGACTAGAATAATAGTCTAAAATAATATTTTATTTTATTGATTGATTAAATTGAAATTAATTAATTTATTAGTTAATCATTTAATTGAGAATCAAAATCTTTTTCTGACTAGGAAATATGTTTCTTAGTAGTATACTATTGTGGTAGTATACTATTGTGGTAGTATAATAAATATTAAAGACTTTATTTGGTAAGTAGATAAATAAAGGGAATTTATTTATCTAGTCAAATTAGGAAGTCTTTAATATAGTCACAAATACATTAAAGAGTTGGATTAGGGTTTGGATTCTAAAGTTGCTAGGTATTTTGGTGAAACACAAATCCTCTTATAGTGGGGATTTCGACCACCTTCTAGATGACCTATCATAGAATTCGGCAACCCTAAAATATAAATAGCAAGAAGAATTCGCCTATTAACTATAGATTATTAAGGCAAGAGAATTCGCAGATATCTATATATATATATATATATATTATTTAGAAGGCTAGTGGAATTGGTCCACTATAGATATATATGTTTTTATATGGACTTGGCCAGAATATATATATTATCAATATATATGGCACTTCGCCGGATATATATATAAATAAATATATATGGCACTTAGCCGGATATATATAAATAGATATATGATTCTTGCAATGTGTATTGGTTTTTAGTACCAATACTTTATGAGGCAAGTGGAATTCGAAAAACCCTAGAGTTCTTGCTTGAGAGTTTTTTTTCTTTTGCTAGAGAAAAATAGAATTCAACTCTTAGACTAGTGTGATTTTCGGCTAAGAGGAATAGAGAGAAAAGTTTGTTCTTATTTCGATAGTGCACTAGTTACTTTTACATCAAAAGGTTTTGTGCACAATTTCGAATAAGGTTCACGCGAGTTTCGATCTAACGATTGTGAATTCAAAAGTGACCGGAACATTCTTTGTAGCCTCTTGGAATTTGTTGTGATTAACGAAAAAGAAAAAGTTTTGTTAATCCATCCTCAGGTACACAATTCAAAGAGAAGGGAGACCACGCTCCTAGGTGATTCACGTTCGTGATTGGATTGGAAGATCTTGCGGATTACCATCGACGCAATGTCAATCGGATCACGCGACAAAGGTATGATATCTTTAGTATTATATGTTAATTAATTAGAGGGTTAAGGTTCAAATTATGGAAAAATTTTAAACTATACTAAACTCGATTTTAGTCTCGCTTCCGCTGCGTGACCGTATTTTTCCCTTCAAATATTTAGGGTGGTAGTTGTCGAATTACCATGCCATAGAACTAGTGTACTTAATTGTGATCAATTGATAATATCCCTCTTCATTTATCCTTGCTCTTGCATAACCTTGCAAGAATTAGTTAGTTTAGTTAGTTGTAGTCAATTATTGTAATTTAATTGAATTACTTTAGTTGTTAATTTATTTACTTACTTGCTTTATTGCCATCTAGTTAGTTTAAGTTAATTAGTTGTCTTGTGATCGCATTTTTAATTTACCGTTGTAGTTAGAGATTACATATCCTTGACCTTAGGATTCATTGCAGTTTAATTGAAGCCATCTTAGCATAATCATAGCCATTAGCTAGATAATTGTTTGCCACCCTCTCCTTTTACTTTTCTTGCTTGTAATTAGTGTAAATAACTTGACTATAACATAGACGTAGAACCGACTTACGTGTACCAACCTCTCCCTGTGGAACGAACCGTACTTGCTACTACGTGATCTTAACAATCCGTGCACTTGCAGATAAACCCATACGCCCATTATTTACGATAGTTTATAGAACTATCTCGTGGCGCATCAGGTGGCCACGTGCCTCCATGGGAGGGAAGGAAGGGTGGTGGCCTTTTTCCACTTCTCCTCTCCTTCACTCCCTTTCGCACACCTCACGAGTTCTTCGACCATTCTTTGGCCTCCGAACTCTGAATTTGAATCTGCTTTTGGATTACGAACCATAACTCAATAACACACAAGGAAGACTATGAAAATTTGACCAAAGGTTATGAATTCGACTTGATACACGACGATGAAGAGAATGCATTGTAAATGAACGTAAAGTATTGTATCTTCCTAGTTTGAATTCGAAAACTAATATATGAGTAACCGAAATGACCGAAAATCAATAAGGAATCATGTGAGAACATATTCAAGTTCAAAAAAATAAAACACAAACAAATAAACACAATATCACACAAGTATGCAATTTCTTAGAGATAGTCCTAGTACATGCATTTCTACAATGTTTGTCAATTTAAGATCAATGCAAGAGCCTACTTCAACACGTGTGAATGTGTTATACCAAATGAGCACAATGATGCATGGACACAAATGTGATACACCCATTAGTACCACTTTGAAGCTAAGAAAGGATGCTAGTGGCAAAAGTGTGGACCAAAGCTTTTATCATGGCATGATAGGTAGCTTGCTTTACTTGACCACAAGTAGGCCTAATATATCTTTTAGTGTGGTGTGTGCTAGGTACCAAGTGGATCCTAAGGAATCTCATCTCTTTGCTATGAATAGAGTCATTCGTTATGTGAATGAGACATCTAACTATGAGATATGGTACTCTTTTGACATTAATGTTAGTCTAATTGGCTATAGTAATGTAGATTGGGAAGGAAATTATGATGACCAGAGGAGTACATCGGGTGGTTGCTTCTTCCTTAGGAAAAACCTTGTCTCTTGGCTTTACAAGAAGCAAAACTCCATATTCTTATCCACGACTGAAGCAAAATATATAGCTGCAGGGAGTGGTTGCACACAACTCCTATGGATGAAACAAATGCTTGTGGATTATGGCTTTAATAAAGGTACTCTAACCCGTTATTGTGATGATTTGAGTGCCATTAGTATTTCTAATAATCTTGTATAACACTCTAGGACTAAGCATATAGACATTAGACATCACTTTATTAGGGAGCTAGTTGAGAACAAATGCATTGCACTTGAACATGTTGGAACCAATGATCAACTAGCGGATTTATTCACAAAGCCCTTAGATTCAACTAGGTTCATGGTATAGGGAAAATACATGCGGCGGAAGTGAAAAATTGATTTGTATATTTTAAAAAATTTCCTTTAAAAGAAGAACCTTAACCCTTGATTAATTAATATATAATAAAAGAAATCATACCTTTTTCCACGTGACGATTGATGTTGCGTCGATAGTAATCTGCAAGATCTTCCAATCCAATCATGAACGTGAATCACCTAGGAGTATGGGCTCCCTTTCTTTGAATTGTGTACCTGAGGATGGCCAACAAAAAAAAAAAAAAAAAACGTTTTTCTTTTGTTAGTCACAATAATCTTCCAAGAGAAAACGAAGAACGTTCGATCACTTGTGAATTCTCAATCTTCTGATCGAAACTGGCGTTAACCTTATTCGAAGTTGTGCACAAAGCCTTTTGATGTAAAAGCTAGTAGTGCACTATCAAAAACAAAACATTCTCTTTCTTATTTTTTGCTCTTGGCCGAATTCTACACTTATGTCTCTTTAGTTGGATTATTTTTTAGCAAAAGAAAATAACTCACTCTTGCAAAACACTAGGGTGGCCGAATTCCTTGATAGGGATTATATATGGTGGCCGAATCCTTCCCCAAAAAGAATTAGGGTTGGCCGGAATCCTCTCCTAAAGAGAATTTGTGTTTCACCAAAATTCCTATCAACTTTAGTATCCAAACCCTAATCCAACCCTTTAGTGTATTATCAAATTGTGACTATATCAAAGACTTCCTAATTTTACTAGATAAATAAATTCCTTTTAATTATCTACTTACCAAATAAAGTCTTTGATACTTATCATACTAAGAGACCTTCTCCTAATTCGAAAAAGATTTTGACTTTTATTTAAATAAATAATTAATAAATTAATTAACTTCCATTTAATTAAATAATAAAATAAAACAAACTAGGCCAATCTCACTAGCCTTGCTGCCCAAGTATATGATTATGAACAACATATTTTTTTTCCATTTTATTAAATAATATTAAAATAAAACAATATACTAGGCTAATATACCTATCCTTGCCGCCCAAACTTATATCATGTACAATATATTATTTTTTCCATTTTATTAAATCCATTGGACCTTAGTAAAAGGTCCACATGTGAACTAGGCCAATTCTTACTAAAAGAAACAAGTCTACATGCCTTACAATTCTAGATGGACCCATAAATTAGTCTGGTAGAATATATCAAGTGATTCATGCAAGTCCGTGTGGATCAGGGATCTTGGCGGGCTATCTAAATTTAAGCTTCAATAGATATAACCCAATCACAATCAACAAATGATTCACTTAGGTTTGATCTATTAATTTTAGTTCATTCCACTAAAGAACTAAAATTGAACTCCTAAATAAAGATAGAATAAGTAAATGTTTCTCATTCGTACCATAGACAAACTTATTGGAGAAAGTGTATCCTCGTGAAAAATATCAGTAATCGCCAAGAGCTCATAGACCGCTTATAGCTCTCCTAGTTACCATATTTACTCATATGACCACATTTTGAACTTAGATATTCTGACTTATCCATAAGCCATGTTTCAATAGGCACTATTGAAAACTTAATGTTAAGATTTAATATCCTGTTGTTAGTGAAATTTGGTAAAGAGTAACTGAAACAATTATGTGGTAACTACTGAGATTTTATTCTTAAGCTTTTCAAAGATACAAATCTTAAAATATGAATGCCTTAAAAAACCTCTCTTTCATGGGTGTTTAGTTCCTTGTATTTATATTGAACGGAGACGTGTTCCCCCTCTCAAACTTAAGCACTCTAGGCTGATATCCTAGGTAGCTTGGGCGGGAGATTTTTCCATATGATGTTTACCTGTTCCTTACCCAATGTCTGCTCGACACTTGCTATTTCTAAGACTTTGGTGTGTTGAAGGATGAAAACTCGGCGTTCGATGTAAGCGGTGATTGGCTTTATTCATTGCATGGTTTGCCCGAGTATAAATCATCCGAGTGTCTCTCTCATCACTCGGCTGGACGAGCCATTTCTTCGAGGTGCTAAAATACAAGAGTACATTGGGCTTTTGGTCTTCTTATGGGGCCTGGGAAGTCCTTAGTTTGCTGATGGTGGTCGGCCCATTTTTAGGGCATAACATCTGGCCCTCAGTTTTTGCTTTTTTTATCCTAAAATTTAAAGAAGGAAATACTTACTTATGCCCGAGCAATTCTTCCTCTTTGGTTCTCTTTTGACAAAATTTTAATCATTGCCAAATATCCTTTTAGTCTGGAGAGAAAATCTGATGAAAAGGACTCGTTGCTTTGTACGAAGACCAATATACTCCTGGACTGATTTAACGGCTGCGTTGCCACCGATTTACGTGTCAAGCATGCAACGCCACTCTATGTTGACTTTTCGTGTGTTTTTGGTGATTGTGCCGGACGACGTTTCAGTTTTTGAGGTTTTCCTTACCGTCGGATCTCACCTGAGATCTAAAGGCTAGGGCCTCTTCTCTCTCCCTATAAATATCCTCTCTTTTCTACTAAATAACACATATGTCCACTCTCTCTCTCTTTTTTTTTTGTAAGAAATTTAGGTCAAGAAGGAAATACTTAACAACAAAGGAAGACTCTCTCAATTGTAGGCGAGATTTTCGATCACCGGCGATCTAGGTTTCGCCTCTCTCCGGCCATTTTGCGTGGCAGTTCTCCTTTTCTTCTTTTCTTGGTGAGTTCTTCATCTTTCTTTATGAAACCTTTCCTTTCTAAAATTTGGAGAAGATTTTCCTTTGTTGAACTATCAAGGAAGATTGAAAAAAGGGTTTTTGATATTTCTCAAGAAATTTTAAATTCCTTCATTTCCATGCATCCTCATTTGCCTTGGTCTGGCCCTGATTTCCTTCTTTCAGATTTTCCTGAAGTTTGCTCGGATTTAGATACTATGGTGACCAAGGCATCAAAAGGCCCTTACCTGCTAGTCGAACAAGAGGAGATAACTCAATCGGATGTTTAGGATCATCGTGGCCTTCAGGTTAGGTATTCATCTGGGAATCCTTCGTTTGTGGATTGTGAAGCAAATGCAGTGGATGAAAGATGTTTGAAGGAGTATAGGACCTTTTTTCATATTCCGTCAGAGGTCGTCTTCCGTCTGCCTGGGGGGAATGCCGCTTGGAATCCTCCTCAAGGTTGCATGGCTATATATGGCTTTATGCTTTATTGCGGGGTTACATTACCCATTCCTGGTTTTATAGCCCGTTTTTTGAGTTCGATAAAGTGTGCGCCTATGCAGTTGACCCCAAATGCATACCGAAATTTAATAGGACTTTATTGTCTTTGGCGTAGTTTGAATTTTGATGCTCCCACGGTTAACGAAATTAAGCACTGTTTGATCTTTCGGAAATCCGTTAATGAGACGGGTTCATACTTCTTGGCTTCCTACCATTCTTCCAGGTGGCTGCCTATCGGCGAAGATGGGAAATGGATGGAAGGGACTTTGGATCTGTCGAGTAAGGAGGAAGCTCAGAAGAAAAATGGACTCATTTGGGGTGCTCCGAGCTCAAACAAATACTGGAAAGGAAGTTGGTTTTTTGTTGAAGGAAATTGGGGAAAGAAACCCTCATAACCTGGATGGCACAGAATTACACATTCCCCGTCATTTTTGTGAAGCTCGTAAGTATCTTTTAACTCAAAGTTTTTACCGAGTAGAGAACCTTTCGAAACTGATTTTGATGATTTTTAATTTTTAGGTACCTATACCGATCAACCAAAGCTTACTAAAGATGAGGCGGACCGAGTTTCACAAGCGGTCCAAACCTCAATGGATAGTCGGAATTTCAAAACCTTGGTGATTGTGGAGAAACTAACACATTTTGGCTTGACTCCAGAGCTGACTAATAATCGTAACCATAGTAAGTATGTGTTGCTTTTTGAATGTACCTTTTTCTTTCGAAGATTCTAAAACTTTCTCTTTGTATTTCTATATTTGGACCCGATTCTTGGCAAGACGATACGTGCGTTGAAGAATATGAAAACCGTTAGCAAAGAAGATGCGAAGGCTACCGAAAAGCAAGGCATTGCACCACCTGATGATTCTACTATGGCCAAAGGTTTAGACTCTTTCATGCCAAGTAGGAATGCTGCGACGGCTGGCTCCCATGTCACGGCCACTGCTTCTAAAACCAAAACTGATGATTTTATGTGGGGCAAAAAAGCTTGAACTGGGAATCTCCATAAGAGAAAAAGGGAGGACCCTCTTGTTCCCAAGGGTCCTAAAACATCGCGGACTCTCAGCATTCCCTTGCAATCTAAAAAAAGGGGAAGTGAATTGACGGGCAGTGACCCTATCGACAGTGTTTTCAGGGACCTCGACCCTCTTTCTGAGCAAAAATCTTCAAAAGTTGTTACAGATGGTTCTCAAACTCATTTTCAAGACAGTGATTTTTCCGTACTGCCCAACCGTTCTTTGGGTCATAATGTTTTACACCCTTCGGCCACCCTATCTGGCTTCTTTGGTGGTGAAGGATCAGCTCGACCTACTGTGGTTGAAACAACTGGATCATTGTTATCAGACCCTGATCATTTGGATCCCACGGTTACTTTGCATTGGGCTATGACTGGTGAGCTAACTTTCAGGCCGACTGGGGATTTTGATCGTTTTCAAAAAGATGATATGACCGACTAGTGCCAACGGAGTCTTCATTTTTTGACCATGGTAAGCCTTCACACGCATATAGTATGCCTTGTTTTTGGATCTTCAGTTTTAAATTCCCTTCTTTTTACATATACGTATCTTCTTTATTGTTAGCTCTTACGGAAATGCGACTTAGCTATAGAAGATAGAGAAAAGCTAAACGAACAAGTGAATAGTCTGGTCAAGGAAAAAACCAAACTTCTGGCTGACAATGCCAAGTTATTGGCCAATCATGGGACTGCTTTATCAGTTGAGAAGAAGAAAAATGAAGAAAGTAGTCGTCGGGTGGCCGCTTTGGAGAAACAAAGAGATTCCCTAAGTTTCCGTCTTAAGGAGTATGAAAGAGATTTTCAGACGGCCAAAACTGAGATTGGTATCCGAGCTATTAGTCTTTTCAAGCATTCTCCTGCTTTCGAGGTGTTTGCTCATAAGGAGTTCGTGAAAGGAGTTGATGCCTGCAAAGATCTTGTTCGGTCTTTAGATCATCCTGCTGTGGCCGACCAGATTGATGAATCCATGCGACTGAATTTGCAGGAAGCCGAGTTGGACTTGCAAAAGCAGGTTACAAGGTGGGAGTCGGATAGAAAAAAGAAGAAAATGCCTTTGTTGGACGTTTATATTGATCTGAAAGCTCGGGCTGACCAGTGTTTTGGGAATGATTGCCCAGGCAACCTGTGGCTTGATCCCCTCATCAACTATGGTCTTGACTCTAAGTTTGAAAATGAGGATTTTCGTGATGATGGAACTCAAGGTGAAGGTGACCATGAAGATGATGACCAAGTGGAGGAAAAGGAAGATGAAGAAGTTCCTGCTGAAGATTTCCAAGGAGATACCGGAGATGATATAGGGGGGTCGGCAAAGGATGGGGGCGAGAGTTAGTTTGACTTTGTAGATTTTGTTTGTTCTTGTTTTCCTTCAGTTTTTTGGTTGGCAATCAGGATGAACTTTAAACATGGCTTGTTTCAGTTGTTCCTTTTTGTATTTTGGCTTTCGTTTTGATCATGCCGACAATTATGTATGTTTCTATGCTTCTCTATAGAAAGTTTGAAATCAAAAGAACCGAGTGCTTTTGTATATCTATGATAATCATTTTGTTTTTTTTTTTTTTCAATTTTGCATTGATTTTCCTTTGGGATTTTATCTGATTATTCTGATGATTTTTAGCCCCTAGTTATGATCCAGTGTTGCTGTAATCTTCGTAAATCAATTTTGACTTGGTCGTTTCTGAAGGCTTTATAGTACTCGATAATGATCCAATCAACAATAACCTGCGAAGCCAAGTTCGTACTTTTTCAGTCGTTTATGCTTTTGTCTTTGAGCCGACTGAAAACAGAGTACTTTTATTGGTGTTTTTCATATAGCCATTTTATTTGAGGGTCTAAAAAGTCCCCCCCTTTTTTTTGCAAATTCATGCCCGTAGGCTACATGAAAGTTTGACACACGAAGGTTGTCAAATCAAAAGATGCTATCTTAAACGTTTTTCTTGGGTGTCTACTAGTAGTAGATTTTCAGATACTGAGCGTTCCATGGGCGAGGTATGTTTTTTCCCCCTGGTATTACCATCTGGTAGGCCCCATGTCCGACTATGTTGACCACCTGGTAAGGCCCTTCCCATTTATCACCCAAAGTTCGAGCAGCTCTATCTTTGGTATTTGGCATTACCCTGTTAGGATTATGCTCAATAGCAAGAGTGTAATGTTGTAATTAACAATCTTTTTCATATTAATAAAGTGATTTCTGGTTTAACAAATCGTATAGCATTTATAGTTTAATATTATAATTGTCAAAGTAAATAATCATAAGGTCTAAAGACTATGAGAAAAGAAGAATTGTTCGTACATCTGGATATGTATGTGGTAGACACAATTCTTTAGTTAGTCTTGAATATTGTTCACAACTTAAGTTAAAGGTTGGGCACCTTTATCTTGTTAAAGTTGTAGAATTCTTTTGCTAGCATTTGAGTGGGATCAAATGAGATATGATGAGTCTAAAATCATCGGAGTGTCTTCGAGCAAAAGGACCTAGTACACTGGGTGCATTGAACTGGATCACAATGAAAAGCTTTATCTAGAACCGTCAATAGATAATAGTCTTTTCATTATCAGGACAATCGGAGAGTCTATCTTAATCCTGAGATAAATGATGGACTTATGGTTGCAAGTGATATCATTTGAGTTATCAATGAGTACGATTATATCGCATAGTCTATCCTCGATAGTTTGGTGATATTCATTTGTTAATCGATAGAGGACTTCATTTATAGATATGGACATCGTGGCTCCATTTATTAAATGAGAGTATAATATCATCATATGGATGTTTTGAGGTAATTGGATATTAAATCTCAACGTTGAGTTTTTCGATAGTGTCTATTGAAATCATGGCTTCTGGACAAGTCAAAATATCCAAGTTCAAAACGTGGTTTTATGAGTAAATATGGTAACTTGGAGAGTTATAGGCGGTCTATGAACTCTTGGCGATTACTGATATTAATCACGAGGATACACTATCTCCAATATGATTGTCTAGGGTATGAATGAGGAACATCTTCCTTTTCTATCTTTATTTAAGAGTTCAGTTTTAGCTCTTTAGTGGAATGAGTTAAAATTAATGGATCGGACCTAAGTGAATCATTTGTTGATTGTGATTAGGTTATGTCTATTGAAGCTTAAATTTAGATGGCCCGCCAAGATCCCCAATCCACACGGACTTGCATGGATCACTTGATATATTCTACCGGACCAATTTAAGGGTCCATCTAGAATTGCATTTAATATATTAAGAATATAATTTGCACATTATTTATGTAATGGGCTGCTCAGTTTTATTAATATATTAATGAATGACATGTGGGCTTGTTTCTTTTAGTAAGAATGGGTCTGGTTCACATGGGGGCTTTTTATTTAAAGTCTAATGGATTAAATGAAATAAGAAAATAATATCTTGGCCCATTTATTATAAGTGGGGCGGCAATGTAGTATATTAACCTAATATATTATTTTGATTCATTGTTTTAATTAAATAAGAATTAATTAATTTATTAATTAATTGTTTAATTAAGAAACAAATCTTTTATGATCAGGAAATATATTTCCTAGAGTAAAAGTAAAAGACTTGTTTGATAAGGAAATAAATAATTAATTTTATTTATTTAATCAAATAAGAAGTCTTTTTATTTAGTCAAATAAAAGAATAAAAGATTTATGAATTGAATTAGGGTTTGAAGTCTTAAACTAGATAGGAATTAGGGTGCAACACAAACTCTTTTTGACTATGTGTATTGCGGCAACCCTAGTCCCTTTAGTGAGAAAGAATTCGGCCACCCTAAAATAAAGAAGGAAAGAAAATTTGGTCACCTATATATTCACTCTTATAGATTTCGGCCAACCTAATGCTTTGTGCTTGAGAGATTCTATTTTCTTCTTCTTCTCAATTCATAGAGAGTTATTTTTATTCTACTAAAAACATAAGAGAGTGATAGATTATTCTTTGATGGTATACTATTTGCTTATTCATCAATAAGTTTGTGTATACAACATCGATCTAGGTTCACACGAGTTTCGATCATTAGATTGAGAACTCAAAAGTGACCGGAATAATCTTAGTATTCTTTTGATTGTTTTTGTGACTAACAAAGAAAAGAAAAGTTTGTTTGTCCATTCACAGGTTTGCAATTCAAAGAAAAGGGAGACCACGCTCCTAGGTGATTCACGTTCGTGCTAGGATTGAAAATCTTGCGGATTACCATCAACGTTGAAACTAAATATAGCACAGTGTGTATAAAACTATCTAGAGGGGGGGTGAATAGATTTTACGCTTTTTACCCAATTTTTCGTGTTAGTCAAAATTACGAATTTACCCTCAAGATAATATAAACAAGCAAGTGTAATATGGTGCGGAAATTAAATCAACACTTGATTTTTACGTGGAAACCCTCACGGGAAAAACCACGGGCTATGTAAGTAAGCCACACTCGAACCTCGAATCCACTAAATGTGCAAACGATACCTAATCCCGAAAGTAATCACACACCTACCTAATCCCGGTATGAGTGAACCTAGTCCAATTTGCTTGCGATCTAAGCAACCTAATCCCGATTGCTACACACAAGACTTACCTTCTCTAGAAGAGAATACAACCCTAAGTGAATATATGTGAATATCCAAAATGCAACATAGAGCAAGGGAAACCCTATATGCTTATCTAAGATGATTAATATGCAATTAAGAACAATCCTAGATATCAAAACTAAATGACATGTCAATTAGTTTAGCTAATCAATATTAAGCACAAAACCTAATATGCTAGCACAATACAACTTCTCAAACATACATCATACTAATCTCAATCTTGTATTCAACAAATATAAAATCACATACAAGTAATTAAATTGAGATTGCTAGATAAGAGAAACACAAAATATGTAAGATATTAGTGAAAAGCTTACCAAGCAAAGTATGATGAAGAATCCATGCTAGATGACATCTAGATGATCTAAGATGATGCTAGATGATGATTGATGATCATGTAAATGTGTTTGAGTGATTAAAAATGAGTTCTTTGTGTATTTTTCTTCTCTTGAAAAATATCCTAAGTATGAAGCATGAATAAGAACTCTTGTTGGTGACCTAAAATCAAGTTAGCATATATATATATATATATATAGGCCATAAGTGAAGTGAGGTCGTTTTGAAAACGCGCCAGAAAAGTGCTTTGTGCGCTGGTGGACCTGGTGGACCTGCGCTGGACGACAGGCGCAGGACCAGCGCACAAGCACATTTTTGCTTGAGCGCTAGACGTCAGGCGCTCACACCAGCGCCAGTCCAGTGGCGCCATACTGGGCGATTGGCACTGGTGGCCTTGCGCTGGTCCACACCAGCGCACGACCAGCGGCACGCCACTGGGCGTTTTGCGCCGGTGAGCGGCGCTGGACGACCGGCGCTGGAGGACAAGTGCACAGCCCACAATTTTGTACCCCACAATCAATCATGCAAGGGGTACAAAGTTAAACTAAGATGCATCCTAAAAGCCTAAATGCTATGAAGTTATAAACACAAGATGCAATCATAATAACAAGCAAGAAGAGATGTAAATAGGAATTGATGCACAACAAAAAGAAACACAACATACAAAGATTAAACATATGCATGAGTTGTGAGTGTGTGCAACTATCTCTTCAAGACAAGTAAGCACTTAGAGTATTACCTTTGGTGCTTGTCAATGATGAGGTCTTCAAAGGGCCTAATGCAATAACAACAACATCTAAACTACCCTTACAAAGAATCCCCACTTATGGTTTGATCACGAAATAAGCCAATTAAAAACAACGGGAATCCTTACAATCTCCCCCTTTGGCTATTTCGTGACAAAACCATCACTCACATTGATTCCTCACAAAAAAAAAAAAAAATAGAAACTACGGGATTATAATGATATTCTACATTACAAAGAGATAAGAGAATGCAACTTGAAGTCTTCAATCCTCTTGTAGAATAATCGATCCCTGAAAAGAGTTTCTAACATTTCCAATGCAAGAAAATTGTGAGATTAATCATGTGAGAACAATACCAAGCATTTGCATTTTTAGAATTTAGGCACAACATTACCAAATGTATGCAATGTATGATAAATGCAATGCTCCCCCTCAAAGGGTTACTCCCCCTCAATGTATGTTCTCCCCAAAATGCACAATAGCTTCTATATTTTGCAACTCCCCTTACCATATCCTACTCCCCCTTTTTGTCATGATATAGGCAAAGGAGTAGTCCCCAACCGGGTCACTCATAGCAACGAGAGATAGAAGCATGCAAGATTTGCATATACATATAAGTCACTTTATGCACTTCAATTAATTTTGAGAGAAACAAGGAGATTTATTTGAGAAAATGTGTGAATCCAACATGCTTTGCATACAAGACATATAGCATTCAAGTCCAAAATACAATGGTATTTGGCAAAGCAAATGACAAAGGTTTCTAAAAAGAATTCAAACCAATTTCACCAATGTCATGGGAAAAGCAAGGATATAGAGATTATTGATTTCAATTTAAGAGTAACTATATCCAACTTTATAAGCGAAACATGGCATGAGCGACTTTGCACCCTATTTGATTTTTCCGGATAAGATATCCGTATGATAGTAACCATGTTCAACTAATAAAGAAAGAGAGACATTTGGAATGTAAATTCCTTTGAACGGATACAAGATCCTTTATTCATTTTGAGTCTCATTAGCTTTCACACAAGTTTTGCATTTTTAAGAATATGCAATCATCAATTCATGCTTTTCATGAGAGCATGTTATATGAATTTCATGCTTTTTCATTTAGCATTAGCATGTTATTCAAGAAACATCATGTCATGGAGATAACTATAGGTCATTCACATCATACTTCCTATGTAAATCTCCTAGTCCAAAAATGCATGTTTGAACATAAATATGACATGGATTGTAAACAAGCAAGGTTCACACTTATAGAATAGAAAACATATATACATATGTACAACCAAGCTTACTCAAGTAATCAAAAGAAGAGGCATAAGTTATTTCAAATTTTTTACAAGTTACAAGAATGCAAAATAGCTCTCTTTGCTTGAGTTCCCCATATGGGGTCAATCATAAAACATCACTCCACAAGACATATCCCAATAGATCTACTAAGAGTTTTGAATCGAGTAGCATCTAAGAGTTTAGTAAATAGGTCCGCAAGTTGATCATTAGTACCTACATGTTCAAGTACTATGCATTTATTTTCAACAAGCTCTCTAATGAAGTGATGGCGGATGTCAATATGCTTAGTTCTAGAATGTTGAACCGGATTCTTGGAAATATTAATAGCACTCACGTTATCACAAAAGAGAGTGAGAGTACCTTGGTTGAATCCGTAGTCTACTAGCATTTGCTTCATCCATATAAGTTGAGTGCATCCACTCCCCGCGGCTATGTACTCGGCCTCGGCCGTGGACAAGGAAATCGAGTTTTGCTTCTTGCAAAACCAAGACACCAAGTTGTTGCCTAGAAAGAAGCAACCGCCCGATGTGCTATTCCTATCATCACAATTTCCTGCCCAATCCGCATCACTATATCCTACAAGACTAGGATTAGTGTCAAATGAGTACCAAATCCCATAATTAGAAGTCCCATTCACAAATTGAATGACTCTCTTAACCGAAGAGAGATGGGACTCCTTGGGATCGGATTGGTACCTAGCACAAACTCCTATACTAAATGATATATCGGGCCTACTTGCGGTCAAATAGAGCAAGCTCCCTATCATGCCACGATATAAGGTTTGGTCCACACTTTTACCGCTAGCATCCTTGCTTAGCTTCAAAGTGGTGCTCATAGGAGTATCACAATGTTTGGCTTTTTCAAGACCAAACTTCTTCACTAGGTTTTTGGCATATTTGGCTTGGGATATGAAAATCCCATCATCTAGTTGCCTAATTTGCAAACCTAGGAAGTAACTAAGCTCACCAACAAGACTCATCTCAAATTCATGAGACATGACATCAACAAATTGTTGGACTTTGGTGTTGTTGGTAGAGCCAAAAACTATATCATCAACATATATTTGAGCTATGAAAAGCTCATCATTGTCTCTCTTGATGAATAGTGTCTTGTCAACACTACCTCTTGTGTAGTTGTTGTCAACAAGAAATTGAGTGAGGCGCTCATACCAAGCCCTCGGTGCTTGTTTCAACCCATAAAGTGCCTTCTTGAGGCGATAAACATGATTGGGGTGGTGTGCATCCACAAACCCCTTAGGTTGTTCAACAAACACTTCCTCTTGCAAGAAGCCATTGAGGAAGGCACTCTTGACGTCCATTTGGTGCAATTTGAACTTGTGCACACAAGAGATGGACAAGAGAAGCCTAATGGACTCTAAGCGGGCAACGGGAGCAAAAGTCTCCTCAAAGTCGATACCCTCAATTTGAGAGTACCCTTGTGCTACAAGTCTAGCCTTGTTCCGCACTATGTTGCCATCCTCATCGGATTTGTTCCTAAATATCCATTTGGTGCCTATGACATTAGTGGTCTTAGGCCTAGGAACTAGAGTCCAAACCTCATTCCTTTCGAATTGGTTTAGCTCTTCTTGCATGGCAAGAACCCAAAATTCATCATTTAAGGCTTCTTCAACCTTTTTGGGTTCAATTTGAGAGGTGTAGCAAGTATAGCTAATAAGATTAGCAAGTTGACGTCTAGTCCTAACACCTTCATTTACCTCTCCAATGATATCTTCTTTATCATGGAGTTTCCTAACCCATGGAGCGGGTTCTTTAGAGTCCAAGAGAGGAACTCTATCAATAGGTTGTGTGTCATTATTGTTGACATTAGATGTCCCAACATTAGGTGACACCACAACCTCCTCCAAAGGAGAACCATCACTAAAAATAACCTCCTCCTCATGATCATTAGACTTGAGCCTAGTATCATCAAATACGACATTGGATGATTCCATAACACTTAGAGTCTTTAAATTGAAAACTCTATAGGCTCTACTATTTAAGGCATAGCCAATAAAAATACCCTCATCACTCTTAGCATCGAATTTGCCTAGTTGATCACGGTCATTCAAAATGTAGCATTTGCTTCCAAAAGTGTGGAAGTAGCTAACATTTGGCCTCTTGCCTTTCCATAACTCATAGGAGGTGTTTCTAGTACCGGGCCTTAGGAACACTCTATTTCCTATATAGCAAGCCGTATTGATGGCTTCGGCCCATAGGTTCCTAGGGACATTGTTGCTAAGCAACATCACACGGGCCATCTCTTGAAGGACCCTATTTTTCCTCTCAACAACTCCATTTTGTTGAGGTGTCCTAGGAGCAGAAAACTCATGGGAGATGCCTAAACCATTACAAAAGGTTTCAAAGGTGGCATTCTCAAATTCCCTCCCATGGTCACTTCTAATCCGTTTTATGCTTTTAATATTAGAGTTCATTTCATTTTGAATTTTATTACAAAGCATTTTAAACTTATCAAAAGTTTCGGATTTTTCTCTAAGAAAATATGTCCATGTGAACCTAGAGAAATCATCAACACAAACAAAAATGTATCTCTTTCCACCCAAACTTTCAGGTTTGCATGGGACCCATTAGGTCCATGTGGAGAAGCTCAAGAGGCTCCTTGGTGGTGAGATACTTACCCTTTTTGTGCATGCTTTTAGTTTGCTTTCCTTGTTGGCAAGGTCCACAAATACCATTGGCTTTCTTCCCAAGCTTAGGGAGGCCACGCACACAATTGAACTTTCCAAGGGTCCGTAGATCCCTAAAGTTCATGTGGCCAAGTCTTTCATGCCACAACTCAATTTGCTCATCCATGGACACATGATTAGATACAATACTAGCTTCAAGACAATAACAATTGTCGCTAGATCTCATGCCCTTCAACAAGGTTTGTCCATCGGGTTTAAGGATAGAGCAATAATCTTTAGAAAACAAGACGGAATATCCTTCATCACTAAGATGTGAAATGCTTATTAAATTGGCTTTCAAGCCATCAACATATAAAGCATTGGATAAGGAGGGTAATCCGGGAACGGAAATGGTTCCTTTCCCTACAACATTTCTTTTGGATCCATCACCAAAAGTGACATTTCCACCTTCCTCCATAACAAGAGTCTCGAAGAAACTCTTGTTTCCCGTCATGTGCCTAGAGCACCCACTATCCAGATACCAAAAATTAGAAGAATTTGCCTTCAAGGCTATTTGTGCAACATGGCAAACATTTTCATTCTTTCTAATCCACTTAGCAACAATTTTAGCTTTCTTAGTGGTCTTTGGTACATGTGCTCTACTATTTCTAGGATCTTGCAATTGCATTCCTAGAAACATGCATCTTGGCTCTATTCTTTCTCTTTTCAATCATGCTTTGTTTTCTACACATTTTAATATAATTGAAAGCAATTTGGTCTAATATGACCATCACAACCACAAAAGTGACAAATAGGGATGAAAAAAGGAATCATACCTCGTCTTTGTGCACGTATGGGAGCTCGTCCATGTCTTTATAGATAAGTGGGTTCAATCCATCTTCGTTGTTGAACCGGTCTAGGTTGCTTCCAAGCTTGAGGTTGCATGATTGGTCTCTTTCCTTTGTGAGCCAATTTGGGAGGAGTGTTGGCTTGAGGGACCCTAGGGGGTTGAGCTTGAGATTTCCTTCTTGGCCCCATTTTCACTTGTGCATTAGAACATTGTCCTACTTCTAACTTCTTCCTAGGAGGTTGCACAAATGAAGTTTCTTCGTTCTTCAAGCTCTTGACAAACACTGTCTTGTTAGAGGTTGAGACTTTCTTGCCATCTTCATACCCAAGACCTCTCTTGTCACTTGGACTCTTTCCAACACCAAGTAAATGATCAAGCTTCTTGGTGCTAGAATCTATCCTAGCCAAGGACCCTTTAACTTCAACAAGTTCCCTCTTCAAGCCTTCTTCACTTCTCTTGGATAAGTCTAACTCCTCAATTAACTTATCCTCTCTCCTCTTCAATCTTTCCACTTGTTCACTTAAGTGGTCATTGTGAGCCGAAAGTTCAAGGTTCTCTTCTCTCAACCTCTCAATCTTTCTTGTGCTTTTAATTGCTAAATCATTGAACTCGGCATGGTATTTAGCAAGCACCTTTTGCTCCACAAATTTCTTTTTGGAACTAGAAGAGGAGTCACTTTCTTCTTCACTAGAGTCAATTTCCTCTTGACTCAATTCCTCCTTTTCACTAGCACTTTTGCTCTTGTGAGATGAGGCAAAAGCTAGGAAGTTAGCCATGAGCTCTTCTTCACTTGAAGACTCATCTTCCTCATTGGAGTCATCACTACTCCCACTCCAAGTGGCGGCCATGCACTTTACCCTTCTTCCTTTCATTGTGATTAGCACATTCGAGGGCAAAGTGACCAATCCCACCACATTCAAAGCATCGGACCCCTTTCCTTTCGGTCCTCTCTTGTCTAGGCTCAAACTTCTTGAAGGAACTCTTTTTCTTCAAATCTTGTCCTCTTGACCCAAATCCCTTCTTCTTCTTGAACCCCATAACCTTGTTAAACCTTTTCACAAATAAGGCAAGGTCTTCATCCGATTCATGCTTTGCCTCCTTTGCATCCTTAGATGCTTTCAAAGCTATTCCTTTAGACTTCTTAGGAGGAGTAGTGGTGCTAGGAGCCTTCCTAGACTCATATGCAAGGAGACGTCCAATCACCTCACTTGGCTTCATATCCATGTAGCCACTATTTTCTTCTATGGCCGTCACCTTTGATTCAAACCTATCGGGGAGAGATCTCATTATTTTTTGCTTGACTATCCTATCCGAATACGGGTCTCCGAGTTGATGGCTTTGATTTACGATGTCCATCAATTTGATTTCGAAGTCATTGAAGCATTCATCCTCTCCCATCCTAAGTAACTCAAATTGAGTTTGGAGGACTTGAAGCTTGGACTCCTTCACCACCTCGGTTCCCTCATGTGCAACTTGAAGGATGTCCCATGCCACTTTGGCAATCTGAGTATTCTGAATAAGCTTGTACTGATTCTCATCCATTGCACACATAATGGCATGCATCGCCTTCCTATTCCACTTTGAAGCCTCAAACTCTTGCGCGTTCCATTACGCCTTAGGCTTCAAAACATCTTGTCCTCCACCCGCAGGAGTCATCATAGGGAGATCATATCCGTCTTCCACCGCCATCCATGCACGGTCATGAATTTGGCATATGTAGGATTCCATCTTCCCTTTCCATTGGGAATAGTTCAATCCGGTAAGAAGTGGAGGCCTTGTGCTAGAAGCTCCTTCGTGGCCACCACCATTTCCACCGTTTCCACTCATAGTGTTTATGAATAAATGAAATGAATGCAAATGTATGAATGATCAAAAATCACACAAAATGCAAAACACACCAAAATAAGCAAGGATCACCTATGTATGTCTAGGAACCCGCTCTGATACCAATTGAAACTAAATATAGCACGGTGTGTATAAAACTATCTAGAGGGGGGGTGAATAGATTTTACGCTTTTTACCCAATTTTTCATGTTAGTCAAAATTACGAATTTACCCTCAAGATAATATAAACAAGCAAGTGTAATATGGTGCGGAAATTAAATCAACACTTGATTTTTACGTGGAAACCCTCACGGGAAAAACCACGGGCTATGTAAGTAAGCCACACTCGAACCTCAAATCCACTAAATGTGCAAACGATTACAACCTAATCCCGGAAGTAATCACACACCTACCTAATCCCGGTATGAGTGAACCTAGTCTAATTTGCTTGCGATCTAAGCAACCTAATCCCGATTGCTACACACAAGACTTACCTTCTCTAGAAGAGAATACAACCCTAAGTGAATATATGTGAATATCCAAAATGCAACATAGAGCAAGGAAACCCTATATGCTTATCTAAGATGATTAATATGCAATTAAGAACAATCCTAGATATCAAAACTAAATGACATGTCAATTAGTTTAGCTAATCAATATTAAGCACAAAACCTAATATGCTAGCACAATACAACTTCTCAAACATACATCATACTAATCTCAATCTTGTATTCAACAAATATAAAATCACATACAAGTAATTAAATTGAGATTGCTAGATAAGAGAAACACAAAATATGTAAGATATTAGTGAAAAGCTTACCAAGCAAAGTATGATGAAGAATCCATGCTAGATGACATCTAGATGATCTAAGATGATGCTAGATGATGATTGATGATCATGGAAATGTGTTTGAGTGATTAAAAATGAGTTCTTTGTGTATTTTTCTTCTCTTGAAAAATATCCTAAGTATGAAGCATGAATAAGAACTCTTGTTGGTGACCTAAAATCAAGTTAGCATATATATAGAGGCCATAAGTGAAGTGAGGTCGTTTTGAAAACGCGCCAGAAAATTGCTCTGTGCGCTGGTGGACCTGCGCTGGACGACAGGCGTAGGACCAGCGCACAAGCACATTTTTGCTTCAGCGCTAGACGTCAGGCGCTCACACCAGCGCCAGTCCAGTGGCGCCATACTGGGCGATTGGCATTGGTGGCCTTGCGCTGGTCCACACCAGCGCACGACCAGCGGCACGCCACTGGGCGTTTTGCGCCGGTGAGCAGCGCTGGACGACCGGCGCACAGCCCACAATTTTGTACCCCACAATCAATCATGCAAGGGGTACAAAGTTAAACTAAGATGCATCCTAAAAGCCTAAATGCTATGAAGTTATAAACACAAGATGCAATCATAATAACAAGCAAGAAGAGATGTAAATAGGCATTGATGCACAACAAAAAGAAACACAACATACAAAGATTAAACATATGCATGAGTTATGAGTGTGTGCAACTATCTCTTCAAGACAAGTAAGCACTTAGAGTATTACCTTTGGTGCTTGTCAATGATGAGGTCTTCAAAGGGCCTAATGCAATAACAACAACATCTAAACTACCCTTACAAAGAATCCCCACTTATGGTTTGATCACGAAATAAGCCAATTAAAAACAACGGGAATCCTTACAAACGTAAGTCAATCGGATCACGCGACAAAAGGTATTATTCTTTTGTTAGATAATATATATGTTTAATTGATTAAAGGTTTAAGGTTCATAAAAGGGAAAAATTTTAAAAGTCACTAAATCTATTTTTTAGTCTCGCTTCCGCTACGTGTACTACGGTATTTTTCCCTACAATTTGGTATCAGAGCCTAGGTTGAACCCTTTTAATTAATTAACGTATATATACGTGGATCTATTTCTTTTTGTTGTGATTATGCATGTTTAGAAAGAGACGGCACTCTAGGTATTCGCATATATAATTACATGTGATGTATGGATTTATATATGTTTTATGTGGATTGTTGTTGCTCAATTTTGGTCCTAGATTTTCAATGTATTTATGTTATGGAATTGTAACAAGAAGGGTGGTCTATCATCGCCATAATTTCTTCTTGGTAGTTGCTAGGTTTTATTTTTTTTAATATAGGTGTAGTATTTTTTTTAACTACTGCAGTTTTTTTATTTAATTTTTTAGTGCAGTTTTTTTATGTATAAAAGTACTGAAGTGAATAAAAAAAAAAAAAAATTAATACTGCAGTATTTATTATTTTATACTGCCGTAATGTATTTGGGTGTTGAAGATTCGAAGACACGAAGAAAAAGGAAGCAACCGGAACCAAGAACGAGCACCGTGCGCACCCTAGGAGTGGATTGGGCTGCGCATGGCAAGCCCAAACTTGGTGGGCTGTGCAAGGCAGCCCTGGGAGTCTTCATGGGCTGCGCACATCAGCCCCTTTGTGGGGTTGTGGGTTGTGCACGCCCATGGGGTTGGGCCGAAGGATGAGCGTATGGTTGATGGGCCACTTGAAGATCTTGTATTCCTAAACAATTGTAATTTACTTGTTTTTCTAGGATGGGCCAAAATTGTTGCTATTTAATTTATGCTTAAATATTACAATATTTGTTATTGTATGATAACATGACATATAGAATAGGAGTGCCACTCATATATCTCTTTTGGTATGAACATGCATTGAATGATTTAGGTATCTAAATTGGCATCTAGATAACTTGGTAAATCATTCTATGGGATTTAATCACACGCCTTAAATAATTGAGTGGGAGAAGGTGTTTTTGTAACACCTATGGCCTCCAAGGTTAGTTGAGCTTAATTATTTATTGGTAATCCCCCCAAGGGGTGTCCATGAATGGAATTTAGCAACATACTTCCTTACAAGGATAGACTAGACAATGGACTCAAACGAGATCTACTCCCCAAGGAGGGATTTTCGTGAGAGAAAATTGAGGGTCGATATCTTGGTAACACACTCAATGTAATTTTATTGATATCCTCCCAAGAGTTCTTGTCAGTAAAATTGCAAGGCTAAAATTGAAAACGCTGGTTGTTATGTTAACAATTAGGTGGGACCTAGTCTAACTAGTAAATGGTGCGAACTCCCAAAGGAGGCGTAACATTTATGGGTGTTGAATCACCGTTGAATTTTATGATTGAGTTATTTATTTAATTCAAGATAAATATTTAAAAGTGCTTTATCATGATTATTTACTTATATATGTTTTGTTTTATTCAGAAATCATGACCCCATCACTTATAAACATCCTGAAAGACAACACTTTAACTGGAGATAATTATGTCACATGGAAAAGGAAAATTGGGTTGTTGCTGCAAAGTGAAAAACATAAATTTGTTCTAACTACTCCTAAACCACCTGCTCCTAATAATGAATCTAGCATAATGTATAGAGATGAGTATGAGCAGTGGAAGACTTCAGATGATATGGCAAAATGTTACATTATGGCCACTATCTCCGACGTGTTGCAACAACAGCATGAAGGAATGGAGTCCGCTGCTGATATAATGATGTCTCTAGAGGAGATGTTTGTTATGAAGTCCAGGACGACTAAGAGAGAGGCAGTGAATGCTTTTATGAATCTTAGGATGAAACCTGGACAGGCTGTGAAGGATCACATGATGAAAGTCATAGCGCATCTCAACATTGCTGAACTGCATGGCGCTGAGATAGATGGTAAGACAAAGATTGATATGGTAGTCAATTCATTGTCAGATTCCTTTGATCAGTTCAAATTGGACTACACTTTGAACAAAAAGGAATACACCTTACAAGGCCTGATGCAAGATGTTCAAAGTGCGGAAAAGATCCTTGTGAAAGGCAAAGGTCAAGAGATTCATATGGTTGGTAAAGTTGATACTGTTAAAGCCCGTCAAAATGTCAAGAAACAACAGAAGAAAAAGCAACTTGGGCCTACCAAGAAGGAGACCAAGAAAGTAACCAAGATCAAAGGGAAATGCTTCCTTTGTGGTGAAAAGGGACATTGGAAGAGAAATTGCCCAAAGTCCCAGAAGGAAGAAGGTAATGTGAATTATCTTGAAACATGTTTTTTGGCTGATTCTACAGATTCTTGGATCATAGACTCTGGAGCCACTAATCATGTTTGTTATTCCTTGCAGGGGTTCCAAGAAAGGAGAAGGCTGAGTAAGAATGAAATCAATTTGCGCTTAGGCAACGGAACGTTAGTGTCTGCAAGTGCAGTGGGAGATATTAGAGTTTATTTGGATTCTAGAAGGCATTTAGATTTAATAGACGTTTATTATGTACCTCAATTCAAGAGGAATTTAATTTCAGTTTCTTGTTTAAATAAATTTGGATATTCAGTTACTTTTAATAAAGTTTTTATTATTAGTAAGAATGACAAAATTATTTGCCAAGGTACATTGGAAAACGGTCTATACTTTTTGCATAGAAATATCTCTCACTCGTTAGACACAGAAATAACGGAACCTAATCATAAAAGAGTAAAATTATCAACAGATGAAACCTACCTTTGGCATTTACGCTTAGGTCATATTAACCTTAATAGGATTAAAAGATTGGTATGTGACGGACCTTTGAGTGACTTAAAGGTTGATGATCTACCAACTTGTGAATCTTGTTTGGAAGGTAAAATGACCAAAAGGACGTTCTCTGCCAAAGATGCAAGAGCCACTGAATGTTTAGGATTGATACACACTGATGTATGTGGACCTATGAGCATTCAAGCTAGAGGTGGATATGAGTACTTCATCACCTTCACAGATGATTACTCGAGATTTGGTTATGTGTATCTCATGCGACATAAGTCGGATGCTTTTGACATGTTCAAAGCATTCAAAGCTGAAGTGGAAAATCAGCTTGAGAAACACATAAAAATCTTGAGATCTGATCGTGGTGGAGAATATCTATCTGGTGAGTTTCAGCAATATCTTATTGATAATGGGATAGTTTCTCAGTTTTCTACACCAGGTACACCTCAACAGAATGGGGTAGCAAAAAGGAGAAATAGAACTCTTTTGGATATGGTTAGGTCTATGTTGAGTTATTCAACGCTTCCTATTTCTTTTTGGGGATATGCTTTACAAACTGCTATATACATTCTAAACGATGTACCATCTAAGTTTGTTCCTAAAACACCGCATGAGTTGTGGACTGGGCGCAAGCCTAGTTTACAATACTTAAGGATATTTGGTTGTCCTGCGCATGTGTTAAAAGGAAAGATAGAAAAGATGGAGTCTCGTTCAGAAACATGTATATTTGTAGGGTATCCAAAAGAAACTAAAGGATATTATTTCTATAGTCCTTCAGATCTTAAAGTATTTGTTTCGACAAATGCTAAATTTCTAGAAAAGGACTATATGAATGATTTTGTGCCTAGAAGTAGAATTGTCCTGAATGAGATGTCAGGAGATACAATTCCACGAGAGGTTACACAACCTAACCCAATTGTAAGTTCCGATCCAACACAAGATCAACAACCTACCATTCCTCGTCGTAGTGGGAGGGTTAGAACACAACCCGAAAGATACATCGGTCTAGGAGAATCAGTAGAGAATCTCCCAGACGACGATAATCCCAATACGTACAAGGAAGCTATGGAGGATGTTGATAGTCGCCATTGGCAAAAGGCAATGCAATCTGAAATTGAATCTATATTCGATAACAAAGTCTGGTCCCTTGTAGACTTGCCTAAAGAGATAAAACCCATTGGGTGCAAGTGGGTATACAAGAGGAAAAGAGGTATGGATGGAAAGGTGGAAACCTTTAAAGCTAGATTGGTAGCTAAAGGGTATACATAGAAAGAAGGTATCGATTACGAGGAAACCTTCTCTCCTGTGGCCATGCTTAAATCCATTAGGATACTCTTATCCATTACAGCATCTTTAGATCTAGAGATTTGGCAATTGGACGTCAAGACAGCTTTCCTTAATGGAAGTCTTGACGAAAGCATCTATATGATGCAACTAGAGGGATTCATTGAAAAGGGCCAAATGGAAAAGGTATGCAAGTTGCAGAAATCCATATATGGATTAAAGCAAGCATCCAGATCCTGGAACATAAGGTTTGATCAAGCTGTCAAAGGTTTTGGATTTATTCAGAATCCTGACGAACCTTGTGTATACAAAAGGATTAAGGGCGACAAATTGGTTTTCCTGATTCTTTATGTTGATAATATACTACTCATTGGAAACGATGTAGGTGTATTGACATCAGTAAAAGAATGGTTAGCAAAACAATTTGATATGAAGGACTTAGGAGAAGCAAGTTTTATTCTAGGTATCCAAGTAATAAGGGATAGAGAGAATAGAACGATTGCATTATCCCAAGCTTCATACATAGATAAGATCTTGTCTAGGTTTTCCATGCAGGATTCCAAGAAAGGTATGTTACCTTTCAGACATGGAATCAAGCTTTCTAGGGAACAAGTTCCTAAGAATGAGCATGAAGAGCAATTTATGAGTAGAGTTCCATATGCCTCGGCAGTTGGAAGTCTCATGTATGCAATGCTCTGTACTAGACCAGATATTTGTTTTACTGTTGGCATAGTTAGCAGGTTTCAATCGAAACCTGGTCCTGATCACTGGACGGCAGTCAAGCATATTTTCAAGTATCTTAAGAGAACGAGAGATAATATGCTTGTATACTCTGGAGGGGATTTGGTTCCCGTTGGGTATACAGATTCTGATTTCCAATCAGATTTTGACTCCAGAAAATCCACATCAGGGGCTGTGTTTACTATTAGAGGAGGAGCAGTTATATGGAGGAGTATCAAGTAATCTTGTATTGCTGATTCCACCATGGAAGCTGAGTATGTTGCTGCATGCGAGGCTGCCAAAGAGGCTGTTTGGCTCCGCCAATTCTTGATTGACTTGGAAGTGGTTCCTAGTGCGAATAAGTAGATCACTGTCTACTGTGACAACAGTGGAGCAGTGACTAATTCGAAAGAACCAAGAAGTCACAAGAGAGATAAACACATTGAAAGAAAGTATCATCTTTTAAGGGAGATTGTTCAAAGAGGTGACGTGACGATTACCAAAATCGCGTCAGCAGAAAATCTAGCGGATCCCTTCACAAAGGCTCTACCTCAGAAGAGTTTCGATGGGCATCTAGAGAACATGGGCTTGAGAGATATGACACATTTGCTATAGTGCAAGTGGGAGATTGTTAGGATTATGCTCAATAGCAAGAGTGTAATGTTGTAATTAACAATCTTTTTCATATTAATAAAGTGATTTCTGGTTTAACAAATCGTATAGCATTTATAGTTTAATATTATAATTGTCAAAGTAAATAATCATAAGGTCTAAAGACTATGAGAAAAGAAGAATTGTTCGTACATCTGGATATGTATGTGGTAGACACAATTCTTTAGTTAGTCTTGAATATTGTTCACAACTTAAGTTAAAGGTTGGGCACCTTTATCTTGTTAAAGTTGTAGAATTCTTTTGCTAGCATTTGAGTGGGATCAAATGAGATATGATGAGTCTAAAATCATCGGAGTGTCTTCGAGCAAAAGGATCTAGTGCACTGGGTGCATTGAACTGGATCACAATGAAAAGCTTTATCTAGAACCGTCAATAGATAATAGTCTTTTCATTATCAGGACAATCGGAGAGTCTATCTTAATCCTGAGATAAATGATGGACTTATGGTTGCAAGTGATATCATTTGAGTTATCAATGAGTACGATTATATCGCATAGTCTATCCTCGATAGTTTGGTGATATTCATTTGTTAATCGATAGAGGACTTCATTTATAGATATGGACATCGTGGCTCCATTTATTAAATGAGAGTATAATATCATCATATGGATGTTTTGAGGTAATTGGATATTAAATCTCAACGTTGAGTTTTTCGATAGTGTCTATTGAAATCATGGCTTCTGGACAAGTCAAAATATCCAAGTTCAAAACGTGGTCATATGAGTAAATATGGTAACTTGGAGAGTTATAGGCGGTCTATGAACTCTTGGCGATTACTGATATTAATCACGAGGATACACTATCACCAATATGATTGTCTAGGGTATGAATGAGGAACATCTTCCTTTTCTATCTTTATTTAAGAGTTCAGTTTTAGCTCTTTAGTGGAATGAGTTAAAATTAATGGATCGGACCTAAGTGAATCATTTGTTGATTGTGATTAGGTTATATCTATTGAAGCTTAAATTTATATGGCCCGCCAAGATCCCCAATCCACACGGACTTGCATGGATCACTTGATATATTCTACCGGACCAATTTAAGGGTCCATCTAGAATTGCATTTAATATATTAAGAATATAATTTGCACATTATTTATGTAATGGGCTGCTCAGTTATATTAATATATTAATGAATGACATGTGGGCTTGTTTCTTTTAGTAAGAATGGGTCTGGTTCACATGTGGGCTTTTTATTTAAAGTCCATTGGATTAAATGAAATAAGAAAATAATATCTTGGCCCATTTATTATAAGTGGGGCGGCAATGTGGTTTATTAACCATATATATTATTTTGTTTCATTGTTTTAATTAAATAAGAATTAATTAATTTATTAATTAATTGTTTAATTAAGAAACTGTAAGGTTCACTATTTGTATTGGCTTGATTCCATTGCAAAACACTCTATGATTGTATTAGTTGTTGCTTAGGACATTATTTGAAGAAAGGAAGCTCAAAGAGTGAAGAGCAACATCTCGTGCAAAAGTCGTCTTCAAGAGGTGAAAATCGTCAAAGGTAAAACTTGACTTCCACCCTCTTGCAAGGCGTTAGCGCACACACACACAATTCATACATGTGTGTCCCTGCATTGTGGTTCAAACATTTGGTATAACACATTCACACACTTCATAGCATGCTCATGCATTGATCTTGTATTGACAAACATTGTGAAATTGCATGCTTTGTGACTATCTCTTTGATATGGCATGTTTGTGTGAATATGTGTTTATTTGTTTTCGTATTTTGTGTTTAGGACTTGAACATGTTCTTGTTTAATGCCTTATTGAGTTCCGGTCGTTTCGGTTACTCATACATAAGGTTTCGAGTCCAAACAAGTTGACTATGCTACTTTTCGTTCTCATTTGTTGTGTTGTCTTAATCGTCGGATTCCGAGATGATTTCTCAACCATTTTTCAAAGTTGAGTAGTCGTAGTCGTGCGTGAGGGAGTCACGGTTCGTAATCCGAAAACGGATTCAAAATCGGAGGTCGGATGCTTAAGATATGGGCCGACGAACCGAGGGAGCGCGCGAGAGGAGTGTGAATCACGTGTGGCCACTTGGCCAGCCCGTGTGGGAGGCCGTGGGCCCCACGGGCAAGGGACCCCTCTGCTCCCGTGGGCCCCACGCGCCCCCCATGGGGTGCTGACGTGGCAGCACATGATTCGCTCGTAAATTATTTCCTTTCCCTCCTTTTAAACTAACCTCCTTCCCTCCATCACTTATGCAATTTTTGAAGAACACTTCATTTCCCGCATCAGTTTTTTTCAACAATTTTTGCTTACTTGTTTTGATCATATCTCTCTCATACGAACTCGAAATCATTCGATTCAAAAACCAAAATTGTTGGTCTCGAAGAGAGCTACAAATCCCAAGCATTTCCAGAGGCATTTGACTTCGGCATTTTTCTCAGCTGGTCCATTTCCAGTCCGTGGTCAGTGTATGATTTTCAACTTCTTCTTTTTCAATTTCATCTTTGATCATCTATTGATTCTTTCCATTTGATTGATGAAATTTGTTGAGAAGTATGTTAGATCACATGCTAGGGTTATTTGATCATTTGTTAATTGAGATTTAGCTTTGTGATTAGTCTTGAACATTTATGTGCTAAACTTGATTTATCATGAAATTGATTCTAGAAAATATATGTGTGATGTGCTTCATGTTATTTTCTATGTTTTATTTCATGATCTAAGAACTAGGTTTTTAGTGTGCTAAATTGAATATTGATACCTTTGTTCTTATTGATTTGCATGTCTTGATTTCTAGATAACATTTGTGATTGTGTGTTGAAATCATATTCTAGACTATCATTGAACATGTACATTTTGCTTGATTGATCATCTAGCTTAATTTGATTGTGCTTGCATCATTTGCATCACTTAGATTATTGCCTTGTGAAAGGTTGAAGTCTCTTGCAAAGTGAGTGAAGCTTTGTCTTGAGCAAGAAGTCTTGGCTAGGAAAGTGTTCCGGATAGCCAAGCAAGAAGTCTTGATTAGAGTCGGGAGGACTCGGATAGTCAAGCAAGAAATCTTCCTAGAGACGTGAGCGTCTTGGATAGGAAGTTGCTTTCTAGAGGTGTAGGACACATCTCGGATAGGAAGTAGGCTTGGTAGTTCACTTGCCCGAGGGTAGATTAGGAGGTGATAGCTTGAGCGGATATCATGTGTTGATAGCTTGAGTGTGTAAGTCCTTTTCGTATAGTGGATTGCTTTGCCGGTGGTTGTGGTATCAACCCGTGGATGTTTCCTCTTTGAGGTTTTACCACGTTAAAATCATTGTGTTCAATTTTGCTTTACTTTCTTTTATCTTCCATATATTACATTGTTTGCACATCTTGTAAATTGATTAACTCTTGTCTTAGTGAAATCAATTCATTTGCTAAATCTTATCAAGTGTGCATTTTGCTTTGTAATTTTCCGCATTATTTTTAATTGGAAGAATTTGGAGCCTATACCTATTCACCCCCCCTCTAGGTATATTTACACTATATTGCTTAAGGGAATTTCAGAAACAAATCTTTTCTGATCAGGAAATATATTTCCTAGAGTAAAAGTAAAAGACTTGTTTGATAAGGAAATAAATAAATAATTAATTTTATTTATTTAATCAAATAAGAAGTCTTTTTATTTAGTCAAATAAAAGAATAAAAGATTTATGAATTGAATTAGGGTTTGCAGTCTTAAACTAGATAGGAATTAGGGTGCAACACAAACTCTTTTTGACTATGTGTATTGCGGCAACCCTAGTCCCTTTAGTGAGTAAGAATTCGGCCACCCTAAAAGAAAGAAGGAAAGAAAATTTGGCCACCTATATATTCACTCTTATAGATTTCGGCCAACCTAATGCTTTGTGCTTGAGAGATTCTATTTTCTTCTTCTTCTCAATTCATAGAGAGTTATTTTTATTCTACTAAAAACATAAGAGAGTGATAGATTATTCTTTGATGGTATACTATTTGCTTATTCATCAATAAGTTTGTGTATACAACATCGATCTAGGTTCACACGAGTTTCGATCATTAGATTGAGAACTCAAAAGTGACTGGAATAATCTTAGTATTCTTTTGATTGTTTTTGTGACTAACAAAGAAAAGAAAAGTTTGTTTGTCCATTCACAGGTTTGCAATTCAAAGAAAAGGGAGACCACGCTCCTAAGTCATTCACGTTCGTGCTAGGATTGAAGATCTTGCGGATTACCATCGACTTAAGTCAATCGGATCACGCGACAAAAGGTATTATTCTTTTGTTAGATAATATATATGTTTAATTGATTAAAGGGTTTAAGGTTCATAAAAGGGAAAAATTTTAAAAGTCACTAAATCTATTTTTTAGTCTCGCTTCCACTGCGTGTACTACGGTATTTTTCCCTACATACCCTTCGTAGGACTAGGTCATTGATTTGGAATTGTCTCGGTTTGACTTTGTTATTATAGTGTCGGGCAATACGCTGTTGATAGACGGCCATTCGAATCTGAGCCCTATCTCTTTGTGCTTCCAAATTGTCGAGACCGGAGGTTAAAAAAGCAATATTGTTGTCTTGATTGTAAAATTTGGTCCGAGGTGAAGCCACTTCGGTTTCGATAGGGATGACTGCTTCTGCTCCAAATGCCATTGCAAACGGGGTTTCTCCAGTCGAGGTTCTCGATGTCGTTCTGTACGCCCATAAGATTTCGGGCAACAAATCTACCCAATACCCTTTTCTAACGTCTAGCTTGGCTTTGATGTTGTGTTTGATTATCTTATTTATTGCCTCAACTTGCCCGTTGGTTTGTGGGTATGCTGGGTTAGCGAACAGGTAGTTGATGTTCCATTCGTCACAAAACTTTCGGAAACTAAAGTTGTCGAATTGCATTCCATTGTTTATGACTATGGCATTTGGGACACCAAATTGGTAAATGATCGATTTTCTGATGAAGTCTGTGGTTTTCTCTTCAATTATTCGGACAAGTGCCTTAGCTTCGACCCACTACGTAAAATAATCAACAGCTACGATTGCATATTTTGCCCGAACTTTGGCTGTTGGCATCGGGCCAATTAAGTCAACTCCCCAACGATCGAAAGGATGTGCGGATACCATTGTTCTGAGCCACTCGGGTGGTTGCTTGATATTATCTCTTATCCTCTGACATTTATCACATGTCGCCACCCTCTTTGCGTCATCAAAAAGTGTCGGCCAATAGAATCCTTGTCTCATTACTTTGTGTGCTAAACTATGTTGACCCGTGTGGTTGCCGCATATACCAGCGTGAACTTCGACTAGGATTTTATCCGCTTCCATCGGTCCCACACATCGCTGTAACGCTTTTGAGAAACCTCTTCTATATAATTCATCAGAAATCATTGTGTATCTAGCCGAGCGATACCTGAGTCTTCTAGCCTCAATCTTATCTTTTGGAACTAAACCATTTGTTAGAAAAGACCAGATTGGCATCATCCAATTTGTTCCTGCTGGGCTGATTTCGGAGACTATTAATTGATTGTCGGGGTGGATACTTGGTAATTGCAGATGCGTTACTGAGATCATTTTAGTGATGATTGCGTTAGTGCCAGAGGCTAGTTTGGAGAGTGCATCCGCATGATTGTTTTCGGCCCTAGGGATCTAGGTGATCCGAAAAGTCTTGAAGCGTCTGATGGCTTGTCTTGCTATGGCCAAATAGGCTGCCATTCCTTCTTCCTTAGCTTCATATTCATCATGGATTTGGTTGACAACTAGTTGAGAATCGCTGAACACGTCAATTCGGTCAGCTCCTAAAGCCGTGGCGACTCTCATCCCTGCCAGGAGTGCTTCATATTCGGCCTGATTGTTCGTTGCTTTAAAATCGAACCTGAGGGCGCACTCTATTTGATCATTTTCAGGGGTAGTTACTACCATTCCCGCTCCGCTTCCGTGTGTATTTGACGATCCGTCAACATGGAGTTTCCATGGATAGACGTTTTGTAAATCCCCAGACTCGGCCAATTTCATCTCAATCGTGGGTTCTGGAAATTCTGCTATGAAGTCTGATACAGCTTGTCCCTTGATAGATGATCTAGGTTTATACTCGATATCGAATTCTCCCAGTTCTATGGCCTATTTGGTCAACCGGCTTGAGACTTCTGGTTTCTGTAGGATCTACCGTAATGGACAATTGGTTAAGATTGTGATGGGATGAGCCTGAAAGTACGGTCTTAGTTTTCTAGCAGACACAATCAACGCCAACGCCATCTTTTCCGCCTCAGAATATCTCGTTTGGGGGTCGGTGAGCGCTTGGCGTGTATAGTATACTGGCCTCTGGTTTCCGTCTTCCACTCGGACCAGAACTGAACTAGTGGCCGCTGAGGAAACTGATAGATATAAAAAGAGAGCTTTATTTGGGATTGGTTTTGATAGTAACTGGGTAGTGCCGAGATATATTTTCAGTTGCTGGAAGGCTACTTCACACTCTTTAGTCCACTCTAATGACTTTCCTTTCTTTAGAGCTTTAAAAAAGGGAAAGCATTTGTCGATGGATTTTGATATAAACCTACTGAACGCGGCTAGGCACCCGGTCAGGCGCTGGAACTCTTTCAATTTTTGAGGGGGATTCATTTTTATGATAGCATCTATCTGGTTGGGGTTTGCCTCGATACCTCGCTGATGAACAACAAAACCGAGAAATTTGCCTGCTCGAACTCCGAAAACATATTTTGCTGGGTTCAACTTCATCCCAAATTTCTTGATAGTAATGAATGTTTTCTGAAGTGCGTCAATATGTTCATCGGCTGTCAAGCTCTTTGTTAACATGTCGTCTACGTAGACCTCCATTGTTCGACCTATCTGGTTGGCAAACATTTGGTTTGGTACGTTGCTCCAGCATTTTTCAGTCCGAAAGGCATGACCTTATAGCAATATAACCCTTGGTCAGTTATGAAGGTTGTTTTGTCCTCATCCGGACTATTCATTTTCACCTGGTTGTATCCTGAGTAAGCATCCATGAAGCTTAGCAACTCATGCCCG
Source organism: Acer saccharum (assembly GCA_030490815.1). Lineage (NCBI taxonomy): Eukaryota > Viridiplantae > Streptophyta > Magnoliopsida > Sapindales > Sapindaceae > Acer > Acer saccharum. Next base: position 33,399,527 of record CM059873.1, read on the forward strand.
GAAGTAGTGTCCACCAGTCGGTCAATCCTTGGGAGAGGAAAACCGTCCTTTGGGCAAGTTTTGTTCAGATCTGTGAAGTCTACACACATTCTCCAGGTATCATTCTTTTTCTTTACCAGAACGACGTTGGCTATCCATTCTGGGTACGTTGCCTCTTGGATAGATTCGACCACCAAAAGCTTCTTTACTTCTTCTTTTACTGCTGCGTTTCTCTCGGAATTGAAGCATCTTCTTTTCTGAGTCACAGGACGAGCGTCTCGTCTTACTAATAAACTATGTGTGATTACGCTTGGGTCTATTCCAGTCATATCCTCGTGGCTCTAGGCGAAAACATCAGCATACTCTATTAGGAAGGCCGAAAGACTGGCCTTTAGCTTAGTAGTTAAATGGCTTCCTATTTTCACCGTTTTCTTGGGATTGGTTTCGTCGAGTCTGATGTCAACCGTTGGCTCAATTTCGTCTTCTTACTCTCTGTCAACCGGCTCTCTTAGGTCCAACGCGAATCCTAAAGGGGTTTCGGTAAAATCCTCCATGAGCGAGTTTCGCTTAGCCAACGTTTTAATGCCTTGCTTTTTTCCTTCGGATGTTGATGTCTCGTGTAAGTAATTAAATACTCAAGGCGTGTTTAATATATAAAGCTAGAGGGGGGGGGGGTGAATAGATTTTAGCTAATTATTACCCAATTTTTGCGTGCATGTCAATTTTACGAAAATACCCCTAGCAAGTCAAATATACATACAAGTGTAATAAGATGCGGAAATAATAAATGACACTTGATGTTTACGTGGAAACCCAACCACTGGGAAAAAACCACGGGCTGTTTAGTGCGCCACACTCGGAACTCGAAATCACTAATTGAAATGAAGTTTACAACCTATGTAGACCTCGTCTAACACTCCGGTCTGTAACTCCTCACTTCTACCCAGCGGGCCTTTATTAGCAACCCTATTCCAATTTGCTCGATCCTCGCAGTCACTACTTGTAATGATGTTTACAGCCTAATCCCGATCTGTAACCCACCACTACTACCCGCAGGCCTGTAATAGCAACCCTAGACCAAGACTTCAATCTCTCAAAAGAGATGCACAACCCTATGTGAATATGTATGAATATTCAATTAACAAACAAGGCTAAGGAACCTTAGATGCTTATCTAGGATGATGATATATTCAAATTAAATCAACCCTAGATATCAATTGCTAAATGACATGTCAAATAGCATAGATAATCATAGATTATAAAAACCTAGATATCTATCAAAAACAACACTCAATCAATTCATCACAATTAATCTCTTTTCTTGTATTTAGCATATGATCTAAAACATACAAGTAATTTAAAAGAGATGGCTTGGTATTTAAAATACTAAAATAAGATGAAATTAATCAAAATCTTACCAAGCAAGTTGTGATGATGCAAACCCATACATGGATGCACTCTATATAGACATAGGAGATGCAATATGAAATTTGATGCAAAAGGGGTTTGATTTGAGTGGTTAAAGGTGAGTTCTTGATTTGATTTTCTCTCAAAACCTATCTTTGAAGTTTAGGGTTCTTAAGAGTAAAAGAACTTGTTCAGATAATGAGAAAGTGTGATATTTATAGACATCAAGAACAGGGCAAGTGAAAAGACAATTTTGCCCCTGAATCACACTATCGCGGTTGCTCTGTGGCTCGACTGCCACGGTTGCACAACCGCGGCACTATAACCGCGGCACTGACTTGCTGTCGCTCGAACGCCGTTGTCACAAACCGCGGCATTGAAACCGCGGCGAAGCGTCACAGCACAAAGCTTGATTTTCAAGCGACTCAAAACATGACCAAACGACATCGAAACCTTTCATATAATATACCGTTGGAAAGGTATGGAAGTCTACTTTCTACTCCAATTAACAAAACATGATTTGGATAACTGTAGAAAAATTTATGGTCATTTGAGTGACCAAAGGTCAGATTCGGATAACAGCTGTGATGCCCTGTTTTAGTGGTCACTTTGGAAATTTCAAAACCAATCCAAACGGTCATGAAATATTACGAATAATATACCGTTGGAAAGGTATGGGTGTCTAGTTTGTACAGAAATTTTCAAAACTCATTTTGAAGCTTTGTGTAAAACGTTATGGTCACACGACCATGCAAAGGTCAGTTTTGAAAACACTTAAAACATTGAAATCCAATCTTTTGAAACTAGACACCTTACTCCAATCAACCCAACCAAACTAAAGCTACCACTTATCCATGAGAAGAATGAGATCTTCTCAAGTGGTCAACCATCACGCTAAGACAGGCACACCATCGTGCAAGCGCGGACGTTTCCGATCACACAAACGGAAACGAATTACACCACACTTAAGACTAACATACATGAAGTGCACGTGTGGGTATTGAATGCATCATAATGCCTATCATGTCATGGCATTTCATAGAACAAGATGCAATCAATTAAATGCAAGAAGAGATATTGAATAATCAATAAAGCACAATGCACACAAAATATAAACACAACATTCAAGAATAAGAGTTATGCATGTTGTGTGTGTGTGCAACTATATCTCTTCAAGGCAAAGTAAGCACTAGATATACCTTTGGTGCTTGTCCTCTTGAGGTCTTGGAAAGGGTCTTTGATCTTCAACAAATCACTTAGACTACCCTTACAACCAAACCCCAACTTGTGGTTTGCCCACGAAATAAGCCAATCAACAAAACGGGAATCCTTACAATCTCCTGATTCTTTATGTTGATGATATACTACTCATTGGAAACAATGTAGGTGTATTGACATCAGTAAAAGAATGGTTAGCAAAACAATTTGATATGAAGGACTTAGGAGAAGCAAGTTTTATTCTAGGTATCCAAGTAATAAGGGATAGAAAGAATAGAACGATTTCATTATCCCAAGCTTTATACATAGACAAGATCTTGTCTAGGTTTTCCATGCAGGATTCCAAGAAAGGTATGTTACCTTTCAGACATGGAATCAAGCTTTCTAAGGAACAAGTTCCTAAGAATGAGCATGAAGAGCAATTCATGAGTAGAGTTCCATATGCCTCGGCAGTTGGAAGTCTCATGTATGCAATGCTCTGTACTAGACCAGATATTTGTTTTGCTGTTGGCATAGTTAGCAGGTTTCAATCGAAACCTAGTCCTGATCACTGGACGGCAGTCAAGCATATTTTCAAGTATCTTAAGAGAACGAGAGATAATATGCTTGTATACTCTGGAGGGGATTTGATTCCCGTTGGGTATACAGATTCTGATTTCCAATTAGATTCTGACTCCAGAAAATCCACATCAGGGGCTGTGTTTACTATTGGAGGAGGAGCAGTTATATGGAGGAGTATCAAGCAATCTTGTATTGCTGATTCCACCATGGAAGCTGAGTATGTTGCTGCATGCGAGGCTGCCAAAGAGGCTGTTTGGCTCCACCAATTCTTGATTGACTTGGAAGTGGTTCCTAGTGCAAATAAGCAGATCATTATCTACTGTGACAACAGTGGAGCAGTGGCTAATTCGAAAGAACCAAGAAGTCACAAGAGAGGTAAAAACATTGAAAGAAAGTATCATCTTTTAAGGGAGATTGTTCAAAGAGGTGACGTGACGATTACCAAAATCGCGTCAGCAGAAAATCTAGCGGATCCCTTCACAAAGGCTCTACCTCAGAAGAGTTTTGATGGGCATCTAGAGAACATGGGCATGAGAGATATGACACATTTGCTATAGCGCAAGTGGGAGATTGTTAGGATTATGCTCAATAGCAAGAGTGTAATATTGTAATTAACAATCTTTTTCATATTAATAAATTGATTTCTGGTTTAACAAATCGTATAGCATTTATAGTTTAATATTATAATTGTCAAAGTAAATAATCGTAAGGTCTAAAGACTATGAGAAAAGAAGAATTGTTCGTACATCTGGATATGTATGTGGTAGACACAATTCTTTAGTTAGTCTTGAATAATGTTCACAACTTAAGTTAATGGTTGGGCACCTTTATCTTGTTAAAGTTGTAGAATTCTTTTACTAGCATTTGAGTGGGATCAAATGAGATATGATGAGTCTAAAATCATCGGAGTGTCTTCGAGTAAAAGAATCTAGTGCACTGGGTGCATTGAACTGGATCACAATGAAAAGCTTTATCTAGAACCGTCAATAGATAATAGTCTTTTCATTATCAGGATAATCGGAGAGTCTATCTTAATCCTGAGATAAATGATGGACTTATGGTTGCAAGTGATATCATTTGAGTTATCAATGAGTACGATTATATCGCATAGTCTATCCTCGATAGTTTGGTGATATTCATTTGTTAATCGATAGAGAACTTCATTTATAGATATGGACATCGTGGCTCCATTTAATAAATGAGAGTATAATATCATCGTATGGATGTTTTGAGGTAATTGGATATTAAATCTCAACGTTGAGTTTTCGATAGTGTCTATTGAAAACATGGCTTCTGAACAAGTCAAAATATCCAAGTTCAAAACGTGGTCATATGAGTAAATATGGTAACTTGGAGAGTTATAGGCGGTCTATGAACTCTTGGCGATTACTGATTTTAATCACGAGGATACACTATCTCCAACATAATTGTCTAGGGTATGAATGAGGAACATCTTCCTTTTCTATCTTTATTTAAGAGTTCAATTTTAGCTCTTTAGTGGAATGAATTAAAATTAATGGATCGGACCTAAGTGAATCATTTGTTGATTGTGATTAGGTTGTGTCTATTGAAGCTTAAATTTAGATAGCCCGCCAAGATCCCCAATCCACACGGACTTGCATGGATCACTTGATATATTCTACCGGACCAATTTAAGGGTCCATCTAGAATTGTATTTAATATATTAAGAATATAATTTGCACATTATTTATGTAATGGGCTGCTCAATTATATTAATATATTAATGAAAGACATGTGGGCTTGTTTCTTTTAGTAAGAATGGGTCTGGCTCACATGTGGGCTTTTTATTTAAAGTCCAATGGATTAAATGAAATAAGAAAATAATATTAGGCCCAATTTTAGACAAGTGGGGCGGCAAGGTTAATATATTAGCCTATATATTATTTTGTTTTCATTGTTTAATTAAATAAGAATTAATTAATTTATTAATTAATTGTTTAATTAAGAAACAAATCTTTTTCTGAACAGGAAATATATTTCCTAGAGTTATACTATTGTTAGTAGTTTACTAAAAGTAAAAGACTTATTTGGTAAGAAAATAAATAAATAATTTTATTTATTTAATCAAATAAGAAGTCTTTTAATTTAGTCAATAAAAAGAATAAAATATCTATGAGTTGGATTAGGGTTTGAAGTCCATTCTTTGATGGAAATTAGGGTGCAACACAAACCCTTTTAGGAGTGTGATTTGCCGCAACCCTAGTGTCAAAAGGAGCAAGATTTCAGCAACCCTGAAAGACAAGGAGAAGAAAATTTCGGCCACCTATATATTCCCACATATAGATTTCAGCAACCCTAAAAGACAAGGAGAGGAAAATTTCGGCCCCCTATATATATGCCATTTTGTCTTTAGGTCAATCAAGAGAGTTCATATTCAGATTTCATACTTAGGATATTTTTCAAAGAGAAGAAAAATTCCAAGAACTCATTTTTAATTACTCAAACATTTTTTCATGATCATCAATCATCATCTAGCATCATCTTTGATCTTCTAGATGTCATCTTGCATGGATTCTTCATCATACTTTGCTTGGTAAGCTTTTCACTAATATCTTACATATTTTGTGTTTCTCTTATCTAGCAATCTCAATTAATTACTTGTTTGTGATTTTGTATGCTTTGGATACAAGATTGAGATTAGTATGATGTATGTTTGAGAAGTTGTATTGTGCTAGCAAATTAGGTTTTGTGCTTAATATTCTTTAGCTAAACTAATTGACATGTCATTTAGTTTTGATATCTAGGATTGTTCTTAATTGCAAATTCATCATCTTAGATAAGCATATAGGGTTTCCCTTGCTCTATGTTGCATTTGGATATTCATATATTCACTTAGGGTTGTTATTCTCTTCTAGAGAAAGTAAGTCTTGTGTGTAGCAACCGGGATTAGGTTGCTTAGATCGCAAGCAAATTGGACTAGGGTCACTCATACCGGGATTAGGTAGGTGTGTGATTACTTCCGGGATTAGGTTGTAATTGTTTACACATTTAGTGGATTCGAGGTTCAAGTGTGGCTTACTTACTAGCCCGTGGTTTTTCCCGTGAGGGTTTCCACGTAAAAATCAAGTCTTATTTAATTTCTGCATATTTTACTTGATTTATTGCTTTATCTATTTATAGGTAATTTCATAATTTTGATTATCACGAAAAATTGGGTAAAAAGCGTAAAATCTATTCACCCCCCCTCTAGATGATTTTATACACACCGTGCTACAATTAGTTTTAGGGGAGCATTGCATTCACATACATTGCATAATGTTGTGCCTAATCTTTTAATATGCAAATGCTTGTTTTTTGTTCTCACTTGATTAATCTCACTTTTTACTTGTATTGGAAATGTTAGAAACTTTATTTTCAGGGATTGATTATTCTACAAGAGATTGAAGACTTGAAGTTTTATTTTCTTATCTCTTTGTAATGTAGAATATCACTGTAGTCCCGTAGTTTCTATTTCTTTATTAGGAATCAATGTGAGTGGTGGTTTTGTCATGAAATAGCCAAAGGGGGAGATTGTAAGGTTCCCATTTGTTGATTGGCTCATTTCGTGGACAAACCACATGTTGGGGTTCTTTGTAAGTGTAGCTTAGGAGTCGGTATTATTGTTTGAAGCTCTTTTGAAGACCTCATCTTGATAAGCACCGAAGGTAAATTTCTATGTGCTTACTTGTCTTGAAGAGATAGTTGCATACACTCACTTAGCATTCTTGCATTGGTGTGCATACTCTTCACATGTCACATTTCACACTTGCACCTTATTGTTGTATTTTGTTGTGTGCTTTTGTGCTTAGTAATTCGTTTCCCGATAGTATTCGGAAACGTCCGCGCATGCACTAGAATGTGCTTGGTTTTGCACGAAGACCACCTACCGAGAATGCCCTTGGCTTCTCCTTGGTTTTCAGCTATGTTGGTGATCGGTGATTATGATCGGTGGCCTGGCCACCGAATGAAACCGCTGTTTGCTTCCAGAAGTGTCTGGAGCAATTCTACGGTTACGATCGGTGGCCACCGACCGCCGTTCATACCTGATGGTTTTTAATTCTAGAGTTTGATTTTGCGGTTGGTTCGGCGGTTTCGAAACCGTCGATTGAAACCGTAGTTTCTCCCATGCCTTTCACGGGAGCCATTTGGCGGTTTCAATCTGCGGCCTGGGCGCAGATTGAAACCGCTGATTGGTGCATTTCTTTGCAACTTACTCAAAACGACCTCACTTTGATTTGGCCCCCTATATATATGCCATTTTGTCTTTAGGTCAATTAAGAGAATTCATATTTAGATTTCATACTTAGGATATTTTTCAAAGAGAAGAAAAATTCCAAGAACTCATTTTTAATTACTCAAACACTTTTTCATGATCATCAATCATCATCTAGCATCATCTTTGATCTTCTAGATGTCTCTTTGCATGGATTCTTCATCATACTTTGCTTGGTAAGCTTTTCACTAATATCTTACATATTTTGTGTTTTTCTTAACAAGCCATCTCAATTTATTACTTGTATGATTTTCATATATCTTTTGATACAAGATTGAGATTAGTGTGTTGTATGTTTGAGAAGTTGTTTTGTGATAGCTAATTAGGTTTTGTGCTTAATCTTGATTAGCTAAACTAATTGACATGTCATTTAGTTTTTAATATCTAGGATTGCTTTAATTGCAAATTCATCATCTTAGATAAGCATATAGGGTTTCTCTTGCTCTATGTTGCATTTGGATATTCATATATTCACTTAGGGTGTTATTCTCTTCATTGAGAAAGTAAGTCTTGTGCGTAGCTTCCGGGATTAGGTTGCTTAGATCGCAAGCAAATTGGACTCGGTTCACTCATACCGGGATTAGGTAGGTGTGTGATTACTTCCGGGATTAGGTTGTAATCGTTTTACACATTTAGTGGATTTGAGGTTCGAGTGTGGCTTACTTACTAGCCCGTGGTAAAAGAATGGTTAGCAAAACAATTTGATATGAAGGACTTAGGAGAAGTAAGTTTTATTCTAGGTATCCAAGTAATAAGGGATAGAAAGAATAGAATGATTGCATTATCCCAAGCTTCATACATAGACAAGATCTTGTCTAGGTTTTCCATGCAGGATTCCAAGAAAGGTATGTTACCTTTCAGACATGGAATCAAGCTTTCTAAGGAACAAGTTCCTAAGAATGAGCATGAAGAGCAATTCATGAGTAGAGTTCCATATGCCTCGGCAGTTGGAAGTCTCATGTATGCAATGCTCTGTACTAGACCAGATATTTGTTTTGCTGTTGGCATAGTTAGCAGGTTTCGATCGAAACCTGGTCCTGATCACTGGACGGCAGTCAAGCATATTTTCAAGTATCTCAAGAGAACGAGAGATAATATGCTTGTATACTCTGGAGGGGATTTGATTCCCGTTGGGTATACAGATTCTGATTTCCAATCAGATTCTGACTCTAGAAAATCCACATCAGGGGCTGTGTTTACTATTGGAGGAGGAGCAGTCATATGGAGGAGTATCAAGCAATCTTGTATTGCTGATTCCACCATGGAAGCTGAGTATGTTGCTGCATGCGAGGCTGCCAAAGAGGCTATTTGGCTCCGCCAATTCTTGATTGACTTGGAAGTGGTTCCTAGTGCGAATAAGCAGATCACTATCTACTGTGACAACAGTGGAGCAGTGGCTAATTCGAAAGAACCAAAAAGTCACAAGAGAGGAAAACACATTGAAAGAAAGTATCATCTTTTAAGGGAGATTGTTCAAAAAGGTGACGTGACGATTACAAAAATCGCGTCAGCAGAAAATCTAGCGGATCCCTTCACAAAGGCTCTACCTCAGAAGAGTTTCGATGGGCATCTAAAGAACAGGGGCGTGAGAGATATGACACATTTGCTATAGCGCAAGTGGGAGATTGTTAGGATTATGCTCAATAGCAAGAGTGTAATATTGTAATTAACAATCTTTTTCATATTAATAAAGTGATTTCTGGTTTAACAAATCGTATAGCATTTATAGTTTAATATTATAATTGTCAAAGTAAATAATCATAAGGTCTAAAGACTATGAGAAAAGAAGAATTGTTCGTACATCTGGATATGTATGTGGTAGACACAATTCTTTAGTTAGTCTTGAATAATGTTCACAACTTAAGTTAAAGGTTGGGCACCTTTATCTTGTTAAAGTTGTAGAATTCTTTTACTAGCATTTGAGTGGGATCAAATGAGATATGATGAGTCTAAAATCATCGGAGTGTCTTCGAGTAAAAGAATCTAGTGCACTGGGTGCATTGAACTGGATCACAATGAAAAGCTTTATTAGAACCGTCAATAGATAATAGTCTTTTCATTATCTGGACAATCGGAGAGTCTATCTTAATCCTGAGATAAATGATGGATTTATGGCTGCAAGTGATATCATTTGAGTTATCAATGAGTACGATTATATCGCATAGTCTATCCTCGATAGTTTGGTGATATTCATTTGTTAATCGATAGAGGACTTCATTTATAGATATGGACATCGTGGCTCCATTTAATAAATGAGAGTATAATATCATCATATGGATGTTTTGAGGTAATTGGATATTAAATCTCAACGTTGAGTTTTCGATAGTGTCTATTGAAAAGATGGCTTCTGGACAAGTCAAAATATCCAAGTTCAAAACGTGGTCATATGAGTAAATATGGTAACTTAGAGAGTTATAGGCGGTCTATGAACTCTTGGCGATTACTGATATTAATCACGAGGATACACTATCTGCAACATGATTGTCTAGGGTATGAATGAGGAACATCTTCCTTTTCTATCTTTATTTAAGAGTTCACCAAATCTCGAGTAATCATCTGTGAAGGTGATGAAGTACTCATATCCACCCTTAGCTTGAATGCTCATAAGTCCACATACATCAGTGTGTATCAATCCTAAACATTCAGTGGCTCTTACACCTTTGGCAGAGAACGTCCTTTTGGTCATTTTACCTTCCAAACAAGATTCACAAGTTGGTAGATCATCAACCTTTAAGTCACTTAAAGGTCCGTCACTTACCAATCTTTTAATCCTGTTAAGGTTAATATGACCTAAGCGTAAATGTCAAAGGTAGGTTTCATCTATTGATAATTTTACTCTTTTATGATTAGGTTCCGTTAATTCTGTGTCTAACGAGTGAGAGATATTTCTATACAAAAAGTATAAACCGTTTTCCAATGTACCTTGGCAAATAATTTTGTTATTCTTACTAATAATAAAAACTTTATTAAAAGTAACCGAATATCCAAATTTATTCAAACAAGAAACTGAAATTAAATTCCTCTTGAATTGAGGTACATAATAAACGTCTATCAAATCTAAATGCCTTCTAGAATCCAAACAAACTCTAATATCTCCCACTGCACTTGCAGACACTAACGTTCCGTTGCCCAAGCGCAAATTGATTTCATTCTTATTCAGCCTTCTCCTTTCTTGGAACCCCTGCAAGGAATAACAAACATGATTAGTGGCTCCGGAGTCTATGATCCAAGAATCTGTAGAATCTGCCAAAAAACATGTTTCAAGATAATTCACATTACCTTCTTCCTTCTTATTCTTGGACTTTGGGCAATTTCTTTTCCAATGTCCCTTTTCACCACAAAGGAAGCATTTCCCTCTGATCTTGGTTACTTTCTTGGTCTCCTTCTTGGTAGGCCCAAGTTGCTTTTTCTTCTGTTATTTCTTGACCTTTTGACGGGCCTTAACAGTAGCAACTTTACCAACCATATGAATCTCTTGACCTTTGCCTTTCACAAGGATCTTTTCAGCACTTTGAACATCTTGCATCAGGCCTTGTAAGGTGTATTCCTTTTTGTTCAAAGTGTAGTCCAATTTGAACTGATCAAAGGAATCTGACAATGAATTGACAACCATATCAATCTTTGTCTCACCATCTATCTCAGCGCCATGCAGTTCAGCAATGTTGAGATGTGCTATGACTTTCATCATGTGATCTTTCACAGCCTGTCCAGGTTTCATTTTAAGATTCATAAAAGCAGTCACTGCCTCTCTCTTAGTCGTCCTGGACTTCATAGCAAACATCTCCTCTAGAGACATCATTATATCAGCAGCGGACTCCATTCCTTCATGCTACTGTCGCAACACGTCGGAGATAGTGGCCATAATATAACATTTGGCCATATCATCTGAAGTTTTCCACTGCTCATACTCATCTCTATTCATTATGCTAGATTCATGATTAGGAGCAAGTGGTTTAGGAGTAGTTAGAACAAACTTATGTTTTTCACTTTGCAGCAACAACCCAATTTTCCTTTTCCATGTGACATAATTATCTCTAGTTAAAGTGTTATCTTTCAGGATGTTCATAAGTGATGGGGTCATGATTTCTGAATAAAACAAAACATATATAAGTAATTAATCATGATAAAGCACTTTTAAATATTTATCTTTAAATAAATAAATAACTCAATCATAAAATTCAAAGGTGATCCAACACCCATAAATGTTACGCCTCCTTTGGGAGTTCGCACCATTTACTAGTTAGACTAGGTCCCACCTAATTGTTAACATAACAACCAGCGTTTTCAATTTTAGCCTTGCAATTTTATTGACAAGAACTCTTGGGAGGATATCAATAAAATTACATTAAGTATGTTACCAAGATATCGACCCTCAATTTTCTCTCACGAAAATCCCTCCTTGGGGAGTAGATCTCGTTTGAGTCCATTGTCTAGTCTATCCTTGTAAGGAAGTATGTTGCTAAATTCCATTCATGGACGCCCCTTGGGGGGATTACCAATAAATAATAAAGCTCAACTAACCTTGGAGGCCATAGGTGTTACAAAAACACCTTCTCCCACTCAAATATTTAAGGCGTGTGATTAAATCCCAAAGAATGATTTACCAAGTTATCTAGATGCCAATTTAGATACCTAAATCATTCAATGCATGTTCATACCAAAAGAGATATATGAGTGGCACTCCTATTCTATATGTCATGTTATCATACAATAACAAATATTGTAATATTTAAGCAAAAATTAAATAGCAACAATTTTGGCCCATCCTAGAAAAATAAGTAAATTACAATTGTTTAGGAATACAAGATCTTCAAGTGGCCCATCAACCATACGCTCATCCTTCGGCCTACTCCCACGGGCGACACACCCCACAACCCCACAAAGGGGCTGCTGTGCGCAGCCCATGAAGCCTCCCAGGGCTGCCGTGCGCAGGCCACCAAGTTTTGGGCTTGCCATGCACAGCCCAATCCACTCCTAGGGTGCGCACGGTGCTCGTTCTCGGTTCCGGTTGCTTCGTTTTTCTTCGTGTCTTCGAATCTTCAATACCCGAATACTTTACAGCAGTATAAAATAATAACATACTGCAGTATTAATTTTTTTTTTTTTTTATTCACTGCAGTACTTTTACACATAAAAAACTGCACTAAAAATTAAATAAAAAACTGCAGTAGTAGTATTAAAAAAAATACTGCACTTATTTTAAAAAAAAAAAAAAAAAAAAAAAAAAACCTAGCAACTACCAAGAAGGAATTATGACGATAATAGACCACCCTTCTTGTTACAATTCCGAAAAAAAAAATTACATTGAAAATCTAGGACCAAAATCGAGCAACAACAATCCACATAAAACATATATAAATCCATACATCACATGTAATTATATATGCGAATACCTAGAGTGCCATCTCTTTCTAAACATGCATAATCACAATAAAAAGAAATAGATCCACATATATATACGTTAATTAATTAAAAGGGTTCAACCAAGGCTCTGATACCAATTGTAGGGATAAATACCGTAGTACACGCAGCGGAAGCGAGACTAAAACTAAATTTAGTAGTTTTAAAAATTTTTCCTTTTTATGAACCTTAACCCTTTAATTAATTAAACATACATACAATCAACAAAAGAAGAATACCTTTTGTCGCGTGATCCAATTGACTTACGTCGATGGTAATCCGCAAGATCTTCAATCCTAGCACGAACGTGGATCACCTAGGAGCGTGGTCTCCCTTTTCTTTGAATTGCAAACCTGAGAATGGACAAACAAACTTTTCTTTTTCTTTTTTTAGTCACAAAACAATCAAAAGAAGACTAAGATTATTCCGGTCACTTTTGAGTTCTCAATCTAATGATCGAAACTCGCGTGAACCTAAATCGATGTTGTACACACAAGCTTATTGATGAACAAGCAATTAGTGTACCATCAAAGAATAATGTATTCACTCTTTTATGTTTTTAGTAAAATAAAATCACTTTCTATGAATTGAGAAGAAGAAGAAAATTGTATCAAGAACAACTAGGGTGGCTGAATTCTATATGTGGGAATTGTTAGGATTATGCTCAATAGCAAGAGTGTAATGTTGTAATTAACAATCTTTTTCATATTAATAAAGAGATTTCTGGTTTAACAAATCGTATAGCACTTATAGTTTATATTATAATTGTCAAAGTAAATAATCATAAGGTCTAAAGACTATGGGAAAAGAAGAATTGTTCGTACATCTGGATATGTATGTGGTAGACACAATTCTTTAGTTAGTCTTGAATAATGTTCACAACTTAAGTTAAAGGTTGGGCACTTTTATCTTGTTAAAGTTGTAGAATTCTTTTGCTAGCATTTGAGTGGGATCAAATGAGATATGATGAGTCTAAAATCATCGGAGTGTCTTCGAGCAAAAGGATCTAGTGCACTGGGTGCATTGAACTGGATCACAATGATAAGCTTTATCTAGAACCGTCAGTAGATAATAGTCTTTTCATTATCAGGACAATCGGAGAGTCTATCTTAATCCTGAGATAAATGATGGACTTATGGTTGCAAGTGATATCATTTGAGTTATCAATGAGTACGATTATATCGCATAGTCTATCCTCGATAGTTTGGTGATATTCATTTGTTAATCGATAGAGGACTTCATTTTTAGGTATGGACATCGTGGCTCCATTTAATAAAATGAGAGTATAATATTATCATATGGATGTTTTGAGGTAATTGGATATTAAATCTCAACGTTGAGTTTTCGATAGTGTCTATTGAAAACATGGCTTCTGGACAAGTCAAAATATCCAAGTTCAAAACGTGGTCATATGAGTAAATATGGTAACTTGGAGAGTTATAGGCGGTCTATGAACTCTTGGCGATTACTGATATTAATCACGAGGATACACTATCTCCAATATGATTGTCTAGGGTATGAATGAGGAGCATCTTCCTTTTCTATCTTTATTTAAGAGTTCAGTTTTAGCTCTTTAGTGGAATGAGTTAAAATTAATGGATCGGACCTAAGTGAATCATTTGTTGATTGTGATTAGGTTATGTCTATTGAAGCTTAAATTTAGATGGCCCGCCAAGATCCCCAATCCACACGGACTTGCATGGATCACTTGATATATTCTACCGGACCAATTTAAGGGTCCATCTAGAATTGCATTTAATATATTAAGAATATAATTTGCACATTTAAGAATGGGTCTGGTTCACATGTGGGCTTTTTATTTAAAGTCCAATGGATTAAATGAAATAAGAAAATAATATTAGGCCCAATCTTATACAAGTGGGGCGGCAAGGTTAATGTTTTAACCTAAAATATTATTTTGTTTCATTTGTTTTAATTAAATAAGAATTAATTAATTTATTGATTAATTGTTTAATTAAAGAAACAAATCTTTCCTAAAAGTAAAAGACTTGTTTGATAAGGAAATAAATAAATTAGTTTTATTTGTTTAATCAAATAAGGAGTCTTTTTATTTAGTCAAAATAAAAGAATAAAAATTAATGAGTTGGATTAGGGTTTGAAGTCTTAAAAGACATGTGTATTTGGGTGCAACACAACTCCTCTTCTGTAGAGGAAAATTGCGGCAACCCTAGTAGTATCACATGAAGAATTCGGCCACCCTAAAGGAAAGAAGGAAGAAAATTTGGCCACCTATATAAGTGCTCTTATAAATTTCGGCCAACACAATGCTTGGTGCTTGAGATTTTATTTTTCTTCTTCTTCTTAATTCATAGAGAGTTTTTATTCTAAAAAGACAAAAAGGAGTGTTAGATTATTCTTTGATAGTATACTATTGCTTAATCATCAATAAGCTTGTGTATACGATATCGATCTAGGTTCACGCGAGTTTCGATCATTAGATTGAGAACTCAAAAGTGACCGGAATAATCTTAGACATTCTTTTGATTGTTTTGTGACTAACAAAGAAAAGAAAGTTTTTGTTTGGTCCATTCACAGGTTTGCAATTCAAAGAAAAGGGAGACCACGCTCTTAGGTGATCCACGTTCGTGCTCGGATTGAAGGTCTTGCGGATTACCATCGACGTAAGTCAATCGGATCACGCGACAAAAGGTAATCTACTTTTTGTTAATGTATATGCATGTTTATTGATTAAAAGGGTTTAAGGTTCATAAAAGAAAATTTTTTTAAAAGTCACTAAATCTAATTTTAGTATCGCTTCCGCTGCGTTTACTACTTTTGTTATTATTTTTCCCTACAATTGGTATCAGAGCCTAGGTTGAACCCTTTTAATTAATTAACGTATATATACGTGGATCTATTTCTTTTTATTGTGATTATGCATGTTTAGAAAGAGATGGCACTCTAGGTATTCAAATATATAATTACATGTGATGTATGGATTTATATATGTTTTATGTGGATTGTTATTGCTCGATTTTGGCCCTAGATTTTCAATGTAATTTTTGTTTCGGAGTTGTAACAAGAAGGGTGGTCTATTATCACCATAATTCCTTCTTGGTAGTTGTTAGGTTTTATTTTTTTATATATGTGCAGTATTTTTTTTAGTTTACTGCAGCAGTTTTTTTTTTTTAAGTTTTAGTGCAGTATTTTATGTGTAAAAGTACTGCAGTGAATAAAAAATAATAATAATAATACTGCAATATTTATTATTTTATACTGCCGTAATATATTTAGGTCTTGAACATTCGAAGACACGAAGCAAAACGAAGCAACCGGAACCATGAACGAGCACCGTGCGCACCCTAGGAGTTGATTGGGCTGCGCATGGCAAGCCCATTACAAGGTGGGCTGCGCACGGCAGCCTTGAAGGCCTTATGGGCTGCGCATGGCAGCCCCTTTGTGGGGTTGTGGGTTGTGCACGCCCATGGGGTTTGGGCCGAAGGATGAGCGTATGGTTGATGGGCCACCTGAAGATCTTGTATTCCTGACAATTGTAATTTACTTGTTTTTCTAGGATGGGCCAAAATTGTTGCTATTTAATTTATGCTTAAATATTACAATATTTGTTATTGTATGATAACATGACATATAGAATAGGAGTGCCACGCATATATCTCTTTTGGCATGAACATGCATTGAATGATTTAGGTATCTAAATTGGCATCTAGATAACTCGGTAAATCATTCTATGGGATTTAATCACACGCCTTAAATAATTGAGTGGGAGAAGGTGTTTTTGTAACACCTATGGCCTCCAAGGTTAGTTGAGCTTTATTATTTATTGGTAATCCCCCCAAGGGGCGTCCATGAATGGAATTTAGCAACATACTTCCTTACAAGGATAGACTAGACAATGGACTTAAACGAGATCTACTCCCCAAGGAGGGATTTTCGTGAGAGAAAATTGAGGGTCGATATCTTGGTAACACACTCAATGTAATTTTATTGATATCCTCCCAAGAGTTCTTGTCAGTAAAATTGCAAGGCTAAAATTGAAAACGCTGGTTGTTATGTTAACAATTAGGTGGGACCTAGTCTAACTAGTAAATGGTGCGAACTCCCAAAGGAGGCGTAACATTTATGGGTGTTAGATCACCGTTGAATTTTATGATTGAGTTATTTATTTAATTCAAGATAAATATTTAAAAGTGCTTTATCATGATTATTTACTTATATATGTTTTGTTTTATTCATAAATCATGACCCCATCACTTATGAACATCCTGAAAGATAACACTTTAACTGGAGATAATAATGTCACATGGAAAAGGAAAATTGGGTTGTTGCTGCAAAGTGAAAAACATAAGTTTGTTCTAACTACTCCTAAACCACCTGCTCCTAATAATGAATCTAGCATAATGTATAGAGATGAGTATGAGCAGTGGAAGACTTCAAATGATATGGCAAAATGTTACATTATGGCCACTATCTCCGACGTGTTGCAACAGCAGCATGAAGGAATGGAGTCCGCTGCTGATATAATGATGTCTCTAGAGGAGATGTTTGCTATGAAGTCTAGGACAACTAAGAGAGAGGCAGTGAATGCTTTTATGAATCTTAGGATGAAACCTGGACAGGCTGTGAAAGATCACATGATGAAAGTCATAGCACATCTCAACATTGCTGAACTGCATGGCGCTGAGATAGATGGTGAGACAAAGATTGATATGGTTGTCAATTCATTGTCAGATTCCTTTGATCAGTTCAAATTGGACTACACTTTGAACAAAAAGGAATACACCTTACAAGGCCTGATGCAAGATGTTCAAAGTGCTGAAAAGATCCTTGTGAAAGGCAAAGGTCAAGAGATTCATATGGTTGGTAAAGTTGCTATTGTTAAGGCCCGTCAAAAGGTCAAGAAACAACAGAAGAAAAAGCAACTTGGGCCTATCAAGAAGGAGACCAAGAAAGTAACCAAGATCAAAGGGAAATGCTTCCTTTGTGGTGAAAAGGGACATTGGAAGAGAAATTGCCCAAAGTCCCAAAACAAGAAGGAAGAAGGTAATTTGAATTATCTTGAAACATGTTTTTTGGCTGATTCTACAGATTCTTGGATCATAGACTCAGGAGCCACTAATCATGTTTGTTATTCCTTGCAGGGGTTTCAAGAAAGGAGAAAGCTGAGTAAGAATGAAATCAATTTGCGCTTGGGCAACGGAACGTTAGTGTCTGCAAGTGCAGTGGGAGATATTAGAGTTTATTTGGATTCTAGAAGGCATTTAGATTTAATAGACGTTTATTATGTACCTCAATTCAAGAGGAATTTAATTTCAGTTTCTTGTTTGAATAAATTTGGATATTCGGTAACTTTTAATAAAGTTTTTATTATTAGTAAGAATGACAAAATTATTTGCCAAGGTACATTGGAAAACGGTCTATACTTTTTGTATAGAAATATCTCTCACTCGTTAGACACAGAAATAACGGAACCTAATCAAAAAAGAGTAAAATTATCAACAGATGAAACCTACCTTTGGCATTTACGCTTAGGTCATATTAACCTTAATAGGATTAAAAGATTGGTATGTGACGGACCTTTGAGTGACTTAAAGGTTGATGATCTACCAACTTGTGAATCTTGTTTGGAAGGTAAAATGACCAAAAGGACGTTCTCTGCCAAAGGTGCAAGAGCCACTGAATGTTTAGGATTGATACACACTGATGTATGTGGACCTATGAGCATTCAAGCTAGAGGTGGATATGAGTACTTCATCACCTTCACGGATGATTACTCGAGATTTGGTTATGTGTATCTCATGAGACATAAGTCGGATGCTTTTGACATGTTCAAAGCATTCAAAGCTGAAGTGGAAAATCAGCTTGAGAAACACATAAAAATCTTGAGATCTGATCGTGGTGGAGAATATCTATCTGGTGAGTTTCAGCAATATCTTATTGATAATGGGATAGTTTCTCAGTTTTCTGCACCAGGTACACCTCAACAGAATGGGGTAGCAGAAAGGAGAAATAGAACTCTTTTGGATATGGTTAGGTCTATGTTGAGTTATTCAACGCTTCCTATTTCTTTTTAGGGATATGCTTTACAAACTGCTATATACATTCTAAACGATGTACCATCTAAGTCTGTTCCTAAAACACCGCATGAGTTGTGGACTGGGCGCAAGCCTAGTTTACAACACTTAAGGATATTTGGTTGTCCTGCGCATGTGTTAAAAGGAAAGACAGAAAAGATGGAGTCCCGTTCAGAAACATGTATATTTGTAGGGTATCCAAAAGAAACTAAAGGATATTATTTCTATAGTCCTTCAGATCTTAAAGTATTTGTTTCGACAAATGCTAAATTTCTGGAAAATGACTATATGAATGATTTTGTGCCTAGAAGTAGAATTGTCCTGAATGAGATGTCAGGAGATACAATTCCACGAGAGGTTACACAACCTAACCCAATTGTAAGTTCCGATCCAACACAAGATCAACAACCTACCATTCCTCGTCGTAGTGGGAGGGTTAGAACACAACCCGAAAGATACATCGGTCTGGGAGAATCAGTGGAGAATCTCCCGGACGACGATGATCCCTATACGTACAAGGAAGCTATGGAGGATGTTGATAGTCGCCATTGGCAAAAGGCAATGCAATCCGAGATTGAATCTATGTTCGATAACAAAGTCTGGTCCCTTGTAGACTTGCCTAAAGGGATAAAACCCATTGGGTGCAAGTGGGTATACAAGAGGAAAAGAGGTATGGATGGAAAGGTGGAAACCTTTAAAGCTAGATTGGTAGCTAAAGGGTATACACAGAAAGAAGGTATCGATTACGAGGAAACCTTCTCTCCTGTGGCCATGCTTAAATCCATTAGGATACTCTTATCCATTGCAGCATCTTTAGATCTAGAGATTTGGCAAATGGACGTCAAGACAGCTTTCCTAAATGGAAGTCTTGACGAAAGCATCTACATGATGCAACCAGAGGGATTCATTGAAAAGAGCCAAGTGGATAAGGTATGCAAGTTGCAGAAATCCATATATGGATTAAAGCAAGCATCCAGATCCTGGAACATAAGGTTTGATCAAGCTGTCAAAGGTTTTGGATTTATTCAGAATCCTGACGAACCTTGTGTATACAAAAGGATTAAAGGCGACAAGTTGGTTTTCCTGATTCTTTATGTTGATGATATACTACTCATTGGAAACGATGTAGGTGTATTGACATCAGTAAAAGAATGGTTAGCAAAACAATTTGATATGAAGGACTTAGGAGAAGCAAGTTTTATTCTAGGTATCCAAGTAATAAGGGATAGAAAGAATAGAACGATTGCATTATCCCAAGCTTCATACATAGACAAAATCTTGTCTAGGTTTTCCATGCAGGATTCCAAGAAAGGTATGTTACCTTCCAGACATGGAATCAAGCTTTCTAAGGAACAAGTTCCTAAGAATGAGCATGAAGAGCAATTCATGAGTAGAGTTCCATATGCCTCGGCAGTTGGAAGTCTCATGTATGCAATGCTCTGTACTAGACCAGATATTTGTTTTGCTGTTGGCATAGTTAGCAGGTTTCAATCGAAACCTGGTCCTGATCACTGGACGGTAGTCAAGCATATTTTCAAGTATCTTAAGAGAACGAGAGATAATATGCTTGTATACTCTGGAGGGGATTTGGTTCCCGTTGGGTATACAGATTCTGATTTCCAATCAGATTCTGACTCCAGAAAATCCACATCAGGGGCTGTGTTTACTATTGGAGGAGGAGCAGTTATATGGAGGAGTATCAAGCAATCTTGTATTGCTGATTCCACCATGGAAGCTGAGTATGTTGCTGCATGCGAAGCTGCCAAAGAGGCTGTTTGGCTCCGCCAATTCTTGATTGACTTAGAAGTGGTTCCTAGTGCGAATAAGCAGATCACTATCTACTGTGACAACAGTGGAGCAGTGGCTAATTCGAAAGAACCAAGAAGTCACAAGAGAGGTAAACACATTGAAAGAAAGTATCATCTTTTAAGGGAGATTGTTCAAAGAGGTGACGTGACGATTACCAAAATCGCGTCAGCAGAAAATCTAGCGGATCCCTTCACAAAGGCTCTACCTCAGAAGAGTTTTGATGGGCATCTAGAGAACATGGGCTTGAGAGATATGACACATTTGCTATAGCGCAAGTGGGAGATTGTTAGGATTATGCTCAATAGCAAAAGTGTAATGTTGTAATTAACAATCTTTTTCATATTAATAAAGAGATTTCTGGTTTAACAAATCGTATAGCATTTATAGTTTGTATTATAATTGTCAAAGTAAATAATCATAAGGTCTAAAGCTATTGGAAAAGAAGAATTGTTCGTACATCTGGATATGTATGTGGTAGACACAATTCTTTAGTTAGTCTTGAATAATGTTCACAACTTAAGTTAAAAGTTGGGCACCTTTATCTTGTTAAAGTTGTAGAATTCTTTTGCTAGCATTTGAGTGGGATCAAATGAGATATGATAAGTCTAAAATCATCGGAGTGTCTTCGAGCAAAAGGATCTAGTGCACTGGGTGCATTGAACTGGATCACAATGAAAAGCTTTATCTGGAACCGTCAGTAGATAATAGTCTTTTCATTATCAGGACAATCAGAGAGTCTATCTTAATCCTGAGATAAATGATGGACTTATGGTTGCAAGTGATATCATTTGAGTTATCAATGAGTACGATTATATCGCATAGTCTATCCTCGATAGTTTAGTGATATTCATTTGTTAATCGATAGAGGACTTCATTTATAGATATGGACATCATGGCTCCATTTAATAAAATGAGAGTATAATATTATCATATGGATGTTTTGAGGTAATTGGATATTAAATCTCAACGTTGAGTTTTCGATAGTGTCTATTGAAAACATGGCTTCTGGACAAGTCAAAATATCCAAGTTCAAAACGTGGTCATATGAGTAAATATGGTAACTTGGAGAGTTATAGGCGGTCTATGAACTCTTGGCGATTACTGATATTAATCACGAGGATACACTATCTCCAATATGATTGTCTAGGGTATGAATGAGGAGCATCTTCCTTTTCTATCTTTATTTAAGAGTTCAGTTTTAGCTCTTTAGTGGAATGAGTTAAAATTAATGGATCGGACCTAAGTGAATCATTTGTTGATTGTGATTAGGTTATGTCTATTGAAGCTTAAATTTAGATGGCCCGCCAAGATCCCCAATCCACACGGACTTGCATGGATCACTTGATATATTCTACCGGACCAATTTAAGGGTCCATCTAGAATTGCATTTAATATATTAAGAATATAATTTGCACATTTAAGTAATGGGCTGCTCAATTATATTAATATATTAATGAAAGACATGTGGGCTTGTTTCTTTTAGTAAGAATGGGTCTGGTTCACATGTTGGCTTTTTATTTAAAGTCCAATGGATTAAATGAAATAAGAAAATAATATTAGGCCCAATCTTATACAAGTGGGGCGGCAAGGTTAATGTTTTAACCTAAAATATTATTTTGTTTCATTTGTTTTAATTAAATAAGAATTAATTAATTTATTGATTAATTGTTTAATTAAAGAAACAAATCTTTCCTAGAAGTAAAAGACTTGTTTGATAAGGAAATAAATAAATTAGTTTTATTTATTTAATCAAATAAGGAGTCTTTTTATTTAGTCAAAATAAAAGAATAAAAATTAATGAGTTGGATTAGGGTTTGAAGTCTTAAAAGACATGTGTATTTGGGTGCAACACAACTCCTCTTTTGTAGAGGAAAATTGCGGCAACCCTAGTAGTATCACATGAAGAATTCGGCCACCCTAAAGGAAAGAAGGAAGAAAATTTGGCCACCTATATAAGTGCTCTTATAAATTTCGGCCAACACAATGCTTGGTGCTTGAGATTTTATTTTTCTTCTTCTTCTTAATTCATAGAGAGTTTTTATTCTAAAAAGACAAAAAGGAGTGTTAGATTATTCTTTGATAGTATACTATTGCTTAATCATCAATAAGCTTGTGTATACGATATCGATCTAGGTTCACGCGAGTTTCGATCATTAGATTGAGAACTCAAAAGTGACCGGAATAATCTTAGACATTCTTTTGATTGTTTTGTGACTAACAAAGAAAAGAAAGTTTTTGTTTGGTCCATTCACAGGTTTGCAATTCAAAGAAAAGGGAGACCACGCTCCTAGGTGATCCACGTTCGTGCTCGGATTGAAGGTCTTGCGGATTACCATCGACGTAAGTCAATCGGATCACGCGACAAAAGGTAATCTACTTTTTGTTAATGTATATGCATGTTTATTGATTAAAAGGGTTTAAGGTTCATAAAGGAAAAAAATTTTAAAAGTCACTAAATCTAATTTTAGTATCGCTTCCGCTGCGTTTACTACTTTTGTTATTATTTTTCCCTACAGGAATATACAGGTGGCCGAAATTTTCCTCTCCTTGTCTTTTAGGGTTGCCGAAATCTTGCTCCTTTTGACACTAGGGTTGCCGCAAATCACACTCCTAAAAGGGTTTGTGTTGCACCCTAATTTCCATCAAAGAATAGACTTCAAACCCTAATCCAACTCATAGATATTTTATTCTTTTAATTGACTAAATTAAAAGACTTCTTATTTGATTAAATAAATAAAATTAATTATTTATTTTCTTACCAAATAAATCTTTTACTTTTAGTATACTACTAACAATAGTATAACTCTAGGAAATATATTTCCTGTTCAGAAAAAGATTTGTTTCTTAATTAAATAATTAATTAATAAATTAATTAATTCTTATTTAATTAAACAATGAAAACAAAATAATATATAGGCTAATATATTAACCTTGCCGCCCCACTTGTCTAAAATTGGGCCTAATATTATTTTCTTATTTCATTTAATCCATTGGACTTTAAATAAAAAGCCCACATGTGAGCCAGACCCATTCTTACTAAAAGAAACAAGCCCACATGTCTTTCATTAATATATTAATATAATCGAGCAGCCCATTACATAAATAATGTGCAAATTATATTCTTAATATATTAAATGCAATTCTAGATGGACCCTTAAATTGGTCCGGTAGAATATATCAAGTGATCCATGCAAGTCCGTGTGGATTGGGGATCTTGGCGGGCTATCTAAATTTAAGCTTCAATAGACACAACCTAATCACAATCAACAAATGATTCACTTAGGTCCGATCCATTAATTTTAACTCATTCCACTAAAGAGCTAAAATTGAACTCTTAAATAAAGATAGAAAAGGAAGATGTTCCTCATTCATACCCTAGACAATCGCGTTGGAGATAGTGTATCCTCGTGATTAATATCAGTAATCGCCAAGAGTTCATAGACCGCCTATAACTCTCCAAGTTACCATATTTACTCATATGACCACGTTTTGAACTTAGATATTTTGACTTGTCCAGAAGCCATGTTTTCAATAGACACTATTGAAAACTCAACGTTGAGATTTAATATCCAATTACCTCAAAACATCCATATGATGATATTATACTCTCATTTATCAAATGGAGCCACGATGTCCATATCTATAAATGAAGTCCTCTATCGATTAACAAATGAATATCACCAAACTATCGAGGATAGACTATGCGATATAATCGTACTCATTGATAACTCAAATGATATCACTTGCAACCATAAGTCCATCATTTATCTCAGGATTCAGATAGACTCTCCGATTGTCCTGATAATGAAAAGACTATTATCTATTGACGGTTTTAGATAAAGCTTTTCATTGTGATCCAGTTCAATGCACCCAATGCACTAGATTCTTTTACTCGAAGACACTCCGATGATTTTAGACTCATCATATCTCATTTGATCCCACTCAAATGCTAGCAAAAGAATTCTACAACTTTAACAAGATAAAGGTGCCCAACCTTTAACTTAAGTTGTGAACATTATTCAAGACTAACTAAAGAATTGTGTCTACCACATACATATCCAGATGTACGAATAATTCTTCTTTTCTCATAATCTTTAGACCTTATGATTATTTACTTTAACAATTATAATATTAAACTATAAATGTTATACGATTTGTTAAACCAGAAATCACTTTATTAATATGAAAAAGATTGTTAATTACAATATTACACTCTTGCTATTGAGCATAATCCTAACAAGCATGTGGTGTCTTTGGTTTTTCTTCCTATTGGTCATATGATATGTTACTCACATGAGCTTACCTCACCTGATCATGGTCTCACTCAATTTATTCCTGTAGGGAAAAATACCGTAGTACACGCAGCGGAAGCGAGACTAAAAATTGATTTGGTAACTTTTAAAATTTTTCCTTTTTATGAACCTTAAACCCTTTAATCAATTAAACATATATATTATCTAACAAAGGAAGAATACCTTTTGTCGCGTGATCCGATTGACTTACGTCAATGGTAATCCGCAAGATCTTCAATCCTAGCACGAACGTGAATCACCTAGGAGCGTGGTCTCCCTTTTCTTTGAATTGCAAACCTGTGAATGGACAAACAAACTTTTCTTTTTCTTTGTTAGTCACAAAAACAATCAAAAGAATACTAAGATTATTCCGGTCACTTTTGAGTTCTCAATCTAATGATCGAAACTCGCGTGAACCTAAATCGATGTTGTACACACAAGCTTATTGATGAACAAGCAAATAGTGTACCATCAAAGAATAATCTATCACTCTTTTATGTTTTAGTAGAATAAAAATAATGCTCTCTATGAATTAAGAAGAAGAAGAAAATTGTCTCTCAAGCACACACAACCCCTAGAGTGGCCGAATTCTATTAGTCCACCTATATAGGTGGCCAAATTTTCTTTCCTTCTTTTTATTAGAGTGGCCGAATTCTACACTAAAAGGGACTAGGTTGCCGCAATACACAAGCCAAAAAAGAGTTTGTGTTGCACCCTAATTCCTATCTAGTTTAAGACTTCAAACCCTAATCCAACTCATAGATCTTTTATTCTTTTTTTTTTGACTAAATAAAAAGACTTCTTATTTGATTAAATAAATAAAATTTGAAACTAATTATAGCACGGTGTATATAAAACTATCTAGAGGGGGGTGAATAGATTTTACACTTTTTACCCAATTTTTCGTGTTAGTCAAAATTACGAAATTACCCCTAAATAGATAAAGCAATAAATCAGGTAAAATATGTGGAAATTAAATAAGACTTGATTTTTACGTGGAAACCCTCACGGGAAAAACCACGGGCTAGTAAGTAAGCCACACTCGAACCTCGAATCCACTAAATGTGTAAAACGATTACAACCTAATCCCGGAAGTAATCACACACCTACCTAATCCCGGTATGAGTGAACCTAGTCCAATTTGCTTGTGATCTAAGCAACCTAATCCCGGAAGCTACACACAAGACTTACTTTCTCTATGAAGAGAATACAACCCTAAGTGAATATATGTGAATATCCAAAATGCAACATAGAGCAAGGGAAACCCTATATGCTTATCTAAGATGATTAATATGCAATTAGAACAATCCTAGATATTAAAAACTAAATGACATGTTCAATCAAATAGTTTAGCTAATCAAGATTAAGCACAAAACCTAATTAGCTATCACAATACAACTTCTCAAACATACATCACACTAATCTCAATATTGTATCCAAAGCATACAAAATAACATACAAGTAATTAATTGAGATTGCTTGTTAAGAGAAACACAAAATATGTAAGATATTAGTGAAAAGCTTACCAAGCAAAGTATGATGAAGAACCCATGCAAGATGACATCTAGATGATCTAAGATGATGCTAGATGATGATTGATGATCACGAAAAAGTGTTTGAGATGATAAAAATGAGTTCTTGGAATTTTTCTTCTCTTTGAAAAATATCCTAAGTATGAAATCTGAATATGAACTCTTGTAATTGACCTAAAGTCAAAGTGGCATATATATAGGGTGTCAAGATGAAGTGTGGTCGTTTTGATAAGTGACACCACAATTTTGCCATGGGCGCTCTACGTAGAGCGCTTTGTAGAGCCCCCCTGCTCTGTTCTCGCGAGAAAACAAAGGGGCGCTCTACGTAGAGCGCTTTGTAGAGCGCCTCCAGAGGGGTCGCTCTACGTAGAACGCTTTGTAGAGCGCTTTGTAGAGCACCTCTATAACACT
This sequence comes from Acer saccharum, assembly GCA_030490815.1. Lineage (NCBI taxonomy): Eukaryota > Viridiplantae > Streptophyta > Magnoliopsida > Sapindales > Sapindaceae > Acer > Acer saccharum. The sequence goes on from CM059873.1 coordinate 33,426,462, forward strand.
TTGTAAAGCGCCTCTACAACGCTCGTACAGTGACCGAATTAAATCGATCAGGTCTGTACAGCGCCCAACGGGGGCTGTTCGTAGAGCGCTTTTGTAGAGCGCTTTTGGGAGCGCCCAGTGCAAAAATGCAATCCTAAGTCTAAGCATGACAAAGCAATTGGATATGCAAGATGCAATCAAACTAACATGTAAGAAGAGATGTTAATGAGCATTAAGGCACACAAATAAGACACACAACATACAAGGATTAAACATATGCATGAGTTGTGAGTGTGTGCAACTATCTCTTCAAGACAAGTAAGCACTTAGAGTATTACCTTTGGAGTGCTTAACACTTGCAAGGGCCTTGAGCTTGAACACATTCCTAAGCTACCCTTACATGATCCCCACATATGGTTTGATCACGAAATAAGCCAATTAAAAACTACGGGAATCCTTACAAAATTAATTATTTATTTTCTTATCAAACAAGTCTTTTAATTTTAGTATACTACTACCAATAGTATAACTCTAGGAATCATATTTCCTAATCAGAAAAGATTTGCTTCTTAATTAAATAATTAATTAATAAATTAATTATTTCTTATTTAATAAAACAATGAAACAAAATAATATATAGGCTAATATATTAACCCTTGCCGCCCCACTTAAAATAAATGGGCCATATATTATTTTCCTATTTCATTTAATCCATTGGACTTTAAATAAAAAACCCACATGTGGACTAGACCCATTCTTACTAAAAGAAACAAGCCCACATGTCTTTCATTAATATATTAATGAAACTAATTATAGCACGGTGTGTATAAAACTATCTAGAGGGGGGGTGAATAGATTTTACGCTTTTTACCCAATTTTCGTTTTTAGTCAAATTTACGAAAATGCCCCAAACTAGACAATATAATAATCAAGTGTAATATGGTGCGGAAATATAAACGACACTTGATTTTTACGTGGAAACCCTCACGGGAAAAACCACGGGCTGGTAAGTGCGCCACACTCGAACCTCGAATCCACTAATTGTGATAACGTATACAACCTAATCCAGGTTTGACGGCCTAATCCCGGCCAATATCCCGCTACCACTACCCGCAGGCCTGTAAAAGTGGACCTAGTCCAATTTGCTCATGTGACCACCTAATCCCGGTGTCCGACCTAATCCCGGTCTATCACACAAGACTTACAATCTCCTAAGAGATCAAACAACCCTATGTGAATATGCAATGATATCCAAATATTGCAATAAGAGCTAGGGTACTCTAAATGCTTACCTAGGATTATAAGATGACAATATAATCAATCCTAGATATCACATGTAGCTATATGACATGGCATATAACTTTAGCTAAGTAAAGGATAACCAATCCTAGATACAAAGCTATCACAAACAACACTCAATCAATACATCACAAATAATCTCTTTTCTTGTATTTAGCATATGATCTAAAACATACAAGTAATTTAAAAGAGATGGCTTGGTATTTAAAATACTAAAATAAGATGAAATTAATCAAAATCTTACCAAGCAAGTTGTGATGATGCAAACCCATACATGGATGCACTCTATATAGACATAGGAGATGCAATATGAAATTTGATGCAAAAAGGGTTTGATTTGAGTGGTTAAAGGTGAATTCTTGATTTGATTTTCTCTCAAAATCTAACTTTGAAGTTTAGGGTTCTTAAGAGTCAAGAACTTGTTCAGATAATGAGAAAGTGTGATATTTATAGACATCAAGAATAGGGCAAGTGAAAAGACAATTTTGCCCCTGAATCACACTATCGCGGTTGCTCTGTGGCTCGACTGCCGCGGTTGCAAAAACCGCGGCACTGAAACCGCGGCGGGCGTCACAGCATAAAGCTTGATTTTCAAGCGACTCAAAACCTGACCAAACGACATCGAAACCTTTCATATAATATACCGTTGGAAAGGTATGGAAGTCTACTTTCTACTCCAATTAAAAAAACATGATTTGGATAATTGTAGAAAAAGTTATGGTCATTTGAGTGACCAAAGGTCAGATTCGGATAACAGCTGTGATGCCCTGTTTTAGTGGTCACTTTGGAAATTTCAAAACCAATCCAAACGGTCATGAAATATTACGAATAATATACCGTTGGAAAGGTATGGGTGTCTAGTTTGTACAGAAATTTTCAAAACTCATTTTGAAGCTTTGTGTAAAAAGATATGGTCACACGACCATGCAAAGGTCAGTTTTGAAAACACTTAAAACATTGAAATCCAATCTTTTGAAACTAGACACCTTACTCCAATCAACCCAACCAAACTAAAGCTACCACTTATCCAAGAGAAGAATGAGATCTTCTCAAGTGGTCAACCATCGCGCTAAGACAAGCACACCATCGTGCAAGCGCGGACGTTTCCGATCACACAAATGGAAACGAATTACACCACACTTAAGACTAATCATGAAGTTCAAGTGTGGGTATTGAATGCATCATAATGCCTATCATGTCATGGCATTTCATAGAACAAGATGCAATCAATTAAATGTAAGAAGAGATATTAAATAAATCAATAAAGCACAATGCACACAAAATATAAACACAACATTCAAGAATAAAAGTTATGCATGTTGTGTGTGTGTGCAACTATATCTCTTCAAGACAATGTAAGCACTAGATATATACCTTTGGTGCTTGTCCTTTTGAGGTCTTGGAAAGGGTCTTGATCTTCAACTAATCACCTAGACTACCCTTACAACCAAACCCCAACTTGTGGTTTGACCACGAAATAAGCCAATCAATAAAAGGGAATCCTTACAATCTCCCCCTTTGGCTATTTCGTGACAAAACCACCACTCACAATGATTCCTCACAACATAATAGAAACTACGGGTCAACTATGATTTTCTACATTACAAAGAGATAAGATAAATAATCTTGAAGCCTTCAATCTCAAGTAGAACAATCAATCCCTGAAAGATAAAGTTTCTATACTTTCCAATACAAGAAAAGGTGAGATGAATCAAGTGAGATAAAACAAGCATTTGCATTTAAGAATTCAAGAACAACATCATGCAATGTAAGTATGTGCAAATGCTCCCCCTCAAAGGGTTACTCCCCCTTAATTAGTATTCTCCCCAACGTGCACAAATGCTACAACAATTTGCACCTCCCCTTACCACATCCTACTCCCCCTTTTTGTCATGATATAGGCAAAGGAGTAGTCCCCAACCGGGTCACTCAAGGTAAAGAGAGATAGTAGCATTCTAGTATTTGCATAATCAATATAAGTCACTTTATGCAATCTCAATTAATTGGAGAGAAACAAGGAGATTTATTTAAGGAAAATGTGTGAATCAAATAATTGCTTTGCATACAAGACATGTAGCATTTAAGTCCAAAATACCATGGTATTTGGCAAAGCAAATGACAAAGGTTTTCAATATGAATTCAAACCAATTTCACCAATGTCATGAGAGAAGCAAGGATATAGGTTTTCATTGATTTTAATTTAAGAACAACTATATCTAACTTTATAAGCCAAACATGTCATGAGCAACATTGCACCCTACTTGATTTTTCCGGATAAGATATCCGTGTGATAGTAGACATGTTCAACCAATAAAGAAAGAGAGACATTTGGATTGTAAAATCCTTGAAAGGATATAAGATCCTTTTTCATTTGAGTCTCATAAGCTTTTTCACACATTTTTTGCAGTTAAGAAATGCAATCATCAAAACATGCTTTTTAAGATTAGCATTTAGCATGTCATTTAACAATCATCATGTCATGGAGATCATTATAGGTCATTCAAATTTTATCCTATGTATATATCTCCTAGTCCAAAAATGCATGTTTGAACATAAATATGACATGGATTGCAATACAAGCATTGATCACACTTATTGAATAGAAAATATATATACATAGTGTAACCAAGCTTACTCAAGCAACAAAAAGAGAGGCATAAGATATTTCAAATTTTTTGCAAGTGACAAGAATGCAAAATAGCTCTCTTTGCTCAAGTTCCCCATATAGGGTCAATTTTCCATACCTCTTCAAAGAAGGGTATGAGGTCCTATGGACCTACCAAGTCCTTTGGACTTAGTTGAACCTATTTGAGACTTGTTAGTCTCGTAGCAAGCGGGTTCATTCTTATTAATCCACTTAGGTGACACTAAGTCAATCCTAGTGGACAAAGGTTCTAGAGTACAAGATGAAAAAGGATTATGCACATGATTTTCTTCCTTTTTATGAAGCATCTTAGCTCTAGCCTTTTTCTTGTCAAACATGCTTTTAGCTCTACACATTTCAATGTAATGCAAGCAATTTGGTCTAATATGACCAATAATACCACAAAAATGACAAGTGGGAAAAAGGTTAGGAATCATACCATTCCCTTGAGCATGGATGGGTGCTTTCCCTTGTCGTTGTGGTTGTCTTGGTTGTTGGATAGGATCTCTCCTCCTTTGTTGATAACCAAGATGAGGTTGCTTGCTTGTCTGAGCTTGCATGTCTGAACTCTTCCCATGTTGTTTTTGAGTTTGAGGGAAGATAAGGTGAGGAGCCCTTTGGGTGTGAGCTTGAGCTTGACCTTTTGGTGCCACAACCACTTGGGCACTTCTTGAACACTCTCCTAGGTCCATCTTCTTCCTAGGGTGTTGAGGAGGAGGGGACATATTGAAGTCCATCATGACCAAGGATGTCTTGCTTGTGGAGGAGGCATCCTTGTCATCAATGTAGCCAAGACCTCTCTTGTCACTTGGCTTTCTTCCTACTCCCAACATGTGGTCAAGCTTCTTGGTGCTTGAAGTCATTTTAGCCATTAAGACCTTAACTTCTTCAAGCTCTCTTTCTAGCTCTTCTTCTCTCCTCTTAGATAAGGCTAAGTCTTCTTTTAGCTTATCTTCATCCGCCATGGATCTTACCACTTCTTCACACAAGTGGTCTACTAGTGTTGAAAGCTCTAGATTCTCTTCTTTTAATCTTCTAATTTCTTCCTTGTTCCTCATCATTGAGCTCTCAACTTTGACTTTGTAGTCATTAAGATCCATACACTCCACATTTCCATTTGTGGAGTTAGATGACAAATATTCAACACTTGTGTCATCTCCTCTAATCTCCATTTCACCAATGGAGTCATCTCCTTCATCAAGATCATCAAATTTGTCTCTTGATGAGGAATGAGCCAAATCCCTATGAGTAGCTACGCCAACTACTTCTATATCTAGTTCTTCTTGGGGATTACAAGTAAGAGCAACTATGCCATCTTCTTCAACCTCTACACTCTTGGCTCCAAATTCTGTGTAGATGATGGCAAGTTCTTCATCACTTGAAGGATTTTCGTCATCTTCATATTTATCCCATAAGGTGGCCAACGCCTTCCCTTTTCTTCTATCCTTCAAGTTTCCACACTCCGGGGATAAATGCCCGAATCCTCCACATTCGTAGCACTGAATCCCCTCTCTTGAAGACACTCCTTGGTTTGGCTTGTCATTAAGTCCCATGTCTTCAATAGAGATACCCTCCTTCTTGTCATGCTTCGAAGTCTCCAAAGCAATTATCTTCTTCTTCTTAGGAGGTGAGGTGGTCAACTTCTTCTTAGGAGGTGAGGTGGTTAATTTCACAAATCTCCTAAATCTCTCTAGTAAGAGAGACATCTCCTCAACGGAGTTAATTTCTTCTCTCATGAAATCACTCATAGTGTTTGCGTTGAATGAATGCAAAAGAGAAGAATGCAAAATGTATGAAGAAATCAAACAAACATACAAAATGCAAAAACACACCAACAATGAGCAAAGGATCACCTAAGTATATCTAGGAACCCGCTCTGATACCAATTGAAACTAATTATAGCACGGTGTGTATAAAACTATCTAGAGGGGGGGTGAATAGATTTTACGCTTTTTACCCAATTTTCGTTTTTAGTCAAATTTACGAAAATGCCCCAAACTAGACAATATAATAATCAAGTGTAATATGGTGCGGAAATATAAACGACACTTGATTTTTACGTGGAAACCCTCACGGGAAAAACCACGGGCTGGTAAGTGCGCCACACTCGAACCTCGAATCCACTAATTGTGATAACGTATACAACCTAATCCAGGTTTGACGGCCTAATCCCGGCCAATATCCCGCTACCACTACCCGCAGGCCTGTAAAAGTGGACCTAGTCCAATTTGCTCATGTGACCACCTAATCCCGGTGTCCGACCTAATCCCGGTCTATCACACAAGACTTACAATCTCCTAAGAGATCAAACAACCCTATGTGAATATGCAATGATATCCAAATATTGCAATAAGAGCTAGGGTACTCTAAATGCTTACCTAGGATTATAAGATGACAATATAATCAATCCTAGATATCACATGTAGCTATATGACATGGCATATAACTTTAGCTAAGTAAAGGATAACCAATCCTAGATACAAAGCTATCACAAACAACACTCAATCAATACATCACAAATAATCTCTTTTCTTGTATTTAGCATATGATCTAAAACATACAAGTAATTTAAAAGAGATGGCTTGGTATTTAAAATACTAAAATAAGATGAAATTAATCAAAATCTTACCAAGCAAGTTGTGATGATGCAAACCCATACATGGATGCACTCTATATAGACATAGGAGATGCAATATGAAATTTGATGCAAAAAGGGTTTGATTTGAGTGGTTAAAGGTGAATTCTTGATTTGATTTTCTCTCAAAATCTAACTTTGAAGTTTAGGGTTCTTAAGAGTCAAGAACTTGTTCAGATAATGAGAAAGTGTGATATTTATAGACATCAAGAATAGGGCAAGTGAAAAGACAATTTTGCCCCTGAATCACACTATCGCGGTTGCTCTGTGGCTCGACTGCCGCGGTTTCAAAAACCGCGGCACTGAAACCGCGGCGGGCGTCACAGCATAAAGCTTGATTTTCAAGCGACTCAAAACCTGACCAAACGACATCGAAACCTTTCATATAATATACCGTTGGAAAGGTATGGAAGTCTACTTTCTACTCCAATTAAAAAAACATGATTTGGATAATTGTAGAAAAAGTTATGGTCATTTGAGTGACCAAAGGTCAGATTCGGATAACAGCTGTGATGCCCTGTTTTAGTGGTCACTTTGGAAATTTCAAAACCAATCCAAACGGTCATGAAATATTATGAATAATATACCGTTGGAAAGGTATGGGTGTCTAGTTTGTACAGAAATTTTCAAAACTCATTTTGAAGCTTTGTGTAAAAAGCTATGGTCACACGACCATGCAAAGGTCAGTTTTGAAAACACTTAAAACATTGAAATCCAATCTTTTGAAACTAGACACCTTACTCCAATCAACCCAACCAAACTAAAGCTACCACTTATCCAAGAGAAGAATGAGATCTTCTCAAGTGGTCAACCATCGCGCTAAGACAAGCACACCATCGTGCAAGCGCGGACGTTTCCGATCACACAAATGGAAACGAATTACACCACACTTAAGACTAATCATGAAGTGCAAGTGTGGGTATTGAATGCATCATAATGCCTATTATGTCATGGCATTTCATAGAACAAGATGCAATCAATTAAATGTAAGAAGAGATATTAAATAAATCAATAAAGCACAATGCACACAAAATATAAACACAACATTCAAGAATAAAAGTTATGCATGTTGTGTGTGTGTGCAACTATATCTCTTCAAGACAATGTAAGCACTAGATATATACCTTTGGTGCTTGTCCTTTTGAGGTCTTGGAAAGGGTCTTGATCTTCAACTAATCACCTAGACTACCCTTACAACCAAACCCCAACTTGTGGTTTGACCACGAAATAAGCCAATCAATAAAAGGGAATCCTTACAATTAATATAATTGAGCAGCCCATTAAATAAATAATGTGCAAATTATATTCTTAATATATTAAGTGCAATTCTAAATGGACCCATAAATTGGTCCGGTAGAATATATCAAGTGATCCATGCAAGTCCGTGTGGATTGGGGATCTTGGCGGGCTATCTAAATCTAAGCTTCAATAGACATAACCTAATCACAATCAACAAATGATTCACTTAGGTCCAATCCATTAATTTTAACTCATTCCACTAAAGAGCTAAAATTGAACTCTTAAATAAAGACAGAAAAGGAAGATGTTCCTCATTCATACCCTAGACAATCATGTTGGAGATAGTGTATCCTCGTGATTAATATCAGTAATCGCCAAGAGTTCATAAACCGCCTATAACTCTCCAAGTTACCATATTTACTCATATGACCACGTTTTGAACTTGGATATTTTGACTTGTCCAGAAGCCATGTTTTCAATAGACACTATCAAAAACTCAACGTTGAGATTTAATATCCAATTACCTCAAAACATCCATATGATGATATTATACTCTCATTTAATAAATGGAGTCACGATGTCCATATCTATAAATGAAGTCCTCTATCGATTAACAAATGAATATCACCAAACTATCGAGGATAGACTATGCGATATAATCGTACTCATTGATAACTCAAATGATATCACTTGCAACCATAAGTCCATCATTTATCTCAGGATTAAGATAGACTCTCCGATTGTCTTGATAATGAAAAGACTATTATCTATTGACGATTCTAGATAAAGCTTTTCATTGTGATCCAGTTCAATGCACCCAGTGCACTAGATTCTTTTACTCGAAGACACTCCGATGATTTTAGACTCATCATATCTCATTTGATCCCACTCAAATGCTAGTAAAAGAATTCTACAACTTTAACAAGATAAAGGTGCCCAACCTTTAACTTAAGTTGTGAACATTATTCAAGACTAACTAAAGAATTGTGTCTACCACATACATATCCAGATGTACGAACAATTCTTCTTTTCTCATAGTCTTTAGACCTTATGATTATTTACTTTGACAATTATAATATTTAAACTATAAATGCTATATGATTTGTTAAACCAGAAATCACTTTATTAATATGAAAAAGATTGTTAATTACAATATTACACTCTTGCTATTAAGCATAATCCTAACAATTCCCTCTCGCACGGTAATTCAAAATTAGGAGTGAAAAAGAAGAACAATTTTTTTTTGTGCAGAATTTTTTCTTACAATTTTTCAAATCTTAATTTCACCATATCTCTCTCATCCCAACTCCGATTCACTTGATTCAAAAGCCAAAAATGTTGATCTTGATGAGAGGAACAAACCCCAAGCATTTTTAGAGTCAAAGGATTTCATGATTTTTCGCAGCAAGCATATTTCAGTCCGAGATTCTACATTTGTATGTGTAACATATTCTTCTCACTTCATCTTTTGATCATTTCTTTTAATCTTCCTAATTGATAGATGATATGTGTTTAGAATGTTGTTAGATCATATTCTAGGGGTGGTTGATCTATTGATTGTTAAGTTTTAGACATTTGATTTCAATTGAACATATATTGCTAAACTTGACCTATCTTGAAATTGATTCTAGAAATGTTGTATATGATGTGCCTCATGTTATTTTCTAGGTTTAATTTCATCATCTAAGAACTAAGATTTTTGTGTGATATATTGAATATTCATATCTTGTTCTTATTGATTCACATGCTTTGATTTCTAGGCTTTTTGTGATTGTGTGTTGAAAGCATGTCCTAGGATTTCTCTAAGCATGTTCATAGAGTTTGATTGATCATCATACTTTATTTGATTGTGATTTGCATCATTTGCATCACTTAGATCATTGCCTTGCATAAGGTTGAAGTCTCTATCAAAGTGAGTGAAGCTTTGTGGATAGAGCAAAGAAGTCTTGATTAAAGTCGGGAGGACTCGGATAGTCAAGCAAGGAGACTTGTCTAGGGTCGGGAGGATCCGGATAGACAAGCAAGAAATCTTCCTAGAGACGTGAGCATCTTGGATAGGAAGTTGCTTTCTAGAGGTGTAGGACACATCTCGGATAGGAAGTAGACTTGGTTGTTCACTAGCCCGAGGGTAGATTAGGAGGTGATAGCTTGAGCGGATATCATGTGTTGATAGCTTGAGTGTGTAAGTCCTTTTCATATAGTGGATTGCTTTGCCGGTGGTTGTGGTATCAACCCGTGGATGTTTCCTCTTTGAGGTTTTACCACGTAAAAACTCTTGTGTCACATTTCATTTTTATGTTTCTTTATCTTCCATATGTTTGTATTGATTGCATTACTTGTATATTGATTTTCACATGTGTTGGTTAAATCAATTCAATTGTTAAGATTCATCAAGTGTGCTTTTAATTGTTGTATTCCGCATATTTTTTGTATATTGGAAGAATTTGGGCCTATACCTATTCACCCCCCCTCTAGGTATATATTACACTATATTGCTTAAGGGAATTTCAATCTCTCATGTAGTGAGAGTTGTATTCCAAATCATGTTTATTACAATTGATGCCACGAGTCTCCTATAGTCCATGTTTGGTTAAATGGAATGGAAAGAAAGCCATTCCATTCGTTTGGTTTGTTAAAATGCAATGGAATGGTGATTCCATTGGAATGGTGATTCCATTGGAATGGGGATTCCACAATTTTGGTGAAATGGGCATTCCATCCAAAAACCAATGGAAAGTCATTACATTCCAAACTAAAATTTATATTCCATAAATACCCTCATATGCCCCAACTCCATTACAAAAATGCCCTCAACTCCTTTCCAAAAATAATATATTATTGTTATATATTATATTAATGATATATAAATATATATTATATTATTATTATATATATTATATTATTATAATATATATAACGATATATAAGCAAATATAATATAATATATTTATATATTATGTTATTATATATAATATATATATTATATTATATATATTATATATTATTACATATATTATATATAATATTAATATATTAATATATATATATATGTATTATATATAATATATAATATATATATATATAATATTATTATATTAAATAACATATAATTATATGTATAATATACTTTTATATTTTATTATTATTATCCATAATATATCATGTTATTATACATTCATAATTAGGGGTATTTTGGTCAAAATACAGTTAACTCCATTCCATTCCGTTGTTAACCAAACAAAATAATATTGATTCAGAGACTAATTCTAAAGTTCCAACCAAACAAAAAACTTAGTTTTCCTTTCCTTTCCATTCTCATTCTCATTCCCATTACCATTCCACCATGTAACCAAACGTGACCATATAATATTGACTAATAACTCGACTATAATTTTAAAAAATTATAATTTTATTAAAAGTTTCAATAAATATTTTTTAATATATGTCTGTCGTAGAAACTAGAATTTTGATTAGTTGAATAAATTTAAATTTATGTAATAAGGATTTATTTTTATGAGTTATATATAAATATTGTTCAAATGTTAACACATCAAATGTTGTAGTCAAGTGGTAAAGTTTTGCAACATTGGACTTGAGGTCTCAAGTTCAATACATGATAATGACAATTAATTTGCATTATTATTAGTGGGCATGGGTGGTCGACGGTTGGTGGCTGGCCGACGGTGGGTGGTTGGCGGCGGTGGCAGTGGTGGCCGACCGGAAGTGGGTGGTCGGACAGTCGGTGGTCGACGGTCGGCGGTGGTGGCCGGACAGCTGCCGGTGATAGGTGGTGGGTATATGGTTTATAAAATTAAAAATGTTTTTTAATTAAATATAAATGATGACAGTTTTTATTTAAATATTATTAAACCTTTCTTGACAGTTTTAAACTGTTAAGAAATAACTGTCATAAAAATAAATAAATAAATAAAAATAAAAATAAAAAAATAAAAAAATAAAAAAAAAACTGTCATAACATTTCTTGACATTAGCTTCCTTGACACTTAAAAAAAAACTGTCATTAAAGGTTTTGTTGACAGTTTTTAACTGTCAACAAATACATTATTTTCTTGTAGTGCTACTAACCCTTCCACTATGACGAGGAATGGTAGGTTGTCCATCTTGTGATGGTGCGGAACTTACAATTGGGCTAAGTTATGAAACCTCTTGTGGAATTGTATCTCCTGACATCTCATTCAAAACAATTATACTTTTAGGTACAAAATCATTCATATAGTCATTTTCCAAAAATTTAGCATTTGTCGAAACAAATACTTTAAGATCTGAAGGACTATACAAATAATATCTTTTAGTTCCTTTTGGATACCCTACAAATATGCATGTTTCTGAATGGCACTCCATCTTTTCTGTCTTTCCTTTTAACATATGCGCAGGACAACCAGATATCCTAAAGTGTTGTAAACTAGGTTTTCGCCTAGTCCACAACCCATGCGGTGTTTGAGGAACCGACTTAGATGGTACATCGTTTAGAATGTACATCGCAGTTTGTAAAGTATATCCCCAAAAAGAATTAGGAAGCGTTGAATAACTCAATATAGACCTAACCATGTCCAAAAGAGTTCTATTTCTTCTTTCTACCACCCCATTTTGTTAAGGTGTACCTGGCGTAGAAAACTGAGAAATTATCCCATTATCAATAAGATATTGCTGAAACTCAGCAGATAGATATTCTCCACCACGATCAGATCTCAAGATTTTTATGTGTTTCTCAACCTAATTTTCTACTTCAACTTTAAATGCTTTGAACATGTCAAAAGCATCCAACTTATGTCTCATGAGATACATATAACCAAATCTCGAGTAATCATTCGTGAAAGTGATGAAGTACTCATATCCACCTCTAGCTTGAATGCTCATAGGACCACATATATCAGTGTGTATTAATCCTAAACATTCAGTGGCTCTTGTGCTTTTGGTTGTAAATGACCTTTTAGTCATCTTACCTTCCAAACAAGATTCACAAGTTGGTAAATCATTAACCTTTAAGTCACTTAACGGTCCATCACTAACCAATCTTTTAATCCTATTAAGGTTAATATGACCTAGGCGTAAATGCCATAGGTAGGTTTCATCTTTTGATAATTTTACTCTTTTATGATTAGGTTCCGTTGATTCTGTGTCTAATAAGTGAGAGATATTTCTATGCAAAAAGAATAAGCCATTTTCCAACGTACCTTTGCAAACAAATTTGTTATTCCGACTAATAATAAAATCTTTATTAAAAGTAACCGAATATCCAAATTTATTTAAACAAGAAATTGAAATTAAATTGCTCTTAAATTGACGTATATAATAAATGTCTATCAAATCTAAATGCCTACTAGAATCTAGATTAACTCTAATATCTCCCACTGCACTGGCAGACACCAACACTCTGTTGCCCAAACGCAAGTTGATTTCATTCTTATTCAGCCTTCTCCTTTCCTAGAACCCCTGCAAGGAATAACAAACATGATTAGTGGCTCCAAAGTCTATGATCCAAAAATCTGTATAATTTGCCAGAAAACATGTTTCAAGATAATTAACATTACCTTGTTCCTTCTTGTTCTGAGACTTTGGGCAATTTCTTTTCTAATGTCTCTTTTCACCATAAATGAAGCACTTCCCTTTGATCTTGGTTGCTTTCTTAGTCTCCTTCTTGGTAGGCCCAAGTTGATTTTTCCTCTATTGTTTCTTGACCTTCTTACAGGTCTTAACAGTAGAACCTTTACCAACCATATGAATCTCTTGACCTTTGCCTTTCACAAGGATCTTTTCAGCGCTTTGAACATCTTGCATCAGGCCCTGCAAGGTGTATTCCTTTTTGTTCAAGGTGTAGTCCAACTTGATATGATCAAAGGAATCTGACAGTGAGTTAACAATCATGTCAATTTTGGTCTCACCATCTATCTCAACACCATTGAGTTCTACAATGTTTAGATGTGCTATGACTTTCATCATATGATCTTTCACAGCCTGTCCAGGTTTCATCATAAGATTCATAAAAGCAGTCACTACCTCTCTCTTAGTCGATCTATACCTCATAGCAAACATCTCCTCTAAAGACATCATTATATCAGCAGCAGTCTCCATTCCTTCATGTTGTTGTTGCAACACGTCGGAGATAGTGGCCATAATGTAACATTTGGCCATATCATCTGAAGTCTTCCGCTGCTCATACTCGTCTCTTTGCACCATAGTGGATTCATAAGTAGGTGCTGGTGGTTTAGGTGTAGTTAGAATGAACTTATGTTTTTCAGCTTGCAGCAACAAACCAATTTTCCTTTTCCATGTGACATAATTATCACTAGTTAAAGTATTATCTTTTAGGATGTTGATTAGGTATGGGGTCATGATTTCTGAATAAAACAAAAATATATATAATAAATAATCATGATAAAGCACTTTCGAATATTTATCTTGAATTAAATAAATAACTCAATCGTAAAATTCAACGGTGATCCAACACCCATAAATGTCATGCCTCCTTTGGGAGTTCGCACCATCTACTTGTTGGACTAGGTCCCACCTAATTGTTAACATAACAACCAGCGTTTTCAATTTTAGCCTTGCGATTTTATTGACAAGAACTCTTGGGAGGATGTCAATAAAACCACATTGATTGTGTTACCAAGATATCGACCTTCAATATTTTCCCTCACGAAAATCCCTCCTTTAAGAGTAGATATCGTTTGAGTCAATTGTCTAGTCTATCTTTGTAAGGAAGTATCTTGCTAAATTCCATTCATGGATACCCCTTGGGGGGTTATCACACGAAACATAAAGCTCAACTAACCTTGGAGGCCATAGGTGTTTCAAAACACCTTCTCCCACTCAATTATTTAAGGCATGTGATTAAATTCCATATAATGATTTACCAAGTTGTCTAGATGCCAATTAGAAACCTAAATCATTCAATGCATGTTCATACCAAAAGAGATATATGAGTGGCAGTCCTATTCTATATGACATGTTATCAAACAATGACAAACGTTGTAATATTTACGGAAAAATAAATAGCCACAATTTTGGTCCATCCTAGAAAAACAAGTAAATTACATTCGTTGGAAATACAAAAACCCTAACTTGGTGAACAAGTCTTCAAGCAGCCGTCAAGTGCGTGCACCTTGGCTGCCCCACCCATGGGCGTGCACATGCACTCAGCCCCCATGCGCAGCCGTGTGCCCCACACCACAAAAAACGCAACTGCACATTTGTTTGTGAAACTAATTATAGCACGGTGTGTCTAAACCTATCTAGAGGGGGGGTGAATAGATTTTACGCTTTTTACCCAATTTTTTGTGTTAGTCAAAATTACGAAATTACCCCTAAATAGATAAAGCAATAAATCAAGTAAAATATGCGGAAATTAAATAACACTTGATTTTTACGTGGAAACCCTCACGAGAAAAACCACGGGCTAGTAAGTAAGCCACACTCGAACCTCAAATCCACTAAATGTGTAAAACGATTACAACCTAATCCCGGAAGTAATCACACACCTACCTAATCCCGGTATGAGTGAACCTAGTCTAATTTGCTTGCGATCTAAGCAACCTAATCCCGGAAGCTACACATAAGACTTACTTTCTCTATGAAGAGAATACAACCCTAAGTGAATATATGTGAATATCCAAAATGCAACATAGAGCAAGGAAAACCCTATATGCTTATCTAAGATGATTAATATGCAATTAGAACAATCCTAGATATTAAAAACTAAATGACATGTTCAATCAAATAGTTTAGCTAATCAAGATTAAGCACAAAACCTAATTAGCTATCACAATACAACTTCTCAAACATACATCATACTAATCTCAAACTTGTATTCAAAGTACATAAAATAACATACAAGTAATTAAATGAGATTGCTTGTTAAGAGAAACACAAAATATGTAAGATATTAGTGAAAAGCTTACCAAGCAAAGTATGATGAAGAATCCATGCAAGATGACATCTAGATGATCAAAGATGATGCTAGATGATGATTGATGATCATGAAAAAGTGTTTGAGTAATTAAAAATGAGTTCTTGGAATTTTTCTTCTCTTTGAAAAATATCCTAAGTATGAAATCTGAATATGAACTCTTGTAATTGACCTAAAGTCAAAGTGGCATATATATAGGGTGTCAAGATGAAGTGTGGTCGTTTTGATAAGTGACACCACAATTTTGCCATGGGCGCTGTACGTAGGGCGCTTCTGTACAGTGCCTGTACAGCGCCCCTGCTCTGTTCTCGCGAGAAAACAGAGGGGCACTCTACGTAGAGCGCCCTGTAGAGCGCTTTGTACAGCGCCTCTACAGCGCTCGTACAGCGACCGAATTAAATCGATCAGGTCTGTACAGCGCCCAACGGGGGCTGTTCGTACAGCGCTTTTGGGAGCGCCCAGTGCAAAAATGCAATCCTAAGTCTAAGCATGACAAGGCAATTGGATATGCAAGATGCAATCAAACTAACATGCAAGAAGAGATGTTAATGAGCATTAAGGCACACAAATAAGACACACAACATACAAGGATTAAACATATGCATGAGTTGTGAGTGTGTGCAACTATCTCTTCAAGACAAGTAAGCACTTAGAGTATTACCTTTGGAGTGCTTAACACTTGCAAGGGCCTTGAGCTTGAACACATTCCTAAGCTACCCTTACATGATCCCCACATATGGTTTGATCATGAAATAAGCCAATTAAAAACTACGGGAATCCTTACAGTTTGTGTGCTCGCTTATTGCTTTGGTGCGTGGCTAGTCTCTTTTATGACTCTCGCAATAGCACGAGGTCGGAGAGTAGTGTAACAATGAATAAGATTCGTTCCCACAGGGATCGAGTGATCGATTACCGAAATTGATTAGCCTAGATGCTATTCAAACAAGCGAAAAAGGATATTTAAACTAAGTAAATTAAACTAATTTAATCTAATGACTAATGCTAATGCAAGAAATAAAATAACACTAAAATAAACTCAAGTGTAATATCGAAGAAAAACATGCTAGGACTTGACTACACCCCACCCTCAATTGACTTCCGTTTTAGACTCAATTATTCACCCAAAACATACTCATGCAATTTGTAGATTCATGCACCCTAATATTAACCTACAATCTTGGTCAAGCAAAGTAGATTACACACGAAACGTACCCAAGCCTATCTCTCGATTACCCGGAATATACGAATTGAGTTCATTAAGTTTGTTGGCGCACTAAACGAATCCTATACGCTAGCCTAAGTGGGTGTACTTTTCTAGACATGCATAGAGGGCATTTTATCGAACACGTGGTGTGCGTCTCCGGTCAGTACATAACACACCACAATAATTCATTCAAATGGAGATCAATCACTTGAAAGCTTTAAGCATACAAAAATACCCATACAAACCACAAGTTGCACATAAATGGATAAACAAGAATCAATATAAATATATAGTCATGGGTGGGGTTTCATCAAATCCTAGCAATATATATTTAGCTCATATTACAAAGAATAGCCATAACATAGATAAAATCAAATAAATACATGGCTATGAAAAAGAGTAAAGAAGAAAGTATGTAGAGAAAACTAATGGAGAGCTTCCTTTTCTTCTTTGGATCTTCTTCTCCTCCTCTCTTTCTTCAACTCTCTCTTGCCCAAAAAGGTGGGGTGATGGTGGATGTGGAAAAGTGGAAGTGAAGTTTGTGTTTGGATGTTAAGGAGATTTGGATGCTAGATGGGTTGTGGAAGATGGAAAGTGAGAGTAAAAATGGCGCCAAAAAATTGGCTAGTCTCTTTTATGACTCTCGCAATAGCACGAGGTCGGAGAGTAGTGTAACAATGAATAAGATTCGTTCCCACAGGGATCGAGTGATCGATTACCGAAATTGATTAGCCTAGATGCTATTCAAACAAGCGAAAAAGGATATTTAAACTAAGTAAATTAAACTAATTTAATCTAATGACTAATGCTAATGCAAGAAATAAAATAACACTAAAATAAACTCAAGTGTAATATCGAAGAAAAACATGCTAGGACTTGACTACACCCCACCCTCAATTGACTTCCGTTTTAGACTCAATTATTCACCCAAAACATACTCATGCAATTTGTAGATTCATGCACCCTAATATTAACCTACAATCTTGGTCAAGCAAAGTAGATTACACACGAAACGTACCCAAGCCTATCTCTCGATTACCCGGAATATACGAATTGAGTTCATTAAGTTTGTTGGCGCACTAAACGAATCCTATACGCTAGCCTAAGTGGGTGTACTTTTCTAGACATGCATAGAGGGCATTTTATCGAACACGTGGTGTGCGTCTCCGGTCAGTACATAACACACCACAATAATTCATTCAAATGGAGATCAATCACTTGAAAGCTTTAAGCATACAAAAATACCCATACAAACCACAAGTTGCACATAAATGGATAAACAAGAATCAATATAAATATATAGTCATGGGTGGGGTTTCATCAAATCCTAGCAATATATATTTAGCTCATATTACAAAGAATAGCCATAACATAGATAAAATCAAATAAATACATGGCTATGAAAAAGAGTAAAGAAGAAAGTATGTAGAGAAAACTAATGGAGAGCTTCCTTTTCTTCTTTGGATCTTCTTCTCCTCCTCTCTTTCTTCAACTCTCTCTTGCCCAAAAAGGTGGGGTGATGGTGGATGTGGAAAAGTGGAAGTGAAGTTTGTGTTTGGATGTTAAGGAGATTTGGATGCTAGATGGGTTGTGGAAGATGGAAAGTGAGAGTAAAAATGGTGTCTTGGGTTCTTTTTGGTGAGAGAGTTCTTTTTTGGTTTAAAAATATCAAAGGTTTATATAGATGAATGAATTAGGTCAAGGGCAAGGAGGTAAAATCTTGATTTTTAACATATTTTGGGTAAAAGGGCGAGCTTGGGGCGACCTGGGGGCGATTTGGATGCTCTTGGTTGAAGAAAACTGTTGAAAACCCGAGAGATTAGCGACCTTGAGGGGCGAGCTGCTTGAGCTCGCCTTGGGCTCGCATCTCTCTCGGGTGAAGTTTTCCAGCTTCGCGCACCGTTACGAAAATGGCCATAACTTCCTCTAGAGAACTCGGAATCGCAATCCGTAAAAAGCGTTGGAAAGTAGACTCATGGGGCTTTCCGAAAATAGGTTATACAAAACGTAGTTCAATCGGAGGAGGGAGATATGGCCCCCAAAAGTTGAAAGCTCTGCACTAAAATTTCCAATTTCAGCCCTTTAACCTCCAAAACTCTTCAATTATGCTCAACACCTTATTTTAGAGCATATAACCTACACAATGCTCACAAAATGCATTATATACTAAAACACACTCAACAACGAGTACAAAATCTAGGAAATGGGGACCTCAAATAGATATGTAAATCATCCAATCAGTGCGCACGGTGTAGGATTGGTACCGGTTGCTTCCTTTTTCTGCTTCCAATTCTTCAACTCTTTGATTCTTCAAAACTTGAATATATTACAGCAGAAATTTACTGCAGAATTTTTTTATTTATATATTTATACTGCAGTATTTTTATTACAATTATTACTGCATTATTTTTTTTTATTACAATAGCAAAATAAAAAAAAAAAAACTTAGCAACTACCAAGAAGGAAGTTATGGCAATTCCTAAACAAAAATACATTGAAATTCTAGGACCAAAATCAAGCACCAACAAATCATATTATAATAACATATATAAATCCATACATTCTAATGTAATTATATATGAGAATACCTAGAGTGCCATCTCTTTCTAAAACATGCATATTCACGATAAAATAAATAGATTCACGTGTATATGTGATCAATTAATCAAGGGTACAACCAGGCTCTGATACCAATTGTAGGGAAAATACACGCGGCGGAAGCGAAAAATTTATTTGTATATTTTAAAATTTTTCCTTTAAAAGAACCTTAACCCTTGATTAATTAATATATAATAAAAGATATCATACATTTTTCCACGTGACGATTGATGTTGCGTTGATAGTAATCCGCAAGATCTTCCAATCCAATCATGAATGTGAATCATCTAGGAGTGTGAGCTCCCTTTCTTTGAATTGTGTACCTGAAGATGGATAACAAAAAAACAAAAATCTGTTTCATTTGTTAGTCACAATAATCTTCCAAGAGAAAACGAAGAACGTTTGGTCACTTGTGAATTCTCAATGTTTTGATCGAAACTCGCGTGAACCTTATTCAAAGTTGTGCACAAAGCCTTTTAATGTAAAAGCTAGTAGTGTACTATCGAAAACAAAACATTCTCTTTCTTATTTTTTGCTCTTGGCCAAATTCTACACTTGTGTCTCTTTAGTTGGATTATTTTTTAGCAAAAGACAATAACTCACTCTTGCAAAAAACTAGGGTGGCCAAATCCTTCCCCAAAAAGAATTAGGGTTGGCTGAAATCCTCTCCTAAAGAGGATTTGTGTTTCACCAAAATTCCTATCAACTTTAGAATCCAAACCCTAATCCAACCCTTTAGTGTATTATCCAATTGTGACTATATTAAAGACTTCCTAATTTGACTAGATAAATAAATTCCTTTTATTTATCTACTTACCAAATAAAGTCTTTGATACTTATCATACTAAGAGACCTTCTCCTAGTTAGAAAAAGATTTTGACTTTTAATTAAATAATTAAATAATTAATTAATTAACTTCTATTTAATTAAATAATAAAATAAAACAATATACTAGGCCAATATCACTAGCCTTGCCGCCCAAGTATATGATTATGAACAACATATTGTTTTTTCCATTTTATTAAATAATAATAAAATAAAACAATATACTAGGCTAATAAACCTAGCCTTGCCGCCCAAACTTATATAATGTGCAATATATTATTTTTCCATTTTATTAAATCCATTGGACCTCAGTAAAAGGTCCACATGTGAACTAGGCTCATTCTTACTAAAAGAAACAAGTCCACATGCCTTACAATTCTAGATGGACCCATAAATTAGTCTGGTAGAATATATCAAGTGATCCATGCAAATCCGTGTGGATTGGGGATCTTGGCGGGCTATCTAAATTTAAGCTTCAATAGATATAACCCAATCACAATCAACAAATGATTCACTTAGGTTCGATCTATTAATTTTAGTTCATTCCACTAAAGAACTAAAATTGAACTCTTAAATAAAGATAGAATAAGTAAATGTTTCTCATTCGTACCCTAAACAATCTTATTGGAGATAGTGTATCCTCGTGAAAAATATCAGTAATCGCCAAGAGCTCATAGACCGCCTATAGCTCTCCCAGTTACCATATTTACTCATATGACCACATTTTGAACTTAGATATTCTGACTTGTCTAGAAGCCATGTTTCAATAGACACTGTCGAAAACTTAACGTTAAGATTTAATATCCAATACATCAAAATATCCATATGATAATATTTTACTCTCATTTAATAAATGGAGCCGCAATGTCCATATCTATAAATGAAGTCCTCTATCGATTAACAAATTAATACCACCAAACTATCGGGGATAGACTATGCTATATAATCGTACTCATTGATAGCTCAAATGATAACACTTGTAAACATAAGTCCATCATTTATCTCAGGATTAAGATAGACTCTCCGATTGTCCTCAAAATGAAAACTTTTATCCATTGACGGTTCTGGATAAAGTATTTCATTGTGATCATATTCAATGCACCTAGTGCACTAGATTCTTTTACTCAAAGACACTACACTTTGATGATTTTAAACTCATCATAGCATATTTGATCCCACTCAAATGCTAGCAAAAGAATCTACAGCTTTAACACGGTAAAGGCACCCAACCTTTGTCTTAAGTTGTGAACATTATTCAAGACTAACTAAAGAATTATGTCTACCTCATACATATCCAGATGTACAAACAATTCTTCATTTCTCATAGTCTTTTGACCTTATGATTATTTACCTTTTGACAATTATAATAATTAAACTATAAATGCTATAAGATTTGTTAAACCAGAAATCACTTTATTAATATGTAAATATTGTCAAAAACATTATTACACTCTTGCTATTGAGCATAATCCTAACAATGGCACTTAGTAGATCTATTGAGATTTGTCACATGCCTTGATGTGGTTTGGTAATTGGCCCTATGAGGGGAGCTCAAGCAAAGAGAGCGAATTTGTATTTTTGTCACATGCAAAAATTTGATCAACTTTATGCTTCTTCATTAATTGCTTGAGTATCTTGGTTGTACATATATGCTTATATGGTATTTTTATTCAATAAGTGTGCACAATTGCTTTGTTTGTAATTCATGACACCTTAATGTTCAATAATGCATTTTTGGACTAGGAGAATTGATTAGGAACTACAGTTGAATGACCTATAATTTATCTCCATGACATGTGAACTTGATTTTGACATGCTTAAATTATTTTTGCATGATATATTTGAGTGATAATCTTGAAAGAAAATGCGTGTGAAAGCAATTGACAAGATTAAACTCAATAAGGATCTTGTATCCATTCAATCAATAAGGATATCTCATTCAATTTAGTCTTGTCTCTCTTCTTAATGGTGTAAACAAGACTACTATCAAACAAATATTTTTCCGGAAAAATCAAAGGGGATCTCTTGATTCATGTTTTGGTTTGCCTTTAAATTTTGATATAGTTGCTTGTGTTTTTTGATTCTTTAGAAACTATATCTTGTTGCTTATGACAAAAGGGTACAAATTAGTTTGAATTTTTATAGAAACTGTTTTGATGTTTGCTTTGCCAAATACCATTGCTTGAACTTTGATGTTATATGTCTTGCATCCAAAGCAACAATTTCACACATTCTTCTTAAAATAAATCTCC
The DNA here is from genome assembly GCA_030490815.1 of Acer saccharum. Classification (NCBI taxonomy): domain Eukaryota; kingdom Viridiplantae; phylum Streptophyta; class Magnoliopsida; order Sapindales; family Sapindaceae; genus Acer; species Acer saccharum. The sequence continues at coordinate 33,449,067 of CM059873.1, forward strand.
TTGACTCTCTCCTAATTAATTAAGTTAAATAAAGTTATTGTATATGATTATGCAAATATCTCTTATGCTAATATCTCTCTTTGCTAAAACAACCGGTTAGGGATACTTATTTGCCTATCTCATGACAACAAGGGGGAGTAGTGTGTAAAAAAGATAGGGGAGTTTTCAGTTTATTGCATGTTGGGGAGAATTACTTGTTGAGAGGGAGTAACCCATTTAAGGGGAGCATTGCATTGCACTTCATCATGTTGCTTGATTTTTTTATTGCAAATGCTTGCATCTTTTTATTTCAATTGATCACCTCACATACACTTGTCTTGAAAAGTGTAGTTATCTTGTTTTGTAGGGATGTTTGTTCTACAAGAGATAGAAGACTTGAAGTTCTATATTTTAGGTATCTCTTTGTAATGTAGAATAACTTTTGTCGACCTTTATTATTTTTTTATTTGTGAGGATCAATTGTGAGTGGTGGTTTTGTCACGAAATAGCTAAATTGAGAGATTGTAAGTTCCTCATATTTTGATTGACTTATTTCGTTGACAAACCACATTTGCGGTTTAATTTGTAAGGGTAGACTAGGCCTTCATTATGCATGATCAAGCTTTAGAGGCTTTCTCAAGAGTATTTCAAAGGTATATCACTTGTGCTTAACTCTTTGAAGAGATTTAGTTACATACACACAATTCATCTTTGTCATATCACTTACATGAATTTCCATATCTCTTGTGCATTTGTTTTTATTTGATTGTGTGCATTTATGTTTTTATCTCACACTTCATATATGTTTATTGTTCATGCATTTGTTGGACCATTTCCATGTTGATTTCGTGCCAAAAATGTCCCTTGTAGTGATATGCGGTGTATGTGCGTTGTTCGTGCTTACATTCGTATAGCACACATTCGAGAAATTTGTTTTCTCCAGCAAGTGTGCGCTATACGTACATATATTCGTATAGCGCATTTCTCTAGAAACTTTTTTGAATCTCCTTAAAACAACATAGTTTCTTTTGGCTTCTATAAATACATCTTGTTCTCATCTTCTTCATACTACCCACGAATTTAATACCTTAAGAAGAGAGATATAGTTGTTTTAAGAGAGAGAGAGAGAGAGAGAGAGAGAGACTTCATCTTTACTCAACCAAACACATTCCCATAAGCATTTAGCATCATTCAAGCATCATCTAATCATGGGTCTTTTTGCTTTCTTTGACTAGGTAATTTGAACATTCCCTAGAACCTTTTGTTTCATTATTATGTTTATGTTTGCCTAGGATTAGCATTTATTTTATAATTAAATGCATGACTCTTTGTTTAATGTTGTTTTGAACATGTTTGAGTCTTTGTTTGTTGGTTGAGATATGTTGTTTGTTGATAGCTTGTATTTAAGTCAATATTGCCCTTTAGCTAAACCATCATGCCATTGCATTTAGATACTGATATCTATGATTGCTTTTAATTACCATCATGAATCTCTAGATAAGCATTTGATGTTTGCCTAGTATTAATTGCATTTAGAATATTTTCATATTCACTTAGGTTACTTAATCTCTTCATTGAGTCAAATCTTGTGACTACAAGTGTTAGTGTACAAGCAATTGGTCTAGAATCACTATAAATGGCTTGCGGGTAGTAGTGGTGGGTTAGTGACCGAGAATGGTGTGACTAGAAGTCAATCTAATTTGTAAACATTATTACATATAATGGATTTGAGGACCGTGTATGGCTAGATGGATAGCCCGTGAGTTTTACCTAGTTGGAGGGTTTCTCACGTAAATCAATTGATGTGTTTTTATTGTTTCCCACTCTTTAATTACGTCAATTGCTTACTTGTTATATTTGGGAATTGTTAAAATTGATTAAGTCGAAAAGTTGGTAATTAATCAATAAACCTATTCACCCCCCTTCTATGTTAGTTTAGGCACATATTATTTATTTTCAATTTATATATATATATATATATTAGTCTTTCGCTTCTTAGGAAGAACCGATTTTATTTATATCAGTTCCATAACTATCAACCATTAGACTCACATACTTCAGCTTAGTCAAATTCTTCTTAAACTTAATCAATGACTCACAAATATCATCATAATCTTAAAAGTTTAGTTCGGTCCTAAAGAGAGAAAAAAAATTATTTATATATTTTAAAAAGATAAAATTTGTCTAGTTGAAAAATATATTCATATATTTTTAAAAAATAAAATTTGTCTAGGTGTATATTCCTTACATTTGCATTGTTGAGTGCTATTGAGTTTAATAAGTTTGAAACGAGTCCAATGCCTTCATCGATCTAACCACTACAAGAAAAAAGGGCTATTGGGACGCTTTTTTTTTTCCGTCCCAATAGCCCAAAATTTGTCCCTATAGACCTATTGGGACGAAAAAAAAATCGTCCCAAATTACATCACCTCAAGTGGGTCGCATTAGGTTCTTTGGGACGAAAATTGAAATTCATCTTAAAAACTACCTTTTGGTCGTCCCAATTGATAATATATAGGGACAAAATTATTCGTCCCTTTAGATATCCTATAGGGATGAAATTTTAAACAAATATATTAAAAAAAAATGGTTTGCTACCTTCAAATGGCACCCTACCCATGACTCACCCACGCCCACCCCCACGATGACCCACGCACCAGCTACGTCACAAATCACAATTAATTGTTGTGATGGTGGTGAGTGTTGAACCTGTCACTCAGGTCTGAGAGTGAGACAAGCCTTACCACCTTGCTGCTCCTTTCAATGTTCTAATAAAAGCAAAGTTTTTATATATAACCTCTTGTTATTAAATTTTTATTGATTATTTTTCAATTAAAATTTTATTTGTAGAATAATTCAACTAATTTAAATTTTATTTTTATATGATAAACAAATTGATATTAAAAAACATTTATTATAACATTTAATTTAACTATTTTGTTTAAATCATATATTGTCAGATTAAAGGGCCAATCGTTAATTGTACTCAAAATTAAACATGACCCAAGTTTCGATTCTCGATTTAGAACCAATGGTTCCAATTACAGATTCAGAATCAGCGGTTTCAGTTCCGGTTCCAATGGTTCGGTTCGGTTCCGGTTTCGATTCCGATGGTTCGGTTCCCTTTTTTTTTTAAATAATAGAAAACCTCTCAAGACTAATAGTTATTGATCCTTATGAAGAACTTATTGGGAAAAAACAAAATTCATCTCGATAGAGAACCACTTTGGACGAACAAAATGATCCATATTGCCTCATTTTCTAATTTATATGGTAATTTAATTATTAATCTATCTTTAAGGAAAAACTTCAACAAAAAAAAAAAAAAAAAAAAAAAAAAAAAAAAAAAAAAAAAAATCAAGAATTTTCAACAAAATCAATTAATTATTATAATTTTAAATAAAAAGAAAACCTATTGGAGGGGGAGGGAATGTTATGTGCCTATTTAGGAGGGTACACATGCATGTGCATGTAGGCCATGCAAGAAGGGTTTAGTCTAAGGTCGGTTGGGGACTTGATCTATTGGTCTTCAATTTGAATTTGAATTAGTTAGAGAGGAATAAATGAGTTAGGAGTCTTAGTTAGGAATACATTGGATCAGGTTGTTATGCAACTGATGCTTATCTTAGTTAGGAGTCTTAGTTATGTAATTGCAATTGTATTGTTCACAAGCCTATTTATGGGTGTGAGCTGATTAAATAAAGATTATTATATGTTAAAACCAATTTATCTCCTCCTGTTCTTCTTTTCTCCTCCTCTTGCTCTTTTCCCAAATTAATTCTTATCAGTGGTATCAGAGCCGTTCGGTTCATGGATGCCAAGTTCCGTAACGGAGTTTACACAATTCTGGCTCATCATGAGTCCCGTTTCGACCAAATATATTCTACCTTTCAAATCATTAGGAATGAACTCCAATATCTATTGTTTTCTCAAACACAATTAGACACCTATCTTCCGGTGTTTTTCGATGATACATATGTATCGACGGAGGTTTTTATCGATTTTGATAAACCACCGATATTTGACGAACCACCAAAAAGAGCCCAGTTCCACCCCATTCCTCCACCAACCCAATTTTCGACCACCAACCATATCACTCCCACACGCACCGCCGCGTCCGCCGCCTTCAAGCTCCACCACACCGTCCACTGCATCTCCTCGACAACTGTTACAACTACCACCATGTCGTTGCCGGACAAAGATCGACTCCAAATAAAATCAGAGAGACCGTTTTTAGACTCATCAGTGGCCATTCGTGCTCTAAAAATGACCCAAAATCAAAGGTATGCCATGGTTCCATTGCCGGTGTTCGATCCGGGAGGAAATATATCGATTGAAGAAGTAGGAGCGTTAGGTTGCAATTTGGGTGACGTTTCTCCAAGACGTATCCAAATTTCATCCTTGCGGACAAGGATAATTCGAGCGGGAGGGAATGATATGTACCAACTTAGCCATGCATGTTATGTGAGCCATGTAACTAGACATACATGTCATTAGCTAGGAGTCTATGTTTGAATTGGATTGAGTTAGTGGAATAAATTAGTAGGTGGTTTGAGGCAGGACATCGAGTTGCTATACAACTGATGCCTAGCTATTTTCCTTCCTTTTAGCTTTCGTATTTATCTTTTCAGTCGAGTTGTTTATTCATAGCCTATATATGGGTTGAGTTGATTAATAAAGAGCATGGAATATTTAACCTAAATCTATCTTAATTCTTCTACTTCTCTTCTTTCCTAAATTATTCATATCAGTGGTATCAAAGCCATTCAGTTCATGGATGCCAAGTTCCGTAACGGAGTTTACGCAATTCTGGCTCATCATGAGCTTGCTGGTTTCTTTCATAGTAGGAGGGGGCTACATCAAGGTGATCCTATGTCTCCCTATCTCTTTGTTTTTTGCGATGGAGGTTCTCACTAAGTTATTAGCCAAGCACATTCAAGATTCCCCTCACTTTAAATTTCACTGGAAGTGTGACAAGATTAAGCTATCTCACCTTTGTTTTGCGGACGATCTTATTATGCTTTGTCATGGTTCTACTCCTTCTGCTACTATTCTCAAGAAGTGTCTTGATGATTTCTCTTCTCTCTCGGGCCTCAAAGCTAATCCGACCAAGAGTAATATTTTTCTTTTCGGGGTGCATAATGACAATAGGCAGCAGCTCATCAATATTTTTGGCTATAATGTTGGCTCGCTCTCTATCAGGTATTTGGGGATTCCAATCATTTCTTCAAAGTTAAGTCAACTTGATTGCTCTCCTCTTTTGGTTAAAGTTTCGACCAGAATTTCTTCTTGGATGAATCGTTGTCTTTCATATGCGGGTTGGTTGCAACTTATTATCACAATTTTGTCTAGTATTCAAGTCTTTTGGGCTAGTCACCTTTATCTTCCTTCAAAGGTTATGAGGAATATTGAGCAAAAGCTTTGCTCCTTTTTGTGGAAAGGTGTTGATGGAAATTGTAAAGGGGCGAAAGTTGCTTGGGCTGATATATGTCTTCCTAAAAATGAGGGTGGTCTCGGCATCAAGGATCTCATTTCTTGGAATAAAGCTCTAATGATTCGGCATCTGTGGAATCTAGTGCATGGTTCTAATAACCTCTGGTCTACATGGATTAAAACCCATCACCTCAAAGATAGGAGTATTTGGGAGGTGAAAGCTCCTCAAACGTGTTCTTGGAATTAGAGAAAGCTCCTCAAGCTTTGTCCCATTACTTGTCCCTTGATTTAGCATATCATTGGTAATGGTCTCGGCACTTCCTTGTGGTTTGATAATTGGCATCCCGATGGCCCTATTCTTTTAAATTGGAGCTCTAGGGCAATTTACGACTTAGGTGTTTCGAATAAAGCTAAAGTCAGTTCTATTATTCTTGGTGATCAGTGGGTTTGGCCTTGCTCTATGTCGATTGACCTCCTTGAAATCAAGAACCACATGCCTTCTTACAACCCTAATTCTAGTTTGGAGGATTGTATTAAGTGGCTTCCTACACCTGATGGTATTTACACAGCAGCCTCTACCATGGCTAGTCTTAAGGCTCATCATCCTTTGGTTCCTTGGTTTGAGCTTGTGTGGTATTCACATAACATTCCAAGGATGAGCTTCATTCTTTGGTTAGCTATTAGAGGGAGACTTTCAACGTTGGACCGTGTTCATCCTTATACTCCTCATGTTGGTACTCTTTGTGTTCTTTGGTCCGCTTTCGATGAGACTCATGCCCACCTTTTCTTTGAGTGTGCTTATAGCAAAGAAATATGGTCTCATTTGAAGGATAAGTGTGGCCGGCCTTGGAATGGTCAGAGATGGCCTAGTTTTATTGCTTGGGCTTCTCAACGGTGGAGGGGGAAATCTCCTTCCATTGTTGTTACGAAGCTTTGTCTTACTGTGGCGGTTTACTCTATTTGGAGAGGAAGGAACAATAGAATTTTTGGGAGCCCTCATAAGACCAGCATAGTCGTTACCCGTTCCATTATTAATACTATTCGTAGTAAGCTCTTGTCTATCAACTTGAAGGATTGGCCTCATGTTGCTTTAAAGTGGAATATTTCTATTAGTTGATTTGTTTGCCTTGTGTTTTTGTTTGTTTGAGCCCTTGTTTAGCTCTTGCTTCTTGTTTTTGCTCGTGTTTGAGCTGGTTTGAGCTTTTGTTTTTGCTCTTGTTTTTCCTGGGGTATGCCCCTTGTATTTTGTACATTCTTTCTCTCTTTCTATGATACTATTTATTTACCCAAAAAAATAAAAAAAAAACTATTGGGACGAAAAAAAATTTGTATCAATAGACAGTCTATTGGGACGAATTATGTATTTAACAAAAAAAATTTATCCCTAAAGGTCTATCTTTAAGGAAAACCTTCAAAAAAAAAATCAAGAATTTTCAACAAAATCAATTAATTATTATAATTTTAAATAAAAAGAAAACCTATTGGGGCGAACATTTTTTGTCCCAATCGACAGTCTATTGGGACGAATTATGTATTTCATCCCAAAAGACGTTATATTGGGACAAAAAAAAATCTTCCCTAAAGGTCTTACCACATTGGACAAAATTTTTCCCGAAAGACAATCTATTGGGGCGAATAATTTATTTCGTCCCAATAGAATATCTATTGGGACTAAATTATTTCGTCCCTAAAGGCCTTGTTAGATTTGTACTTTTTAAGGATGAAAAATTTATTTCATCCCAAGAGGCATTCTATTGGGACAAATATGTTCGTCCCTAAAGGTTTGATCATTTTTACGTTTTTAGGGACGAATAATTTTTTGCGTGCCAATAGACATCCTATTGGAACGAAAAAAAAAAACGTCCCTATAAGTTTTCGTCTCAATAGGCTTTTTTTCTTGTAGTGAACCCTGATTTAATTGGATCAAGATCCCCTACCCATCTTATTTTTGCTCACCTTTTAAACATCTGGTGACATGTGGCAGCCAAACAAATGAATGGTTAGGATTAATTTTTCTTATTTTTTTTTCTCTCTCTACCTAACAAATGACACCGTTTCTTTCAAAAAGTTAATTTTTTTTTTCATTTTTTCTCTCCTCTCTCATCATCACCGTCTTCCTTTCTCTCTCTCTCTCTCTCTCTCTCTCTCTCTCTCTATCTCTATCTCCAACTGGATTTCCTTTTAACTGGGCAATCAGGTGTTTCTGAAGTTCTATATTTTGTGGAGAAGAGGCTGAAAGATCCAGACATTGCATACATTGCTTCTCACAAACTCTTATCAATGGCTGGTGTTAAGGTCAGGAAACATCAACCACAGATGTGCCAAATTTTGATCAGATTTGAGGAGCCATATATGTTATTCTCTCTCCCACACTCACCAAATATGATAATCGCTTATGGTATTGAAGCTTCTTGTTCACAGTAAAGTATTGTATTATTTAGAATGTATTTTGTAGTATTCTAAACACCTAGAATTTGTATTATGTACTATATTATTCAGAATTTGTTGTTTCTAAAATCGGTCTTAAGTTATCCCAAAATTCCCAGCTTTTAGAGGGATTCGGATAGTGGGTTTTTAGATATGAAAAATTATCTATGCAATTAAAAGTATACTGAAGTATTATTAAACAAACAAGAAAAAAAAAAATTTGAAGTGGAGATGAGATATTGAGATTGAGTTAGAGATGGAGAGGAGATAGATAGATAGAGAGAGAGGGAAAAGAGAAGAGGAAGACGGTGATGATGAGAGAGGAAAGAAAAAACTGAATTTTTTTTTAAAACTATTTGAAAGAAACAGTGTCGTTTGTTAGGTGGAGAGAAAAAAAAAGAAAAATTAATCCTAACCATTCATTTGTTTGGCTACCACATGTCACCAGATGTTTAAAATGTGAGAAAAAATGAGATAAGTAGGGGAACTTGATCCGATTTAATTATAATAACTCAAATCCATTATTATTAAAACAAGAGATCTTGGACTTGAATTCTTGAAACAAAATTCTGTAATAATAAAGACAATAATATATATATATTGGAAATTCATTAAAATGTACATTTAACTAATTGATAAAAAATAGCGTTTGTGTAATTTGTATTTCCATAATTTGAAAATTTACTGATTAAATAAGAATATATTATCCTTAATTATCATAACATATCATTAATATCAATTTTATTTTATTTTTGCCAAGATTTGTTTAAGAAACTACGAGAAAAATAAAAATAAAATGAAAAAGAAGAAGAAAGAAGCATAGAAATATAGAATGGTATCTATTACTAAAAGATTGTATTTGTTTGATGAGAAAAAGTCTCTCCCTTTTTTTCTCTCTGAACAAAGGTGAAAGTTTATTTTAGGAACCTGTCTTGGATCTCCTTGTCCTTTTCTAGTGTTTTTTTTTTTCTGTATATGTCTGTGTAGAATGAATACAAATGAGATTGCATATCTCTGTAACGCTCTATCCCTAAAAGAGAAATAGGGGCAGACAAGAGTTTTAGATGGAAGTTTGAAAGAAAAAGGGATTCAAAAGCTTGCTCTATGTTTGGTCGGAAAAATACTGACAACCAAACTGGTTAACAAAGGGGTCTTTTTTGAGGTTATGTCTATTGTGTGGCGAGTGAGAGGGGGAGTGGAGACAAAAGCACTTGAGGGGAATATGTTTGCAATACACTTCAAAACTATTGAAGGTCGGTAAAGAATTCTTATGGGGGGGCCCTGGTACTTTGACAGAGCAATTATTATCTTCGAAGAACCAACGGGTATTGGAAATATTAGGAACATGAGTTTTAACAGAGCTGAGTTCTGGATCCAAATTCATAATGTTCCTTTAATTTTTATGTTTGAGGAGATTGGTTTCTTTTAAGGAAGATGATTGGTGAAGTTAAGGAAGTTGATATAGAGACTGGAAAAGGTGAAACACGATTTCTAGGAGTTCGTGTTGTTATCGTAGCTGAGAAACCTCTATAATGGAGTTTACGAGTGGATATTCTGGGCTTTGGAGTGGTTACCACAATTCTTCTCCGATATGAAAGATTGCAGGATTATTGTTTCAAATGTGGTCAGCTAGGCCATGTCTTGAGAGACTGTTTAGAGGATGACGGGGAGTGGGATGTGAAATTGGAAGACAGTCTTCGATTATGTGTATGGCTACGTGCCTTAAGTCCTCCCAAAAAAGCCAGATATGGTAGTGGAAGGCCTTTTGAGTGAAACAAGGGAAGGAATAATGGAAATTCTGGAAATAATTTTTTCTCCTCTTTAAATGATCGGAGTGTAGGAAGCTGGAGGGAAACGAAAAATCAATCACTGGATAACCCAGCTGAAGGTGTTTGGAAGATGTAGAATCAGGAACCTAGGGGAAAAGGGTTGGTAAGGCATCTAGTCCCCGAGAAGGTGGGCTTCCAGTCTGACAAGGAGCGCTAACATTCTAAAGGGATCAACAATTGTGGTTCTACAAGTGCTAATCATGAAGAAATTCAGATTCCGGGAATGCAAGTGGTTACAGTTAGTGGGGGGACCCAAGCTGAATTAGGGGTAGAATTGGTTTTAAGTTCTGATAAGGTTAGTGAACCGGGCCTAGACTCATCTTACAAGCCTAGCCCAAGTGACAAGCAAAGAGGCCTTGAGGTAGGAGGCCCAAGCAATATATCAGATGAATTTATTAATACCTCAAGGATTGGGGCAGTGGTGTTTGAACCCATCCTATCTGCTAGTGGTGTTGCTAAAATCCATAAACCTTTTAATTGGAAAAGGGTTGCACGTGAGAGAAGTCAGATATTAGATTTGGGGGAAATTTTGAAATTAGGGAAGAGAGGTAAAACTAATGAAGGGATGGGAGATCGAGTTGGAGGAAAAAAAATGAAGAAAGTCTGGAAAGGAAAGGGTGAAGATTTCAGTCAAGATGGAGAGGAGAGTTTGGGTGTTAACGAAAAGAATGGTGCTCTTGAGGATGGAACTGTTCCTGGCCATTTTAAGATGCTGGCTATGGGAATTGGGGTGGAGGACGACACTGTGATGGAAAGTGATGTGTTACAATTGGAGAATGTAAATGTTGAGATGGTTACTGGTAAGACAGTTTCGTCGAAGGCAGAAAACGTGGGAGATTAATCTTCATCGACCGGCTGATCCTCATCGGTCCTTCGAACTCAATGAGTATCTTTGTTTGGAATGCCCGGGGTCTAAGTAGTCAACGGGCATTCAATACGTTATGGATGCATAAGGAGGAGAATAATCCGGCCTTGATGTTTCTGTTGGAAACTAGGTTTCAGCATGTGAAGTTAGAAAATTGGAGAGTAAAGCTAGGTTTTCAAGGAAAACTTGTTGTGAACAGTGTTGGAGTGGCTGAGGGGCTATTTCTTTTCTGGGCTCAAGATGTTAATATGGAGTTGTTGTCATATTCTCATGCTCACATTGATGTTAGAATTAGGCGTAATAATAGGAAGAGCTGGAGGTTTACTAGTTTCTACAGCGATCCGAATGGGACGCAGAGAAAGCATTCTTAGTCTCTTCTTAGACGCCTTGCTGGTATGTCCAATTTGCCTTGGGTTTGTATGGGGGATTTTAATGAAGTGTGTTATGATAGTGAAAAAATGGGGGGTTTGTACAAGAAATGGAGTGCTATGGCTAATTTTAGGGAAGCGATGGATGTGAGTCAACTAGAGGATACAGGGTTCAGGGGGCCTAAGTATACTTGGAGTAATAAGAAGAAAGGTAAATGTCTAATTATGGAGTGCCTAGATAGGGGTTTGTGCAACAAAAATTTTGAGGAAACTTTTTTCGAATTTTTTCATCAAGCATCTCAACTTCCGAGGATCAGATCACAGGCCAATAATGTTGGAGTTTTCTGAGGTCTGATTCAGGTCAATGTGGCTATAGACGAAATCAAAAAAGGTTTTATTTTGAGGAGTGCTAGGTTGAGGATGGTGAGTGCAAGAAGATTGTGGATACTGTGTGGTAGAATAATGAATATTCTGGAAATCAGGGTATGGTCTTGAACAAAATTAAAAGCTGTGGGCACCTTCTCAACTCCTGGAATTTAAAGAAGTGTGCGTTTCATCGAAAGGATATTGTTCTAAGAAGGAAAGAGCTTCAAGCTGCTAATAATGTTGATATTCCTATGTCTTAGAGGTGTATTAAAAAATTAGAAGATAAATTGGATGATGCTCTGACTGTTGAGGAAAGGTACTGGTATCAAAGGGCCAAGGTTGATTGGATGAAGAGTGGTGACTGCAACTCCAAATGTTTTCACGCCAAGGCTTCGACTAGGAAAGCGCGGAATAGAATTAGTGGCCTTATGAATGAGAATGGGTGCTGGATAGAATCAAAAAAGGTATGGAAAAGAATATCAATGGGTATTTTTCCAAGCTTTTCAAGTCCAGTTATCCAAGCCAGGAAAGCATGAATGGAGTTATCGAGGGAATCCAATCGAAATTAAATGGTCATACGGTTTGAATGTTGGAGATGCAGCTTTCTGGAGTGGATATTAGGAAAGCTATTTTCGATATGAGCCCGATGAAAGCCCCTGGAAAATATGGTCTTCTTGCAATTTTTTACCAAATGTACTGGGATAAGATTGGCTCGAGTGTCACAAATTGCTGCCTGGATGTACTAAATAATGGTGGTTCTCTAAAAGATTTCAACAGTACTATTATAACCTTAATTCCAAAAATCCAATCTCCTGAGATGGTTTCTGACTACAAACCTATTAGTTTATGCAACGTGCTCTACAAAATTATTAGTAAAGACATTACTAATAGATTCAAGAATGCCATTGGTAGCATCATTTCGGAAGCCTAGTCTGCCTTCTTTCCTGGTTGAATAATCTCGGATAGTACTATTGTGGATTTTGAATGTATCCACAGAATTAAGAGAAAGAAAAGAAAGCATGGGTCTATGGCCATCAAGATTGACATGTCAAAGGCTTACGATAGAGTCGAATGGTGTTTCGTTGAAAAAATGATGCTTGGTATGGGATTTTCGGTGCGATGGGTCAATCTGATTATAAGGTGTGTTCCCTCAGTATCTTATTCTTTTATGCTTAATGGGGAGGTGTGTGGAAACATCTCTCCTTCGAGGGGTCTCAGGCAAGGTGACCCGCTGTCACCGTACCTCTTCCTCATCTGTGTGGAGGGTCTCTCATGCCTAATTTGGAATGCCTAGGCAAAGAGGAAGTTGAATGGCTTCACGTGTAGCAAGAATGGTCCAGTTATCTCCCATTTATTCTTCGCAGATGATAGCCTTTTGTTTGCAAGGGCCAATGATTCCAACTGCCGGGAGGTTAGGTTTATTTTGAATAAGTACAAGGCTGCTTCGGGTCAGGTGATTAACTATAACAAATCAACACTGTATCTGAGTGCCTCCGTTTTGTTAAGTGAAGGAAGGAGGTTGGCGGATTTGGTAGGTGTAAACCTGGTGGAGTGCCATGAAAAATACTTTGGTATTCCATGTTTCACTGGAAGGAGTAAAAGGCTGCTGTTTGCGGAAATTGTGAATAGGGTTTGGGGCAAAATTAAAGGGTGGGTTGAGAAATTACTTTCGGTTGGGGGAAAGGACATTTTAATTAAGGTTGTTATTCAGTCTATCCCTGCCTACGCTAAGAACATATTTCGCCTTCCAAAGAGCCTTGTTGGGGAAATCCAAAGATTGTGCGCTAGATTCTGGTGGGGTGGTTCGGAGGCTAAGCGCAAGATGCATTGGTGTAAATGGAATATTTTGTGCAAATTCAAATTTGATGGAGGCCTTGGTTTCAGGGATCTGGAAATTTTTAACAGAGCTTTACTAGCTAAGAAATGGTAGAGGATCTTCAAGATTCCTGACTCTCTTGTGGCTAAAGTCCTTAAAGGCTGCTATTTCAATAATGGAGACTTCCTAAGTGCAAAAAAAAAAGCCTTCAAATTCTTTTGTTTGGAAGAGCATTATGTGGGGGAGAGGTACCTGGAGGCTGGTTTAAGATGGAGGGTAAGCAACGAAACCTCTATCTAAATCTACAAGGATAAATGGATTCCGAGACCATCCACCTTTAAAGTTATCTCCACTACTAAATTGGATATTAATGCCAAGGTTGTATGTTTTATTTCTTTGTCGGAAGGTTGGGACGTGCAGGCTGTTAGGAGCACCTTTGAGCTGGAAGATGTGGTGGAAATTCTTAGTATCCCTCTTGGTTCTAGTCAGGTTGAGGAAAAAGTGGTGTGGCATTTTGATGAGAGAGGTGTGTACAGTGTTAAGAGTGGTTATAGTTTAGGGGTTGTGTTGGAAGAAACTCTTTCTTCCTCCAATAACATTGTTGTGGGAAGATGGTGAAAGGTTCAGTGGAAGCTTGATCTCCCTTTAAAATTTAAAATTTAAAATTTTTATTTGGAAGGCTTACCATGAGCGGATCCCGACTAGGACAAACCTGCTGAGGAGGGGCATTCAATTGGATGATAGATGTCCCTTATGTAATTTTACTCATGAAACGACCCTCCAAGCCTTGTGGGACTACCGTAAGTTGAAGTATGCTCGGAATCTCTGGCTGCCCAGATACAAGACTCTTAAAGGTAGCTATGAGAATTTTTTTAACCTTATTTATGATTGCTTCCATATGTTGGGTGGAAAGGAGATGGAGATTCTCTAGGTCACATTTTGGAGGGTGTGGTGCGGGAGAAACTCTTTCATCCATGAGAGGAAGAGTCAAGATGTGTCTGAGGCCATGAATTGGAGCCATGATTTCCTTCAAGATTATCAAAAGAAAAATCCTGTCACTACTAGTTTCGCAGTGAGGCCTCTTGTGGAAAATATTAAGTGGAATCCGCCGGATCAGGGGAGGTACAAGATTAATTGTGAGGCGGTGTTAGGCAAGGCAGATGGGTGTTTTGGTGTTGGAATCGTCATTAGAGATGCTTTGGGTTTCGTCATGGCGCCCTGTGCCTTGCGTTTTGCGGCTGGCATTGATATTTGGGCTGCCAATGCCTTGGCCATTCTTAAAAGTTTTCACTTTGCCAGTGATTGTGATTTGTTCCCTTTTCTTATTGAGTCCGACGCGTAAAGGGTGGTGAATTGGATTACCAATTTCAGTCATCTTAACTCTCGTTGCGGCGCTATCCTTCAAGATATTGAGAATCTTCGCTTACTCTGGAATAATCCTACTATCTTTGGTCTCTGATTGGTGGTAACAAGGTGGCCCTTGGTCTTGCAAAGGAGGCTCTCGGGTTAGGTGAGGACAACTTTTGGATTGAGGATTTCCCTCAGAATATTTGGAAAGAGGTGGAAACTGATATGCTTATTTAGCTTGTGCTGGTTTTATTCTTTGTGCTTGCTTTTTTTTTTTTTTTGTGTTTCCGTTTGTGTGTTCTTGCCTTTCCAGCCTCTTGTTGGTTTGGATTTGTTCTTTGGGCATGTTTGTCCCTTGGCTCTGTTTTGAGCGTTCAATCAAATATATATATATATATAGAATGGTGATTTGAGATGATAAATTGATAATTATGAAGATTCAACAGTTGTCCATTTTCATTCTCATCCAAAACAGATGATGTAATGACCAAGTGGCTTCAAAATCCTAATCAAAAACAGTAAATTTCCAATAAAGAAAAAGAAACTAGATAAGAAAACGAATTAAATATATTTCTCTCTACATACATTACCAAATAAAAGACTAAAGAGTCATCAACTTTGAGGGGCCATCATTTTTGTCTTTCTTCACACAATTTCTACACACATACACATGTACCATTTTAATTAATTTTCTGCAACTTCTCATACTCATATATATAGAATTTAACTACAAATTAAAACGTTTAATAATTAAAGTACACCAAAATTTCACCTAGTTAAATTAAACATGAAGTAAAAAGGAAAGACAAGAAGAAGAAGAAGAATAAATTTGCAGCTGAGATCATCATGGCCGTTGATCTTGTGATTGTTGTTGCTGCTGAGGATGACGATTGATCATCTGTCTTGTGAGGAGGTTTCCTGTAATAATATGGAAAGTAGGGCAGAATAGGGTCAGGAGGTGGAGGTCCATAAAAGTTGTTGATGTTGGGTGGTGTAGGGTAGTTTGGTAAATTCCCTGTTGGTGTAGGGTAGTTATACCCTGATGGAGGCGGGTATGATCCTGACTGAGAAGGCGGTGGCAGAGTGGCAGCTGGAGGCGATAGTGTGCCGGTGGTGGAGCCGCCAGTGCCGGTGGGTGGTGGATAACATGGATATGGGCAAGGCTCATCTTGCATGGTTGGAATAAGAAAAGTGATAAGTATGGAGGAGGAGAGGAGGAGGATTGAGAGGAGTTGTCTTGATAATTTTGCGGGAAGAGACATGTTGTGTGAGAGTGAGTGGAATTGGAAAGAAAAGAGAGGAAATTTGAGGGTTAATTAATAAGTGAAGAGAAATATTTGGGAGGTAGAGAAAAGAAGTGGGTGAGTGTGGTGTGGTGTTGTGTGTGGATGTGAGGTGAGGTGACGTGACTTAGTAGGAAGACTTTGATGAGTGTAAGTTACGACTCTAAAAACATGAAGATTGAAAAGTAAGTTTTAGCTACTTTTATATGTCTTTATGGTTTGGTGTTTGACGGGGGTCAAGCTTGGGCTCGATTATTCACCTTGAAACCAAGACTATACCAGAGTAAGTTACTAGGGGCTTGTTTGGTACACCGTATTTGATTGTATTGGACTATATCATCATTAATACAAACATGTGTTTAGTGATGCACTGTATTATATCATATTAAGTTATTCATATATGATTTTATTGTAATTTATTATATTATAAAAATATAATTTTTTTTAAAAAAATAGTTAATAAATCCATAAATATTTTTTTATAAAAATCAATAAATATTTATTTTAATTTAAAAAATTTAATAAATATTATTTTTATAAATAAAATAAATATTTCCTATAATTTTGAAATTATAAAAAAAATATTAACAACATAACACTTATTTTATTAATATTTCATATTTGTTGAAAAAAGAAAGAAAAAAAAGTGTTTTTTCTTTATAATACAATACAACCCAATATCACCAAATATAATGTATTAGCTAATACGGTGTTTGTTGTATTAGATAATTAAAATGTACTAAAATAATACAATACAGTATTTGCACCAAACACTATATTGTATTATTTTAGTACATTTTAATTGCATAATACAATATAATACAACGAAACAAAAGGGGCCTAAATGAGACCAGATGATAAACATGATGAGAAACACTACTACAAAAATGTTAAAAGACATCGGTAATTTCCATGCAAGACATCGGTTTTTCAAAATTTTGTAACCGATATAGATTTGATTGATATAGAAAAATTACATGCAACGACATTGGTTTTTAACTGATGTAAATAATCTTAAAAACACATCGGTTATATATAAAACCGACGACGTATAATTGATGAATTACAAAAATTAATACCGCCGGCCACCACTGTCGCCAGTGCTGGCCACCACTACCGCCGTCCGCCCCCATCGGCCCGACCCACTTCTAATTAATTGTCATTATTAGGAATTGAACTTGAAACCTCAAGTCAAAAGTTGTAAGCCTTTGCCACTTAACTACAAGATTTGATTTGTTAACAATTACACAATATTTATATATAACCTATATGAGTTGTTAGAAATAAAAAAAAAATAAAAAAATTTGTTAGATAAATTTAAATTTATTCAATTAATCAAAATTATAATTTCTATTACAGACATATATTAAAAAATATTTATTGAAACTTTTAATAAAATTATATTTTTTTAAACATATATAGTCGAGTTATAGGTCTATACTCTATATGAGACTAGTGATATCAATTGTAATAAGCATGATTTCAAATACAACTCTCACTACAAGGGAGATATTTCTCTACATGAATCTTGCAATTTAATGAACAAATGTAAGACTCAGATTACTAATTTATATGGGTAATTGAATTATTAACGTGTCTCTTAGTATGAAACATGAGAGTGCAAAATAAATAAACAATTTTCTTAAAATTATTTTTTTGAATTTTTTTAAAATAAATGATTTAAAAGTAAATCTATTAAATTTAAAATTTTACTTATCCAATATCGGTTTGCCCAAAAACCGATATCTTATTATAAATAAATCCATATCGGTTTGCCCAAAAACCGTTGTCTTTTCAAACCGCAATATTTAAAACATTGGTTCATATAAAAACCAATTGATAAACGCTTTTTTTAAATATTGATTTGTCCAAAAACCGTTGTCTTTTCAAACCGCAATATTTAAGACATCGGTTCATATAAAAACCGATGTCTAAACATTTTTTTTAAATATCGGTTTTTCCCAAAAACCATTGTCTTTTCAAACCGCAATATTTAAGAAATCGATTCATATAAAAACCAATTTTTTTAATATCGATTTGCCCAAAAACTATTGTCTTTTCAACCCGCAATATTTAAGACATCAGTTTTTTATGAACCGATGTCTAAAAGTTTTTTTTTCAAATCGGTTACCTAAAAACCGATGTAAAGCACCGATGTCTTTTAACATTTTTGTAGTAGTGAAAGAATGATAAAAGATGATTGATTTATCTTTGAGATTTAATAATAATCTTATACTTTCGTTAACAAGACGAAACTTATTTGTCCTTGACTATAAAATAAAAAGTAAATACAATAGATGGAAAACTTACTTCAAATATTCACATCTTCTTATTAATGGTGCTTTGATACCCTTGTTGCCAAAAGTCCCAAGGTTTTCCGCAACATGCAACGTATGTAGTCATAGAATAAGACAAATTTCACAATGCACATTATACTTTTACATCTCACACACTTTGTTCAGATAAGGGTTTGAACCCAAGACAAACACCATCACCTGAGAGGTACACCATCACCAAAGAGGTTTTACTATTCTGCTTTGATTTTAACTTTATTAAATATTACACATTTATTTATAAATAACATATATATGTTATAAAAAAATCTTAATTCAATCTTTTATTGAAAAAAATTGTTAATTTTTATTACTTGATAATTTAAACTCATTATAATAATAATTATAATTATTATTATGATAAACAATTAAATTTGATAAAGTTAAAACTTTTATCACATCGTTTAATTAAAGAGCTTGGTTACTAGTTCCATATAGTTACAAGTTTTTTATTTTTATTTTTTTTTATTTTTTTTTATTTTTAAATATTGTAATAATTTGGGATTTGGGGAGAGGGACAGACTCGCACCCACAACCTCATGATGTAGGTGTGAAGGGTAAACAACTAGACTAACCTCATATTATCATTGAATTTCTTCAATGATCTACAAAAATCAAAGATTTAAAAACAAAATAACTTTCTATCATAACTACCCATGTAAATAACTATACATGTCAACCCTAAGGGGTGGTGCCATTGGTCACTGGGGCGAGCCATAAACTCGAACGTCCTGGGTTCGATCCCTGGCAGCCATGTTTCTCTTGGGGCCACTGGTGGTTTACCCGACTGTTAACTTCAAGGCCTCGTGAGATTAGTTAAGGTGTGCGCAAACTGGCCCGGACACCCACAGATACCAATAAAAAAAACTATACATATCATGTATAATAGCTAAATCATTTATTTAAAATAAAAAAAACAATCAGGGTAGGGGTCTATCGAAACATAATGACATTAATCGTTACAAACACACGACTCATAATGCAACTTCCACTATATGAGACGGTATTTTACAATTAAATGGGCAAAACTAAAAGTCAAATCATTTTCATAAAAGAGAAAGCAAAGTGCATCACTTTGCTAATGGTGTGTGTGCATTTTAATATTTACGAGTGGTTTTGCATTTTAATATTTATGATAACAATGTCCACAATGTGTATGTTGCCAAATATTGGCGTTTTTGCCAAGTCAATAATTTCTCATACGCCAACGTGCACATTATATCTATGTTTCGGAATATTAACCTTTTTCGCAACACACAAGCAAACAATTGCTAAAAAGACTCTTACAGCAACATGTATGACATGTGTGTTGTTGAATATTAGCTTTTCGCAACGCGCAAGCCAATAGTTGCTAAAGAGGATCCTACGGCAACGTGTATGATATGTGAGTTGCAAAATATTAGCTTTTTAGCAACACGCAAACCAACAGTTGATAAAAAGACACATACGGTAATGTGCCTGATATGTGTGTCACGGAATATTTGACTTTTTTCGCAATACGAAGACCTATGACAACATCCATGATGTGTGTATGTTTCTAACTATTAGCTTTTCATCAATGTTTACAATTGTATGTTGCTATAAAGACACTTACGGCAACGTACATGATATGTGTGTTGCGGAATATTAGATTTTTTCGCAACGCGCAATGCATATGACAATATCCATGATGTGTTTGTTGCTAAATATTAACTTTTCAACAACGTGCACATTTGTATGTTGTTGAAAAGACATCTACAACAACATGCATGATATATATGTTGCGGAATATTAGACTTTTTCGCAACACGCAAAGCCTGTGACAACATCCATGATGTGTGTATTGCTAAATATTAGCTTTTCAACCACGTGCGCATTTGTATGTTTCCAAAAGCGTGTTTATAGCAATAGACACTAAATGTGTATAGGCTAATGAAATAACTATGACAACATGCAACTATTATGCGTTGCCATATATATGTGTGTGTGTGTGTGTGTTCAATTATTTACTACATTCGTTTGTACGTTGCCATTAGTGGTTTCCGCAACACATTTTTTACGCGTTGCGATAAATGACCTTTAGCAACGTGTATAGTCTACACGTTGCGATAAATCACTTTTAGCAACACGCAAAGTATAAAAGTCATTTTTATTATAAAATAATAGAGATAATTTTATGTGAGAAAATAACAGAGATGATTTTAGGATTTAAAATACGGAAATAAATGTATTTGTATGTCCACAATGATTGTTAAAAGAAAATGTGTATGTATAAGGTTTACAATTTGTCAATATACAACCATGTGGATTTCTTTTTCTTTTCTTCTTTTTCCATATTTTATACAGTTATGATGATCGCTTTAAGGGTGCAGATATTGACACATTGCCACCTAAAGAAATTATTTGTGTACCCATTTTTTTTTTAAGCAAAAAGATTTTAATAAAAGAAGAGCACAAAAATTTACGATCGTAGTTCATATAAGTAGTGAATATAAACCAAGACCAATATATGTGCTAGGTCCAAAAATCAAATTGAGCACCCAAGTTCAATAAATTCCTCTAGTCCATGGCCAAACCAGTTCGACCAGCTAGACCTGACCAGACCATAACTACCGATCTCCAGCAAGATATTGATGCTCTACATTAATCGTATATATCGAGAAAAACGCACCATCTGTTACAACATAAATTTCAACTCCTATAATTTGGTGAATGATGTTCCTCCATATATGGGGTGGCAAAGGGAGAGACACTTGCAGTTTCAAGCATTTCCTTCAAATCAAAGCCACCTTTATTATCTATCTAGCTACATCATGGTACATTACATGGTGCATTAGAAAATGAAAATGACATGCAAGAAATGCGACCCTCGAGTGGATCTCACCAGCTACCTTTTCAACATTTTCCGTGTGATTTTATTTGGTTTAGACTTAGATTATCTATCTAGCTACATCATGGTACATTACATGGTGCATTAGAAAATGAAAATGACATGCAAGAAATGCGACCCTCGAGTGGATCTCAACGGCTACCTTTTCAACATTTTCCGTGTGATTTTATTTGGTTTAGACTTAGGAGGCTACACCAACTGCTACGCAACCAATTCCAGAAATACCTTTAATGTTCTTCCTCATTATCTCACTGCTATGTCTCTGAGCTCCCACTTTTGGCTTTGTCTCACTTCTATGGTCTTTCGTTACCTTACTGCTCCCTGATACTCGATATTTCTGCACACTAGGATTCTTCTCCTTCTCCCGACCTTTTTTCTCTGTAGCTACTCCATTTTTTGCTGAGGCTTCATGACGGCTCCTACTTTGTGTTGTTGGAGCTGAAGATACTGTGTCAGCTTCAGACAGTTCAGTGGTAGAGCACTTGGATGCCCCTGAGGATTCGGTTTTGTCAACTGTGTTTGAGGATTGACTAGCAGAGAGGCCTCGATATTTTCCTGCCTTAGAAAGCAATGGTGACCTTGCAGTACCCTTAGTCCCTAGACTAGTTGACTTAGGCTGTATCTTAGCCGGTTTGGTGTTGGATGATACAGTCTAAGATAGAAATAGAAAAGACAAAAAGATGAGGCTTTAGTTGAAAGTTCAACACGTATAATACAAACGGATTAATAGACATAATCTACATAACCTCATGCAATGGCCAAGCAGAAAACACCAACGTATATAGATAACAACAGAATATGTCTATTTATGTAGCATATAAGTTGACTGTGATATCTCACATCACTCGGGAAGGATCATGGGACTTATAAGAAAGGGTGCTTCTTATAAATCTTATTTATCTATTATGTCTTATAAAAACCATGAGCAGTAAAGCTTCTCCGAAACAGATAAAATCCGATAGGAAGGGTTGGGTTGTGACAGATTAAATCAAAAGACTAAAATTATGTGAACTTCGTCAGGAAGACATAATTCACTTCCATGAGAAGTAGGACAGTAAAACTAAGCAATACAATACTTATAGAGTACCTTGTTTCCATCAGATCCAGGCGTCACAGACACATGATAGAAAGAAGGCATTGGTGTTGCTTTGAAATTAAGGCTCTTTCGGAATTGTTTAATTTCAGCCTCTGTCTTTTCCTGCAACAACAGTAATTCAAGCCATTTCTTAAGACCATGAGATCTTATTGTCTGAAACGAAAAAGTATCTGTAGTTATAATGAATGAGTGGCTGGCGACAGCGACACTAGAATTATCAATTTAATTTCACAGGCTACAATAACAATTGTAAAATACCTTTTGTTGGATGATTCCACCTACCTGTGTTTTGGCTTGGATCTGACTCTTTTCAGTCTCCTTGGCATGCACTTTTTCTTCCAACTTCATGAAGAACTGAACAGGGAGAAAGCCAATAAGATTAGATCCCTTTAACTACTGAAAAAGTTTTATTTGAGATAATTAAATAAATAAACATTAGGCTTGCTTGCCTCCTTCCTCCTTTCTGCACGTTCATCGCTTCTGAAACTAAAAGTTGCAGCACCTGCCCTTGTGACTGGCTTACTTAAATCAACAGTCTGTTTGAGCCTGTACAGTAATTACTACACATCAAAACTAAGATAGATGAAATATCGACGTTATGAAGCAATCCCTGTGGTTTTGACAACAGACCTATTTGTGGTTTGACGTGCTCTAGAATCAATCTTCTTTGTAGCAGTAGGTTGGGATTCAAGTATTTTCTTGGCCCTTGGCTCTTTTTCACTGCAAAGACAAAGAGAAGGAGCATCTTATACATTCTAGCCATGAAACATAGAGGTTTAATGTTTGCGGAAACGCCAATTACCTTTTATTCTGAACCTTCAATTTTGCAGCTGAACTTTCAGAATCCTTTTGAGCACAAAATGAAGTCAAATTCAAAATGTAAAATTTAAAGGAAAAGAGAATAAAGGAAGCAAGAATCAGAGTCGTGCTTGTTAAACGCCTTCAATTGTATACATTATTCTTAAAATGACATCTTAAACATTGTCCAACTAACCTCTGTTTTTAGAGATCTTGACTGCTTCTCTACTTTCATTCTCCCTGGACTTTCTTTTTCCCTTCTGTTCTGATTCTTTTCCCCGGTTTTTGATGCCTCGCAAGAAATGTGTTTGTGGACATGACTGACATTGACTGGAGAGTTCATACTAGGCCTTGTAGATTTATTTTCTGCTAGATCCCTAGACTGGAAGCAGGAAATCAAGGAGTGAGAACCAAAGGGAAAAATATCATGAGATAGAACTGGTGATATATGGAAACAGCGTAGGCATGACCAAGGGCAAGGTTTATAACTTCCACATAAGAAACACTATTAAAACCAGTTTCTAGACACGACATCTTAATTCATTTTTCTAACTTTGTGTGGCTAATGAACAATATGGTAGAAATTATATCATGGACAGAACATAAGTAAATACAAACCCGCACCTTCGGAGAAAGACTTTGCCGGTGTTCTGAACTAGATTTATTAACTTCGCCAGTTGTTCCACTCTTGGGGAACAAGTCAGTGGGTTTAGATGATTCATCCACATCAACTGTATAATCTAATAGGCTCTTTTCTAGCTCTATCTCTGCTTCATAATTACTCAGAAGTGACTTGTCAACATCTTCAGGGACGTTGTCCACCATAATATCACCATTTTCTAAAGCAGCTCCCATCTGAGATTCAGTAGGTGACACTGAAGGGTCCTCTCCTTCACATTCCATTACTCCAAGCTCTCCATGATACTCTGAACTTTCGGGGCTCTCGTCAAAGTGAGCAAATTGCTTATTTTCAATTACATAATCAAACTGGCTTCCTTCATTTATATTATCGAATTCCTGTATGCGCTTTGCATTCTCCAAGACACTCTCATGGCTCCCTTCATCTCCATTATTAAACTCTTTTCTGTAGTCCACATTCTCCAATCCATTCTCCTCAAATCGATCATACTTGCTAGCTTCAATTACAATATCAAATTCATCCCCAGAACCCTCATCATTGTCCAAGACATCATTTTCACCGGTTTGGTATTCTCCCTCGTTTAGGCACTCAGATGAACCCTGAAGCAGACGAGCCTTCCTCTTGAAGTGAGCTTCAAAATAAGCTTTCTTTTCAACGACTGAACCAGGTTTTGAGCATTTCTCAACCTCTTCGAGATACCTATTGTGTGAGAAAGATGATCTCCTTTCCCAACATAAAGGTTCGTTTTCAAACCTTCCAAATGATATAGAACCAGAATGCAAAGAATCTGTCTGCACAGTTCAAAGAAATGGATCTACGTGAATTTGTCAACAATTACTATGCTGGAGTTGAAAAATGATGTGTTTGTGTCACTTTGGTGCAAATTGTGAAACAGAGCTGGGTTCATTTGAGTAAATACAGTTTTGCTAATACTCTAATTAAACCAACAAATCTGAGAAATAGACATGCAACTTTTTCATTGCACAATCCTATTCAACCACAGATGAATAAAACAAAAACAGTGTGGCATGTTATAATTAATAGAATCATCATCTATTTCTATAAAGTTACGAATTCAAAAACCCAGTTTTTCTGCTCGCTCATTGTGCTACAGAAGTACTAGTGAATTTTGGCATGTAAGCTTCTGTAATTGAATGTTAGTGCGCATGGTAACTTACTAGTATTATCATAAAGTTACTTTTTCACCTCATCATTAATAAGATTTGCAAAGAAGGGTCTTATCAGAAAAGATTTGAAGAGGGGTAGAGTTCTATGGGAAAAGATAATTAGGCAGGACAAAATAGTTTCAAATATGGATTTCGAGCTTAAGAGAACCACAGGATGAACAAGGTATCACCATATACTGATGAATGAAAGAACTGTTCCAACAGAGCTGAAACTGATAGGGAACTAGTAACTCCAAATGTCAACCATTGACAAACTGGTCAATTTTGCTACAAATCTCACTGACAGCCAAAAAGTACAGATAGAAAGTATACATTTTAGAACAATAGTTGAAATCAAATTAACCCATAAAAATACGCAACTAAAACTCAGAATAACCACCAAGAAATCAATCAAGTGTACAAGGCAAATTCACTGTTAAAAATGAGCATAACAAACTGTTTAGTAGTCCTGTACCATGAATCCGTGTCTCTCGCAAAGAAAAAATATGCTTGATTTAACCCAAAAGAGGGATGTTATACAAACATTAATGCAAATATTCATCGAAAATCCTAGATCCCTCTTCATGCCAACTGAATTAACTTCATTGATTGAGTGCTTCTTCTATTGGAAAGCAGCCAAGAAGTGTATAAAGCCAGTAACAGATTAATATATTGACCAATTTAAGATATGATCTTAATTATATATACAATGATAAACTACTTAACAAGATTAATATTTCATTTCTCTCCTTTTCTGTTTCATTCATGAAATAACAAACCAAAGTGATAACACAAATGAACCATTTTCTATCTACAACAGGGCCAATAAAATCAAACCCACCAAGAAAAAAAAGTACATAAAGAAATGAAATTAAACCTAGATCCTCCATAAAAAAATATATATATATATATAAAATATTAAAAAAAAAAAAACCCAAAAAACAAGTACCTGAAAGCTAATGTTAAAAGGATCTTCAATCTCTCCGGCCATTCTTTTAAGTCTCCCAACTCAAGCACCACCAACCATTATCTCTTTATCACCTGTTAAAACAAATCAACATCAACAGACAGAGAAAGCTGTACTTACAAGAAATGAATACCCAATACCCCAAAATGCACGTTTGCAGATGACCACCATAAAAAGTGTACAGTAGAGAGCGAGTGTGCAAGCTTGTGATGGACATGAATGAATTAAAAGTGTAAAAGAATCTGAAGCAAAACGTGTAAAAAGAGTAAATACCCAGAAAGGATTAGATCTCAAACTCTTCAAAGAACCAAACTTTTTTTTGTTGTAGTGAGTGATGATAAAATTGAGTGTTTTTATTTTATTTTTAAGATTAATGTGTTTATCAGTTCAAGTCATGTCATGTGCTGGTGGGCGTCTTTTTGTTATGTTCTGTCCAGGCACTACACTTCACAGTGTTCTCCGTCAATTGACGCCGTTACTCAGAAAGGATGTGATTTGTGTTAATCAACGGCTAGGATTTAAGATCCGAGGAGCAGTGAGTAAGTGTCATTCAGCGCAGCTGGATGTACTGTTGACTTTCCACCTATTGATGTACTGTACTACTGTAGTTTGTAGAGAAGTGAATTTGGATGTGTTTTTTCAAAAAAACTATTTTCTAGTTTTAAAAATTAAAAATGTTATAAATTAAAGTTTAAAAGCAAAAAAAAAGAATAAAATGTGTTTAAAAAAAAAACTATTTTTTAAAAATAAAAAAATGTTATAGATTAAAGTTTTAAAGCAAAAAAAAAAAAACAGGATAAAACACTATACTGGACAAGATAAAAGGACCGGACAATTCCGGTGTTCGGTAAAAAAATTTAACCCGACTATTTAATCGGGTGTATAATTGAATCCAGTTGCTATTTAATCCACCCCATATAGGTGCGGTTGGGCCGGACTTGATTCGCACCCGCTCACCTGCACTGAATAGCCAAACAATTGCTTCAACGAATTGAAAACGTCAGTTGTTGTTGGTCCCACTAACTTTTTATTTTTTATTTCTATATTCTATTACAACCTTTTCAAACGGTGTTTTTTTCGTCAACTAGAATTACAACAAACTTAACAAGCCGGCTACAATACTTCACTATAAAGAATGGTGTTACAGTATTGGTCTTACTTCCTTTCTCTTAAGTTGTTGCTTGCCTATCGTTTATATGAAAAATGTACACTATTTATACATACATTTCGTCAACCTAGCCTTGATGTACAAGTAGTTAACTTGTAAAATTCTAGTGTGATTCTTCCCATTTGAGTTTTCGTGTTTATCTCAATCATGTCCTGATTTGGTGTGATTGACAATCGTGCTTGATTTGAGCTCTGATTCTTGGTGATTGATTCCTAATTGAAATGTGATCATTGACCCTCAATTTCAGGCGAAATTTCTTCTTTAGACCATTCGACGCTAATGACGCGTTGAGTCTCAATTCAGGCAAACGACCTTTGCCAGGAGGACTTCTCGACTGACTAGAACCAGGCCCGGCCCTAGGGGGAGCCCAGTGAGGCAACCGCCTAGGGCCCCCAAATTTTATTTCTTAAAAAATGTTTTTATAATATAATTTATCTAAGATTTTAAATAAAACAGGCTCATAAATGACTTTAAAAAAGGTCCATCATACACATAATTTTTTTTTTAAGAGGCCCACCAATGGAAACCCAACCCATAAATAAATTTTAAAATGGATCACTATACATTTATATATATATATATATATATATATATATATATATATTTTAAAAGGCCCACCAATAGAAACTCATTTATCATTCTTACAACAACAACATTGGATCAGTGGTGGCGGTGGGTTAAATCCTATGTGGGTTGAATCCTAGAAACACTCATGTTTGTCACATATAATCATCTTTTATATCTCTAAAAAAAAACTCAATACTCTCTTTATACGAAAATTCAGAAGTTGTTGTTTCGAAGGTAATTAAATCAATACTCTTCATTTTTTTTTTCTTTTTTTGAAAACTTGTAAGCTTAATTAGTACTTTTGTTATTAAAAAAATGAAACGAGTAAGGTTTAAATGATATATTATTTGATGCAATTATTATAAAAAAATAAAAATAAAATTGGTAATTTTTTTTTTTTTTACTAGTTTGTTGTGTTATATGTCATTTTTGCAATACCTTAGGCCATATCAAGCCCAAGTGCTATAAATTCATTGACTATTGCAACTTAGAAAATGCATCTATGAATAGAGAGATTAGACCTAATTCTATGCATACTAAAGCTTTTGAATATGGAAAGCATGATAATTTTTCAAAGCATGTTAAGAATGTCCGGAAGGTGAAGAATGCATATCCTTCAAAATTTGACCTTGCATGTGTTGCTAACAATGTTGAGAAAAAGAGTATTAATGATATTATTGTGAATCAAGTTGTGGAAGAACTTTACTCTAGGTTCAACATTGTGGTCAAAGAGAATTTTGATAATGTTCGTGTATGCCCACCCAAGACAAAATTTGTCAAGGGTGAGTGCTCTTATCATTAGTGTAAGTTGCACATGTGAGTTAGCTTTAAGACTAGTGTTGTTGATAAGAAGCTTAACTTTTTGCTTTGTATCTTTACAACTTGACATGAACTTAGCTATCTCACTTTGTTTGTTATGATAGTCAAAATTTGTTGATTAACTTTTGAGAAGTTTTTTTTTGGAATCTATATGGTAACATTGTTGTTATGGCTTTTAGAGAAAGTAATTTTGTTTGTTTGTTTGAGTTGGATTACATTGTCTTTAGTCTCTTGGAATCGACACACCTATAACTTGTAGTCATGAGGACTTACAAGCCAAGAGGACTCATAAAAAGGGTGAAGGCATTGTATTTGGTGAAAATAGCTTGCGAAGGTATCTCTATATCATATTGCTTGCTTACTTGATTTTTCATCTATCAACTCATTGTTTGTATCACATTCATGAAGCATGTCATAATTGAGAACTAGTATAGTGTTTATATGGTCCTCTTCGACATTTGCTAGTTTAAGATCTTTTGGTGATAAGTGTTCACATTGATCTTATTTCATGAAGTGTGTTGTTATTTGTATGATTGTTGAGTGGCTAATTTTTGAATAATGTGAGCTTCATATTCTTTGATAGCTACTCTCTTGAGAAGTAAAGATCTTAAGTAAGTCTCTTTACTTGCTTCTAGATCATGTGCTTTTAAGCCTTAAAATTGGTTTCAAAAATGCACTTTGCTTCTCTTGTATGTTTTGTTAAGTATGTTGAGCTTGATTGATGTTCGCTTTGGATACACCTTGAAGTCCTAAGGACTAGTACATTTAAAAATGACCAATGGTTGGTATCCATTTGCTTCAGCAACATAGAACTCAACGAGCACCCTCATGGAAAGGGCTACACACCTTGGTTGTGAAGCCACCCAATGTAGGAAAGGGCTACGCCATTGTGATGAGTGAAAGCCGCTATGAGGAGTATATGTTTTTGTTAGAAAAATCAAAGAAGTGTTGAATTGAATCATAAAAAAAAAAAAAAAAAAAAAAAATCTTTTATTCAAGCCTAAATAAAAAAAAAAAAAAAAAAGGCTTTTGGAGTATAGTTGAATAATCAAATGAGCTCAGGTTGACAAATAGAAATGGGTTGACGAGCCACATGCACACACACGCTCACATGTTGAAATCTATTCTCTTTATAAGTAAAATTTCGGATGATAACCGGTTTGACCTTTTTATGAAAAGGCCTAAGATAAATAGATGTTGAAATTGTTTGCATGTTTGATTATCAAACTACTTCTTTTCATATACTTGAAGCAAAATCTTCACACACTCACTTTTGCTTAATTAGTATTTTTGATACTTTAGCAATTTTTGATGACATATGAGAGTGATTGAAAATCTTGATGTAACTCTCTTAGATATGTGAAGCTTATTTGCAAATCTAATAAAATTGCTTGTGATGTGATTGTGTGGTGATTTTTGTGAACATTTGTCTATCTTGATTTTAGATGAGGCACTTGTCAAGGGGGAGCATAATATGCTAAATTCTTGTTCTCTTTTATGACATGTTCACATGTTCTTCAAGGTTGTTGTTTGTTGGCATTATTCTTATTTTTTTTTATAAATCATGAAGATGCTTTGATAAATTCTTATATGCATGATGATTTGTTGAAAATAGTGTTTTGCCTTTGTATATGTTTATTGGTTACTAATTTGTTTCTTTGTTTCCTCTCACTTTGGTTTTTAGTGTTTTTTTTTTTTTTTTTTTGTATAGCAAGATTATGGGAAAAGCAAAGAAGATTGGTGGAAATACTTCTTCAACTCCCATTGACAAGTCCATACCTACAATTTCTTCCAAAATTTCCAAAGCTAACAAAGTGGATGAATTGGGAATTTTTGGTTGCAAAAAGCTAATTCAAGAAAGAGGTATTGACTTGGACTCTTGTGTTTGATCCTATGTTTATGATGTGCGTAAGAGTAGAAATTGGAATTCATGGGTGAACATGTTAGGAATCTCTAATGAGACCGTTGTTAGAGAGTTTTATCATGCTTACAAATCTAGTTCTACTGTGACAAGTGCTACTTTAAGCATAAGGAAAGTTGTCTTTAGAGTTTGTTCTAGGAAGATTAATGAATTTCTAGACTTGCCCGATGACATTGAATCGGAATTCCTTGATGTTGACATCTTGGAAAACCTTGATTTAATGGGTAGGACTCTATGTGATGATAGTAATTTTGTGTGGGGGAAACGTGCTTATATTAAGCAAGGTGAGTTAACAAAAATTAGTGCATTTTGGCATTTATTTGTTTGCTCCAATCTTGTTGGTTCTACTAATGCTTCGGAGCTTAATAGAGACAAAATCAAGATTGTATATGCCTTGGTGACTAACAAACCTATAAACCTTGGTGAATTGCTTGTAGAGCAAATTGAAATTGTGGCTTGTACTAGTCGTTTGGATAAGAAATTGGCATTTCCGGGGTTTATAACTCAATTGTGCTTAGCTAAAGGAGTGAGGAATCTTGATGGTGATGTTATGCTTCCTCCCTTAGAGAAGTTGAGTGAGAAACGTGTGGCATCCATGTCATACAAGGACAAGGGAAAGTCTAATGATGTGTTTAGGCTTTTTGGTGAATCTCTTGATTCTAACCATGTCCCTAGCTCACCCGCTCTTCCTAGTTGGGCTTTAAAATTGAGGAATGAGATTGAAGAATCTCGTAGGTTGATTGAGGCGTCACAAAGAAAGATTGAAGACCTTAGTGCCAAGCTTGTTGTTCAGATGAAAGGATCAAAGAGTTGGAAGGAAAATCAACTCCAACAAGGCAATATGTGAGATCCGCACACCGTTCTTCTTTCCTTGGTGGCTCAAGTGGCTAGAGAGCTTCATGAGGTATATTTTTCTTACTCTTTCCCTTTGGCTTCATATCATGTCAAAAAGGGGGAGAAATATGAGAAACACATGGGAGAAATCTAGCTTACTTAGTCTCATTTTAGTTGTTTTATATGTTTGTATATTTGGTATCTAGCTTGAACTTTATGGCATGTAATATTTTTTGTTGTTGAATCTTGGCTTAGAATATTTTGATGGATAGTATGTATTAAGGGGGAGCATACTTGATCCATTTGAACTTATATGTTACTATTTTCTTGTCTAAGATTGGATATTGCCATATTTATTGTCTCTTGGATATTCTTGTGCTTTCAAGTTCTTTTTAGGTGATATCTGTAGGGAAAAATATTGTAGTACACGCAGCGGAAGCGAGACTAAAATCAGTTTTAGTATAGTTTAAAATTTTTCCATAATTTGAACCTTAACCCTCTAATTAATTAACATATAATACTAAAGATATCATACCTTTGTCGCGTGATCCGATTGACATTGCGTCGATGGTAATCCGCAAGATCTTCCAATCCAATCACGAACGTGAATCACCTAGGAGCGTGGTCTCCCTTCTCTTTGAATTGTGTACCTGAGGATGGATTAACAAAACTTTTTCTTTTTCATTAGTCACAACAAATTCCAAGAAGCTACAAAGAATGTTCCGGTCACTTTTGAATTCACAATCGTTAGATCGAAACTCGCGTGAACCTTATTCGAAATTGTGCACAAAACCTTTTGATATAAAAGTTACTAGTGCACTATCGAAATAAGAACAAACTTTTCTCTCTTTTCCTCTTGGCCGAATTCTCACACTAGTCTAACAGTTGGATTCTATTTTTCTCAAACAAAAGAAAAAACTCTCAAGCCAAAGACCTGGGGTTCTTGAAAATATACAAAGAATATATATATATGTTTAGTGGCCGCTTAACATTATATTGCTTGAAATAATATATGTATGTTTATATGCAAATCCGAAATAATAATATATATATATATATAGCTATTTTTGAAAACCGAAATCAACTTATATTATATATATATTTATATCAAAAGTGCTGCATCCTTATTAAAGTGCACTCGCAATGCACGCCTAAATACATATATATATATATATATATATTAATTTAACTTGCCATATATAATATATATCTCTATCAATCTTTAGAATTCAACCCTAATCCAACTCTTTAGTGTATTTGTGACTATATAAAAGACTTCCTTATTTGACTAGATAAATAAATCCCTTATTTATCTACTTACCAAATAAAGTCTTTTATTTTATTTATACTACCACAATAGTATACTACTAAGAAACATATTTCCTAGTCAGAAAAATATTTTGATTTTTAATTAAATAATTAATTAATCAATTAATTAATTTCCATTTAATCAAATAATAAAAATAAAACAATATAATATCATATATATATCTCGGCCATGTGCCATATATATTAATATATCTATATATTGTTTTTCTATTTTATTAAATCCATTGGACCTTAATAAAAGGCCCACATGTGAACCAGACCCATTCTTACTAAAAGAAACAAGCCCACATGCCTTTCATTAATATATTAATATAATTGATCAGCCCATTAAATAAATAATGTGCAAATTATATTCTTAATATATTAAATACAATTCTAGATGGACCCATAAATTGGTCCGGTAGAATATATCAAGTGATCCATGCAAGTCCGTGTGGATTGAGGATCTTAGCGGGCCTATCTAAATTTAAGCTCCAATAGACATAACCCAATCACAATCAACAAATGATTCACTTAGGTTCAATCTATTAATTTTAGTTCATTCCACTAAAGAACTAAAATTGCACTCTTAAATAAAGATGGAATAAGTAAATGATTCTCATTCATACCCTAGACAATCTTATAGGAGATGGTGTATCCTCGTGAAGAATATCAGTAATCGCCAAGAGCTCATAGACCGCCTATAGCTCTTCAAGTTACCATATTTCCTCATATGACCACATTTTGAACTTGGATATTTTGACTTGTCCAGAAGCCATGTTTCAATAGACACTATTGAAAACTTAACATTAAGATTTAATATCCAATACCTCAAAACATCCATATGATGATATTCTACTCTCATTTAATAAATGGAGCCACGATGTCCATATCTATAAATGAAGTCCTCTATCGATTAACAAATGAATACCACCAAACTATCGAGGATAGACTATGCTATATAATCGTACTCATTGATAACTCAAATGATAACACTTGCAACCATAAGTCCATCATTTATCTCAGGATTAAGATAGACTCTCCGATTGTCCTGATAATGAAAAGACTTTTATCTACTGACGGTTCTAGATAAAGTATTTCATTGTGATCCAGTTCAATGCACCTAGTGCACTAGATCTTTTACTCAAAGCCACTTTGATGATTTTAGACTCATCATAACACATTTGATCCCACTCAAATGCCAGTAAAAGAATCTACAACTTTAACAAGATAAAGGTGCCCAACCTTTAACTTAAGTTGTGAACATTATTCAAGACTAACTAAAGAATTGTGTCTACCTTATACATATCCAGATGTATGAACAATTCTTCTTTTCTCATAGTCTTTTGACCTTATGATTATTTACTTTTGACAATTATAATAATTAAACTATAAATGCTATAAGATTTGTTAAACCAGAAATCACATTATTAATATGAATAGATTGTCAAAAACACTATTACACTCTTGCTGTTGAGCATAATCCTAACAATCTCCCACTTGTGCTATAGCAAATGTGTCATATCTCTCATTCCCATGTTCTCACCCCTATATACAATTTCCTTTAAAAGGTGATACTTCCTTTCAATGTGTTTTCCTCTCTTATGACTTTTTGGTTCTTTCGAATTAGCCACTGCTCCACTGTTGTCACAGTAGATAGTGATCTGCTTATTGGCACTAGGAACCACTTCCAAGTCAATCAAGAATTGGCGGAGCCAAACAGCCTCTTTGGCAACCTCGCATGCAGCAACATACTCAGCTTCCATGGTGGAATCAGCAATACAAGATTGCTTGATACTCCTCCATATAACTGCTCCTCCTCCAACAGTAAACACAGCCCCTGATATGGATTTTCTAGAGTCAGAATCTGATTGGAAATCAGAATCTGTATACCCAACGGGAATCAAATCCCCTCCAGAGTATACACGCATATTATCTCTCGTTCTCTTGAGATACTTGAAAATATGCTTGACTGCCGTCCAGTGATCAGGACCAGGTTTCGATTGAAACCTGCTAACTATGCCAACAACAAAACAAATATCTGGTCTAGTATAGAGCATTGCATACGTGAGACTTCCAAATGCCGAGGCATATGGAACTCTACTCATGAATTGCTCTTCATGCTCATTCTTAGGAATTTGTTCCTTAGAAAGCTTGATTCCATGTCTGAAAGGTAACATACCTTTCTTGGAATCCTGCATGGAAAACCTAGACAAGATCTTGTCTATGTATGAAGCTTAGGATAATGCAATCGTTCTATTCTTTCTATCCCTTATTACTTGGATACCTAGAATAAAACTTGCTTCTCCTAAGTCCTTCATATCAAATTGTTTTGCTAACCATTCTTTTACTGATGTCAATACACCTACATCGTTTCCAATGAGTAGTATATCATCAACATAAAGAATCAGGAAAACCAACTTGTCGCCCTTAATCCTTTTGTATACACAAGGTTCGTCAAGATTCTGAATAAATCCAAAACCTTTGACAACTTGATCAAACCTTATGTTCTAGGATCTAGATGCTTGCTTTAATCCATATATGGATTTCTGCAACTTGCATACCTTTTCCATTTGGCCCTTTTCAATGAATCCCTCTGGTTGCATCATGTAGATGCTTTCGTCAAGACTTCCATTTAAGGAAAGCTGTGTTGACGTCCATTTGCCAAATCTCTAGATCTAAAGATGCTGCAATGGATAAGAGTATCCTAATGGATTTAAGCATGGCCACAGGAGAGAAGATTTCCTCGTAATCAATACCTTCTTTCTGTGTATACCCTTTAGCTACCAATCTAGCTTTAAAGGTTTCCACCTTTCCATCCATACCTCTTTTCCTCTTGTATACCCACTTGCACCCAATGAGTTTTATCCCTTTAGGCAAGTCTACAAGGGACCAGACTTTGTTATCGAACATAGATTCAATCTCAGATTGCATTGCCTTTTGCCAATGGCAACTATCAACATCCTCCATTGCTTCCTTATACGTGTAGGGATCATCGTCGTCTGGGAAATTCTCCACTGATTCTCCCAGACCGATGTATCTTTCGGGTTGTGTTCTAACCCTCCCACTACGACGAGGAATGGTAGGTTGTTGATTTTGTGTTGGATCGGAACTTACAATTGGGTTAGGTTGTGTAACCTCTCGTGGAATTGTATCTCCTGACATCTCATTCAGGATAATTCTACTTCTAGGCACAAAATCATTCATATAGTCCTTTTCCAGAAATTTAGCATTTTGTCAAAACAAATACTTTAAGATCTGAAGGACTATAGAAATAATATCCTTTAGTTTCTTTTGGATACCCTACAAATATACATGTCTCCGAACGGGACTCCATCTTTTCTGTCTTTCCTTTTAACACATGCGTAGGACAACCAAATATCCTTAAGTGTTGTAAACTAGGCTTGCGCCCAGTCCACAACTGATGCGGTGTTTTAGGAACAGACTTAGATGGTATATTGTTTAGAATGTATATAGCAGTTTGTAAAGCATATCCCCAAAAAGAAATAGGAAGTGTTGAATAACTCAACATAGACCTAACCATATCCAAAAGAGTTCTATTTCTCCTTTCTGCTACCCCATTCTGTTGAAGTGTACCTGGTGCAGAAAACTGAGAAACTATCCCATTATCAATAAGATATTGCTGAAACTCACCAGATAGATATTCTCCACCACGATCAGATCTCAAGATTTTTATGTGTTTCTCAAGCTGATTTTCCACTTCAGCTTTGAATGCTTTAAACATGTCAAAAGCATCCGACTTATGTCGCATGAGATACACATAACCAAATCTCGAGTAATCATCTGTGAAGGTGATGAAGTACTCATATCCACCTCTAGCTTGAATGCTCATAGGTCCACATACATCAGTGTGTATCAATCCTAAACATTCAGTGGCTTTTGCACCTTTGGCAGAGAACGACCTTTTGGTCATTTTACCTTCCGAACAAGATTCACAAGTTGGTAGATCATCAACCTTTAAGTCACTTAAAGGTCCGTCACATACCAATCTTTTAATCCTATTAAGGTTAATATGACCTAGGCGTAAATGCCATAGGTAGGTTTCATCTATTGATAATTTTACTCTTTTATGATCATGTTCCGTTAATTCTGTGTCTAACGAGTGAGAGATATTTCTATGCAAAAAAGTATAGACCGTTTTCTAATGTACCTTGGCAAACAATTTTGTCATTCTTGCTAATAATAAAAACTTTATTAAAAGTAACCGAATATCCAAATTTATTTAAACAAGAAACTAAAATTAAATTCCTCTTGAATTGAGGTACATAATAAACGTCTATCAAATCTAAATGCCTTCTAGAATCCAAATAAACTCTAATATCTCCCACTGCACTTGCAGACACTAACGTTCCGTTGCCCAAACGCAAGTTGATTTCATTCTTATTCAGCTTTCTCCTTTCTTGGAACCCCTGTAAGGAATACCAAACATGATTTATGACTCCAGAGTCTATGATCCAAGAATCTGTAGAATCTGCCAGAAAACATGTTTCAATATAATTAATATTACCTTGTTCCTTATTGTTCTGGGACATTGGGCAATTTCTTTTCCAATGTCCCTTTTCACCACAAAAGGAGCACTTCCCTTTGATCTTGGTTACTTCCTTGGTCTCCTTCTTGGTAGGCCTAAGTTGCTTTTTCTTCTGTTGTTCCTTGACCTTTTGACGGGCCTTAACAGTAGCAACTTTACCAACCATATGAATCTGAGATTCATAAGTAGGAGCAGGTGGTTTAGGAGCAGACAGAATAAACTTATATTTTTCAGCTTGCAGCAACAACCCAATTTTCCTTTTCCATGTGACATAATTATCTCCAGTTAAAGTGTTGTCTTTCAGGATGTTTAAAAGTGATGGGGTCATGATTTCTGAATATAACAAAATTATATGAGTAAATAATCATGATAAAGCACTTTCGAATATTTATCTTGATTTAAATAAATAACTCAATCATAAAAATTCAACGGTGATCCAACACCCATAAATGTTACGCCTCCTTTGGGAGTTCGCACCATTTACTAGTTAGACTAGGTCCCACCTAATTGTTAACATAACAACCAGCGTTTTCAATTTTAGCCTTGCAATTTTATTGACAAGAACTCTTGGGAGGATATCAATAAAATTACATTGAGTGTGTTACCAAGATATCGACCCTCAATTTTCTCTCACGAAAATCCCTCCTTGGGGAGTAGATCTCGTTTGAGTCCATTGTCTAGTCTATCCTTGTAAGGAAGTATATTGCTAAATTCCATTCATGGACGCCCCTTGGGGGGATTACCAATAAATAATAAAGCTCAACTAACCTTGGAGGCCATAGGTGTTGCAAAAACACCTTCTCCCACTCAATTATTTAAGGCGTGTGATTAAATCCCATAGAATGATTTACCAAGTTATCTAGATGCCAATTTAGATACCTAAATCATTCAATGCATATTCATACCAAAAGAGATATATGAGTGGCACTCCTATTCTATATGTCATGTTATCATACAATAACAAATATTGTAATATTTAAGCATAAATTAAATAGCAACAATTTTGGTCCATCCTAGAAAAACAAGTAAATTACAATTGTTTAGGAATACAAGATCTTCAAGTGGCCCATCAACCATAAGCTCATCCTTCGGCCTTCTCCCATGGGCGTGCACAGCCCACAACCCCACAAAGGGGCTGCCATGCGCAGCCCATAAGACCACACAAGGCTGCCATGCGCAGCCCACCAAGGCTTGGGCTTGCCATGCGCAGCCCAATCCACTCCTAGGGTGCGCACGGTGCTCGTTCTCGGTTCCGGTTGCTTCGTTTTTCTTCGTGTCTTCGAATCTTCAACACCCAAATACATTACGGCAATATAAAATAATAAATATTGCAGTATTAAATTTTTTTTTTTTTTATTCACTGTAGTACTTTTACACATAAAATACTGCACTAAAACTTAATAAAAAAAACTGCTGCAGTATAAATAAAAAAATACTGCACATATTAAAAAAAAAAAAAAAAAAAAAAAAACCTAGAAACTACCAAGAAGGAATTATGGCAATGATAGACCACCCTTCTTGTTACAATTCCATAACAAAAATACATTGAAAATCTAGGACCAAAATCGAGCAATAACAATCCACATAAAACATATATAAATCCATACATCACATGTAATTATATATGCGAATACCTAGAGTGCCATCTCTTTCTAAACATGCATAATCACAATAAAAAGAAATCGATCCACGTATATATACGTTAATTAATTAAAAGGGTTCAACCTAGGCTCTGATACCAATTGTAGGGAAAAATACCGTAGTACACGCAGCGGAAGCGAGACTAAAATCAGTTTTAGTATAGTTTAAAATTTTTCCATAATTTGAACCTTAACCCTCTAATTAATTAACATATAATACTAAAGATATCATACCTTTGTCGCGTGATCCGATTGACATTGCGTCGATGGTAATCCGCAAGATCTTCCAATCCAATCACGAACGTGAATCACCTAGGAGCATGGTCTCCCTTCTCTTTGAATTGTGTACTTGAGGATGGATT
Source organism: Acer saccharum (assembly GCA_030490815.1). NCBI lineage: Eukaryota > Viridiplantae > Streptophyta > Magnoliopsida > Sapindales > Sapindaceae > Acer > Acer saccharum. The sequence continues at coordinate 33,487,817 of CM059873.1, forward strand.
AACAAAACTTTTTCTTTTTCGTTAGTCACAACAAATTCCAAGAAGCTACAAAGAATGTTCCGGTCACTTTTGAATTCACAATCGTTAGATCGAAACTCGCGTGAACCTTATTCGAAATTGTGCACAAAACCTTTTGATATAAAAGTTACTAGTGCACTATCGAAATAAGAACAAACTTTTCTCTCTTTTCCTCTTGGCCGAATTCTCACACTAGTCTAACAGTTGGATTCTATTTTTCTCAAACAAAAGAAAAAACTCTCAAGCCAAAGACCTGGGGTTCTTGAAAATATACAAAGAATATATATATATGTTTAGTGGCCGCTTAACATTATATTGCTTGAAATAATATATGTATGTTTATATGCAAATCCGAAATAATAATATATATATATATATAGCTATTTTTGAAAACCGAAATCAACTTATATTATATATATATTTATATCAAAAGTGCTGCATCCTTATTAAAGTGCACTCGCAATGCACGCCTAAATACATATATATATATATATTAATTTAACTTGCCATATATAATATATATCTCTATCAATCTTTAGAATTCAACCCTAATCCAACTCTTTAGTGTATTTGTGACTATATAAAAGACTTCCTTATTTGACTAGATAAATAAATCCCTTATTTATCTACTTACCAAATAAAGTCTTTTATTTTATTTATACTACCACAATAGTATACTACTAAGAAACATATTTCCTAGTCAGAAAAATATTTTGATTTTTAATTAAATAATTAATTAATCAATTAATTAATTTCCATTTAATCAAATAATAAAAATAAAACAATATAATATCATATATATATCTCGGCCATGTGCCATATATATTAATATATCTATATATTGTTTTTCTATTTTATTAAATCCATTGGACCTTAATAAAAGGCCCACATGTGAACCAGACCCATTCTTACTAAAAGAAACAAGCCCACATGCCTTTCATTAATATATTAATATAATTGATCAGCCCATTAAATAAATAATGTGCAAATTATATTCTTAATATATTAAATACAATTCTAGATGGACCCATAAATTGGTCCGGTAGAATATATCAAGTGATCCATGCAAGTCCGTGTGGATTGGGGATCTTGGCGGGCCTATCTAAATTTAAGCTCCAATAGACATAACCCAATCACAATCAACAAATGATTCACTTAGGTTCAATCTATTAATTTTAGTTCATTCCACTAAAGAACTAAAATTGCACTCTTAAATAAAGATGGAATAAGTAAATGATTCTCATTCATACCCTAGACAATCTTATAGGAGATGGTGTATCCTCGTGAAGAATATCAGTAATCGCCAAGAGCTCATAGACCGCCTATAGCTCTTCAAGTTACCATATTTCCTCATATGACCACATTTTGAACTTGGATATTTTGACTTGTCCAGAAGCCATGTTTCAATAGACACTATTGAAAACTTAACATTAAGATTTAATATCCAATACCTCAAAACATCCATATGATGATATTCTACTCTCATTTAATAAATGGAGCCACGATGTCCATATCTATAAATGAAGTCCTCTATCGATTAACAAATGAATACCACCAAACTATCGAGGATAGACTATGCTATATAATCGTACTCATTGATAACTCAAATGATAACACTTGCAACCATAAGTCCATCATTTATCTCAGGATTAAGATAGACTCTCCGATTGTCCTGATAATGAAAAGACTTTTATCTACTGACGGTTCTAGATAAAGTATTTCATTGTGATCCAGTTCAATGCACCTAGTGCACTAGATCTTTTACTCAAAGCCACTTTGATGATTTTAGACTCATCATAACACATTTGATCCCACTCAAATGCCAGTAAAAGAATCTACAACTTTAACAAGATAAAGGTGCCCAACCTTTAACTTAAGTTGTGAACATTATTCAAGACTAACTAAAGAATTGTGTCTACCTCATACATATCCAGATGTATGAACAATTCTTCTTTTCTTATAGTCTTTTGACCTTATGATTATTTACTTTTGACAATTATAATAATTAAACTATAAATGCTATAAGATTTGTTAAACTAGAAATCACATTATTAATATGAATAGATTGTCAAAAACACTATTACACTCTTGCTATTGAGCATAATCCTAACAATGATATCAAGAGAAGACCAAGTTGAAGTTCAAGACTTGTTTTGGTTGTTAATTTGTGTCTATATGTGTAACTCATTGTACTCATTGTGACCAAATTTTCTTTGTAATTGTTTTAGTGTTTGTTTAGGGGTTTTTACATGGAATTTGCCAAAGGGGGAGATTGTAAGGTTTATAGTTAGTGTTGGCATCAATTCCATATCAAAACATGTTTATCTTGTAATGTTTAGTGGTTAGTATATTGAAGAATTAAAAAGACGAAGGACGTTTCAACCACAATTCATTCAAGAAGCCGGTTTTTAAGAGATTCGTGCATCATTGGTCAACAAAGGTATTAAAGGACCTCATATCTCATACAAGGCTAGGCACACACACACACATAGCATTCTTGTGTGTTCCTTCATGATTTAATTTCATTTATATATCACTTTCACACACTTGGCACAATATTCTCATGCATTCATATTATGTTGATAAACTTTGTGTTTTGTATTTTCTAGGACTATGTCCGGAAACTAGCATATGTGTGTGTCTTTGTATTTGTATGTTTCCGTATTTTTGTATTTGGACTTGAATATGCTCTATTATGATTCCTTATTGAGTTCCGGTCGTTTAGGTTACTCATTCATGTAGTTTCAAGTCCAAATGATGTAGCTACGCTACTTTTCGTTCTCATTCGTTGAGTTGACTTCATCGACGTTTTCCGAGATGATTTCTCAACCTTTTTTCAAAGTTGTGTAGTCGTCATCGTGCGTGAGAGAGTCACGGTTCGTAATCTGGAAACAGATTTGAAATCGGAGTTCGAATGCCCAAGATACGGGCTGAAGAACCGAGGGAGCGCGTGAGAAGACAGCCCAAGCCGTGAGACCACTTGGGCTGGCCGTGTGTGTGGCCGTGGGCCCCACGGCCTTGAGGGGTCTCTGCCCCCGTGTGGACCACACGCCCCCCACGGACAGGGGGTGGCGTGGCCTCACACCATTGGTTGGTTTGGTCTTCTCTCTTCTCCTATATCTTCCTTCTCTCTCTCCATTTGAAATTTTTAAGAAGAAAAATTTAGTTTTCCCGTAAGGAATTCTCTCAAGTTTTTCAGATTTTCAAAACACCATATCTTCCTCATCCGGAGTCGGATTTGAGTGATTCAAGTTGGAGAGTGTTTGTATTTGAGTCCTCTATCATCTCCAGGTGGTTTGGTGGCTGTTTGATCGAGATTTCTTGTGGTCACACACTGATTTCCGAACCAGCTATAGAATCCAAGGTATTGGACTAAACTTTGGGATTTCTTTCTTTTTAACCTTCAATTTGCTTGGGGTTTCTTTTTCTATATCTATGTTTATGTTTGGTAAAAGCTATTGAGAAAGATAGTTTGATTATCATTCTAATTGAAAGTCAATTTGTGGACTAATGTTGACTAGTTTCTATGATTCTAGGTTTTACATATGTTTGTGAGTTGTATTGTGATTAGAATGGCATCTTAGGTTGTTTGGAACTTAATTGAATTAATTTTGTGTTAAATGACCTTGAGATTTGATTTGATCCTTTGATTGATGAAATCTAGGATTTGTGTATTTGTTTGTGATTTAGAGAATCTAGGTTTTGATTGATGAAAATCTCAAATCCTTGCTCTATATTTTTTACTAGAATATTGATTGATTTTAATCTCATATATCTAGCATTTAATTGTATATTGATAGCATCTTGAATTTGTACTTCATGAATATATTTTGATTCAAGTGTTGTATATGTGAATGAGACTTTGAGCGTATATGTTTGGTGTTTCACATGCTTAGGTTTTTATTCTCGTATTTTGCATCTAGACTTGATTACTTGTGATATCATATGTTTAGGTCTATTTGTGCCATAGAATGTATTGATCACATGTTCTATGTTGTATTGATTGTTTGCATCATTTGCATTTACATGATCACACCAGGAAGTCCTTGTAAAAGGCATGAAGTCTTGGTTAGAGTCGGGGTGACTCGGATAGCCAAGCAAGAAGTCTTGCCTAGAGTCGGGATGACTCGGATAGGTAAGCAAGGAGTCATGGCTAGAGTCGAGAGGACTCAGATAGTCATGCATGGGAGGCTCCCTAGAGGCAAGAGTGCCGTGGATAGGGAGTTGGCTATTGTATTGGTAGGCCTAGGCGTATGGTTAGACATAGACTTCGATAGAGCGGGGTACACAGGAGGTGTATGCACTCTTGAGAAATTTCTAACCTACTATCGATGTTGGTTGTGTGTGGTGTCCAATATATGGTGGTTTCGCATCATTGAGGGATTTCATACTTTCCAATAGGGTTGGGTAGGCTTAGACTTCACTAGGTTGGGTGAGCTAAAGATTGGTCACTTTGTGAATGTTCTATGTTTACTTTCTAATAATATAGTACCCAATGGTTGTAGTTCAACCCGTGGATGTTTCCTCCTTGGAGGTTTTACCACGTTAAAAAAATCTCTTATGTTAATTCTTCCTATCTCTTTCTCTTATATTTTAATTGTATATTTTATTATCTTGATTCATAATATTCACATGTGATGTATTGTGAAGCAAGACTTTGTATAGTGTGATTAGTGAATTCATTCTATTGATCAATTTTGTATCTATGATTCTTTTGTATATTGTAATTTTTGTATAGTGACATTTTGATCACTCTTGTAACTCATTGAACATCTATTGAAATACAAGCTTACTTTGTTGTTGTGTTTATTTGTTCTTATACCTCACATAACTAGTTGATATACTTAGACTTTGCTCTTATGATTGTATTATCGTATTGTCTATGTATGTCTTCCTTGGCTTATTGTGTTGTGTGTAAGGCTACCTTGAGGGACAAACGAAAGTTTGTTCAAGGGATTGAAAAAGGTGTAAGAACCTATTCACACCCCCCCCCCCCCCCCCCTTTAGGTATGCTTTAAGCAATTTAACTTCGTTTGTATACTTTCATTTTGGATTTCGGGCATTTTGTTTGGCATGCAAACTTTCTTTTTGGCTTCCGGACATTCTTTTTAGCATGCGGGCATGCTATTTTGAATGCGTGAGTGCTTTTTAGTTCTCGAGTGAGATTTTTATCTTCCAAACATTCTTTTTCACTTTCGGGCATTCTTTTTGGCAAGTAAACTTTCTTTTTGGCTTTCGGGCATTTTTTTTGGCATGCAAACTTTCGTTTTGGCTTTCGAGCGTTCTTTTTGGCATGCAATCTTTCTTTTTGACATGCGGGCATGCTTTTTTTGACGCGAGAGTGCTTTTTAGTTCTAGTGTGCCTTTTAGTTTCTAGACGTTCTTTTTGGCTTTCGGACATTCTTTTTGGCAAGTAGGCATGCTTTTTTGAACGTGAGAGTGCTTTTTAGTTCTACAACATGCTTTTTAGTTTCCAGACTTTTTTTTTTGCTTTTGGGCGTTCTTTTTGGCAAAGAAACTTTCTTTTTGGTATACGGGCATGTAAATTTGAACGCAAGAGTGCTTTTTAGTTCTTGAGCGTGCTTTTTAGTTTCCAAACGTTCTTTTTCACTATTGAGCATTCTTTTTGGCTTGCGAACATTCTTTTTGGCTTTTGGACGTTCTTTTTAATCGCCAAACTTTCTTTTTGGCATGCGGGCATGCATTTTTCAACGAGAGAGTGCTTTTTAGTTCTTGAGCGTGCTTTTTAGTTTCCAGACGTTCTTTTTGGCTATTGAGCGTTCTTTTTGGCATGCAAACTTTCTTTTTGGCATTCGGGAATGCTTTTTTGAACGCTATAGTGCTTTTTAGTTCTCGGGTCTGGTTTTTAGTTTCCAGACGCTCTTTTTGGCTTTCGGGCGTTCTTCTTGGCATGCGGGCATGCTTTTTTGAACGTGATAGTGCTTTTTAGTTGTGGAGCATGCTTTTTAGTTTCCGAACGTTCTTTTTAGCTTTCGATCATTTTTTTTGGCAAGCAAACTTTCTTGTTGGCTTACAGGCGTTCTTTTTGGATGCAAACTTTCTTTTTGGCTTTCGGGCGATCGTTTTGGCATGCTGGCATGCTTTTTTGAACGCGAGTGTGCTTTTTAGTTCTCAAGCGCTTTTTAGTTTCCAAGCATTCTTTTTGGCTTTCAGGCGTACTTTTTGGCAAGCAAATTTTATTTTTGGCATGCAGGCATGCATTTTTTGAACACAAGAGTGCTTTTTTGTTCTCGAGCGTGCTTTTTAGTTTCCAAACTTTCTTTTGGCTTTCGGGCGTTCTTTTTGGCATACAAACTTTCGTTTTGGCATGTGGGCATGCTTTTTTGAATGCGAGAGTGCTTTTTAGTTCTTGAGCGCGCTTTTTAGTTTCCAAACGTTCTTTTTGGCTTCCGCGCGTTCTTTTCTGCAGGCAAACTTTCTTTTTGCCTTTCATGCATGTTTTTTCGAATGCGAGTGTGCTTTTTAGTTTCCAATCGTTCTTTTTGGCTTTCGGGCTTTCTTTTTGGCATGCGTGCATGCTTTTTTGAACACGAGAGTCCTTTTTAGTTATGGAGTGTGCTTTTTAGTTTCTAGACATTCTTTTTAGCTTTCGGGCGTTCTTTTAGGAAAGCAAACATTCTTTTTAGCTTTCTAGCATTCTTTTTGGCATGCAAACTTTTTTTTTGGCATGCGTGCATGTTCGTTTGAACGTGAGAGCGCTTTTTAGTTCTCGAGCGTGCTTTTTAGTTTCCAGACGTTCTTTTTGGCTTTCGAGCGTTCTTTTTAGCAACCAAATTTTATTTTTGGCTTTCGGGCGTTCTTTTTGGTATGCAAACTTTCGTTTTGGCTTTCGGGCTTTCTTTTTGGCAAGCAAACTTTCATTTTGGATTTCAAGCATTTTGTTTGGCATGCAAACTTTCTTTTTGGCTTCCGGACATTCTTTTTAGCATGCGGGCATGCTTTTTTGAATGCGTGAGTGCTTTTTAATTCTCGAGTGAGATTTTTATCTTCCAAACATTCTTTTTCACTTTCGGGCAATCTTTTTGGCTTTCGGGCATTTTTTTTGGCATGCAAACTTTCTTTTTGGCTTTCGAGCGTTCTTTTTGGCATGCGGGCATGCTTTTTTGAACGCGAGAGTGCTTTTCAGTTCTCGAGCGTGCTTTTTAGTTTCCAGACGTTGTTTTTGTCTTTCTAGGGTTCTTTTTTCAAGCAAACTTTCTTTTTGGCTTTCGGGCGTTCTTTTTGGCGTGCAACCTTTCTTTTTGGCATGTGGGCATGCTTTTTCGAACACGAGAGTACTTTTGATATACAAAACCTTTTGATATACAAGTTACTAGTGCACTATCGAAATAAGAACAAACTTTTCTCTCTTTTCCTCTTGGCCGAATTCTCACACTAATCTAAGAGTTGGATGTTATTTTTTTTCAAGCAAAAGAAAAATCACTCTCTATCCTTGCATTAGGGTTAGCCGAATTCTATACAAAGAATATATATATATATATATATATATCTATCGCCCAAATTTTACATGCCATCCAAAAAATATATATATTGCCCGAAATAATATATATATATAGTTATATGCCAATCCTAAATAATATATATATATTGCTATATATGAATCCTATTATATATCTATATATGCTGCCCGAAATTATATATATTGCTATATATGAATCCACTAGCCATATATAATATATATATCTATATATGCGCCGATTCCAATCCATATATCTTTTATATATATATATATATATATATATATATATATATATGAATTTAACTTGCCATATATAATATATATCTCTATCAATCTTTTAGAATTCAACCCTAATCCAACTCTTTAGTGTATTTGTGACTATATTAAAGACTTCCTTATTTGACTAGACAAATAAATCCCTTATTTATCTACTTACCAAATAAAGTCTTTTATATTACTTATACTACCACAATAGTATACTACTAAGAAACATATTTCCTAGTCAGAAAAATATTTTGATTCTTAATTAAATAATTAATCAATCAATTAATTAATTCCCATTTAATTAAATAATAAAAATAAAACAATATAATATCATATATATATCTCGGCCATGTGCCATATATATTAATATATCTATATATTGTTTTTCTATTTTATTAAATCCATTGGACCTTAATAAAAGGCCCACATGTGAAGTAGACTCATTCTTACTAAAAGAAACAAGTCCACATGCCTTAATACAATTCTAGATGGACCCATAAATTGGTCCGGTAGAATAATCAAGTGATCCATGCAAGTCCGTGTGGATTGGGGATCTTGGCGGGCTATGTAAATTTAAGCTTCAATAGACATAACCTAATCACAATCAACAAATGATTCACTTAGGTCCGATCTATTAATTTTAACTCATTCCACTAAAGAGCTAAAATTGAACTCTTAAATAAAGATATAATAAGTAAATATTTCTCATTCGTACCCTAGACAATCTTATTGGAGATGGTGTATCCTCGTGAAGAATATCAGTAATCGCCAAGAGCTCATAGACCGCCTATAGCTCTCCAAGTAACCATATTTACTCATATGACCACATTTTGAACTTAGATATTTTGACTTGTCCAGAAGCCATGTTTCAATAGACTCTATCGAAAACTTAACGTTTAGATTTAATATCTAATACCTCAAAACATCCATATGATGATATTCTACTCTCATTTAATAAATGGAGCCACGATGTCCATATCTATAAATGAAGTCCTCTATCGATTAACAAATGAATATCACCAAACTATCGATGATAGACTATGCTATATAATCGTACTCATTGATAACTCAAATGATACCACTTGCAACCATAAGTCCATCATTTATCTCAGGATTAAGATAAACTCTCCAATTGTCCTGATAATGAAAAGACTATTATCTATTGACGGTTCTAGATAAAGTATTTCATTGTGATCCAGTTCAATGCACCCAGTGCACTAGATTCTTTTACTCGAAGACCCTCCGATGATTTTAGACTCATCATAACTCATTTGATCCCACTCAAATGCTAGCAAAAGAATTCTACAACTTTAACAAGATAAAGGTGCCCAACCTTTAACTTAAGTTGTGAACATTATTCAAGACTAACTAAAGAATTGTGTCTACCTCATACATATCCAGATGTACGAACAATTCTTCTTTTCTCATAGTCTTTTGACCTTATGACCATTTACTTTTGACAATTATAATATTCAATCTATAAATGCTATAAGATTTGTTTAAATCAGAAATCACTTTATTAATATGAAAAGATTGTCAAAAACAATATTACACTCTTGCTATTGAGCATAATCCTAACAATCTCCCACTTGCGCTATAGCAAATGTGTCATATCTCTCATTCCCATGTTCTTTAGGTGCCCATCAAAACTCTTTTGTGGTAGAGCCTTTGTGAAGGGATCCGCTAGATTTTCTACTGACGCGATTTCGGTAATCGTCACGTCACCCCTATGCACAATCTCCCTAAGAAGATGATACTTCCTTTCCATGTGTTTTCCTCTCTTATGACTTCTTGGTTCTCTCGAATTAGCCACTGCTCCACTGTTATCACAATAGATAGTGATCTGCTTATTCGCTCTAGGAACCACTTCCAAGTCAATCAGGAATTGGCAGAGCCAAACAGCCTCTTTGGCAGCTTCGCATGCAGCAACATACTTAGCTTCCATGGTGGAATCAACAATACAAGATTGCTTGATACTCCTCCACATGACTGTTCCTCTTCCAATAGTAAACACAGATCCTGATGTGGATTTTCTAGTTGTCAGAATCCGACTGGAAATCAGAATCTGTATACCCAACGGGAATCAAATCCCCTCATGAGTATATAAGCATATTATCTCTCGTTCTCCTGAGATACTTGAAAATATGCTTGACTGCCATCCAGTGATCAGGACCAGGTTTCGATTGAAACCTGCTAACTATGCCCACATCAAAACAAATATCTGGTCTAGTGTAGAGCATTGCATACATGAGACTTCCAACTGCCGAGGCATTTGGAATCCTACTCATGAATTGCTCTTCATGCTCATTCTTAGGAACTTGTTCCTTAGAAAGTTCGATTCCATTTCTGAAAAGTAACATACCTTTCTTGGAATCTTGCATGGAAAATCTAGACAAGATTTTATCTATGTATGAAGCTTGGGATAGTGCAATCATTCTATTCTTTCTATCCCTTATTACTTGGATACCAAGAATATAACTTGCTTCTCCTAAGTCCTTCATATCAAATTGTTTTGCTAACCGTTCTTTTACTGATGTCAATACACCTACATCATTTCCGATGAGTAGTATATCATCAACATAAAGAATTTAGGAAAACCAACTTGTCGCCATTAATCCTTTTGCATACACAAGGTTCGTCACAACTTGATCGAACCTTATGTTCCAGGATCATGATGCTTACTTTAATCCATATTTGGATTTTTGCAACTTGCATTGCCTTTTGCCAATGACGACAATCAACATCCTCCATTGCTTCCCAATACGTGTAGGGATCATCGTCGTCTGGGAAATTCTCCATTGATTCTCCCAGACCGATGTATCTCTCGGGTTTTCCACTAACCCTCCCACTACGACAAGGAATGGTAGGCTATTGATTTTGTGATGGTGCGGAACTTACAATTGGGCTAGGTTGTGTAACCTCTTGTGGAATTGTATCTCCTAACATCTCATTCAGAACAATTCTACTTCTAGGTACAAAATCATTCATATAGTCCTTTTCCAGAAATTTAGCATTTGTCGAAACAAATACTTTACGATCTGAAGGACTATAGAAATAATATCCTTTAGTTTCTTTTGGATACCCTACAAATATGCATGTTTCCCAACGGGACTTCATCTTTTCTGTCTTTCCTTTTAACACATGCGCAAGATAACCAAATATCTTTAAGTGTTGTAAACTAGGCTTTCGCCCAGTCCACAACTCATGCGTTTGTTTGAGGAACCAACTTAGATGGTACATCGTTTGGAATGTATATCGCAGTTTGTAAAGCATATCCCCAAAAAGAAACAGAAAGCGTTGAATAACTCAACATAGACCTAACCATGTCTAGAAGAGTTCTATTTGTCCTTTCTGCCACCCCATTCTATTGAGGTATACCTGGTGCAGAAAACTGAGAAATGATCCCATTATCAATAAGATATTGCTGAAACTCACCAGATAGATATTCTCCACCACGATCAGATCTCAAGATTTTTATGTGTTTCTCAAGCTGTTTTTTCCACTTCAGCTTTAAATGCTTTGAACATGTCAAAAGCATTCAACTTATGTCTCATGAGATACACATAACCAAATCTCGAATAATCATCTGTGAAAGTGATGAAGTACTCATATCCACCTCTAACTTGAATGCTTCATAGGACCACATACATCAGTATGCATTAATCCTAAACATTCAGTGGCTCTTGTGCCTTTGGTCCTGAACGACCTTTTGGTCATTTTACCTTCAAAACAGGATTCACAAGTTGGTAGATCATCAACCTTTAAGTCACTTAAAGGTCCATCACTAACCAATCTTTTAATCCTATTAAGGTTAATATGACCTACGCACAAATGGCATAGGTAGGTTTCATCTTATGATAATTTTACTCTTTTATGGTTAGGTTGCGTTAATTATGTGTCTAACAAGTGAGAGATATTTCTATGTAAATAGAATAGACCATTTTCCAATGTACCTTTGTAAACAAATTTGTCATCCTTACTAATAATAAAAAAAAATTTATTAAAAGTAACCGAATATTCAAATTTATTTAAACAAGAAACTGAAATTAAATTTCTCTTGAATTGAGGTACATAATAAATGTCTATCAAATCTAAATGCCTACTAGAATCTAGATTAACTCTAATATCTCCCACTGCACTAGTAGACACCAACGCTCCGTTGCTTAAACGCAAGTTGATTTCATTCTTATTCGGCCATCTCCTTTCTTGAAACCCCCATAAGGAATAACAAACATGATTATTGGCTACTGAGTCTAAGAACCAAGAATCTGTAGATTCTGCCAGTAAACATGTTTCAAGATAATTCACATTACCTTGTTCCTTCTTATTCTGAGACTTTGGGCAATTACTTTTCTAATGTCTCTTTTCACCGCAAAAGAAGCACCTCCTTTTGATCTTGGTTACTTTCGTAGTCTCTTTCTTGGTAGGCCCAAGTTGCTTTTTCTTCTGTTATTCCTTGACCTTCTGACAGGTCTTAACAGTAGCAACTTTACCAACCATATGAATCTCTTCTAGAGACATCATCATATCAGCAACAGACCTCATTCCTTCATGTTGCTATTGCAACACGTCGGAGATGGTAGCCATTTGGCCATCTCATTCGAGGTCTTCCACTGCTCATACTCGTCTCTTTGCATTACATTAGATTCATTAGTGAGAGCAGGTGGTTTTTAGGAGTAGTTAGAACAAACTTATGTTTTTCAGCTTGCAGCAACAACCCAATTTTCCTTTTCCATGTGACATAATTATCACTAGTTAAAATATTTATCTTTTAGGATGATCATTAGGGATGGGGTCATGATTTCTTAATAAAACAAAAAATATATATGAGTAAATAATCATGATAAAGCACTTTCGAACATTTATCTTGATTTAAATAAATAACTCAATCATAAAAATTCAACGGTGATCCAACACCCATAAATGTTACGCCTCCTTTGGGAGTTCGCACCATTTACTAGTTAGACTAGGTCCCACCTAATTGTTAACATAACAACCAGCGTTTTCAATTTTAGCCTTGCAATTTTACTGACAAGAACTCTTGGGAGGATATCAATAAAATTACATTGAGTGTGTTACCAAGATATCGACCCTCAATATTTTCTCTCACGAAAATCCCTCCTTGGGGAGTAGATCTCGTTTGAGTCAATTGTCTAGTCTATCCTTGTAAGGAAGTATGTTGCTAAATTCCATTCATGGACGCCCATTGGGGGGATTACCAATAAATAATAAAGCTCAACTAACCTTGGAGGCCATAGGTGTTGCAAAACACCTTCTCCCACTCAATTATTTAAGGCGTGTGATTAAATCCCATAGAATGATTTACCAAGTTATCTAGATGCCAATTTAGATACCTAAATCATTCAATGCATGTTCATACCAAAAGAGATATATGAGTGGCACTCCTATTCTATATGTCATGTTATCATACAATAACAAATATTGTAATATTTACAAAAATAAATAGCCACAATTTTGGTCCATCCTAGAAAAACAAGTAAATTACATTTGTTTGAAATACATAAACCCTAACTTGGCGATCAAGTCTTCAAGCGGCCATCGTCCACTTGCGCACCCGAAGCCACACGTGGCTGTCCCAAACGCACACCTTGGCTGCCCGGCATGGGCATGCGCAGCCCTTATCCATAAGGGCAAGCCATGCGCATCCCATACCAACTCGAGGGTGCGCACAGGTGCTAGGGTGTGTCATTGCTTCCCTTTTCCGCTTCCAATTCTTCAACTCTTCGAATCTTCGAATCTTGAATATATTACAACAGATTTTACATAATAAATTACTGCAATATATATATATATTTTTAATCACTGCAGTATTTTTAATACAATAAAAAACTGCACTATTTGATACAAAAAAAATCTGCAGTATTTTTAATACATTAAAAACTGTAGTATTTATTACAATAAAAAAAAAATTAGAGAACCTATCAACTACCAAGAAGGAACTTATGGTGATAATAGGCCAGCCTTCTTGTTACAATTCCGAAACAAAAATTACATTGAAATTCTAGGACCAAAATTGAGCAACAACAATTCACTTTATAATAACATATATAAATCCATACATTCAACATGTAATTATATATGAGAATACCTAGAGTGCCATCTCTTTCCAAAACATGCATAATCACAATAAAAAGAAATAGATTCACATATATATACGTTAATTAATTAAATGGTACAACCAAGGCTCTGATACTAATTGTAGGGAAAAACGATTGCACGCAGCGAAAGCGAGACTAAAAAGGGGTTTTAGTACAATTTAAAATTTTTCCATATTTGAACCTTAACCCTTTAATTATTTAACATATAATACTAAAGATATCATACCTTTGTCGAGTGATCCGATTGACATTGCGTCGATGGTAATCCGCAAGATCTTCCAATCCAATCATGAACGTGAATCACCTAGGAGCGTGGTCTCCCTTCTCTTTGAATTGTGTACCTGAGAATGGATTAACAAAACTTTTTCTTTTTCGTTAGTCACAACAAATTCCAAAAGGCTACGAAGAATGTTCCGGTCACTTTTGAATTCACAATCGTTAGATCGAAACTCGCGTGAACCTTATTCGAAATTGTGTACAAAACCTTTTGATATACAAGTTACTAGTGCACTATCGAAATAAGAACAAACTTTTCTCTCTTTTCCTCTTGGCCGAATTCTCACACTAATCTAAGAGTTGGATGTTATTTTTTTTCAAGCAAAAGAAAAATCACTCTCTATCCTTGCATTAGGGTTAGCCGAATTATATACAAAGAATATATATATATATATATATATATCGCCCAAATTTTACATGTCATCCAAAAAATATATATATTGCCCGAAATAATATATATATATAGTTATATGCCAATCCTAAATAATATATATATATTGCTATATATGAATCCTATTATATATCTATATATGCTGCCCGAAATTATATATATTGCTATATATGAATCCACTAGCCATATATAATATATATATCTATATATGCGCCGATTCCAATCCATATATCTTATATATATATATATATATATATATATATATATATATGAATTTAACTTGCCATATATAATATATATCTCTATCAATCTTTTAGAATTCAACCCTAATCCAACTCTTTAGTGTATTTGTGACTATATTAAAGACTTCCTTATTTGACTAGACAAATAAATCCCTTATTTATCTACTTACCAAATAAAGTCTTTTATATTACTTATACTACCATAATAGTATACTACTAAGAAACATATTTCCTAGTCAGAAAAAGATTTTGATTCCTAATTAAATAATTAATCAATCAATTAATTAATTCCCATTTAATTAAATAATAAAAATAAAACAATATAATATCATATATATATCTCGGCCATGTGCCATATATATTAATATATCTATATATTGTTTTTCTATTTTATTAAATCCATTGGACCTTAATAAAAGGCCCACATGTGAACTAGACCCATTCTTACTAAAAGAAACAAGTCCACATGCCTTAATACAATTCTAGATGAACCCATAAATTGGTCCGGTAGAATAATCAAGTGATCCATGCAAGTCCGTGTGGATTGGGGATCTTAGCGGGCTATCTAAATTTAAGTTTCAATAGACATAACCTACTCACAATCAACAAATGATTCACTTAGGTCCGATCTATTAATTTTAACTCATTCCACTAAAGAGCTAAAATTGAACTCTTAAATAAAGATATAATAAGTAAATATTTCTCATTCGTACCCTAGACAATCTTATTGGAGATGGTGTATCCTCGTGAAGAATATCAGTAATCACCAAGAGCTCATAGATCCCCTATAGCTCTCCAAGTAACCATATTTACTCATATGACCACATTTTGAACTTAGATATTTTGACTTGTCCAGAAGCCATGTTTCAATAGACTCTATCGAAAACTTAACGTTAAGATTCAATATATAATACCTCAAAACATCCATATGATGATATTCTACTCTCATTTAATAAATGGAGCCACGATGTCCATATCTATAAATGAAGTCCTCTATCGATTAACAAATGAATATCACCAAACTATCGATGATAGACTATGCTATATAATCGTACTCATTGATAACTCAAATGATGCCACTTGCAACCATAAGTCCATCATTTATCTCAGGATTAAGATAAACTCTCCGATTGTCCTGATAATGAAAAGACTATTATCTATTGACGGTTCTAGATAAAGTATTTCATTGTGATCCAGTTCAATGCACCCAGTGCACTAGATTCTTTTACTCGAAGACCCTCCGATGATTTTAGACTCATCATAACTCATTTGATCCCACTCAAATGCTAGCAAAAGAATTCTACAACTTTAACAAGATAAAGGTGCCCAACCTTTAACTTAAGTTGTGAACATTATTCAAGACTAACTAAAGAATTGTGTCTACCTCATACATATCCAGATGTACGAACAATTCTTCTTTTCTCATAGTCTTTTGACCTTATGATCATTTACTTTTGACAATTATAATATTCAATCTATAAATGCTATAAGATTTGTTTAATTCAGAAATCACTTTATTAATATGAAAAGATTGTCAAAAACAATATTACACTCTTGCTATTGAGCATAATCCTAACAAGTTCTTCCTTCTTCCTTGTAACCCAAGCTTAACCAAAGAAGGACTATGATCTGAGATGCTAGGGGAAAGAAAAATGGCTTTAGAGTTCGTGAACTTACCAAGCTGATGCGTACGTAATGGTTCTAATAAAATATCCCCAATGGCGCTAATAACTTGATCGGCGCACGCGGACACGACAGTTCTATAACTGCGGTAAATGATGGTACGTGCGTGCGAGTGTATTTTTACCCCTTTCGCAAGTATACGAATCGTTGGCCACGTATAGTGGTTACGAGTAAGGGTATCGTTACCACGAAGGAGGATGGTTGGTACATGTAAAGTCGGTTCTACGCCTTATGTTATAATTAAGCTAATTACAAGTTTTACAGTAATTACAAGTGTAGGGAAAAAATACCAAAAGTAGTACACGCAGCGGAAGCGATACTAAAAATTAGATTTAGTGACTTTTAAAAATTTTTCCTTTATGAACCTTAAACCCTTTAATTAATTAAACATACATATACAATAACAAAAAGTAGATTACCTTTTGTCGCATGATCCGATTGACTTACATCGATGGTAATCCGCAAGATCTTCAATCCTAGCACGAACGTGGATCACCTAGGAGCGTGGTCTCCCTTTTCTTTGAATTGCAAACATGTGAATGGACAAAACAAAACTTTTCTTTTCTTTGTTAGTCACAAAACAATCAAAAAAATGTCTAAGATTATTCCGGTCACTTTTGAGTTCTCAATCTAATGATCGAAACTCGCGTGAACCTAGATCGATATCGTATACACAAGCTTATTGATGATTAAGCAAATAGTATACTATCAAAGAATAATCTAACACTCCTTTTTGTCTTAGTAGAATAAAAACTCTCTATGAATGAAGAAGAAGAAAGAAAAAATAGAATCTCAAGCACCAAGCCTTGTGTTGGCCGAAATCTATAAGAGCACTTATATAGGTGGCCAAATTTTCTTCCTTCTTTCCTTTAGGGTGGCCGAATTCTTCATGTGATTCTACTAGGGTTGCCGCAATTTTTCTCTACAAAAGAGGAGTTGTGTTGCACCCAAATACACATGTCTTTTAAGACTTCAAACCCTAATCCAACTCATTGATTTTTATTCTTTTATTTTGACTAAATAAAAAGACTCCTTATTTGATTAAATAAATAAAATTAATTATTTATTTCCTTATCAAACAAGTCTTTTACTTTTAGGAAAGATTTGTTTCTTTAATTAAACAATTAATTAATAAATTAACTAATTCTTATTTAATTAAAACAAATGAAACAAATATAATATATTAGGTTAAAACTTTAACCTTGCCGCCCCACTTGTATAAAATTGGGCCTAATATTATTTTCTTATTTCATTTAATCCATTGGACTTTAAATAAAAAGCCCACATGTGAACCAGACCCATTCTTACTAAAAGAAACAAGCCCACATGTCTTTCATTAATATATTAATATAATTGAGCAGCCCATTACATAAATAATGTGCATATTATATTCTTAATATATTAAATGCAATTCTAGATGGACCCTTAAATTGGTCCGGTAGAATATATCAAGTGATCCATGCAAGTCCGTGTGGATTGGGGATCTTGGCGGGCCATCTAAATTTAAGCTTCAATAGACATAACCTAATCACAATCAACAAATGATTCACTTAGGTCCGATCCATTAATTTTAACTCATTCCACTAAAGAGCTAAAACTGAACTCTTAAATAAAGATAGAAAAGGAAGATTCTCCTCATTCATACCCTAGACAATCATATTGGAGATAGTGTATCCTCGTGATTAATATCAGTAATCGCCAAGAGTTCATAGACCGCCTATAACTCTCCAAGTTACCATATTTACTCATATGACCACGTTTTGAACTTGGATATTTTGACTTGTCCAGAAGCCATGTTTTCAATAGACACTATCGAAAACTCAACGTTGAGATTTAATATCCAATTACCTCAAAACATCCATATGATGATATTATACTCTCATTTAATTAAATGGAGCCACGATGTCCATATCTATAAATGAAGTCCTCTATCGATTAACAAATGAATATCACCAAACTATCGAGGATAGACTATGCGATATAATCGTACTCATTGATAACTCAAATGATATCACTTGCAACCATAAGTCCATCATTTATCTCAGGATTAAGATAGACTCTCCGATTGTCCTGATAATGAAAAGACTTTTATCTACTGACGGTTATAGATAAAGTATTTCATTGTGATCCAGTTCAATGCACCCAGTGCACTAGATCCTTTTGCTCGAAGACACTCCAATGATTTTAGACTCATCATATCTCATTTGATCCCACTCAAATGCTAGCAAAAGAATTCTACAACTTTAACAAGATAAAGGTGCCCAACCTTTAACTTAAGTTGTGAACATTATTCAAGACTAACTAAAGAATTGTGTCTACCACATACATATCCAGATGTACGAACAATTCTTCTTTTCCCATAGTCTTTAGACCTTATGATTATTTACTTTGACAATTATAATATTAAACTATAAATGCTATACGATTTGTTAAACCAGAAATCACTTTATTAATATGAAAAAGATTGTTAATTACAACATTACACTCTTGCTATTGAGCATAATCCTAACAACAAGTTCATGGAAGTGTAAATGAGGATGGTCGCAAGTAAACTACAACTAATCTAATGTAGGACAGTTATGCTAAAATGGCATGTAAAGTAAATAGAGATTAAATTACACTAAGGCGGAAAACTAAAAGTGATGCGAATCCTACAATCTAGGATACGCAATCTCTATACTACAATGACAATTATAATAGGCACCTAAGTAAGCAAGTAAATTAACAACTACATTAACTACAACTAACTAATTTATCATTAACTAACCTAACTAACTAATTCTTGCAAAGGTTATGCAAGAGCTAAGATGCAAATGAAGAGGAATATATCAATTGATCTCAATTAAGTACCTTTTGTTCTATGGAATATGCAATATAATCCTACCACTCAATTACCATCAACTATGGATATAGATTATTAGAACCATGCACCAGATTCCAAATATGACGAGTCATTAGAGCTTTATTCCAAGAAATGAGATCCTTGATGCCGAGACCACCCTCATTTTTAGGAAGACAAATATTCGACCAAGCAACTTTCGCCCCTTTACAATTTCCATCAATACCTTTCCATAAAAAGGAGCAAAGTTTCTGCTCAATATTCCTCAAAACCTTTGAAGGGAGACAAAGGTGACTAGCCCAAAAGACTTGGATACTAGACAAAACCGAGATAATAAGTTGCAGCCGACCCGCATAAGAAAGACAACGATTCATCCAAGAAGAAATTCTATTTGAAACTTTGACCAAAAGAGGAGAGCAATCAAGATGACTTAACTTTGAAGAAATGATTGGAATCCCCAAATACTTGATAGGGAGCGAGCCAATATTGTAGCCAAAAATGTTGATGAGCTGCTGTCTACTATCATTAGGCACACTTGAAAGAAAAATGTTACTCTTGGCTGAGTTAGCTTTAAGGCCTGAGAGAGAAGAGAAATCATCAAGAGACATCTTGAGAACAGTAGCAGAAGGAGTAGAACCGTGACAAAGCATAATAAGATCATCTGCAAAACATAGATCAGATAGCTTAATCTTGTCACACTTCCAGTGATATTTAAAATGAGAAGAATCTTGAATGTGCTTGGCTAATAACTTAGTGAGAAACTCCATAGCTATAACAAAGAGATAGGGAGACATAGGATCACCTTGACGAAGCCCTCTCTTACTATGAAAGAAACCAGCAAGCTCACCATTTATAGAAATAGACAACTTAGGAGTTGTGATGCATGCCTTAACCCAGTTTTTGTTGGGGTTTTTGCCCTAAAGCTTGTAATTTGTAAATATGATTTGAACATAAATAAAAGAAGTAGTACATTCATTTATTTTGTGTCATACTTTATATCTATAACATGTGCACTTAATATCCAAGATTGCCATATGTAATTTCGAACTGAGTATATGAGTGTCATATACAGATGGATGCAGTTTGAAACGAGCAATCTAAAGAGTCCGTAGATAGCAAATAAAGCTGGGTACTTTATTTATGGTTAATCTACAGCTGCGGTCTATTTCGTGGTGTACGGTGATCTTATCCTAGATCATTCATATGGAGATATGAAAATGGAGGCACCTTGTATGATGTGATCATAGAGGACTGGGCCATGATCTATATGAATCTCTCATTAAGATCTGTTTAATGATGAGATTCATATATATCAACTAATGATGGCTATATGTGGGTGATCTTAATCCTGAGTGTCTTATCGACTCCTTCAGGTTAGATCGTGGTCTTTGATATACCATGGGTGAGGTCGGAGTTGTATTCCCGATCAATATGCTCCATATGTTGAGATCGCGGTTTGGCTTGTGGCTGGGAAGGTTTGTACACAATAGTGGAATCCACTCTTTCTTGTGAGAAGTAGATGGTAGGTCCCTTAAGGGTTGATTCGGGGCTTGAACAATATGAGCACTCTCCTAATTCCGTAAGGAATCTAGGATTTATTGTTCATTAGAGGATCAATGGTACTTAATGGAAAGATATAATTAGAGGGGTATAACGAACATTATGATCCAGCTCTAATTATGAACTACTTGTGGAGGATCATACCATATGTAATAGTTATATTGATGGACACCAAGAGTTATTGGTTTGTGTAAAAACGTCTACAGTTGAGAGAGTGTAGTTTCGGGTTTTTAGTGAAATAACACCGAAGTTAATAATCATGAAATATTAATTAAAGAGTTTAATTAATTATTTCTAAGGATTATTGGAGCTCAAAATACTGTGGGTCTATTAGGTCCCCTTGCTAGCCCGATTGATTTAGGTAACAAGGGTCACGGTTAATTAATTGGATTGTCCAATTAATTGTGTTACGAAAGTGACACGTGTTTAATCAGGAATTAGTTGAATAATGAGATTATTTAATTAATGGAAAATAATAATTATGTTAATTAAATAATTAGATTATTTAATTATGTAATTAATCATTATTGGAGGGTGTTCTTTGATATTTAATTTTGAAAGATAAGATAATGTGATTATTTTATTTTAATTAAATATTGAATTTGAATTTAAAAAGTTTAAATTCAAACTTTATTAATATCTATTAAAAGATATCAGTTATCTTTTAAAAGCATTTAATAAAAAATTTAATCAGTTCAAAAAATTAAAGATATACGATACATATATTTTAAGTAACTGATTAGTGTATAAGAGAATAACACACACGAGAAAGAGAAAGAGGAAGACAAGTGGTGCGGCCAACTAAAATAAAGAAAAAAAAATTGTTTTGCTTCTATTTTTCAAGAAGGCTGGCCGAAATCTTAATACACAAAGCAAGGGTTGTTTTGTGTGTCCTCTTCTACCTCCATACAGGTTCCTGAATACCGTGACGTGCCCACACGCCGTTACCAGTCCCGGGAGATAGCGAGGAAGATCAAGTGGTTCAAATCAGCAGCAAATTGTATTAAAGTGAAGGAGCCTCCAACGCTGGTATGAAATCGTTTCATCTCCTTCTTATTGCATTTGATTATTACTGTACAAATGGGTTAGTTTATGATTGCATTTAAAAAATTTTAAAACCCTTCCGCTGCGCAATCTGTAACCCTAGGTTCCTACAGTTTATTACCTTCGAAAGAACACAAAAAGCAGCAAGGGTCTCTAATAAGAAGTCCCACTCCATCATATCAAAAGCTTTCATCAAATCCACCTTCAGAGAGCACTTGGGAGAGCCATCATCTTTATGGTAATTCCTCATAAGCTCTTGGATAAGAAGAATATTATCACCAATCCTTCTTCCAGCCACAAAGCTGATTGAGGAGGGTTGATAATGTCAAGAAGAATAATCTTAATCCTATTGCAATGATCTTTGCAATGATCTTGTAGAGAGTATTGCAACATGAGATCGGTCAGTCTGTCATCCTAGAAGGATTTGGGACTTTTGGAACCAAAGATAAGATCGTTGTATTGAGTTCTTTGAGAAGATGACCGGTCCGAAAAAACTCTTGAATTGCATTGATCACATCTCCACCAACTATATGCCACGTCTTTTTAAAGAAATGAGCATTAAAACCATTAGGCCCTGGAGCTTTATTAGGGTGAAGCGAGAAGCAAACCTCACGAATCTCTTCATTAGTGACACCCCTGCTCATCAAATCAGCTTGGTCATTTGAAATATGATTATGAATGATAGTTCTAAGTGTACCAGCTCTATTCAGTGAAGGAACCGTGCACCCAAGAATATTCTGAAAGTGGCGGATAGCTTCATTATTGACATTAACATCACTTTCGATCAAAGAACCATCTTCCCCCATAATAGAAAGAATTTTATTTCGATTTTGTCTACCATTGATGGCCTTGAAAAAGTAGGAAGAATTCTGATCACTAGCATGTAACCATTGGATTATTGATTTTTGCTTAAGAAAATCTTCCTCAGCTTGAAGAGCTATAGTATAAGAATGAATAATATCCTTTTCTTGCAATATAAGAGTGTGATCAGTAGGGTAGGCATCAAGAAGACGTTGACACTCTTCAAGCGCTTCTTTGGCTTCATTCGATTTGACTGTCACATCACTAACCTAGTTCTTGTTAAGAGATTTTAAAGCCTTCTTAAGAATACGAAGCTTAGAGCAAAGCTTAAATTGCATAGTTCCATGAACTTGTTCCTGCCAACAGCTCTCAACAAGAGGAAGAAAGTCTTCCCTCTCCGTTAGAAAATTGAACAATTTAAATGGGCAATTCTTCCTTCTACCTTGTAACCCAAGCTTAACCAAAGATGGACTATGATTTGAAATGCTAGGGGGTAGAAAAAAGGCTTCTGAATTCGTGTACTTACCTAGCCAAACATCATTAACGAGCACCCTATCTAATTTCTTAGAGATACAATCATAATTACTTCTTTTGTTACACCAAGTGTGGAAAAAACCCGAGAATCGCAGGTCGTCTAATTCAGCAGCTTGTAAACAATCTTCAAACTCATCCATAGCAGCTGTGTTAGGATTATGCTCAATAGCAAGAGTGTAATATTGTTTTTGACAATCTTTTCATATTAATAAAGTGATTTCTGATTTAAACAAATCTTATAGCATTTATAGATTGAATATTATAATTGTCAAAAGTAAATAATCATAAGGTCAAAAGACTATGAGAAAAGAAGAATTGTTCGTACATCTGGATATGTATGAGGTAGACACAATTCTTTAGTTAGTCTTGAATAATGTTCACAACTTAAGTTAAAGGTTTGGCACCTTTATCTTGTTAAAGTTGTATAATTCTTTTACTAGCATTTGAGTGGGATCAAATGTGTTATGATGAGTCTAAAATCATCGGAGGGTCTTCGAGTAAAAGAATCTAGTGCACTGGGTGCATTGAACTGGATCACAATAAAATACTTTATCTAGAACCATCAATAGATAATAGTCTTTTCATTATCAGTACAATCAGAGAGTCTATCTTAATCCTTAGATAAATGATGGACTTATGGTTGCAAGTAGTATCATTTGAGTTATCAATGAGTACGATTATATAGTATAGTCTATCCTCGATAGTTTGGTGATATTCATTTGTTAATCGATAGAGGACTTCATTTATAGATATGGATGTAAGGTTTATGATTTGTATTGGCTTAATTCCATTGCAAAACACTCTATGATTGTATTAGTTGTTGCTTAGGACATTATTTGAAGAAAGGAAGCTTAAGAAGTGAAGAGCAACGTCTAGTGCAAAAGTCGTCTTCAAGAGGTGAAAAACGTCAAAGGTAAATCTTGACTTCCATCCTCTTGCAAGGCGTTAGTGCACACACACACAATTCATACATGTGTGTCCCTGCATCATGGTTCAAACATTTGGTATAACACATTCACACACTTCATAGCATGCTCATGCATTGATCTTGTATTGACAAACCTTGTGAAATTGCATGCTTTGTGACTATCTCTTTGATATGGCATGTTTGTGTGAATATGTATTTATTTGTTTCTGTATTTTGTGTTTAGGACTTGAACATGTTCTTATTTAATGCCTTATTGAGTTCCGGTCGTTTCGGTACTCATACATAAGGTTTCGAGTCCAAACAATTTGACTATGCTACTTTTCGTTCTCATTTGTTGTGTTGACTTCATCGTCGGATTCCGAGATGATTTCTCAACCATTTTTCAATTTTGAGTAGTCGTAGTCGTGTGTGAGGGAGTCACGGTTCGTAATCCGAAAACGGATTCGAAATCGGAGGTCGGATGCTCAAGATATGGGGCAACGAACCGAGGGAGCGCGCGAGAGATGTGCAAATCACGTGTGGCCACTTGGCCAGCCCGTGTGGGAGGCCGTGGGCCCCACGGGCAAGGGAGCCTTCTGCTCCCGTGGGCCCCACGCGCCCCCCACGGGGTGCTGATGTGGCACCACGTGATTTTCTCAGAAATTCTCTCCTTTTCCCTCCTTTTAAGCAAACCTCCTTCCCTCCACACTTATGCAATTTTTTGAAGAAAATTTGATTTTCCCGCATCAGTTTTCTACAATTTTTGTTTACTTGTTTTGATCATATCTCTCTCATACGAACTCGAAATCAATCGATTCAAAAACCAAAATTGTTGGTCTCGAAGAGAGCTACAAACCCCAAGCATTTCCAGAGGCAGCTGACTTCACCATTGTTCTCAGTTGAGCGTTTTCCAGTCCGTGGTCAGTATGTGTGATACAACTTTTTCTTTTTCAATTTCATCTTTGATCTTCTTTTGATTCTTACTATTTGATTGATGAAATTTGTTGAGAAGTATGTTAGATCACTTGCTAGGGTTTTTTGATCATTTGTTAATTGAGTTTTAGCTTTGTGATGTGTTTTGAACATATATGTGCTAAACTTGATTTATCATGAAATTGATTCTAGAAAATATATGTGTGATGTGCTTCATGTTATTTTCTATGTTTTATTTCATGATCTAAGAACTAGGTTTTTAGTGTGATAAATTGAATATTCATACCTTTGTTCTTATTGATTTGCATGTCATGATTTCTAGATAATTTTGTGATTGTGTGTTGAAATCATATTCTAGACTATCATTGAACATGTACATTTTGCTTGATTGATCATCTAGCTTAATTTGATTGTGCTTGCATCATTTGCATCACTTTAGATCATTGCCTTGTGAAAGGTTGAAGTCTCTTGCAAAGTGAGTGAAGCTTTGTCTTGAGCAAGAAGTCTTGGCTAGGAAAGTGTTCCGGATAGCCAAGCAAGAAGTCTTGATTAGAGTCGGGAGGACTCGGATAGTCAAGCAAGAAATCTTCCTAGAGACGTGAGCGTCTTGGATAGGAAGTTGCTTTCTAGAGGTGTAGGACACATCTCGGATAGGAAGTAGGCTTGGTAGTTCACTTGCCCGAGGGTAGATTAGGAGGTGATAGCTTGAGCGGATATCATGTGTTGATAGCTTGAGTGTGTAAGTCCTTTTCGTATAGTGGATTGCTTTGCCGGTGGTTGTGGTATCAACCCGTGGATGTTTCCTCTTTGAGGTTTTACCACGTTAAAATCATTGTGTTTTATTTTGCTTTACTTTCTTTTATCTTCCATATATTACATTGTTTGCACATCTTGTAAATTGATTAACTCTTGTCTTAGTGAAATCAATTCATTTGCTAAATCTTATCAAGTGTGCATTTTGCTTTGTAATTTTCCGCATTATTTTTAATTGGAAGAATTTGGAGCCTATACCTATTCACCCCCCCTCTAGGTATATTTACACTATATTGCTTAAGGGAATTTCAATGGACATCGTGGCTCCATTTATTAAATGTGCATAGAATATCATCATATGGATGGTTTGAGGTTTTGGATATTAAATCTTAACGTTGAGTTTTCAATAGTGACTATTGAAAGATGACTTATGGACAAGTCATAATATATATCCAAGTTCAAAGTGTGGTCATATGAGTAAATATGGTAACTTGAAGAGCTATAGGCGGTCTATGAGCTCTTGGCGATTACTGATATTCTTCACGAGGATTCATTATCTCCTATAAGATTGTCTAGGGTATGAATGAGAATCATTTACTTATTCCATCTTTATTTAAGAGTGCAATTTTAGTTCTTTAGTGGAATGAACTAAAATTAATAGATTGAACCTAAGTGAATCATTTGTTGATTGTGATTGGGTTATGTCTATTGTAGCTTAAATTTAGATAGGCCCGCCAAGATCCCCAATCCACACGGACTTGCATGAATCACTTGATATATTCTACCGGACTAATTTATGGGTCCATCTAGAATTGTATTAAGGCATGTGGACTTGTTTCTTTTAGTAAGAATAGGCCTAGTTCACATGCGGGCCTTTTGTTAAGGTCCAATGGATTTAATAAAATAGAAAAACAATATATAGATATATTAATATATATGGCACATGGCCGAGATATATATAATATTATATTGTTTTATTTTTATTAATTGATTAAATGGAAATTAATTAATTGATTGATTAATTATTTAATTAAAAATCAAAATCTTTTTTTGACTAAGAAATATGTTTCTTAGTAGTATACTATTGTGGTAGTATAATAAATATTAAAGACTTTATTTGGTAAGTAGATAAATAAAGGGAATTTATTTATCTAGTCAAATTAGAAAGTCTTTGATATAGTCACAAATACACTAAAGAGTTGGATTAAGGTTTGGAATTCTAAGGAAATCTACCTAGGGTTAGGATTTAAGTCAAAAGACAAATCCTACATGGTAAAGGATTTCGGCCACAATATATGAGATATATATGGCAATTGGCCGGATATATATATTGATATTTATAGGTGGCATGTAGTATTGGATATATATATATATTGACTTATATATTTTATATGTGGCCGCAATATATATATAAATTTATGGTACATGGCCAAGATATATATATATATATATATATATATATATATATATATAATAGAAGTGGAATTCGTGCAATTGATATATTTATAAGGCAAGTTGAAGTCGTCAACCATATATAAATATACATATTATTTTATATGGAAGAGGTCGCAATATATATATATATATATATATATTATGAGGCAAGAGAATTCGAGACACACACATTACATTTTGTGAATAGAATTTGGCAAACCCTAAGGTCTTGGACTTGAGAGTTTTTTCTTTTGTTAGAGAAAAATAGAATCCAACTCTTAGACTAGTGTGATTTTCGGCCAAGAGGAATAGAGAGAAAAGTTTGTTCTTATTTCGATAGTGCACTAGTTACTTTTATATCAAAAGGTTTTGTGCACAATTTCGAATAAGGCTCACGTGAGTTTCGATCTAAAGATTGTAAATTCAAAAGTGACCAGAACATTCTTTGTTGTCTCTTGGAACTTGTTGTGACTAACGAAAAAGAAAAAGTTTTGTTAATCCATCATCAGGTACACAATTCAAAGAGAAGGGAGACCACGCCCCTAGGTGATTCATGTTCGTGATTGGATTAGAAGATCTTGCAGATTACCATCGACGCAATGTCAATCGGATCACGCGACAAAGGTATGATATCTTTAGTATTATATGTTAATTAATTAGAGGGTTAAGGTTCAAATTATGGAAAAAAATTTAAACTATACTAAACCTTTATTTTAGTCTCGCTTCCGCTACGTGCACGTATTTTTCCCTACAATTGGTATCAGAGCCTTGGTTGTACCCTTTGATTAATTAATATATACGTACGTGAATCTATTTCTTTTTATTTTGATTATGCATGTTTTAGAAAGAGATGGCACTCTAGGTATTCGCATATATAATTACATTGGAATGTATGGATTTATATATGTTATTATAATGTGAATTGTTGTTGCTCGATTTTGGTCCTAGAATTTCAATGTATTTTTTGTTTCGGAATTGTAACAAGAAGGGTGGTCTATCATCGCCATAATTCCTTCTTGGTAGTTGCTAAGTTTTTTTTTTTTTTTCTATTGTAATAAAAATTCTGCAGTAGAAATTGTATTAAAAAATACTGCACTATTTATTGTTAAAATACTGCAGTAGGTTTAATTAAAAAAAAAAAAAAGACTGCAGTATTTTATATGTAAATACATTGCTGTAATATTTTCAAGTATCGAAGATTCGAAGTTTTGAAGAATTGGATGCAACCGGAACGAGTATAGGACGATGCGCACCATAGCTACATGCATGCGTGCAAGTTAGCACGCAGCTATGCATGTGAAGCTATGGGCTGCGCACGATAGCCCTTGGTTTGTCATGGGCTGCACACGGCAGCCCTTTGTGTGGTTGTGGGGTGCGCACGCCCATAGGAGGCAGCCAAGGGGTGCGCGAGTGGACGATGGCTGCTTGAAGACTTGTTCGCCAAGAAAAGAGTTTTATTGTATTCCAAACAAATGTAATTTACTTGCTTTTCTAGGATGGACCAAAATTGTGGCTATTTATTTTTCGTAAATATTACAATATTTGTTATTGTATGATAACATGTCATATAGAATAGGAGTGCCACTCATATATCTCTTCTGGTATGAACATGCATTGAATGATTTAGGTATCTAATTGGCATCTAGATAACATGGTAAATCATTCTATGGAATTTAATCACACGCCTTAAATAATTGAGTGGGAGAAGGTGTTTTGCAAACACCTACGACCTCCAAGGTTAGTTGCGCTTTATGTTTTATTGGTAATCCCCCTAAGGGGCGTCCATGAATGGAATTTAGCAATATACTTCTTTACAAGGATAGACTAGACAATTGACTCAAACGAGATCTACTCCCAAATGAGGGATTTTCGTGAGAGAATATATTGAGGGTCGATATCTTGGTAACACACTCAATGTAATTTTATTGATATCCTCCCAAGAGTTCTTGTCAATAAAATTGCAAGGCTAAAATTGAGAATGCTGGTTGTTATGTTAACAATTAGGTGGGACCTAGTCCAACTAATAAATGGTACGTACTCCCAAAGGAGGCGTAACATTTATGGGTGTTGGATCACTGTTGAATTTTTACGATTGAGTTATTTATTTAATTCAAGATAAATATTCAAAAGTACTTTATCATGAATATTTACTCATATATGTTTTTGTTTTTTATTAAGAAATCATGACCCCATCCCTAATGATCATCCTAAAAGATAAATATTTTAACTAGTGATAATTATGTCACATGGAAAAGGAAAATTGGGTTGTTGCTGCAAGCTGAAAAACATAAGTTTGTTCTGACTACTACTAAAAACCACATGCTCCCACTAATGAATCTAATGTGATGCAAAGAGACGAGTATGAGCAGTGGAAGACCTCAAATGAGATGGCCAAATGGCTACCATCTCCAACGTGTTACAACAGCAGCATGAAGGAATGGGTCTGTTGCTGATATGATGATGTCTCTAGAAAAGATTCATATGGTTGGTAAAGTTGCTACTATTAAGACCCGTCAGAAGGTCAAGGAATAACAGAAGAAAAAGCAACTTGGGCCTACCAAGAAGGAGACTAAGAAAGTAACCAAGATCAAAAGGAAGTGCTTCTTTTGTGGTGAAAAGAGATATTGGAAAAGTAATTGCCCAAAGTCTTAGAATAAGAAGGAACAAGTTAATGTAAATTATCTTGAAACATGTTTACTGGCAGATTCTACAGATTCTTGGATCGTAGACTCAGTAGCCAATAATCATGTTTGTTATTCCTTATGGGGTTTCAAGAAAGGAGAAGGTTGAATAAGAATGAAATCAACTTGCGTTTAGGCAACAGAGCGCTGGTGTCTGCTAGTGCAGTGGGAGATATTAGAGTTAATCTAGATTCTAGTCGGCATTTAGATTTGATAGACATTTATTATGTACCTCAATTCAAGAGAAATTTAATTTCAGTTTCTTGTTTAAATAAATTTGAATATTCGGTTACTTTTAATAAATTTTTTATTATTAGTAAAGATGACAAATTTGTTTGCAAAGGTACATTGGAAAATGGTCTATTCTATTTACATAGAAATATCTCTCACTTGTTAGACACAGAATTAACGCAACCTAACCATAAAAGAGTAAAATTATCATAAGATGAAACCTACCTATGCCATTTGCGGCGCCTAGGTCATATTAACCTTAATAGGATTAAAAGATTGGTTAGTGATGGACTTTTAAGTGACTTAAAGGTTGATGATCTACCAACTTGTGAATCCTGTTTGGAAGGTAAAATGACCAAAAGGTCGTTCAGGACCAAAGGCACAAGAGTCACTGAATGTTTAGGATTAATACATACTGATGTATGTGGTCCTATGAGCATTCAAGCTAGAGGTGGATATGAGTACTTCATCACTTTCACAGATTGAAACTAATTATAGCACGGTGTGTATAAAACTATCTAGAGGGGGGGTGAATATATTTTAAACGTATTACCCAATTTTTCATGTGAAGTCAATATTACAAAATTACCCCTAACTAGATAAAGCAATAAATCAAGTATAAAATGCGGAAATTAAATAACACTTGATTTTTACGTGGAAACCCTCACAGGAAAAACCACGGGCTGGTAAGTGCGCCACACTCGAACCTCGAATCCACTAATTGTGATAGCGTATACAGCCTAATCCAGGTTTGATGGCCTAATCCCGACCAATATCCCACTACCATTACCCGCAGGCCTGTAAAAGTGGACCTAGTCCAATTTGCTCATGTGACCACCTAATCCCGGTGTCTGACCTAATCCCGGTCTATCACACAAGACTTACTTCTCCGAAGAGATCAAAACCCTATGTGAATATGCAAAGATATCCAAATATGCAAGTAATGCTAGGGAACACTAAATGCTTATCTAGGATTATATGATGTCAATAAAATCAATCCTAGATATGAAAATAGCTATATGACATGGCATACAACTTTAGCTATGTTAAGGATGACCAATCCTAAATACAATAGCTATCACAAATAACCCACAAACATTCAAAAGATTAACTAGTTGATTAAAATATAATCTATCAATCTAGTTATCAATAAATCACACAAGAATGTTTATGGCATAGCTTTTAGGCAATAATGACCTAATCAATTAAGCTATCAAAAATAATCTCAATCATATAATGAGATTAATTAGCTAGATATAAAATAGGCATGAAAACCTAGCTAACATAAATAACCCAATCAACACATAATCTCAATCATGTATGTAGAAATTGCTTAAAGAACATACAAGTGATAAAAGAGACAAATTGATAAGTAAAAACACTAATTATGTAAGATAAAAGTGTTCAACAAATCATACCATGTGTGTTGAAGAAGACCCATGCATTAGCACATGCTAGATGAACCTAGATGATGCTTAGATGATGATTTGTGCATGTGGGAATGGGTTTAGAGAGATAAAGATGTAATCTTTAAGCTTTTTCTCTCAAGTCTCTCTTTCTCTCTCAAGAATATGGAGCCTCTCTTTCTAGGGTTTGATTATGTGGCTCACCTCTCAAAATGATGAGAAAGATATGTATTTATAATGCCCAAATGAAACTACGTCGTTTTGGAAGAAATGGAAAAAGTATGGGCATTTTCGCGGTACTTGCATCAGTGCAGCGACTCAAGATTCGAGCGCTTTGAAACATGACCAAACGACATCGAAACCTTTCATATAATATATTGTTGGAAAGGTATGGATGTCTATTTCTATTTGATTTTACAGAATGAAATTTTGATACCTTTAGATAAAGTTATGATCAATTGAGTGACCAAAGGTCAGAAACGGACAACAACAGAGTTGCCCTGTTTTGGTTGTAAATTTGGAGATTTTAAAACCAATCCAAACGGTCATGAAATATTACGAATAATATACCGTTGGAAAGGTATGGGTGTCTAGTTTGTACAGAAATTTTCAAAACTCATTTTGAAGCTTTGTGTAAAAATTTATGGCCACAAGACCATACATAGGTCAGTTTTGAAAATCATTTAAACATTGAAATCCAATCTTTTGAAACTAGACATTTTACTCCAAACAATCCAACCAAATCTAACACTTATCCAAGAGAAGAATAAGACCTTCTCAAGTGGTCAATCATCGCGCTAAAACATGCACACCATCGTGCAAGCGCGGACGTTTTCGATCACATAAACGGAAACGAATTACGCCACACTTAAGACTAATTATGAAGTGCAAGTGTGGGAAGTGAATGCATCCTAATGCCTAAACATGTCATGGCATTTCAATGAATAAGATGCAATCACTTAAACATGCATGAATAGAATTCATGGCTTTGCATCCTAATGCCTAAACATGTCATGGCATTTCAATGAACAAGATGCAATCAAATAAAACATGCAAGAAGAGATGTTCAAGAACATGCATGCACACATATAAAACACACAACATACAAGAATAAGATTTATGCATGAGTTGTGTGTGTGTGCAACTAGATCTCTTCAAAGCAAGTAAGCACTAGAATTTACCTTTGGTGCTTCTTCTCTTGAGGTCTTGAGAGGGTCTTGGTTGTGTAAAACACCAACCATCAAATACCTAAGCTACCCATACATCAAGCCCCAATATGTGGTTTGTCCACGAAATAAGCCAATCAAAAGATAGGAATCCTTACACAGATGATTACTCGAGATTTGGCTATGTATATCTCATGAGACATAAGTCTGATGCTTTTGACATGTTCAAAGCATTTAAAGCTGAAGTGGAAAATTAGCTAGATAAACATATAAAAATCTTGAGATCTGATCGTGGTGGAGAATATCTATCTCGTGAGTTTCAGCAATATCTTGTTGATAATGGAATTATTTTTCAGTTTTCTACACCAGGTACACCTCAACAGAATGGGGTGGCAGAAAGGAGAAATAAAACTCTTTTGAATATGGTTAGGTCTATGTTGAGTTATTCAACACTTCCTATTTCTTTTTGGGGATATGCTTTACAAACTGCAATATACATTCTAAACGATGTACCATCTAAGTCGGTTCCTCAAACACCGCATGAGTTGTGGGCAGGGCGAAAGCCTAGTGAAACAAATTATAGCACGGTGTGTATAAAACTATCTAGGGGGGGGGGGGGGGGGGGGGGTGAATAGATTTTAAACTTATTACCCAATTTTTTGTGTGAAGTCAATATTACGAAATTACCCCTAACTAAATAAAGCAATAAATCAAGTATAAAATGTGGAAATTAAATAACACTTGATTTTTACATAGAAACCCTCACGGGAAAAACCACAGGCTAGTAAGTAAGCCACACTCGAACCTCGAATCCACTAAATGTGTAAAATGATTACAACCTAATCCCAGAAGTAATCACACACCTACCTAATCCCGGTATAAGTGAACCTAGTCCAATTTGCTTGCGATCTAAGCAACCTAATCTTGGAAGCTACACACAAGACTTACTTTCTCTATGAAGAGAATACAACCCTAAGTGAATATATGAATATCCAAATGCAACATAGAGCAAGGGAAACCCTATATGCTTATCTAAGATGATGAATATGCAATTAGAACAATCCTAGATATTAAAACTAAATGACATGTCAAATAGTTTAGCTAATCAAGATTAAGCACAAAACCTAATTAGCTATCACAATACAACTTCTCAAACAATCAATACACTAATCTCAATCTTGTATCCAAAAGATATATGAAAATCATACAAGTAATAAATGAGATTGCTTAATTAAGAAAAGACACAAAATATGTAAGATATTAGTGAAAAAAACTTACCAAGCAAAGTGTAATGAAGAATCCATGCAAGATGATATCTAGATGATTAAAGATGATGCTAGATGATGATTGATGATCATGGAAAATTTTTTTGAGTAATAAAAGGTGAGTTCTTTGTGTATTTTTCTTGTCTTGAAAAATATCCTAAGTATGAAATTTGAATATGAACTCACTTAATTGACCTAGAGTCAAAGTGGCATATATATAGGAGCCATAAGTGAAGTGTGGTCGTTTTGAAAAACGCACCAAAAATTGCTCTGTGCACTGGTGAGCTTGCGTTGGACGACAAGCACAAGACCAGCGCATAGACAAAAAATGCACAGGCGCTTGACGACCAGCGCACATGAAGGGCGCACGACCAACGGCAAACCACTGGGTTATTTACGCTGGTGGACTTGCGCTGGTGGACCAGCGCACGACCAGCGACAGACCACTGGGCGATCTGCACTGGTGGGCTGCGCTGGTCTGGCGCATGACGACCAGCACACAACCCACTCCTTTGAACCCCCCAAACAACATGCAAGGGTAAAAAAGTAAAAACAAGATGCATCCTAAAAGCCTAACATGATATGTCATTTTAATCATAAGATGCAATCAATACTAATGCATGAAGAGAAATTAACTAAGCACTAATGCACACAAAATACAAACACAACATTCAAGAAAAGAATTATGCAAGTGTTGTGTGTGTGTGCAACTACATCTCTTCAAAGCAAAGACAAGCACTAGAGATTATACCTTTGGCGTGCTTGTCCCTTGAGGTCTTGAAAGGGTCTTTAAACTTGAACTTCAATCACCTAAACTACCCTTACACAATTAACCCCAACATGTGGTTTGGCCACGAAATAAGCCAATCAACAAATGAGAACCTTACAATCTCCCCCTTTGGCTATTTCGTGATAAAACCACCACTCACATTGATTCCTTGAAACAAATTATAGCACGGTGTGTATAATACTATCTATAGGGGGGGGGGGGGGGGGGTGAATAGATTTTAAACTTATTACCCAATTTTTCGTATTAAGTCAAAATTATGAAATTACCCCTAACTAGATAAAGCAATAAATCAAGTATAAAATGCGGAAATTAAATAACACTTGATTTTTACGTGGAAACCCTCACGGGAAAAACCACGGGCTAGTAAGTAAGCCACACTCAAACCTCGAATCTACTAAATGTGTAAAACGATTACAACCTAATCCCGGAAGTAATCACACACCTACCTAATCCCGGTATGAGTGAACCTAGTCCAATTTGCTTGCGATCTAAGCAACCTAATCCTAGAAGCTACACACAAGACTTACTTTCTCTATGAAGAGAATACAACCCTAAGTGAATATATTAATATCCAAATGCAACATAGAGCAAGGGAAACCCTATATGCTCATCTAAGATGATGAATTTGCAATTAAAGCAATCTTAGATATTACAAACTAAATGACATGTCAATTAGTTTAGCTAATCAAGATTAAGCACAAAACCTAATTTGCTAGCACAAAACAACTTCTCAAACATACATCACACTAATCTTAATCTTGTATCCAAAGTATATAAAATAACATACAAGTAATTAATTGAGATTGCTTGTTAAGAGAAACACAAAATATGTAAGATATTAGTGAAAAGCTTACCAAGCAAAGTATGATGAAGAATCCATGCAAGATGACATCTAGAAGATCAAAGATGATGCTAGATGATGATTGATGATCATGAAAAAGTGTTTGAGTAATTAAAAATGAGTTCTTGGAATTTTTCTTCTCTTTGAAAAATATCCTAAGTATGAAATCTGAATATGAACTCTCTTAATTGACCTAAAGACAAAATGGCATATATATAGGGTGCTAAAACAAAGTGAGGTCGTTTAAGTAAGTTTCAAAGAAACGCGCCAATCGGCGGTTTCAATCGGCGGCCAGGCCACCGATTTCAATCGCCGAATTGCTCCCGAGGAAACAGGGGAGAAACGGCGGTTTCGAAACCGTCGAACCAACGGCCGATTCAAGACCGAGAATAAAAACAATCAGGTCTAGAACGGTGCTTTCGATCGACGGCCACGAAACCGCTGATCCAACCGCCAATAAAATGGAGTTTAAATCGACGGCCATGTTGCCGATCATAACCGCCGATCACCTAAAAGAGGTGAACTCAAAGGAGAAGCCAAGAGCATCTCTGTAGGCTGTCTTCGCTCAAAACCAAGCACATTTTAGTGCATGCGCGGACGTTTCAGAATACTATAGGGAAACGAATTACAAGGCACAAAAACACACAACAAGATATAACATATAAGTGCAAGTGTGAAATGTGACATGTGAAGAGTATGCACACCAATGCAAGAATGCTAAGTGAGTGTGTGCAACTATCTCTTCAAGACAAGTAAGCACACAGAAATTTACCTTCGGTGCTTATCCATACGAGGTCTTCAAAGGGCTTCTCACTATAAAACCAACACCTAAGCTACCCTTACAAAGAACCCCAACATGTGGTTTGTCCACGATATGAGCCAATCAACAAATGGGAACCTTACAATCTCCCCTTTTGGCTATTTCGTGACAAAACCACTACTCACATTGATTCCTCACAAAATAATAGAAACTACGGGACTACAATGATATTCTACATTACAAAGAGATAAGAAAATGAAACTTGAAGTCTTCAACCTCTTGTAGAATAATCAAACCCTGAAAATAAAGTTTCTAACATTTCCAATACAAGTAAAAAGTGAGATTAATCAAGTGAGAACAAAAACAAGCATTTGCATACTTAAAAGATTAGGCACAACATTATACAATGTATGTGTATGCAATGCTCCCCCTCAACGGGTTACTCCCCCTCAATGAATGTTCTCCCCGAAATGCACAATTGCTTCTATATTTTGCAACTCCCCTTACCATATCCTACTCCCCCTTTTTGTCATGATATAGGCAAAGGAGTAGTCCCCAACCGGGTCACTCATAGCAACGAGAGATAGAAGCATGCAAGATATTTGCATATACATATAAGTCACTTTATGCATTGGAGAGAGAAACAAGGAGATTTATTTGTTGAAAATGTGTGAATCCAACATGCTTTGCATACAAGACATATAGCATTCAAGTCCAAAATACAATGGTTTTTGGCAAAGCAAATGACAAAGGTTTCTAATAAGAATTCAAACCAATTTCACCAAAGTCATGAGAAAAGCAAGGATATAGAGATTATTGATTTCAATTTAAGAGTAACTATATCTAACTTTATAAGCGAAACATGGCATGAGCGACTTTGCACCCTATTTGATTTTTCCGGATAAGATATCCATATGATAGTAACCATGTTCAACCAATAAAGAAAGAGAGACATTTGGAATATAAATTCCTTTGAACGGATACAAGATCCTTTATTCACTTTGAGTCTCATAAGCTTTCACATAAGTTTTGCATTTTAAGAATATACAATCATCAATTCATGCTTTTCATGTGAGCATGTTATATGAATTTCATGCTTTTTCATTTGACATTAGCATGTTATTAAAGAATCATCATGTCATGGAGATAACTATAGGTCATTCACATCATACTTCCTATGTAAATCTCCTAGTCCAAAAATGCATGTTTGAACATAAATATGACATGGATTATAAACAAGCAAGGTTCACACTTATAGAATTTGAAAACATATATACATATGTACAGCCAAGCTTACTCAAGCAATCAAAAGAAGAGGCATAAGTTATTTCAAATTTTTTGCAAGTGACAAGAATGCAAAATAGCTCTCTTTGCTTGAGATCCCCATATGGGGTCAATTACAAATCACATCACTTCACAAGACATATCCCAATAGATCTACTAAGTGTTTTAAATCGAGTAGCATCTAAGGGTTCAGTAAATAAGTCCGCAAGTTGATCATTAGTACCTACATGTTCAAGTACTATGCATTTATTTTCAACAAGCTCTCTAATGAAGTGATGGCGGATGTCAATATGCTTAGTTTTAGAATGTTGTACTGGATTCTTGGAAATATTAATAGCACTCATGTTATCACAAAAGAGAGTGAGAGTACCTTGGTTGAATTCGTAGTCTACTAGCATTTGCTTCAACCATAGGAGTTGTGTGCATCCACTCCCCGCGGCTATGTACTCGGCCTCGGCTGTGGACAAGGAAATCGAGTTTTGCTTTTTGCAAAACCAAGACACCAAGTTGTTGCCTAGAAAGAAGCAACCGCCCGATGTGCTCTTCCTATCATCACAATTTCCTGCCCAATCCGCATCACCAAAGCCTACAAGACTAGCATTAGTGTCAAAAGAGTACCAAATCCCATAGTTGGATGTCCCATTCACATAGCGAATGATTCTCTTTACGGAAGAGAGATGGGACTCCTTAGGATCCGCTTGGTACCTAGCACACACACCCACACTAAAAGAAATATCGGGCCTACTTGCGGTCAAATAAAGCAAGCTTCCTATCATGCCACGTGAAACTAATTATAGCACGGTGTGTATAAAACTATCTAGAGGGGGGGTGAATAGATTTTAAATGATTTTACCCAATTTTCGCATACAAGTCAATTTTACAAAAATGCCCCTAACTAGTTAAAAAGACAATCAAGTGTAATATGGTGCGGAATGTAAATAACACTTGATATTTACGTGGAAACCCTCACGGGCAAAACCACGGGCTGTTATGTGCGCCACACACGAACCTCGTATCCACTAATTGAAATGATTACAACCTAATCCCGGTTAAATGATCTAATCCCGATCAATAATCATCACAACTACCTAATCCTGGTATGAGTGGACCTAGTCCAATTGCTTGTGATTTAAGCTACCTAATCCCGATAGCAACACAAGACTTAGTTCTCAATGAAGAGATAATAGAGCCTATGTGAATATGTATGAATATTCAAAGAGCAAATAAAGCTAGGAAACCTTAGATGCTTATCTAGGATGATTAGATGTTAATTGATGCAATCCTAGATATCAATAGCTAAATGACATGTCAAATAGATTAGCTAAACATAGATTATGAAAACCTAGATAGCTATCACAATACAACACTCAATCAATACATATGTTAATTGATGCAATCCTAGATATCAATAGCTAATCTCTATCTTGTATTTAGCATATGATCTAAAAACATACAAGTAATTAAAGAGAAGTCTTAATATGAAAAACACTAAAATTAGATGAAGTTAGTGAAAAACATACCAAGGAAGATGTGATGATGCAAAACCATGCATGGATGCATCCTATATGATCATGGATGATCCTAGATGAACTTTGATGAACAAGGAATGACTTTGAGTGAATAAAGAAGAGTTCTTGTGAATTTTTTTCTCTTGAAATATGTTCTAAGGGAAAAATATGATTTTTGGACTCTTGAAAACGACCTAAAATGAAAGAGGCATATATATAGGGTCTCATGATGAAGTGGAGTCATTTTGAAAAAATGAACCCTGTTTTTGCCTTGGGCGCTGTACGTACAGCGCCTTTGTACAGCGACCGTACAGTGACCGATTAAAATCAATCAGGTCTGTATAGCACTAAACCTCAATTCCCATCAGGTATCAGGTGGGCGCTCTACATAGAGCGCTTCTGTACAGCGACCGTACAGCTCCTACCTACTGGAAATGCTCGCGACAGCGCATCAGCTCAATATTTGAGCACTCCAACACATGACCAAACGATATCGAAACCTGTCATATGATATATCGTTGGAAAGATATGGAAGTCTACTTTCTACTCCAATTTATGGAATGACATTTTGATGTCTATAGAAAAAGTTATGGTCAATAGAGTAACCAAAGGTCAGATTCGAATCACAGCAGTGATGCCCTGTTTTAGTGGTCACTTTGAAAATTTCAAAACCAATCCAAACGGTCATGAAATATTACGAATAATATACCGTTGGAAAGGTATGGGTGTCTAGTTTTCCCAGAATTTTACAAAACTCAATTTCAATCTTTTTATAAAAAGTTATGGTCATAAAACCATACAAAGGTCAGTTTTGAAAAACATATAAATTATTGAAATTCAATCTTTTGAAACTAGACACTTTACTCCAAACAACCAAACCAAAAACTACCACTTATCCAAGAGAAGAATGAGACCTTCTCAAGTGGTCAATCGTCGCGCTAAGACATGCACACCATCTTGCAAGCGCGGACGTTTCCGATCAATATTAGGAAACGAATTACAAGACACATACACACACAACAAGATATATCAATAAGGTGCTAGTGTGTAATGTGACATGTGAAGAGTATGCACACAAATGCAAGTATGCTAAGTGTGTGTGTGCAATCTAAATCTCTTCAATGAAAACTAAGCACTAGAGATATATCTTTGGAGTGCTTGTCAACCTTGAGGACTTGAGAGGGTCTTTGAGCTTGATCATGAATCACTTAAGCTACCCTTACATATAATCCCCAACACGTGGTTTGTCCACGAAATAAGCCAATCAAGATATGGGAATCCTTACACCACGATATAACATTTGTTCCACACTTTTACCACTACCATCCTTGCTTAGCTTCAAAGTGGTACTCATGGGTGTATCACAATGTTTGGCATTTTCTAAACCAAACTTCTTCACTAGGTTTTTGGCATATTTGGCTTGGGTTATGAAAATCCCATCATCTAATTGGCTAATTTGCAAACCTAGGAAGTAACTAAGCTCACCAACAAGACTCATCTCAAATTCATGAGACATAACATCAACAAATTGTTGGACCTTGGTGTTGTTGGTGGAGCCAAACACTATGTCATCAACATATATTTAAGCTATGAAAAGCTCATCATTGTCTCTCTTGATGAATAGTGTCTTGTCAACACTACCCCTTGTGTAGTTATTGTCAACAAGAAATTGAGTGAGGCGCTCATACCAAGCCCTCGGTGCTTGTTTCAACCCATATAGTGCCTTCTTGAGGCGATAGACATGGTTGGGGTGGTGTGCATCCACAAACCCCTTGGGTTGTTCAACAAACACTTCCTCTTGCAAGAAGCCATTGAGGAAGGCACTCTTGACATCCATTTGGTGCAATTTGAACTTGTGCACACAAGAAATGGACAAGAGAAGCCTAATGGACTCTAAATGGGCAACGGGAGCAAAAGTCTCCTCAAAGTCAATACCCTCAATTTGAGAGTACCCTTGTGCTACAAGTCTAGCCTTGTTCCGCACTATGTTGCCATTCTCATCGGATTTATTCCTATAAATCCACTTAGTTCCTATCACATGTGAGCTTTTAGGCCTAGGAACTAGAGTCCAAACCTCATTCCTTTCGAATTGGTTTAGCTCTTCTTGCATGGCAAGAACCCAAAATTCATCATTCAAGGCTTCATCAACCTTTTTGGGTTCTATTTGAGAGGTGTAGCATGTAAAGCTAATGAGATTAGCTATTTGATGCCTAGTCCTAACACCCTCATTCACATCTCCAATAACATCCTCTTTGTTATGGAGTCTTCTAACCCATGAAGCGGGTTCATTAGAGTCCAAGAGAGGGACTCTAGTAATAGGTTGTGTGACCTCATTATTGTCATTGGACGTCCCAACATTGGGAGTCACCACAACCTTCTCCAAAGGAGAGTCATCCTCTAAAACTTCCTCCTCCTCATGGTCATTAGGCTTGAGCCTTGTATCATCAATGACAACATTAGATGATTCCATGACGGTTCGAGTCTTCAAGTTGAAAACTCTATAGGCTCTACTATTCAAGGCATAGCCAATAAAGATACCCTCATCACTCTTAGCATAAAACTTGCCAAGTTGATCACGGTCATTTAAAATGTAGCATTTGCTTCCAAATGTGTGGAAGTAGCTAACATTTGGCTTCCTACCCTTTCATAACTCATAGGAGGTGTTTCTAGATCCGGGCCTTAGGAATACTCTATGTTAGGATTATGCTCAATAGCAAGAGTGTAATGTTGTAATTAACAATCTTTTTCATATTAATAAAGTGATTTCTGGTTTAACAAATCGTATAGCATTTATAGTTTAATATTATAATTGTCAAAGTAAATAATCATAAGGTCTAAAGACTATGGGAAAAGAAGAATTGTTCGTACATCTGGATATGTATGTGGTAGACACAATTCTTTAGTTAGTCTTGAATAATGTTCACAACTTAAGTTAAAGGTTGGGCACCTTTATCTTGTTAAAGTTGTAGAATTCTTTTGCTAGCATTTGAGTGGGATCAAATGAGATATGATGAGTCTAAAATCATCGGAGTGTCTTCGAGCAAAAGGATCTAGTGCACTGGGTGCATTGAACTGGGTCACAATGAAAAGCTTTATCTAGAACCGTCAGTAGATAATAGTCTTTTCATTATCAGGACAATCGGAGAGTCTATCTTAATCCTGAGATAAATGATGGACTTATGGTTGCAAGTGATATCATTTGAGTTATCAATGAGTACGATTATATCGCATAGTCTATCCTCGATAGTTTGGTGATATTCATTTGTTAATCGATAGAGGACTTCATTTATAGATATGGACATCGTGGCTCCATTTAATTAAATGAGAGTATAATATCATCATATGGATGTTTTGAGGTAATTGGATATTAAATCTCAACGTTGAGTTTTCGATAGTGTCTATTGAAAACATGGCTTCTGGACAAGTCAAAATATCCAAGTTCAAAACGTGGTCATATGAGTAAATATGGTAACTTGAAGAGTTATAGGCGGTCTATGAACTCTTGGCGATTACTGATATTAATCACGAGGATACACTATCTCCAATATGATTGTCTAGGGTATGAATGAGGAGCATCTTCCTTTTCTATCTTTATTTAAGAGTTCAGTTTTAGCTCTTTAGTGGAATGAGTTAAAATTAATGGATCGGACCTAAGTGAATCATTTGTTGATTGCGATTAGGTTATGTCTATTGAAGCTTAAATTTAGATAGGCCCGCCAAGATCCTCAATCCACACAGACTTGCATGGATCACTTGATATATTCTACCGGACCAATTTAAGGGTCCATCTAGAATTGCATTTACTATATTAAGAATATAATTTGCACATTATTTTAGTAATGGGCTGCTCAATTATATTAATATATTAATGAAAGGCATGTGGGCTTATTTCTTTTAGTAAGAATGGGTCTGGTTCACATGTGGGCTTTTTATTTAAAGTCCAATGGATTAAATGAAATAAGAAAATAATATTTGGCCCATTTACTCTAAGTGGGGCGGCAAGGGTTAATTTTTAACCTAAAATATTATTTTGTTTCATTGTTTTAATTAAATAAGAATTAATTTATTTATTAATTAATTGTTTAATTAAGAAACAAATCTTTTCTAATCAGGAAATATATTTCCTAAAAGTAAAAGTAAAAGACTTGTTTGATAAGGAAATAAATAATTAGTTTTATTTATTTAATCAAATAAGAAGTTTTTTTTTTTATTTAGTCAAAATAAAAGAATAAAAGATTTATGAATTGAATTAGGGTTTGAAGTCTTTAACTAGATGGGAATTAGGGTGCAACACAAACTCTTTTAAGCTTGTATGTTGCGGCAACCCTAGTCCATTTAGGGTTAGAGAATTCGGCCACCCTAAAAGAAAAGAAGAGAAGAAAGTTTGGCAACCTATATTGAAACTAAATATACCACGGTGTGTATAAAGCTATCTAGAGGGGGGTGAATAGATTTTACGCTTTTTACCCAATTTTTCGTGTTAGTCAAAATTACGAAATTACCCTCAAGATAATATAAACAAGCAAGTGTAATATGGTGCGGAAATTAAATTAACACTTGAATTTTTACGTGGAAACCCTCACGGGAAAAACCACGGGCTATGTAAGTAAGCCACACTCGAACCTCGAATCCACTAAATGTGCAAACGATTACAACCTAATCCCGGAAGTAATCACACACCTACCTAATCCCGGTATGAGTGAACCTAGTTCAATTTGCTTGTGATCTAAGCAACCTAATCCCGATTGCTACACACAAGACTTAGCTTCTCTTGAAGAGAATACAACCCTAAGTGAATATATGAAAATATCCAAAATGCAACATAGAGCAAGGGAAACCCTATATGCTTATCTAAGATGATTAATATGCAATTAAGAACAATCCTAGATATCAAAACTAAATGACATGTCAAATAGTTAAGCTAATCAATATCAAGTACAAAACCTAATATGCTAGCACAATACAACTTCTCAAACATACATCATACTAATCTCAATTTTGTATCTAAAGCATACAAAATAACAATCAAGTAATTAATTGAGATTGCTAGATAAATTAAACACAAAATATGTAAGATATTAGTGAAAAGCTTACCAAGCAAAGTATGATGAAGATTCCATGCTAGATGACATCTAGATGATCTAAGATGATGCTAGATGATGATTGATGATCATGAAATTGTGTTTGAGTAATTAAAAATGAGTTCTTTGTGTATTTTTCTTCTCTTGAAAA
Source organism: Acer saccharum (assembly GCA_030490815.1). Taxonomy (NCBI): domain Eukaryota; kingdom Viridiplantae; phylum Streptophyta; class Magnoliopsida; order Sapindales; family Sapindaceae; genus Acer; species Acer saccharum. Next base: position 33,532,259 of record CM059873.1, read on the forward strand.
ATATCCTAAGTATGAAGCATGAATAAGAACTCTTGTAAATGACCTAAAATCAAGTTAGCATATATATAGAGGCCATAAGTGAAGTGAGGTCGTTTTGAAAACTTGCCAGAAAACTACTCTGTGCGCTGGTGGACCTGCGCTGGTGGACCAGCGCAGGACCAGCGCACAAGCCAATTTTGGCTTGAGCACTGGACATCAGGCGCTGCCACCAGCGCCAGTCCAGCGGCGCCATACTGGGCGATCGGCGCTGGTGGCCGGCGCTGGTCCACACCAGCGCACGACCAGCGGCGCGCCACTGGGCGATTTGCGCCGGTGAGCGGCGCTGGTCAACCGGCGCTGGTGGACCAGCGCTGGTGGACCAGCGCACAGCCCCAAAAATTGCATCCCACATGCAATCATGCAAGGGGTACAAAGTCAAACAAGATGCATCCTAAAAGCCTAAATGCTATGATGTTTTCAACACAAGATGCAATCATAAAAATAAGCAAGAAGAGATGTAAATAATCATTTATGCACAACAAAAAGAAACACAACATACAAAGATTAAACATATGCATGAGTTGTGAGTGTGTGCAACTATCTCTTCAAGACAAGAAAGCACTTAGAATATTACCTTTGTGCTTGTCAATAATGAGGTCTTCAAAGGGCCTAATGCACTAATAACAACATCTAAACTACCCTTACAAAGAATCCCCATTTATGGTTTGATCACGAAATAAGCCAATTAAAAACAACGGGAATCCTTACAATCTCCCCCTTTGGCTATTTCGTGACAAAACCATCACTCACATTAAATCCTCACAAAAGAAAATAGAAACTACGGGATTACAATGATATTCTACATTACAAAGAGATAAGAGAATGCAACTTGAAGTCTTCAATCCTCTTGTAGAATAATCAATCCCTGAAAAGAGTTTCTAACAATCCAATTCAAGTAAAGTGTGAGATTAATCATGTGAGAATAATACCAAGCATTTGCATTTTTAGAATTTAGGAACAACGTTAGCAAATGTATGCAATGTATGATAAATGCAATGCTCCCCCTCAAAGGGTTACTCCCCCTCAATGTTTTATCTCCCCAAAGTGCACAATAGCTTCTCTATTTTGCAACTCCCCTTACCATTTCCTACTCCCCCTTTTTGTCATGATATAGGCAAAGGAGTAGTCCCCAACCGGGTCACTCAAAGCAACGAGAGATAGAAGCATGCAAGATATGCATATACATATAAGTCACTTTATGCACTTCAATTAATTTGAGAGAAACAAGGAGATTTATTTGAGAAAATGTGTGAATCCAACATGCTTTGCATACAAGACATATAGCATTCAAGTCCAAAGTACAATGGTATTTGGCAAAGCAAATGACAAAGGTTTCTAATTCGAATTCAAACCAATTTCACCAATGTCATGGGAAAAGCAAGGATATAGAGATTATTGATTTTAATTTAAGAGTAACTATATCCAACTTTATAAGCGAAACATGGCATGAGCGACTTTGCACCCTATTAGATTTTTCCGGATAAGATATCCGTATGATAGTAACCATGTTCAACTAATAAAGAAAGAGAGACATTTGGAATGTAAATTCATTTTGAGTCTCAAAAGCTTTCACACAAGTTTTGCATTTTAAGAATATGCAATCATCAATTCATGCTTTTCATGTGAGCATGTTTATGAATTTCATGCTTTTTCATTTAGCATTAGCAATGTTATTTAAGAAACATCATGTCATGGAGATAACTATAGGACATTCACATCATACTTCCTATGTAAATCTCCTAGTCCAAAAATGCATGTTTGAACATAAATATGACATGGATTGTAAACAAGCAAGGTTCACACTTATAGAATTGAAAACATATATACATATGTACAACCAAGCTTACTCAAGCAATCAAAAGAAGAGGCATAAGTTATTTCAAATTTTTTGCAAGTTACAAGAATGCAAAATAGCTCTCTTTGCTTGAGTTCCCCATATGGGGTCAATCATAGAACATCACTCCACAAGACATATCCCAATAGATCTACTAAGAGTTTTAAATCGAGTAGCATCTAAGGGTTTAGTAAATAAGTCCGCAAGTTGATCATTAGTACCTACATGTTCAAGTACTATGCATTTATTTTCAACAAGCTCTCTAATGAAGTGATGGCGGATGTCAATATGCTTAGTTCTAGAATGTTGAACCGGATTCTTGGAAATATTAATAGCACTCATGTTATCACAAAAGAGAGTGAGAGTACCTTGATTGAATCCGTAGTCTACTAGCATTTGCTTCATCCATAGGAGTTGTGTGCATCCACTCCCTGCGGCTATGTACTCGGCCTCGGCCGTGGACAAGGAAATCGAGTTTTGCTTCTTGCAAAACCAAGACACCAAGTTGTTGCCTAGAAAGAAGCAACCGCCCGATGTGCTCTTCCTATCATCACAATTTCCTGCCCAATCCGCATCACTAAAGCCTACAAGACTAGCATTAGTGTCAAAAGAGTACCAAATCCCATAGTTGGATGTCCCATTCACATAGCGAATGATCCTCTTCACGGAAGAGAGGTGGGACTCCTTAGGATCCGCTTGGTACCTAGCACACACACCCACACTAAAAGATATATCGGGCCTACTTGCGGTCAAATAAAGCAAGCTACCTATCATGCCACGATATAGAGTTTGTTCCACACTTTTACCACTAGCATCCTTGCTTAGCTTCAAAGTGGTACTCATGGGTGTATCACAATGTTTGGCTTTCTCTAAACCAAACTTCTTCACTAGGTTCTTAGCATATTTGGCTTGGGTTATGAAAATCCCATCATGCATTTGCCTAATTTGCAAACCTAGGAAGTAACTAAGCTCACCAACAAGACTCATCTTAAATTCAAGAGACATGACATCAACAAATTGTTGGACTTTGGTGTTGTTGGTGGAGCCAAAAACTATATCATCAACATATATTTGAGCTATGAAAAGCTCATCATTGTCTCTCTTGATGAATAGTGTCTTGTCAACACTACCTCTTGTGTAGTTGTTGTCAACAAGAAATTGAGTGAGGCGCTCATACCAAGCCCTCGGTGCTTGTTTCAACCCACAAAGTGCCTTCTTGAGGCGATAGACATGATTGGGGTGGTGTGCATCCACAAACCCCTTAGGTTGTTCAACAAACACTTCCTTTTGCAAGAAGCCATTGAGGAAGGCACTCTTGACGTCCATTTGGTGCAATTTGAACTTGTGCACACAAGAGATGGACAAGAGAAGCCTAATGGACTCTAATCGGCAACGGGAGCAAAAGTCTCCTCAAAGTCGATACCCTCAATTTGAGTATACCCTTGTGCTACAAGTCTAGCCTTGTTCCGCACTATGTTGCCATCCTCATCGGATTTGTTCCTAAATATCCATTTGGTGCCTATGACATTAGTGGTCTTAGGCCTAGGAACTAGAGTCCAAACCTCATTCCTTTCGAATTGGCTTAGCTCTTCTTGCATGGCAAGAACCCAAAATTCATCATTTAAGGCTTCTTCAACCTTTTTGGGTTCAATTTGAGAGGTGTAACATGTATAGCTAATAAGATTAGCAAGTTGGCGTCTAGTCCTAACACCCTCATTTACCTCTCCAATGATATCTTCTTTATCATGAAGTTTCCTAACCCATGGAGCGGGTTCTTTAGAGTCCAAGAGAGGAACTCTATCAATAGGTTGTGTGCCATCATTGTTGACATTAGATGTCCCAACATTAGGCGACACCACAACCTCCTCCAAAGGAGAACCATCACTAAAAATAACCTCCTCCTCATGATCATTAGACTTGAGCCTAGTATCATCAAATACGACATTGGATGATTCCATAACACTTACAGTCTTTAAATTGAAAACTCTATAGGCTCTACTATTTAAGGCATAGCCAATAAAAATACCCTCATCACTCTTAGCATCGAATTTGCCAAGTTGATCACGGTCATTCAAAATGTAGCATTTGCTTCCAAAAGTGTGGAAGTAGCTAACATTTGGCCTCTTGCCTTTCCATAACTCATAGGAGGTGTTTCTAGTACCGGGCCTTAGGAACACTCTATTTCCTATATAACAAGCCGTATTAATGGCTTCGGCCCATAGGTTCCTAGGGACATTGTTGCTAAGCAACATCACACGGGCCATCTCTTGGAGGACCCTATTTTTCCTCTCAACAACTCCATTTTGTTGAGGTGTCCTAGGAGCAGAAAATTCATGGGAGATGCCTAAACCATTACAAAAGGTTTCAAAGGTGGCATTCTCAAATTCTCTCCCATGGTCACTTCTAATCCGTTTAATGCTTTTAATATTAGAGTTCATTTCATTTTGAATTTTATTACAAAGCATTTTAAACTTATCAAAAGTTTCGGATTTTTCTCTAAGAAAATATGTCCATGTGAACCTAGAGAAATCATCAACACAAACAAAAATGTATCTCTTTCCACCCAAACTTTCGGTTTGCATGGGACCCATGAGGTCCATGTGGAGAAGCTCAAGTGGCTCCTTGGTGGTGAGATACTTACCCTTTTTGTGCATGCTTTTAGTTTGCTTTCCTTGTTGGCAAGGTCCACAAATACCATTGGCTTTCTTCCCAAGCTTAGGGAGGCCACGCACACAATTGAACTTTCCAAGGGTCCGTAGATCCCTAAAGTTCATGTGGCCAAGTCTTTCATGCCACAACTCAATTTGCTCATCCATGGACACATGATTAGATACAATTCTTGAAACTAATTATAGCACGGTGTGTATAAAACTATCTAGAGGGGGGGTGAATAGATTTTACGCTTTTTATCCAATTTTCGTTTTTAGTCAAATTTACGAAAATGCCCCAAACTAGACAATATAATAATCAAGTGTAATATGGTGCGGAAATATAAATGACACTTGATTTTTACGTGGAAACCCTCACGGGAAAAACCACGGGCTGGTAAGTGCGCCACACTCGAACCTCGAATCCACTAATTGTGATAACATATACAACCTAATCCAGGTTTGACGGCCTAATCCCGGCCAATATCCCGCTACCACTACCTGCAGGCCTGTAAAAGTGGACCTAGTCCAATTTGCTCATGTGACCACCTAATCCCGGTGTCCGACCTAATCCCGGTCTATCACACAAGACTTACAATCTCCTAAGAGATCAAACAACCCTATGTGAATATGCAATGATATCCAAATATTGCAATAAGAGCTAGGGTACTCTAAATGCTTACCTAGGATTATAAGATGACAATATAATCAATCCTAGATATCACATGTAGCTATATGACATGGCATATAACTTTAGCTAAGTAAAGGATAACCAATCCTAGATACAAAGCTATCACAAACAACACTCAATCAATACATCACAAATAATCTCTTTTCTTGTATTTAGCATATGATCTAAAACATACAAGTAATTTAAAAGAGATGGCTTGGTATTTAAAATACTAAAATAAGATGAAATTAATCAAAATCTTACCAAGCAAGTTGTGATGATGCAAACCCATACATGGATGCACTCTATATAGACATAGGAGATGCAATATGAAATTTGATGCAAAAGGGGTTTGATTTGAGTGGTTAAAGGTGAATTCTTGATTTGATTTTCTCTCAAAATCTAACTTTGAAGTTTAGGGTTCTTAAGAGTCAAGAACTTGTTCAGATAATGAGTAAGTGTGATATTTATAGACATCAAGAATAGGGCAAGTGAAAAGACAATTTTGCCCCTGAATCACACTATCACGGTTGCTCTGTGGCTCGACTGCCGCGGTTGCAAAAACCGCGGCACTGAAACCGCGGCGGTCGTCACAGCACAAAGCTTGATTTTCAAGCGATTCAAAACATGACCAAACGACATCGAAACCTTTCATATAATATACCGTTGGAAAGGTATGGAAGTCTACTTTCTACTCCAATTAACAAAACATGATTTGGATAACTGTAGAAAAAGTTATGGTCATTTGAGTGACCAAAGGTCAGATTCGGATAATAGCTGTGATGCCCTGTTTTAGTGGTCACTTTGGAAATTTCAAAACCAATCCAAACGGTCATGAAATATTACGAATAATATACCGTTGGAAAGGTATGGGTGTCTAGTTTGTACAGAAATTTTCAAAACTCATTTTGAAGCTTTGTGTAAAAAGCTATGGTCACACGACCATGCAAAGGTCAGTTTTGAAAACACTTAAAACATTGAAATCCAATCTTTTGAAACTAGACACCTTACTCCAATCAACCCAACCAAACTAAAGCTACCACTTATCCAAGAGAAGAATGAGATCTTCTCAAGTGGTCAACCATCGCGCTAAGACAAGCACACCATCGTGCAAGCGCGGACGTTTCCGATCACACAAATGGAAACGAATTACACCACACTTAAGACTAATATACATGAAGTGCACGTGTGGGTATTGAATGCATCATAATGCCTATCATGTCATGGCAGTTCATAGAACAAGTTGCAATCAATTAAATGCAAGAAGAGATATTAAATAAATCAATAAAGCACAATGCACACAAAATATAAACACAACATTCAAGAATAAAAGTTATGCATGTTGTGTGTGTGTGCAACTATATCTCTTCAAGACAATGTAAGCACTAGATATATACCTTTGGTGCTTGTCCTCTTGAGGTCTTGGAAAGGGTCTTGATCTTCAACTAATCACCTAGACTACCCTTACAACCAAACCCCAACTTGTGGTTTGACCACGAAATAAGCCAATCAATAAAAGGGAATCCTTACAATTCTAGCTTCAAGACAATAACAATTGTCGCTAGATCTCATGCCCTTCAACAAGGTTTGTCCATCGGGTTTTAGGATAGAGCAATAATCTTTAGAGAACAAGACGGAATATCCTTCATCACTAAGATGTGAAATGCTTATTAAATTGGCTTTCAAGCCATCAACAAATAAAGCATTGGATAAGGAGGGTAATTCGGGAACGGAAATGGTTCCTTTCCCTACAACATTTCTTTTGGATCCATCACCAAAAGTGACGTTTCCACCTTCCTCCATAACAAGAGTCTCGAAGAAACTCTTGTTTCCCGTCATGTGCCTAGAGTACCCACTATCCAAATACCAAAAATTAGAAGAATTTGCCTTCAAGGCTATTTGTGCAACATGGCAAACATTTTCATTCTTTCTAATCCACTTAGCAATAATTTTAGCTTTCTTAGTGGCCTTTGGTACATGTGCTCTACTATTTCTAGGATCATGCAAATCAATATTTTCATTCCTAGAAACATGCATCTTGGCTCTATTCTTTCTCTTTTCAATCATGCTTTGTTTTCTACACATTTTAATATATTGAAAGCAATTTGGTCTAATATGACCATCACAACCACAAAAGTGACAAATAGGAATGAAAAAAGGAATCATACCTCGCCTTTGAGTACGACCATGTCTTTGTGGATATGTGGGTTCAATCCATCTTCGTTGTTGAACCGGTCTTGGTTGCTTCCTAGCTTGAGGTTGCATGATTGGTCTCTTTCCTTTGTGAGCCAATTTGGGAGGAGTGTTGGCTTGAGGAACCTTAGGAGGTTGAGCTTGAGATTTCCTTCTTGGCCCCATTTTCACTTGTGCATTAGAACTTTGTCCTATTTCTAACTTCTTCTTAGGAGGTTGCACAAATGAAGTTTCTTCATTCTTCAAGCTCTTGACAAACACGGTCTTGTTAGAGGTTGAGATTTTCTTGTCATCTTCATACCCAAGACCTCTCTTGTCACTTGGACTCTTTCCAACACCAAGTAAATGATCAAGCTTCTTGGTGCTAGAATCTATCCTAGCCAAGGACCCTTTAGCTTCTACAAGTTCCCTCTTCAAGCCTTCTTCACTTCTCTTGGACAAGTCTAACTCCTCAATTAACTTATCCTCTCTCCTCTTCAATCTTTCCACTTGTTCACTTAAGTGGTCATTGTGAGCCGAAAGTTCAAGGTTTTCTTCTCTCAACCTCTCAATCTTTCTTGTGCTTTTAAGTGCTAAATCATTGAACTCGGCATGGTATTTAGCAAGCACCTTTTGCTCCACAAACTTCTTCTTGGAACTAGAAGAGGAGTCACTTTCTTCTTCACTAGAGTCAATTTCCTCTTGACTCAAATCTTCCTTTTCACTAGCACTTTTGCTCTTGTGAGAAGATGCAAAAGCTAGGAAGTTAGCCATGAGCTCTTCCTCACTTGAACACTCATCTTCCTCATTGGAGTCATCACTACTCCCACTCCATGTGGCGGCCATCACTTTACCCTTCTTCCTCTCATTGTGATTCGCACATTCGGGGGCAAAGTGACCAATCCCACCACACTCAAAGCATCGAACCCCTTTCCTTTCGGTCCTCTCTTGTCTAGGCTCAAACTTCTTGAAGGAACTCTTTTTCTTCAAATCTTGTCCTCTTGACCCAAATCCCTTCTTCTTCTTGAACCCCATAACCTTGTTGAACCGTTTCACAAATAAGGCAAGGTCTTCATCCGATTCATGCTTTGCCTCCTTTGCATCCTTAGATGCTTTCAAAGCTATTCCTTTAGACTTCTTAGTAGGAGTAGTGTTGCTAGGAGCCTTCCTAGACTCATATGCAAGGAGACGCCCAATTACTTCACTTGGCTTCATATCCATGTAGCCACTATTTTCTTCTATGGCCGTCACCTTTGATTCAAACCTATCGGGGAGAGATCTCATAATTTTTTGCTTGACTCTCCTATCCGAATACGGGTCTCTGAGTTGATGGCTTTGATTTACTATGTCCATCAATTTGATTTCGAAGTCGTTGAAGCATTCATCCTCTCCCATCCTAAGTAACTCAAATTGAGTTTGGAGGACTTGAAGCTTGGACTCCTTCACCACCTCGGTTCCCTCATGTGCAACTTGAAGGATGTCCCATGCCACTTTGGCAATCTGAGTATTCTGAATAAGCTTGTACTGATTCTCATCCATGGCACACATAATGGCATGCATCGCCTTCCTATTCCACTTTGAAGCCTCAAACTCTTGCGCGTTCCATTGCGCCTTAGGCTTCAAAACATCTTGTCCTCCACCCGCGGGAGTCATCATAGGGAGATCATATCCGTCTTCCACCGCCATCCATGCACGGTCATGAATTTGGCATATGTAGGATTCCATCTTCCCTTTCCATTGGGAATAGTTCAAACCGGTAAGAAGTGGAGGCCTTGTGCTAGAAGCTACTTCGTGGCCACCACCATTTCCACCGTTTCCACTCATAGTGTTTATGAATGAATGAAATGAATGCAAATGTATGAATGATCAGAAATCACACAAAATGCAAAACACACCAAAATAAAGCAAGGATCACCTATGTATGTCTAGGAACCCGCTCTGATACCAATTGAAACTAAATATACCACGGTGTGTATAAAGCTATCTAGAGGGGGGGGGGGGGGTGAATAGATTTTACGCTTTTTACCCAAATTTTTCGTGTTAGTCAAAATTACGAAATTACCCTCAAGATAATATAAACAAGCAAGTGTAATATGGTGCGGAAATTAAATTAACACTTGAATTTTTACGTGGAAACCCTCACGGGAAAAACCACGGGCTATGTAAGTAAGCCACACTCGAACCTCGAATCCACTAAATGTGCAAACGATTACAACCTAATCCCGGAAGTAATCACACACCTACCTAATCCCGGTATGAGTGAACCTAGTCCAATTTGCTTGTGATCTAAGCAACCTAATCCCGATTGCTACACACAAGACTTAGCTTCTCTTGAAGAGAATACAACCCTAAGTGAATATATGAAAATATCCAAAATGCAACATAGAGCAAGGGAAACCCTATATGCTTATCTAAGATGATTAATATGCAATTAAGAACAATCCTAGATATCAAAACTAAATGACATGTCAAATAGTTAAGCTAATCAATATCAAGTACAAAACCTAATATGCTAGCACAATACAACTTCTCAAACATACATCATACTAATCTCAATTTTGTATCTAAAGCATACAAAATAACAATCAAGTAATTAATTGAGATTGCTAGATAAATTAAACACAAAATATGTAAGATATTAGTGAAAAGCTTACCAAGCAAAGTATGATGAAGATTCCATGCTAGATGACATCTAGATGATCTAAGATGATGCTAGATGATGATTGATGATCATGAAATTGTGTTTGAGTAATTAAAAATGAGTTCTTTGTGTATTTTTCTTCTCTTGAAAAATATCCTAAGTATGAAGCATGAATAAGAACTCTTGTAAATGACCTAAAATCAAGTTAGCATATATATAGAGGCCATAAGTGAAGTGAGGTCGTTTTGAAAACTTGCCAGAAAACTACTCTGTGCGCTGGTGGACCTGCGCTGGTGGACCAGCGCAGGACCAGCGCACAAGCCAATTTTGGCTTGAGCGCTGGACATCAGGCGCTGCCACCAGCGCCAGTCCAGCGGTGCCATACTGGGCGATTCAGCGCTGGTGGCCGGCGCTGGTCCACACCAGCGCACGACCAGCTGCGCGCCACTGGGCGATTTGCGCCGGTGAGCGGCGCTGGTCAACCGGCGCTGGTGGACCAGCACACAGCCCCAAAAATTGCATCCCACATGCAATCATGCAAGGGGTACAAAGTCAAACAAGATGCATCCTAAAAGCCTAAATGCTATGATGTTTTCAACACAAGATGCAATCATAAAAATAAGCAAGAAGAGATGTAAATAATCATTTATGCACAACAAAAAGAAACACAACATACAAAGATTAAACATATGCATGAGTTGTGAGTGTGTGCAACTATCTCTTCAAGACAAGAAAGCACTTAGAATATTACCTTTGGTGCTTGTCAATAATGAGGTCTTCAAAGGGCCTAATGCACTAATAACAACATCTAAACTACCCTTACAAAGAATCCCCATTTATGGTTTGATCACGAAATAAGCCAATTAAAAACAACGGGAATCCTTACATATATATACATAGTTATAGAATTCGGCCACCTAAGGCTTTGTGTGCTTGAGATTCTATTTTTCTTCTTCTTCTCAATTCATAGAAAGATTTTATTCTACTAAAACAAAAAGGAGTGTTAGATTATTCTTTGATGGTATACTATTTGCTTATTCATCAATAAGCTTGAGTGTACGACATCGATCTAGGTTCACGCGAGTTTCGATCATTAGATTGAGAACTCAAAAGTGACCAGAATAATCTTAGTCATTCTTTTGATTGTTTTTGTGACTAACAAAGAAAAGAAAAGTTTGTTTGTCCATTCACAGGTTTGCAATTCAAAGAAAAGGGAGACCACGCTCCTAGGTGATCCACGTTCGTGCTAGGATTGAAGATCTTACGGATTACCATCGACGTAAGTCAATCGGATCACGCGACAAAAGGTATTCTACTTTTTGTTATTGTATATGTATGTTTAATTAATTAAAGGGTTTAAGGTTCATAAAAAGGAAAAATTTTTAAAAGTCACTAAATCTATTTTTAGTCTCGCTTCCGCTGCGTGTACTTCTTGGTATTTTTCCCTACAATTGGTATCAGAGCCTAGGTTGAACCATTTTAATTAATTAACGTATATATACGTGGATCTATTTCTTTTTATTGTGATTATGCATGTTTAGAAAGAGATGGCACTCTAGGTATTCGAATATATAATTACATGTGGATGTATGGATTTATATATGTTTATGTGGATTGTTATTGCTCGATTTGGTCCTAGATTTTCAATGTAATTTTTGTTATGGAATTGTAACAAGAAGGGTGGTCTATCATCGCCATAATTCCTTCTTGGTAGATTGCTAGGTTTTATTATTTTTTTAGGTGCAGTATTTTTTTATATACTACTGCAGTTTTTTTATTTTTATTATGTGCAGTTTTTGTATGTAAAAGGTACTGCAGTGATTAAAAAAAAAAAAAAAATACTGCAGTATTTTATTTGTTTAAATACTGCCGTAACATATTTAGGTGTTGAAGATTCGAAGACACGATGAAAAACGAAGCAACCGGAACCGAGAACGAGCACCGTGCGCACCCTAGGAGTGGATTGGGCTGCGCATGGCAAGCCCAAGCTTGGTGGGCTACGCACGGCAGCCCTAGAGTCTTCATGGGCTGCGCACGGCAGCCCCTTTGTGGGGTTGTGAGTTGTGCATGCCCGTGGGTTGGGCCGAAGGATGAGCGTATGGTTGATGGGCGACTTGAAGAACTTGTATTCCTAAACAATTGTAATTTACTTGTTTTCTAGGATGGGCCAAAATTGTTGCTATTTAATTTATGCTTAAATATTAAAATATTTGTTATTGTATGATAACATGACATATAGAATAGGAGTGCCACTCATATATCTCTTTTGGTATGAACATGCATTGAATGATTTAGGTATCTAAATTGGCATCTAGATAACTTGGTAAATCATTCTATGAGATTTAATCACACGCCTTAAATAATTGAGTGGGAGAAGGTGTTTTTGTAACACCTATGGCCTCCAAGGTTAGTTGAGCTTTATTATTTATTGGTAATCCCCCCAAGGGGCAGTCCATGAATGGAATGTAGCAATATACTTCCTTACAAGGATAGACTAGACAATGGACTCAAACGAGATCTACTACCCAAGGAGGGATTTTCGTGAGAGAAAATTGAGGGTTGATATCTTGGTAACACACTCAATGTAATTTTATTAATATCCTCCCAAGAGTTCTTGTCAATAAAATTACAAGGCTAAAATTGAAAACGCTGGTTGTTATGTTAACAATTAGGTGGGACCTAGTCTAACTAGTAAATGGTGCGAACTCCCAAAGGAGGAGTAACATTTATGGGTGTTGGTGTTAGGATTATGCTCAATAGCAAGAGTGTAATGTTGTAATTAACAATCTTTTTCATATTAATAAAGAGATTTCTGGTTTAACAAATCGTATAGCATTTATAGTTTATATTATAATTGTCAAAGTAAATAATCATAAGGTCTAAAGACTATGGGAAAAGAAGAATTGTTCGTACATATGGATATGTATGTGGTAGACACAATTCTTTAGTTAGTCTTGAATAATGTTCACAACTTAAGTTAAAGGTTGGGCACCTTTATCTTGTTAAAGTTGTAGAATTCTTTTGCTAGCATTTGAGTGGGATCAAATGAGATATGATGAGTCTAAAATCATCGGAGTGTCTTCGAGCAAAAGGATCTAGTGCACTGGGTGCATTGAACTGGATCACAATGAAAAGCTTTATCTAGAACCGTCAGTAGATAATAGTCTTTTCATTATCAGGACAATCGGAGAGTCTATCTTAATCCTGAGATAAATGATGGACTTATGGTTGCAAGTGATATCATTTGAGTTATTAATGAGTACGATTATATCGCATAGTCTATCCTCTATAGTTTGGTGATATTCATTTGTTAATCGATAGAGGACTTCATTTATAGATATGGACATCGTGGCTCCATTTAATAAAATGAGAGTATAATATTATCATATGGATGTTTTGAGGTAATTGGATATTAAATCTCAACGTTGAGTTTTCGATAGTGTCTATTGAAAACATGGCTTCTGGACAAGTCAAAATATCCAAGTTCAAAACGTGGTCATATGAGTAAATATGGTAACTTGGAGAGTTATAGGCTGTCTATGAACTCTTGGCGATTACTGATATTAATCACGAGGATACACTATCTCCAATATGATTGTCTAGGGTATGAATGAGGAGCATCTTCCTTTTCTATCTTTATTTAAGAGTTCAGTTTTAGCTCTTTAGTGGAATGAGTTAAAATTAATGGATCGGACCTAAGTGAATCATTTGTTGATTGTGATTAGGTTATGTCTATTGAAGCTTAAATTTAGATGGCCCGCCAAGATCCCCAATCCACACGGACTTGCATGGATCACTTGATATATTCTACCGGACCAATTTAAGGGTCCATCTAGAATTGCATTTAATATATTAAGAATATAATTTGCACATTTAAGTAATGGGCTGCTCAATTATATTAATATATTAATGAAAGACATGTGGGCTTGTTTCTTTTAGTAAGAATGGGTCTGGTTCACATGTGGGCTTTTTATTTAATGTCCAATGGATTAAATGAAATAAAAAAATAATATTAGGCCCAATCTTATACAAGTGGGGCGGCAAGGTTAATGTTTTAACCTAAAATATTATTTTGTTTCATTTGTTTTAATTAAATAAGAATTAATTAATTTATTGATTAATTGTTTAATTAAAGAAACAAATCTTTCCTAAAAGTAAAAGACTTGTTTGATAAGGAAATAAATAAATTAGTTTTATTTATTTAATCAAATAAGGAGTCTTTTTATTTAGTCAAAATAAAAGAATAAAAATTAATGAGTTGGATTAGGGTTTGAAGTCTTAAAAGACATGTGTATTTGGGTGCAACACAACTCCTCTTTTGTAGAGAAAAATTGCGGCAACCCTAGTAGTATCACATGAAGAATTCGGCCACCCTAAAGGAAAGAAGGAAGAAAATTTGGCCACCTATATAAGTGCTCTTATAGATTTCAGCCAACACAATGCTTGGTGCTTGAGATTTTATTTTTCTTCTTCTTCTTAATTCATAGAGAGTTTTTATTCTAAAAAGACAAAAAGGAGTGTTAGATTATTCTTTGATAGTATACTATTGCTTAATCATCAATAAGCTTGTGTATACGATATCGATCTAGGTTCACGCGAGTTTCGATCATTAGATTGAGAACTCAAAAGTGACCGGAATAATTTTAGACATTCTTTTGATTGTTTTGTGACTAACAAATAAAAGAAAAGTTTTGTTTGGTCCATTCACAGGTTTGCAATTCAAAGAAAAGGGAGACCACGCTCCTAGGTGATCCACGTTCGTGCTCGGATTGAAGGTCTTGCGGATTACCATCGACGTAAGTCAATCGGATCACGCGACAAAAGATAATCTACTTTTTGTTAATGTATATGCATGTTTATTGATTAAAAGGGTTTAAGGTTCATAAAGGAAAATTTTTTAAAAGTCACTAAATCTAACTTTAGTATCGCTTCCGCTGCGTGTACTACTTTTGTTATTATTTTTCCCTATAATTGGTATCAGAGCCTAGGTTGAACCCTTTTAATTAATTAACGTATATATACGTGGATCTATTTCTTTTTATTGTGATTGTGCATGTTTAGAAAGAGATGGCACTCTAGGTATTCAAATATATAATTACATGTGATGTATGGATTTATATATGTTTTATGTGGATTGTTATTGCTCGATTTTGGCCCTAGATTTTCAATGTAATTTTTGTTTCGGAGTTGTAACAAGAAGGGTGGTCTATTATCGCCATAATTCCTTCTTGGTAGTTGTTAGGTTTTATTTTTTTTTATATATGTGCAGTATTTTTTTTAGTTTACTGCAGCAGTTTTTTTTAAAGTTTTAGTGCAGTATTTTATGTGTAAAAGTACTGCAGTGAATAAAAAAAAAAAAAAAAAAATACTGCAGTATTTATTATTTTATACTGCCGTAATATATTTAGGTCTTGAAGATTCGAAGACACGAAGCAAAACGAAGCAACCGGAACCATGAACGAGCACCGTGCGCACCCTAGGAGTTGATTGGGCTGCGCATGGCAAGCCCATTACAAGGTGGGCTGCGCACGGCAGCCTTGAAGGCCTTATGGGCTGCGCATGGCAGCCCCTTTGTGGGGTTGTGGGTTGTGCACGCCCATGGGGTTTGGGCCGAAGGATGAGCGTATGGTTGATGGGCCACCTGAAGATCTTGTATTCCTGACAATTGTAATTTACTTGTTTTTCTAGGATGGGCCAAAATTGTTGCTATTTAATTTATGCTTAAATATTACAATATTTGTTATTGTATGATAACATGACATATAGAATAGGAGTGCCACGCATATATCTCTTTTGGCATGAACATGCATTGAATGATTTAGGTATCTAAATTGGCATCTAGATAACTCGGTAAATCATTCTATGGGATTTAATCACACGCCTTAAATAATTGAGTGGGAGAAGGTGTTTTTGTAACACCTATGGCCTCCAAGGTTAGTTGAGCTTTATTATTTATTGGTAATCCCCCCAAGGGGCGTCCATGAATGGAATTTAGCAACATACTTCCTTACAAGGATAGACTAGACAATGGACTTAAACGAGATCTACTCCCTAAGGAGGGATTTTCGTGAGAGAAAATTGAGGGTCGATATCTTGGTAACACACTCAATGTACTTTTATTGATATCCTCCCAAGAGTTCTTGTCAGTAAAATTGCAAGGCTAAAATTGAAAACGCTGGTTGTTATGTTAACAATTAGGTGGGACCTAGTCTAACTAGTAAATGGTGCGAACTCCCAAAGGAGGCGTAACATTTATGGGTGTTAGATCACCGTTGAATTTTATGATTGAGTTATTTATTTAATTGAAGATAAATATTTAAAAGTGCTTTATCATGATTATTTACTTATATATGTTTTGTTTTATTCAGAAATCATGACCCCATCGCTTATGAACATCCTGAAAGATAACACTTTAACTGGAGATAATTATGTCACATGGAAAAGGAAAATTGGGTTGTTGCTGCAAAGTGAAAAACATAAGTTTGTTCTAACTACTCCTAAACCACCTGCTCCTAATAATGAATCTAGCATAATGTATAGAGATGAGTATGAGCAGTGGAAGACTTCAGATGATATGGCAAAATGTTACATTATGGCCACTATCTCCGACGTGTTGCAACAGCAGCATGAAGGAATGGAGTCCGCTGCTGATATAATGATGTCTCTAGAGGAGATGTTTGCTATGAAGTCTAGGACGACTAAGAGAGAGGCAGTGACTGCTTTTATGAATCTTAGGATGAAACCTGGACAGGCTGTGAAAGATCACATGATGAAAGTCATAGCACATCTCAACATTGCTGAACTGCATGGCGCTGAGATAGATGGTGAGACAAAGATTGATATGGTTGTCAATTCATTGTCAGATTCCTTTGATCAGTTCAAATTGGACTACACTTTGAACAAAAATGAATACACCTTACAAGGCCTGATGCAAGATGTTCAAAGTGCTGAAAAGATCCTTGTGAAAGGCAAAGGTCAAGAGATTCATATGGTTGGTAAAGTTGCTACTGTTAAGGCCCGTCAAAAGGTCAAGAAACAACAGAAGAAAAAGCAACTTGGGCCTATCAAGAAGGAGACCAAGAAAGTAACCGAGATCAAAGGGAAATGCTTCCTTTGTGGTGAAAAGGGACATTGGACGAGAAATTGCCCAAAGTCCCAGAACAAGAAGGAAGAAGGTAATTTGAATTATCTTGAAACATGTTTTTTGGCTGATTCTACAGATTCTTGGATCATAGACTCAGGAGCCACTAATCATGTTTGTTATTCCTTGCAGGGGTTTCAAGAAAGGAGAAAGCTGAGTAAGAATGAAATCAATTTGCGCTTGGGCAACGGAACGTTAGTGTCTGCAAGTGCAGTGGGAGATATTAGAGTTTATTTGGATTCTAGAAGGCATTTAGATTTAATAGACGTTTATTATGTACCTCAATTCAAGAGGAATTTAATTTCAGTTTCTTGTTTGAATAAATTTGGATATTCGGTTACTTTTAATAAAGTTTTTATTATTAGTAAGAATGACAAAATTATTTGCCAAGGTACATTGGAAAACGGTCTATACTTTTTGCATAGAAATATCTCTCACTCGTTAGACACAGAAATAACGGAACCTAATCATAAAAGAGTAAAATTATCAACAGATGAAACCTACCTTTGGCATTTACGCTTAGGTCATATTAACCTTAATAGGATTAAAAGATTGGTATGTGACGGACCTTTGAGTGACTTAAAGGTTGATGATCTACCAACTTGTGATTCTTGTTTGGAAGGTAAAATGACCAAAAGGACGTTCTCTGCCAAAGGTGCAAGAGCCACTGAATGTTTAGGATTGATACACACTGATGTATGTGGACCTATGAGCATTCAAGCTAGAGGTGGATATGAGTACTTCATCACCTTCACGGATGATTACTCGAGATTTGGTTATGTGTATCTCATGAGACATAAGTCGGATGCTTTTGACATGTTCAAAGCATTCAAAGCTGAAGTGGAAAATCAGCTTGAGAAACACATAAAAATCTTGAGATCTGATCGTGGTGGAGAATATCTATCTGGTGAGTTTCAGCAATATCTTATTGATAATGGGATAGTTTCTCAGTTTTCTGCACCAGGTACACCTCAACAGAATGGGGTAGCAGAAAGGAGAAATAGAACTCTTTTGGATATGGTTAGGTCTATGTTGAGTTATTCAACGCTTCCTATTTCTTTTTGGGGATATGCTTTACAAACTGCTATATACATTCTAAACGACGTACCATATAAGTCTGTTCCTAAAACACCGCATGAGTTGTGGACTGGGCGCAAGCCTAGTTTACAACACTTAAGGATATTTGGTTGTCCTGCGCATGTGTTAAAAGGAAAGACAGAAAAGATGGAGTCCCGTTCAGAAACATGTATATTTGTAGGGTATCCAAAAGAAACTAAAGGATATTATTTCTATAGTCCTTCAGATCTTAAAGTATTTGTTTCGACAAATGCTAAATTTCTGGAAAAGGACTATATGAATGATTTTGTGCCTAGAAGTAGAATTGTCCTGAATGAGATGTCAGGAGATACAATTCCACGAGAGGTTACACAACCTAACCCAATTGTAAGTTTCGATCCAACACAAGATCAACAACCTACCATTCCTCGTCGTAGTGGGAGGGTTAGATCACAACCCAAAAGATACATCGGTCTGGGAGAATCAGTGGAGAATCTCCTGGACGACGATGATCCCTATACGTACAAGGAAGCTATGGAGGATGTTGATAGTCGCCATTGGCAAAAGGCAATGCAATCCGAGATTGAATCCATGTTCGATAACAAAGTCTGGTCCCTTGTAGACTTGCCTAAAGGGATAAAACCCATTGGGTGCAAGTGGGTATACAAGAGGAAAAGAGGTATGGATGGAAAGGTGGAAACCTTTAAAGCTAGATTGGTAGCTAAAGGGTATACACAGAAAGAAGGTACCGATTACGAGGAAACCTTCTCTCCTGTGGCCATGCTTAAATCCATTAGGATACTCTTATCCATTGCAGCATCTTTAGATCTAGAGATTTGGCAAATGGACGTCAAGACAGCTTTCCTAAATGGAAGTCTTGACGAAAGCATCTACATGATGCAACCAGAGGGATTCATTGAAAAGGGCCAAGTGGATAAGGTATGCAAGTTGCAGAAATCCATATATGGATTAAAGCAAACATCCAGATCCTAGAACATAAGGTTTGATCAAGCTGTCAAAGGTTTTAGATTTATTCAGAATCCTGACGAACCTTGTGTATACAAAAGGATTAAAGGCGACAAGTTGGTTTTCCTGATTCTTTATGTTGATGATATACTACTCATTGGAAACGATGTAGGTGTATTGACATCAGTAAAAGAATGGTTAGCAAAACAATTTGATATGAAGGACTTAGGAGAAGCAAGTTTTATTCTAGGTATCCAAGTAATAAGGGATAGAAAGAATAGAACGATTGCATTATCCCAAGCTTCATACATAGACAAAAACTTGTCTAGGTTTTCCATGCAGGATTCGAAGAAAGGTATGTTACCTTTCAGACATGGAATCAAGCTTTCTAAGGAACAAGTTCCTAAGAATGAGCATGAAGAGCAATTCATGAGTAGAGTTCCATATGCCTCGGCAGTTGGAAGTCTCATGTATGCAATGCTCTGTACTAGACCAGATATTTGTTTTGCTGTTGGCATAGTTAGCAGGTTTCAATCGAAACCTGGTCCTGATCACTGGACGGCAGTCAAGCATATTTTCAAGTATCTTAAGAGAACGAGAGATAATATGCTTGTATACTCTGGAGGGGATTTGGTTCCCGTTGGGTATACAGATTCTGATTTCCAATCAGATTCTGACTCCAGAAAATCCACATCAGGGGCTGTGTTTACTATTGGAGGAGGAGCAGTTATATGGAGGAGTATCAAGCAATCTTGTATTGCTGATTCCACCATGGAAGCTGAGTATGTTGCTGCATGCGAAGCTGCCAAAGAGGCTGTTTGGCTCCGCCAATTCTTGATTGACTTAGAAGTGGTTCCTAGTGCTAATAAGCAGATCACTATCTACTGTGACAACAATGGAGCAGTGGCTAATTCGAAAGAACCAAGAAGTCACAAGAGAGGTAAACACATTGAAAAAAAGTATCATCTTTTAAGGGAGATAGTTCAAAGAGGTGACGTGACGATTACCAAAATCGCGTCAGCAGAAAATCTAGCGAATCCCTTCACAAAGGCTCTACCTCAGAAGAGTTTTGATGGGCATCTAGAGAACATGGGCTTGAGAGATATGACACATTTGCTATAGCGCAAGTGGGAGATTGTTAGGATTATGCTCAATAGCAAGAGTGTAATGTTGTAATTAACAATCTTTTTCATATTAATAAAGAGATTTCTGGTTTAACAAATCGTATAGCATTTATAGTTTATATTATAATTGTCAAAGTAAATAATCATAAGGTCTAAAGACTATGGGAAAAGAAGAATTGTTCGTACATCTGGATATGTATGTGGTAGACACAATTCTTTAGTTAGTCTTGAATAATGTTCACAACTTAAGTTAAAGGTTGGGCACCTTTATCTTGTTAAAGTTGTAGAATTCTTTTGCTAGCATTTGAGTGGGATCAAATGAGATATGATGAGTCTAAAATCATCGGAGTGTCTTCGAGCAAAAGGATCTAGTGCACTGGGTGCATTGAACTGGATCACAACGAAAAGCTTTATCTAGAACCGTCAGTAGATAATAGTCTTTTCATTATCAGGACAATCGGAGAGTCTATCTTAATCCTGAGATAAATGATGGACTTATGGTTGCAAGTGATATCATTTGAGTTATTAATGAATACGATTATATCGCATAGTCTATCCTCTATAGTTTGGTGATATTCATTTGTTAATCGATAGAGGACTTCATTTATAGATATGGACATCGTGGCTCCATTTAATAAAATGAGAGTATAATATTATCATATGGATGTTTTGAGGTAATTGGATATTAAATCTCAACGTTGAGTTTTCGATAGTGTCTATTGAAAACATGGCTTCTGGACAAGTCAAAATATCCAAGTTCAAAACGTGGTCATATGAGTAAATATGGTAACTTGGAGAGTTATAGGCGGTCTATGAACTCTTGGCAATTACTGATATTAATCACGAGGATACACTATCTCTAATATGATTGTCTAGGGTATGAATGAGGAGCATCTTCCTTTTCTATCTTTATTTAAGAGTTCAGTTTTAGCTCTTTAGTGGAATGAGTTAAAATTAATGGATCGGACCTAAGTGAATCATTTGTTGATTGTGATTAGGTTATGTCTATTGAAGCTTAAATTTAGATGGCCCGCCAAGATCCCCAATCCACACGGACTTGCATGGATCACTTGATATATTCTACCGGACCAATTTAAGGGTCCATCTAGAATTGCATTTAATATATTAAGAATATAATTTGCACATTTAAGTAATGGGCTGCTCAATTATATTAATATATTAATGAAAGACATGTGGGCTTGTTTCTTTTAGTAAGAATGGGTCTGGTTCACATGTGGGCTTTTTATTTAAAGTCCAATGGATTAAATGAAATAAAAAAATAATATTAGGCCCAATCTTATACAAGTGGGGCGGCAAGGTTAATGTTTTAACCTAAAATATTATTTTGTTTCATTTGTTTTAATTAAATAAGAATTAATTAATTTATTGATTAATTGTTTAATTAAAGAAACAAATCTTTCCTAAAAGTAAAAGACTTGTTTGATAAGGAAATAAATAAATTAGTTTTATTTATTTAATCAAATAAGGAGTCTTTTTATTTAGTCAAAATAAAAGAATAAAAATTAATGAGTTGGATTAGGGTTTGAAGTCTTAAAAGACATGTGTATTTGGGTGCAACACAACTCCTCTTTTGTAGAGAAAAATTGCGGCAACCCTAGTAGTATCACATGAAGAATTCGGCCACCCTAAAGGAAAGAAGGAAGAAAATTTGGCCACCTATATAAGTGCTCTTATAGATTTCGGCCAACACAATGCTTGGTGCTTGAGATTTTATTTTTCTTCTTCTTCTTAATTCATAGAGAGTTTTTATTCTAAAAAGACAAAAAGGAGTGTTAGATTATTCTTTGATAGTATACTATTGCTTAATCATCAATAAGCTTGTGTATACGATATAGATCTAGGTTCACGCGAGTTTCGATCATTAGATTTAGAACTCAAAAGTGACCGGAATAATTTTAGACATTCTTTTGATTGTTTTGTGACTAACAAATAAAAGAAAAGTTTTGTTTGGTCCATTCACAGGTTTGCAATTCAAAGAAAAGGGAGACCACGCTCCTAGGTGATCCACATTCGTGCTCAGATTGAAGGTCTTGCGGATTACCATCGACGTAAGTCAATCGGATCACGCGACAAAAGGTAATCTACTTTTTGTTAATGTATATGCATGTTTATTGATTAAAAGGGTTTAAGGTTCATAAAGGAAAATTTTTTAAAAGTCACTAAATCTAACTTTAGTATCGCTTCCGCTGCGTGTACTACTTTTGTTATTATTTTTCCCTACAGTTGGATCACCGTTGAATTTTATGATTGAGTTATTTATTTAATTCAAGATAAATATTTAGAAGTGCTTTATCATGATTATTTTCTTATATATGTTTTGTTTTATTCAGAAATCATGACCTCATCACTTATGAACATCCTGAAAGATAACACTTTAATTGGAGATAATTATGTCACATGGAAAAGGAAAATTGGGTTGTTGCTGCAAAGTGAAAAACATAAGTTTGTTCTAACTACTCCTAAACCACCTGCTCCTAATAATGAATCTAGCATAATGTATAGAGATGAGTATGAGTAGTGGAAGACTTCAGATGATATGGCCAAATGTTATATTATGGCCACTATCTCCGACGTGTTGCAACAGCAGCATGAAGGAATGGAGTCCGCTATTGATATAATGATGTCTCTAGAGGAGATGTTTGCTATGAAGTCCAGGACGACTAAGAGAGAGGCAGTGACTGCTTTTATGAATCTTAGAATGAAACCTGGACAGGCTGTGAAAGATCACATGATGAAAGTCATAGCACATCTCAACATTGCTGAACTGCATAGCGCTGAGATAGATGGTGAGACAAAAATTGATATGGTTGTCAATTCATTATCAGATTCCTTTGATCAGTTCAAATTGGACTACACTTTGAACAAAAAGGAATACACCTTACAAGGCCTGATGCAAGATGTTCAAAGTGCTGAAAAGATCCTTGTGAAAGGCAAGGGTCAAGAGATTCATATGGTAGGTAAAGTTGCTACTGTTAAGGCCCGTCAAAGTCAAAAGGTCAAGAAACAACAGAAGAAAAAGCAACTTGGGCCTATCAAGAAGGAGACCAAGAAAGTAACCAAGATCAAAGGGAAATGCTTCCTTTGTGGTGAAAAGGGACATTGGAAGAGAAATTGCCCAAAGTCCCAGAATAAGAAGGAAGAAGGTAATGTGAATTATCTTGAAACATGTTTTTTGGCTGATTCTATAGATTCTTGGATCATAGACTCAGGAGCCACTAATCATGTTTGTTCTTCCTTGCAGGGGTTCCAAGAAAGGAGAAAGCTGAGTAAGAATGAAATCAATTTGCGCTTGGGCAACGGAACGTTAGTGTCTGCAAGTGCAGTGGGAGATATTAGAGTTTATTTGGATTCTAGAAGGCATTTAGATTTGATAGACGTTTATTATGTACCTCAATTCAAGAGGAATTTAATTTCAGTTTCTTGTTTGAATAAATTTGGATATTCGGTTACTTTTAATAAAGTTTTTATTATTAGTAAGAATGACAAAATTATTTGCCAAGGTACATTGGAAAACGGTCTATACTTTTTGCATAGAAATATCTCTCACTCGTTAGACACAGAAATAACGGAACCTAATCATAAAAGAGTAAAATTATCAACAGATGAAACCTACCTTTGGCATTTACGCTTAGGTCATATTAACCTTAATAGGATTAAAAGATTGGTATGTGACGGACCTTTGAGTGACTTAAAGGTTGATAATCTACCAACTTGTGAATCTTGTTTCGAAGGTAAAATGACCAAAAGGACGTTCTCTGCCAAAGGTGCAAGAGCCACTGAATGTTTAGGATTGATACACACTGATGTATGTGGACCTATGAGCATTCAAGCTAGAGGTGGATATGAGTACTTCATCACCTTCACGGATGATTACTCGAGATTTGGTTATGTGTATCTCATGCGACATAAGTCGGATGCTTTTGACATGTTCAAAGCATTCAAAGCTGAAGTGGAAAATCAGCTTGAGAAACACATAAAAATCTTGAGATCTGATCGTGGTGGAGAATATCTATCTGGTGAGTTTCAGCAATATCTTATTGATAATGGAATAGTTTCTCAGTTTTCTGCACCAGGTACACCTCAACAGAATGGGGTTGCAGAAAGGAGAAATAGAACTCTTTTGGATATGGTTAGGTCTATGTTGAGTTATTCAACACTTCTTATTTCTTTTTGGGGATATGTTTTACAAACTGCTATATACATTCTAAACGATGTACCATCTAAGTCTGTTCCTAAAACACCGCATGAGTTGTGGACTGAGCGCAAGCCTAGTTTACAACACTTAAGGATATTTGGTTGTCCTGCGCATGTGTTAAAAGGAAAGACAGAAAAGATGGAGTCCCGTTCAGAAACATGTATATTTGTAGGGTATCCAAAAGAAACTAAAGGATATTATTTCTATAGTCCTTCAGATCTTAAAGTATTTGTTTCGACAAATGCTAAATTTCTGGAAAAGGACTATATGGATGATTTTGTGCCTAGAAGTAGAATTGTCCTGAATGAGATGTCAGGAGATACAATTCCACGAGAGGTTACACAACCTAACCCAATTGTAAGTTCCGATCCAACACAAGATAAACAACCTACCATTCCTCGTCGTAGTGGGAGGGTTAGAACACGACCCGAAAGATACATCGGTCTGGGAGAATCAGTGGAGAATCTCCCGGACGACGATGATCCCTATACGTACAAGGAAGCTATGGAGGATGTTGATAGTCGCCATTGGCAAAAGGCAATGCAATCCGAGATTGAATCTATGTTCGATAACAAAGTTTGGTCCCTTGTAGACTTGCCTAAAGGGATAAAACCCATTGGGTGCAAGTGGGTATACAAGAGGAAAAGAGGTATGGATGGAAAGGTGGAAACCTTTAAAGCTAGATTGGTAGCTAAAGGGTATACACAGAAAGAAGGTATCGATTACGAGGAAACCTTCTCTCCTGTGGCCATGCTTAAATCCATTAGGATACTCTTATCCATTGCAGCATCTTTAGATCTAGAGATTTGGCAAATGGACGTCAAGACAGCTTTCCTAAATGGAAGTCTTGACGAAAGCATCTACATGATGCAACCAGAAGGATTCATTGAAAATGGCCAAATGGATAAGGTATGCAAGTTGCAGAAATCCATATATGGATTAAAGCAAGCATCCAGATCCTGGAACATAAGGTTTGATCAAGCTGTCAAAGGTTTTGGATTTATTCAGAATCCTGATGAACCTTGTGTATACAAAAGGATTAAGGGCGACAAGTTGGTTTTCCTGATTCTTTATGTTGATGATATACTACTCATTGGAAACGATGTAGGTGTATTGACATCAGTAAAATAATGGTTAGCAAAACAATTTGATATGAAGGACTTAGGAGAAGCAAGTTTTATTCTAGGTATCCAAGTAATAATGGATATAAAGAATAGAACGATTGCATTATCCCAAGCTTCATACATAGACAAGATCTTGTCTAGGTTTTCCATGCAGGATTCCAAGAAAGGTATGTTACCTTTCAGACATGGAATCAAGCATTCTAAGGAACAAGTTCCTAAGAATGAGCATGAAGAGCAATTCATGAGTAGAGTTCCATATGCCTCGGCAGTTGGAAGTCTCATGTATGCAATGCTCTATACTAGACCAGATATTTGTTTTGCTGTTGGCATAGTTAGCAGGTTTCAATCGAAACCTGGTCCTGATCACTGGACGGCAGTCAAGCATATTTTCAAGTATCTCAAGAGAACGAGAGATAATATGCTTGTATACTCTGGAGGGGATTTGGTCCCCATTGGGTATACAGATTCTGATTTCCAATCAGATTCTGACTCCAGAAAATCCACATCAGGGGCTGTGTTTGCTATTGGAGGAGGAGCAGTTATATGGAGGAGTATCAAGCAATCTTGTATTGCTGATTCCACCATGGAAGCTGAGTATGTTGCTGCATGCGAGGCTGCCAAAGAGGCTGTTTGGCTCCGCCAATTCTTGATTGACTTGGAAGTGGTTCCTAGTGCGAATAAGCAGATCACTATCTACTGTGACAACAGTGGAGCAGTGGCTAATTCGAAAGAACCAAGAAGTCACAAGAGAGGTAAACACATTGAAAGAAAGTATCATCTTTTAAGGGAGATTGTTCAAAGAGGTGACCTGACGATTACCAAAATTGCGTCAGCAGAAAATCTAGCGGATCCCTTCACAAAGGCTCTACCTCAGAAGAGTTTCGATGGGCATCTAGAGAACATGGGCATGAGAGATATGACACGTTTGCTATAGCGCAAGTGGGAGATTGTTAGGATTATGCTCAATAGCAAGAGTGTAATGTTGTAATTAACAATCCTTTTCATATTAATAAAGTGATTTCTGGTTTAACAAATCGTATAGCATTTATAGTTTAATATTATAATTGTCAAAGTAAATAATCATAAGGTCTAAAGACTATGGGAAAAGAAGAATTGTTCGTACATCTGGATATGTATGTGGTAGACACAATTCTTTAGTTAGTCTTGAATAATGTTCACAACTTAAGTTAAAGGTTGGGCACCTTTATCTTGTTAAAGTTGTAGAATTCTTTTGCTAGCATTTGAGTGGGATCAAATGAGATATGATGAGTCTAAAATCATCGGAGTGTCTTCGAGCAAAAGGATCTAGTGCACTGGGTGCATTGAACTGGGTCACAATGAAAAGCTTTATCTAGAACCGTCAGTAGATAATAGTCTTTTCATTATCAGGACAATCGGAGAGTCTATCTTAATCCTGAGATAAATGATGGACTTATGGTTGCAAGTGATATCATTTGAGTTATCAATGAGTACGATTATATCGCATAGTCTATCCTCGATAGTTTGGTGATATTCATTTGTTAATCGATAGAGGACTTCATTTATAGATATGGACATCGTGGCTCCATTTAATAAAATGAGAGTATAATATCATCATATGGATGTTTTGAGGTTATTGGATATTAAATCTCAACGTTGAGTTTTCGATAGTGTCTATTGAAAACATGGCTTCTGGACAAGTCAAAATATCCAAGTTCAAAACGTGGTCATATGAGTAAATATCGTAACTTGGAGAGTTTTAGGCGGTCTATGAACTCTTGGCGATTACTGATATTAATCATGAGGATACACTATCTCCAATATGATTGTCTAGGGTATGAATGAGGAGCATCTTCCTTTTCTATCTTTATTTAAGAGTTCAGTTTTAGCTCTTTAGTGGAATGAGTTAAAATTAATGGATCGGACCTAAGTGAATCATTTGTTGATTGTGATTAGGTTATGTCTATTGAAGCTTAAATTTAGATGGCCCGCCAAGATCCCCAATCCACACGGACTTGCATGGATCACTTGATATATTCTACCGGACCAATTTAAGGGTCCATCTAGAATTGCATTTAATATATTAAGAATATAATTTGCACATTATTTTAGTAATGAGCTGCTCAATTATATTAATATATTAATGAAAGGCATGTGGGCTTGTTTCTTTTAGTAAGAATGGGTCTGGTTCACATGTGGGCTTTTTATTTAAAGTCCAATGGATTAAATGAAATAAGAAAATAATATTTGGCCCATTTACTCTAAGTGGGGCGGCAAGGGTTAATTTTTAACCTAAAATATTATTTTGTTTCATTGTTTTAATTAAATAAGAATTAATTTATTTATTAATTAACTGTTTAATTAAGAAACAAATCTTTTCTAATCAGGAAATATATTTCCTAAAAGTAAAAGTAAAAGACTTGTTTGATAAGGAAATAAATAATTAGTTTTATTTATTTAATCAAATAAGAAGTTTTTTTTTTTTATTTAGTCAAAATAAAAGAATAAAAGATTTATGAATTGAATTAGGGTTTGAAGTCTTTAACTAGATGGGAATTAGGGTGCAACACAAACTCTTTTAAGCTTGTATGTTACGGCAACCCTAGTCCATTTAGGGTTAGAGAATTCGGCCACCCTAAAGAAAAGAAGAGAAGAAAGTTTGGCAACCTATATATACATAGTTATAGAATTCGGCCACCTAAGGCTTTGTGTGCTTGAGATTCTATTTTTCTTCTTCTTCTCAATTCATAGAAAGATTTTATTCTACTAAAACAAAAAGGAGTGTTAGATTATTCTTTGATGGTATACTATTTGCTTATTCATCAATAAGCTTGTGTGTACGACATCGATCTAGGTTCACGCGAGTTTCGATCATTAGATTGAGAACTCAAAAGTGACCGGAATAATCTTAGTCATTCTTTTGATTGTTTTTGTGACTAACAAAGAAAAGAAAAGTTTGTTTGTCCATTCACAGGTTTGCAATTCAAAGAAAAGGGAGACCACGCTCCTAGGTGATCCACGTTCGTGCTAGGATTGAAGATCTTACGGATTACCATCGACGTAAGTCAATCGGATCACGCGACAAAAGGTATTCTACTTTTTGTTATTGTATATGTATGTTTAATTAATTAAAGGGTTTAAGGTTCATAAAAAGGAAAAATTTTTAAAAGTCACTAAATCTATTTTTAGTCTCGCTTCCGCTGCGTGTACTTCTTGGTATTTTTCCCTACACTCTATTCCCTATATAGCAAGCCGTATTGACGGCTTCGGCCCATAGGTTCCTAGGGACAATGTTGCTAAGCAACATCACTCGGGCCATCTCTTGGAGGACCCTATTCTTCCTCTCAACAACTCCATTTTGTTGAGGTGTCCTAGGAGCTGAAAAATCATGGGAGATGCCTAAGCTATCACAATAGCTTTCAAAAGAGGCATTCTCAAATTCTCTCCCATGGTCACTTCTAATCCGTTTAATGCTTATAATGTTAGAATTCATTTCATTTTGTAATTTAGTACAAAGCATTTTAAACTTATCAAAAGTTTCGGATTTTTCTCTAAGAAAATATGTCCATGTAAATCTAGAGAAATCATCAACACAAACAAAAATGTATCTCTTTCCACCTAAACTCTCGGTTTGCATAGGACCCATGAGATCATGTGGAGAAGCTCTAGGGGCTCCTTGGTGGAGAGATACTTGCCCTTTTTGTGCATGCTTTTGGTTTGTTTTCCTTGTTGACAAGGTCCACAAATACCATTGGCTTTCTTCCCAAGCTTAGGGAGGCCACGCACACAATTGAACTTTCCAAGGGTTCTTAAATCCCTATAGTTCATGTGGCCAAGTCTTTCATGCCACAACTCAACTTGTTCATCCATGGACACATTGTTTGAGACCTATGCCACCACACTCGAAACAACGGACCCCTTTCCTTTCGGTCCTTTCTTGCCTAGGTTCAAACTTCTTGAAAGAGCCCTTTTTCTTCAAATCTTGACCTTTTGATCCAAAGCCCTTTCTTCTAAACTTCATAACCTTGTTGAACCTTTTTACAAACAAGGCAAGGTCTTCATCCGAGTCAACCTTCTTTGCCTCCTTTTCATCCTTGGAGGTTTTTAAAGCAATCCCTTTTTGCTTTTTAGGAGGTCTGGAGATAGGACCCTTTCTAGACTCATAAGCTAGAAGTCTCCCAATCACCTCACTCGGCTTCATATCCTTAATCCACTATTTTCTTCTAAAGCCGTCACCTTCGATTCGAACCTATCGGGTAGAGATCTCATAATCTTTTGCTTTATTCTTCTATCCGAATATGGATCACCAAGTTGATGACTTTGGTTGACTATGTCCATCAACTTGATCTTGAAGTCGTTGAAGCACTCATTCTCCTCCATCTTAAGCATCTCGAATTGAGTTTGGAGGACTTGAAGCTTAGAGTCCTTCACCACTTCGGTTCCCTCATGTGCAATCTCTAGGATGTCCCATGCCTCCTTAGCTATCCTAGTATTTTGAATCAATTTGTATTGATTTTCGTCCATAGCACATAAGATGGCATGCATCGCCTTCCTATTCCACTTTGAAGCCTCAAACTCTTGCGCGTTCCATTGCGCCTTAGGCTTCAATACTTCTTCTCCTCCACTACTGGGAGTCATCATGGGTAGATCATATCCGTCTTCCACCGCCATCCATGCACGGTTGTGAATTTGGCATATGTAGGATTCCATCTTCCCTTTCCATTAGGAATAGTTCAATCCGGTAAGAAGTGGAGGCCTTGTGCTAGAAGCATCTTCGTTGCCACCACCATTTCCACCGTTTCCACTCATAGTGTTTATGAATGAATGAAATGAATGCAAATGTATGAATGATCAAAAATCACACAAAATGCAGAACACACCAAAATAAGCAAGGATCACCTATGTATGTCTAGGAACCTGCTCTGATACCAATTGAAACAAATTATAGCACGGTGTGTATAATACTATCTAGAGGGGGGGGGGGGGGGGAGGGGGGGGGGGGGTGAATAGATTTTAAGCTTATTACCCAATTTTTCGTATTAAGTCAAAATTACAAAATTACCCCTAACTAGATAAAGCAATAAATCAAGTATAAAATGCGGAAATTAAATAACACTTGATTTTTACGTGGAAACCCTCACGGGAAAAATCACAGGCTAGTAAGTAAGCCACACTCAAACCTCGAATCTACTAAATGTGTAAAACGATTACAACCTAATCCCGAAAGTAATCACACACCTACCTAATCCCGGTATGAGTGAACCTAGTCCAATTTGCTTGCGATCTAAGCAACCTAATCCTAGAAGCTACACACAAGACTTACTTTCTCTATGAAGAGAATACAACCCTAAGTGAATATATGAATATCCAAATGCAACATAGAGCAAGGGAAACCCTATATGCTTATCTAAGATGATGAATTTGCAATTAAAGCAATCCTAGATATTACAAACTAAATGACATGTCAATTAGTTTAGCTAATCAAGATTAAGCACAAAACCTAATTTGCTAGCACAAAACAACTTCTCAAACATACATCACACTAATCTCAATCTTGTATCCAAAGTATATAAAATAACATACAAGTAATTAATTGAGATTGCTTGTTAAGAGAAACACAAAATATGTAAGATATTAGTGAAAAGCTTACCAAGCAATATATATATAAATTTATGGTACATGGCCGAGATATATACATATATATATATATATATATATAATAGAAGTGGAATTCGTGCAATTGATATATTTATAAGGCAAGTTGAAGTCGTCAACCATATATAAATATACATATTATTTTATATTGAAGAGGTCGCAATATATATATATTATGAGGCAAGAGAATTCAAGACACACACATTATATTTTGTGAATAGAATTCGGCAAACCCTAAGGTCTTGGACTTGAGAGTTTTTTCTTTTGCTAGAGAAAAATAGAATCCAACTCTTAGACTAGTGTGATTTTCGGCCAAGAGGAATAGAGAGAAAAGTTTGTTCTTATTTCGATAGTGCACTAGTTACTTTTACATCAAAAGGTTTTGTGCACAATTTCGAATAAGGTTCACGCGAGTATCGATCTAAAGATTGTGAATTTAAAAGTGACCAGAACATTCTTTGTTTTCTCTTGGAACTTGTTGTGACTAACGAAAAAGAAAAAATTTTGTTAATCCATCCTCAGGTACACAATTCAAAGAGAAGGGAGACCACGCTCCTAGGTGATTCACGTTCGTGATTGGATTGGAAGATCTTGCGGATTACCATCGACGCAATGACAATCGGATCACGCGACAAAGGTATGATATCTTTAGTATTATATGTTAATTAATTAGAGGGTTAAGGTTCAAATTATGGAAAAATTTTAAACTATACTAAACCTTTATTTTAGTCTCGCTTCCGCTGCATGCACGTATTTTTCCCAACAAGCTAATCTTCTAGAAGAACCCCCAATAGTATCTTGAACCCTTCTAGCAACGTTAATGTCTCCAAGAACAATCCAAGGGATACCAACAGAAAGATTAGCACACATATTCTCCCAAAGTGCTCTCCTACCTCTATCATCATTAGAACCATAAACAAAAGCGATTTTAAATGTGTCATTATTATCAAGAAGACAAGCATGACAGTGGATAATCTGGTTGGTTTCACAAATTTTGCTCACTTTAAGAATTCTAGGGTCCTAACCAACCCAAATCCTTCCAAGGCTATAACTATTGTAGTTGTCAAGCATGTCCCATTCTTTGAAAACAAATTTGATAACATTGGGCTTATTAATAATTCTAACCCGAGTTTCAATCAAGCAAATCAAACTAAGCTTTAAATCAATCAACATCTTCCTTACCTCCAGTTGTTTAGGGGCAGCATTAAGACCCCTAATGTTCCAACAAGCGAGATTAATCATTGAGAGGTTGAGAAGGCATCACCTTAACTTGCGAGCTATTATCCTTACCTTTCTTAGCAGTCTGTTTCTTCTTCTTATTCTTCTGACAAGAGGAATTCGTGGGGCTGGAGAGCCCTATAATTTTGACCCCATCAATATTTTTGATCTTTGAGTGCCATAGGGAATGGTCCGAAGAGGTTGTAGTAGGAGAATCAGCATCATTACATTGGTCATTGCATTGGTCAATACAATAATCACCATCCTCATCAAGAGCTGCAAACTTGTTAGAGGTATCAACAACTCTTTCCTTAGCAAGGTCATTGCATTGGTCATGAATAGGCAAGTTGGTAGGATGCAAAGAAGGCTCATTTTCAGCATTACAAGTGGAAATAACTTCATCAACTTTCAAGGAACCAATGGGAGGAGGTTCCATATACGGTTGCGGTGAGGAAACCAGGGGCGCATCCCCTCTATTAACTCTTCTCCAATCTTGTTTTAGCTTAGGAGCAGAATCAACATTAGAGGGAGAGTGTAAGGGCTTGAGCCTTGGGCAAGTCGCAATAGAGTGGCCAAAAGACTTGCATTCTGTACAGATTTTCGGTTTCCATTGGTATTCAACCAAGATTTCCACATTTTCACCAAGTTTTGTGAAACTAATTATAGCACGGTGTGTATAAACCTATCTAGAGGGGGGGGTGAATAGATTTTACGCTTTTTACCCAATTTTTCGTGTTAGTCAAAATTACGAATTTACCCTCAAGATAATATAAACAAGCAAGTGTAATATGGTGCAGAAATATAAATCAACACTTGATTTTTACGTGGAAACCCTTACGGGAAAAACCACGGGCTATGTAAGTAAGCCACACTCGAACCTCGAATCCACTAAATGTGCAAACGATTACAACCTAATCCCGGAAGTAATCACACACCTACCTAATCCCGGTATGAGTGAACCTAGTCCAATTTGCTTGCGATCTAAGTAACCTAATCCCGATTGCTACACACAAGACTTAGCTTCTCTTGAAGAGAATACAACCCTAAGTGAATATATGAAAATATCCAAAATGCAACATAGAGCAAGGGAAACCCTATATGCTTATCTAAGATGATTAATATGCAATTAAGAACAATCCTAGATATCAAAACTAAATGACATGTCAATTAGTTAAGCTAATCAATATCAAGCACAAAACCTAATATGCTAGCACAATACAACTTCTCAAACATACATCATACTAATCTCAATTTTGTATCTAAAGCATACAAAATAACAATCAAGTAATTAATTGAGATTGCTAGATAAAATAAACACAAAATATGTAAGATATTAGTGAAAAGCTTACCAAGCAAAGTATGATGAAGATTCCATGCAAGATGACATCTAGATGATCTATGATAATGCTAGATGATGATTGATGATCATGAAATTGTGTTTGAGTAATTAAAAATGAGTTCTTTGTGTATTTTTCTTCTCTTGAAAAATATCCTAAGTATGAAGCATGAATAAGAACTCTTGTACGTGACCTAAAATCAAGTTAGCATATATATAGTGGCCATAAGTGAAGTGAGGTCGTTTTGAAATTTCGCCAGAAAAAACACTCTGTGCGCTGGTGGACCAGCGCAGGACCAGCGCACAAGCCAATTTTGGCTTGAGCGCTGGACATCAGGCGCTGCCACCAGCGCCAGTCCAGCGGCGCCAAACTGGGCGATCGGCGCTGGTGGCCGGCGCTGGTCCACACCAGCGCACGACCAGTGGCGCGCCACTGGGCGATTTGCGCCGGTGAGCGGCGCTGGTCGACCGGCGCTGGTGGACTAGCGCACAGCCCAAATTTGCACCCCACAAGCAATCATTCAAGGGGTATAAAGTCAAACAAGATGCATCCTAAAAGCCTAAATGCTATGATGTTTTCAACACAAGATGCAATCATATAAATAAGCAAGAAGAGATGAAAATAAGCATTGATGCACAACAAAAAGAAACACAACATACAAAGATTAAACATATGCATGAGTTGTGAGTGTGTGCTACTATCTCTTCAAGACAAGAAAGCACTTAGAATATTACCTTTGGTGCTTGTCAATAATGAGGTCTTCAAAGGGCCTAATGCACTAATAACAACATCTAAACTACCCTTACAAAGAATCCTCATTTATGGTTTGATCACGAAATAAGCCAATTAAAAACAACGGGAATCCTTACAATCTCCCCCTTTGGCTATTTCGTGACAAAACCATCACTCACATTAAATCCTCACAAAAAAAAAATAGAAACTACGGGATTACAATGATATTCTACATTACAAAGAGATAAGAGAATGCAACTTGAAGTCTTCAATCCTCTTGTAGAATAATCAATCCCTGAAAAGAGTTTCTAACATTCCAATTCAAGTAAAGTGTGAGATTAATCATGTGAGAATAATACCAAGCATTTGCATTTTTAGAATTTAGGAACAACATTAGCAAATGTATGCAATGTATGATAAATGCAATGCTCCCCCTCAAAGGGTTACTCCCCCTCAATGTATGTTCTCCCCAAAATGCACAAAAGCTTCTATATTTTGCAACTCCCCTTACCATATCCTACTCCCCCTTTTTGTCATGATATAGGCAAAGGAGTAGTCCCCAACCGGGTCACTCAAAGCAACGAGAGATAGAAGCATGCAAGATATGCATATACATATAAGTCACTTTATGCACTTCAATTAATTTGAGAGAAACAAGGAGATTTATTTGAGAAAATGTGTGAATCCAACATGCTTTGCATACAAGACATATAGCATTCAAGTCAAAAATACAATGGTATTTGGCAAAGCAAATGACAAAGGTTTCTAATAAGAATTCAAACCAATTTCACCAATGTCATGGGAAAAGCAAGGATATAGAGAATATTGATTTCAATTTAAGAGTAACTATATCCAACTTTATAAGCGAAACATGGCATGAGCGACTTTGCACCCTATTAGATTTTTCCGGATAAGATATCCGTATGATAGTAACCATGTTCAACTAATAAAGAAAGAGAGACATTTGGAATGTAAATTCCTTTGAACGGATACAAGATCCTTTATTCATTTTGAGTCTCATTAGCTTTCACACAGGTTTTTCATTTTTAAGAATATGCAATCATCAATTCATGCTTTTCATGTGAGCATGTTGTATGAATTTCATGCTCTTTCAATAAGCATTAGCATGTTATTTAAGAAACATCATGTCATGGAGATAACTATAGGTCATTCACATCATACTTCCTATGTAAATCTCCTAGTCCAAAAATGCATGTTTGAACATAAATATGACATGGATTGTAAACAAGCAAGGTTCACACTTATAGAATTGAAAACATATATACATATGTACAACCAAGCTTACTCAAGCAATTAAAAGAAGAGGCATAAGTTATTTCAAATTTTTTTGCAAGATACAAGAATGCAAAATAGCTCTCTTTGCTTGAGTTCCCCATATGGGGTGAATCATAGAACATCACTCCACAAGACATATCCCAATAGATCTACTAAGAGTTTTAAATCGAGTAGCATCTAAGGGTTTAGTAAATAAGTCCGCAAGTTGATCATTAGTACCTACATGTTCAAGTACTATGCATTTATTTTCAACAAGCTCTCTAATGAAGTGATGGCGGATGTCAATATGCTTAGTTCTAGAATGTTGAACCGGATTCTTGGAAATATTAATAGCACTCATGTTATCACAAAAGAGAGTGAGAGTACCTTGATTGAATCCGTAGTCTACTAGCATTTGCTTCATCCATAGGAGTTGTGTGCATCCACTCCCTGCGGCTATGTACTCGGCCTCGGCCGTGGACAAGGAAATCGAGTTTTGCTTCTTGCAAAACCAAGACACCAAGTTGTTGCCTAGAAAGAAGCAACCGCCCGATGTGCTCTTCCTATCATCACAATTTCCTGCCCAATCCGCATCACTAAAGCCTACAAGACTAGCATTAGTGTCAAAAGAGTACCAAATCCCATAGTTGGATGTCCCATTCACATATCGAATGATCCTCTTCACGGAAGAGAGGTGGGACTCCTTAGGATCCGCTTGGTACCTAGCACACACACCCACACTAAAAGATTTATCGGGCCTACTTGCGGTCAAATAAAGCAAGCTACCTATCATGCCACGATATAGAGTTTGTTCCACACTTTTACCACTAGCATCCTTGCTTAGCTTCAAAGTGGTACTCATGGGTGTATCACAATGTTTGGCTTTCTCTAAACCAAACTTCTTCACTAGGTTCTTAGCATATTTGGCTTGGGTTATGAAAATCCCATCATGCATTTGCCTAATTTGCAAACCTAGGAAGTAACTAAGCTCACCAACAAGACTCATCTCAAATTCAAGAGACATGACATCAACAAATTGTTGGACTTTGGTGTTGTTGGTGGAGCCAAAAACTATATCATCAACATATATTTGAGCTATGAAAAGCTCATCACTGTCTCTCTTGATGAATAGTGTCTTGTCAACACTACCTCTTGTGTAGTTGTTGTCAACAAGGAATTGCGTGAGGCGCTCATACCAAGCCCTCGGTGCTTGTTTCAACCCATAAAGTGCCTTCTTGAGGCGATAAACATGATTGGGGTGGTGTGCATCCACAAACCCCTTAGGTTGTTCAACAAACACTTCCTCTTGCAAGAAGCCATTGAGGAAGGCACTCTTGACGTCCATTTGGTGCAATTTGAACTTGTGCACACAAGAGATAGACAAGAGAAGCCTAATGGACTTTAAGCGGGCAACGGGAGCAAAAGTCTCCTCAAAGTCGATACCCTCAATTTGAGAGTACCCTTGTGCTATAAGTCTAGCCTTGTTCCGCACTATGTTGCCATCCTCATCGGATTTGTTCCTAAATATCCATTTTGTGCCTATGACATTAGTGGTCTTAGGCCTAGGAACTAGAGTCCAAACCTCATTCCTTTCGAATTGGTTTAGCTCTTCTTGCATGGCAAGAACCCAAAATTCATCATTTAAGGCCTCTTCAACCTTTTTGGGTTCA
Organism: Acer saccharum; assembly: GCA_030490815.1. Classification (NCBI taxonomy): domain Eukaryota; kingdom Viridiplantae; phylum Streptophyta; class Magnoliopsida; order Sapindales; family Sapindaceae; genus Acer; species Acer saccharum. The sequence continues at coordinate 33,569,756 of CM059873.1, forward strand.
ATTTGAGAGGTGTAGCATGTATAGCTAATAAGATTAGCAAGTTGACGTCTAGTCCTAACGCCCTCATTTACCTCTCCAATGATATCTTCTTTATCATGGAGTTTCCTAACCCATGGAGCGGGTTCTTTAGAGTCCAAGAGAGGAACTCTATCAATAGGTTGTGTGTCATTATTGTTGACATTAGATGTCCCAACATTAGGTGACACCACAACCTCCTCCAAAGGAGAATCATCACTAAAAATAACCTCCTCCTCATGATCATTAGACTTGAGCCTAGTATCATCAAATACGACATTGGATGATTCCATAACACTTAGAGTCTTTAAATTGAAAACTCTATAGGCTCTACTATTTAAGGCATAGCCAATAAAAATACCCTCATCACTCTTAGCATCGAATTTGCCAAGTTGATCACGGTCATTCAAAATGTAGCATTTGCTTCCAAAAGTGTGGAAGTAGCTAACATTTGGCCTCCTGCCTTTCCATAACTCATAGGAGGTGTTTCTAGTACCGGGCCTTAGGAACACTCTATTTCCTATATAGCAAGCCGTGTTGATGGCTTCGGCCCATAAGTTCCTAGGGACATTGTTGCTAAGCAACATCACTCGGGCCATCTCTTGGAGGACCCTATTCTTCCTCTCAACAACTCCATTTTGTTGAGGTGTCCTAGGAGCAGAAAATTCATGGGAAATGCCTAAACCATTACAAAAGGTTTCAAAGGTGGCATTCTCAAATTCTCTCCCATGGTCACTTCTAATCCGTTTAATGCTTTTAATATTAGAGTTCATTTCATTTTGAATTTTATTACAAAGCATTTTAAACTTATCAAAAGTTTCGGATTTTTCTCTAAGAAAATATGTCCATGTGAACCTAGAGAAATCATCAACACAAACAAAAATGTATCTCTTTCCACTCAAACTTTCGGTTTGCATGGGACCCATGAGGTCCATGTGGAGAATCTCAAGTGGCTCATTGGTGGTGAGATACTTACCCTTTTTGTGCATGCTTTTAGTTTGCTTTCCTTGTTGGCAAGGTCCACAAATACCATTGGCTTTCTTCCCAAGCTTAGGGAGGCCACGCACACAATTGAACTTTCCAAGGGTCCGTAGATCCCTAAAGTTCATGTGGCCAAGTCTTTCATGCCACAACTCAATTTGCTCATCCATGGACACATGATTAGATACAATTCTAGCTTCAAGACAATAACAATTGTCGCTAGATCTCATGCCCTTCAACAAGGTTTGTCCATCGGGTTTAAGGATAGAGCAATAATCTTTAGAAAACAAGACAGAATATCCTTCATCACTAAGATGTGAAATGCTTATCAAATTGGCTTTCAAGCCATCACAACAAATAAAGCATTGGATAAGGAGGGTAATCCGAGAACGAAAATGGTTCCTTTCCCTACAACATTTCTTTTGGATCCATCACCAAAAGTGACATTTCCACCTTCCTCCATAACAAGAGTCTCGAAGAAACTCTTGTTTCCCGTCATGTGCCTAGAGCACCCACTATCCAAATACCAAAAATTAGAAGAATTTGCCTTCAAGGCTATTTGTGCAACATGGCAAACATTTTCATTCTTTCTAATCCACGTAGCAACAATTTTAGCTTTCTTAGTGGTCTTTGGTACATGTGCTCTACTATTTCTAGGATCATGCAAATCAATATTTTCATTCCTAGAAACATGCATCTTGGCTCTATTCTTTCTCTTTTCAATCATGCTTTGTTTTCTACACATTTTAATATATTGAAAGCAATTTGGTCTAATATGACCATCACAACCACAAAAGTGACAAATAGGAATGAAAAAAGGAATCATACCTCGCCTTTGAGCACGTCCATGTCTTTGTGGATATGTGGGTTCAATCCATCTTCGTTGTTGAACCGGTCTTGGTTGCTTCCAAGCTTGAGGTTGCATGATTGGTCTCTTTCCTTTGTGAGCCAATTTGGGAGGACTGTTGGCTTGAGGGACCCTAGGGGGTTGAGCTTGAGATTTCCTTCTTGGCCCCATTTTCACTTGTGCATTAGAACATTGTCCTACTTCTAACTTTTTCCTAGGAGGTTGCACAAATGAAGTTTCTTCATTCTTCAAGCTCTTGACAAACACTGTCTTGTTAGAGGTTGAGACTTTCTTGCCATCTTCATACCCAAGACCTCTCTTGTCACTTGGACTCTTTCCAACACCAAGTAAATGATCAAGCTTCTTGGTGCTAGAATCTATCCTAGCCAAGGACCCTTTAACTTCTACAAGTTCCCTCTTCAAGCCTTCTTCACTTCTCTTGGATAAGTCTAACTCCTCAATTAACTTATCCTCTCTCCTCTTCAATCTTTCCACTTGTTCACTTAAGTGGTCATTGTGAGCCGAAAGTTCAAGGTTTTCTTCTCTCAACCTCTCAATCTTTCTTGTGCTTTTAAGTGCTAAATCATTGAACTCGGCATGATATTTAGCAAGCACCTTTTGCTCCACAAACTTCTTTTTGGAACTAGAAGAGGAGTCACTTTCTTCTTCACTAGAGTCAATTTCCTCTTGACTCAAATCTTCCTTTTCACTAGCACTTTTGCTCTTGTGAGAAGAGGCAAAAGCTAGGAAGTTAGCCATGAGCTCTTCTTCACTAGAAGACTCATCTTCCTCATTGGAGTCATCACTACTCCCACTCTATGTGGCGGCCATCACTTTACCCTTCTTCCTTTCATTGTGATTAGCACATTCGGGGGCAAAGTGACCAATCCCACCACACTCAAAGCATCGGACCCCTTTCCTTTCGGTCCTCTCTTGTCTAGGCTCAAACTTCTTGAAGGAATTCTTTTTCTTCAAATCTTGTCCTCTTGACCCAAATCCTTTCTTCTTCTTGAACCCCATAACCTTGTTGAACCTTTTCACAAATAAGGCAAGGTCTTCATCCGATTCATGCTTTACCTCCTTTGCATCCTTAGATACTTTCAAAGCTATTCCTTTAGACTTCTTAGGAGGAGTAGTGTTGCTAAGAGCCTTCCTAGACTCATATGCAAGGAGACGCCCAATTACCTCACTTGGCTTCATATCCATGTAACCACTATTTTCTTCTATAGCCGTCACCTTTGATTCAAACCTATCGGGGAGAGATCTCATAATTTTTTGCTTGACTCTCCTATCCGAATAAGGGTCTCCAAGTTGATGGCTTTGATTTACTATGTCCATCAATTTGATTTCGAAGTCATTGAAGCATTCATCCTCTCCCATCCTAAGTAACTCAAATTGAGTTTGGAAGACTTGAAGCTTGGACTCCTTCACCACCTCGGTTCCCTCATGTGCAACTTGAAGGATGTCCCATGCCACTTTGGCAATCTGAGTATTCTGAATAAGCTTGTATTGATTCTCATCCATTGCACACATAATGGCATGCATCGCCTTCCTATTCCACTTAGAAGCCTCAAACTCTTGCGCGTTCCATTGCGCCTTAGGCTTCAAAACATCTTGTCCTCCACCCGCGGGAGTCATCATAGGGAGATCATATCCGTCTTCCACCGCCATCCATGCACGGTCATGAATTTGGCATATGTAGGATTCCATCTTCCCTTTCCATTGGGAATAGTTCAAACCGGTGAGAAGTGGAGGCCTTGTGCTAGAAGCTCCTTCGTGGCCACCACCATTTCCACCGTTTCCACTCATAGTGTTTATGAATGAATGAAATGAATGCAAATGTATGAATAATCAAAAATCACACAAAATGCAAAACACACCAAAATAAGCAAGGATCACCTATGTATGTCTAGGAACCCGCTCTGATACCAATTGAAACTAATTATAGCACGGTGTGTATAAACCTATCTAGAGGGGGGGTGAATAGATTTTACGCTTTTTACCCAATTTTTCGTGTTAGTCAAAATTACGAATTTACCCTCAAGATAATATAAACAAGCAAGTGTAATATGGTGTGGAAATATAAATCAACACTTGATTTTTACGTGGAAACCCTCACGGGAAAAACCACGGGCTATGTAAGTAAGCCACACTCAAACCTCGAATCCACTAAATGTGCAAACGATTACAACCTAATCCCGGAAGTAATCACACACCTACCTAATCCCGGTATGAGTGAACCTAGTTCAATTTGCTTGCGATCTAAGCAACCTAATCCCGATTGCTACACACAAGACTTAGCTTCTCTTGAAGAGAATACAACCCTAAGTGAATATATGAAAATATCCAAAATGCAACATAGAGCAAGGGAAACCCTATATGCTTATCTAAGATGATTAATATGCAATTAAGAACAATCCTAGATATCAAAACTAAATGACATGTCAATTAGTTAAGCTAATCAATATCAAGCACAAAACCTAATATGCTAGCACAATACAACTTCTCAAACATACATCATACTAATCTCAATTTTGTATCTAAAGCATACAAAATAACAATCAAGTAATTAATTGAGATTGCTAGATAAAATAAACACAAAATATGTAAGATATTAGTGAAAAGCTTACCAAGCAAAGTATGATGAAGATTCCATGCAAGATGACATCTAGATGATCTATGATGATGCTAGATGATGATTGATGATCATGAAATTGTGTTTGAGTAATTAAAAATGGGTTCTTTGCGTATTTTTCTTCTCTTGAAAAATATCCTAAGTATGAAGCATGAATAAGAACTCTTGTAAGTGACCTAAAATCAAGTTAGCATATATATAGAGGCCATAAGTGAAGTGAGGTCGTTTTGAAATTTCGCCAGAAAAACACTCTGTGCGCTGGTGGACCTGCGCTGGTGGACCAGCGTAGGACCAGCGCACAAGCCAATTTTGGCTTGAGCGCTGGACGTCAGGCGCTGCCACCAGCGCCAGTCCAGCGGCGCCAAACTGGGCGATCGGCGCTGGTGGCCGGCGCTGGTCCACACCAGCGCACGACCAGCGGCGCGTCACTGGGCGATTTGCGCCGGTGAGCGGCGCTGGTGGACCGGCGCTGGTGGACCAGCGCACAGCCCAAATTTGCACCCCACAAGCAATCATGCAAGGGGTACAAAGTCAAACAAGATGCATCCTAAAAGCCTAAATGCTATGATGTTTTCAACACAAGATGCAATCATATAAATAAGCAAGAAGAGATGAAAATAAGCATTGATGCACAACAAAAAGAAACACAACATACAAAGATTAAACATATGCATGAGTTGTGAGTGTGTGCAACTATCTCTTCAAGACAAGAAAGCACTTAGAATATTACCTTTGGTGCTTGTCAATAATGAGGTCTTCAAAGGGCCTAATGCACTAATAACAACATCTAAACTACCCTTACAAAGAATCCTCATTTATGGTTTGATCACGAAATAAGCCAATTAAAAACAACGGGAATCCTTACATTTTGGGTTCGAACTGTCACCCATAAATAGGTCAAAGGAATCAACTAGGTCACAAGTGGCATCAATTTCAATACAAACCCTAGCATAGGAAATTCTCTTCATGGATTCGGTTAGGCTATCAGCATAAAGGGGCTTCCCAACGACACTAGAAATATGGCTCAATCCCTCTTCATTCCAATATTCATGGGGAATGTTGAAGAGCTTAACCCAAACCGAAATTTTGGAGTTGGAATCTTTAGATAGAATGAGCCTAGGATGCCATTTTTTGAGGATCACTATCCTTCCAGCAAATAACCAAGGGCCAGCCTCTAACACATTAGAACAAGCTTCTTCATCTGAGAACTTGAAGAAGTAAAACCCCTTTTCATTAGCCAAAACTTCCAGCAGGCCACGATTGCCCTAAATACGCATGGCAATGTTGTTAACTAGAGAAAATAGGAGTTTTTTCTCAATAAAATAACCCACCAAGCAGTTCTTCCAAGCTTTAGAGCCATCCTCTGCAACTTCAATGGGTGGGGAGACACACTTCCTATTACCACTTTGAAATGGCTGGTAGAATTTTAGGTTCATTGGCCTACTTGTGGGGATATCCATAATTGGACCATTGTGAGCACCTTTCAACACATTACTATAAGAAAAAAGGGCTTTTTTCGGAAATTATATGAGGCATTTGACTTACAGCAATGTTAGCATCTTTATTCACCAAAGAAGGAGTGATAAAGATACCTTTATTATGGGGCAGCTCAGAATTCCTGAAAGAGGAGACCTCCTCTAGCTGGACCTTTTGACCTTTAACATTTGTGGAGAGACAAGCTTCACCTTTAGAGGCAGGCTTTTCAACATTACCAAAAGAGGAAAAGGGGACATGGTGTAGCAGGTTAGGTCTATGAGCACCATTACCTTCATTCGTGGTCCCATTCATCTTCCCTAACATGTTCTTGAAAGGAGCAACAGAGCTTGAATCTTCAAGACCTCCATTGTTGCCTAAAATGGTTACATAAGTGGAAATTCATGGGTTACCAAGAGTAGGTTTTTCAGATCTATTACCTTGATCTGTGGCCCCATTCATCTTCCCTAACATGTTCTTGAAAGGAGAAATAAAGTTTGAATCTTCAAGACCTCCATTGTTGCCTAAAATGGTTGCAGAAGTTAAATTTCGTGGGTTACCAAGATCAGGTTTTTCAGGCTTATTACCTTGATCCATGGTCCCATTCATCTTCCCTAACACGTTCTTGAAAGGAGCAACAAAGTTTGAATCTTCAAGACCTCCATTGTTGCTTGGTAGTACCCTTTTAGCTTCAGCAACAGTAGCTAGGTTGAGAGAACTACGACCAGCTCCTCCATGGTTGAGGGATTTGTTTAAAATGAGCTTGGGTAGGCTAGGAAGATGCTCTCTTTTGTTAGACCCATTGTTGCACTTTATAGAGTCATTAGCTTTTAAAATGGAAATAACACCACCTGAGGAAACTTCGTGAGGAGAGGGAAAAGAATGGTCTTTCATGGTAGGATGAAGAACACTAGAAATGGAAGAAGTAGGTGTTTTCGGAAGGGGTGGATTTTCCATGGTAGAACTGGTTGGAGGAACCGAGTAGGAGGTAGAAGGCTTTTTAGAACCAATGCAAGGAAGAGATGAGTGTTTAGGAGAGGAATCCATGGATGGAGGAGAAACCACCATGAGAATAGGCTGGTAAAGGAAGAAGGCAGCAAGAAATTCTAGAGAGAAGGAGGAGCATCTCTCTTTAAAGTTGTCTTCTCCCTGTATAGTTGTTCGGGCGTTCTTTGTGGCAAGCAAATTTTATTATTGGCATGCTGGCATGCTTTTTAAACGCGAGAGTGATTTTTAGTTTCCAAACAATTTTTTTTGCTTTCGGGTGTTCTTTTTGGCAAGCAAGCTTTCTTTTTGGCATTCGAGCATGCTTTTTAGTTTCTAGACGATCTTTTTGGCTTTCAGGGGTTCTTTTTGGCAAGCAAACGTTCTTTTTGGCTTTCAGACGTTGTTTTTGGCATGCATACTTTCAATGAATCCTTCTGGTTGCACCATATAGATGCTTTCATCAAGACTTCCATTAAGGAAAGCTGTCTTGATGTCCATTTGCCAAATCTCTAGATCTAGAGATGCTGCAATGGATAAGAGTATCCTAATGGATTTAAGCATGGCCATAGGAGAGAAGATTTCCTTGTAATCGATACCTTCTTTCTGTGTGTAACCTTTAGCTACTAATCTAGCTTTAAAGGTTTCCACCTTTCCATCCATACCTCTTTTCCTCTTGTATACCCACTTGCATCCAATGGGTTTTATCCCTTTAGGCAAGTCCACAAGGGACCAGACTTTGTTATTGAATATAGATTCAATCTCAGATTGCATTGCCTTTTGCCAATGGTGACAATCAACATCCTCCATCGCTTCCTTATACGTGTAGGGATCATCGTCGTCCGGGAGATTCTCCACTGATTCTCCCAGACCGATGTATCTCTCGGGTTGACTTTTAACCCTCCCACTACGACAAGGAATGGTAGGTAGTTGATTTTGTGATGGTACGGAAATTACAATTGGGCTGGGTTGTGTAACATCTTATGGAATTGTATCTCCTGACGTCTCATTCAGGACAATTCTACTTTTAGGTACAAAATCATTCATATAGTCATTTTCCAAAAATTTAGCATTTGTTGAAACTAATACTTTAAGATCTGAAGGACTATAGAAATAATATCCCTTAGTTTCTTTTGGATACCCCACAAATATGCATGTTTCCAAACGGGACTCCATTTTTTCTATCTTTCCTTTTAACACATACGCAGGACAACCAAATATCCTTAAGTGTTGTAAACTAGGCTTTTGCCCAATCCACAACTTATGCGGTGCTTGAGGAATCAACTTAGATGGTACATCATTTAGAACGTATATTGCAGTTTGTAAAGCATATCCCCAAAAAGAAATAGGGAGTGTTGAATAACTCAACATAGACCTTACCATGTCTAAAAGAGTTCTATTTCTCCTTTTTGCCACCCCATTTTGTTGAGGTGTTCCTGGTGCAGAAAACTGAGATATAATTCCATTATCAATAAGATATTGCTGAAACTCACCAGATAGATATTCTCTACCACGATCAGATCTCAAGATTTTTATGCGTTTCTCTAGCTGATTTTCCACTTCAGCTTTAAATGCTTTGAACATGTCAAAAGCATCCGACTTATGTCTCATGAGATACACATAACCAAATCTTGAGTAATTATCTGTGAAAGTGATGAAGTACTCATATCCACCTCTAGCTTGAATGCTCATTGGACCACATACATCAGTGTGTATTAATCCTAAACATTCAGTGGCTCTTTGCCTTTGGTTGTAAACGACCTTTTAGTCATTTTACCTTCCAAACAGGATTCACAAGTTGGTAGATCATTAACCTTTAAGTCACTTAAAGGTCCAACACTAACCAATCTTTTAATCCTATTAAGGTTAATATGACCTAGGCACAAATGCCATAGGTAGGTTTCATCTTTTGATAATTTTACTCTTTTATGATTAGGTTGCGTTATTTCTATGTCAAACAAGTGAGAGATGAAAGGAATACATTCTCAATGTGTGTTTAATATATAAAGCTAGAGGGGGGGGGGGTGAATAGATTTTATCTAATTATTACCCAATTTTCGCGTGCATGTCAATTTTACGAAAATACCCCTAGCAAGTCAAAAATACATACAAGTGTAATAAGATGCGGAAATAATAAATGACACTTGGTGTTTACGTGGAAACCCTCACGGGAAAAAACCACGGGCTGTTTTGTGCGCCACACTCGGACCTCGAAATCCACTAATTGAAATGGAGTTTACAACCTATGTAGACCTCGTCTAACACACCGGTCAATAACCCCCCACTTCTACCACTCGGGCCTTTAAAAGTGGCTCTAGTCCAATTGCTTATGTGACCACCTATTCCCGGTGTCCGACCTAATCCCGGTCAATCACACAAGACTTAAATCTCTCAAAAGAGATGCACAACCCTATGTGAATATGCAATGATATCCAAATATTGCAATAAGAGCTAGGGTACTCTAGATGCTTACCTAGGATTATAAGATGACAATATAATCAATCCTAGATATCACATATAGCTATATGTCATGGCATATAACTTTAGCTAAGTAAAGGATAACCAATCCTAGATACAAAGCTATCAAAAAACAACACTCAATCAATTAATCACAATTAATTCTCTTTTCTTGTATTTAGCATATGATCTAAAACATACAAGTAATTTAAAAGAGATGGTTTGGTAATAAAAATATTAAAATAAGATGAAGTTAATCAAAATCTTACCAAGCAAGTTGTGATGATGCAAACCCATACATGGATGCACTCTATATAGACATAGGAGATGCAATATGAAATTTGATGCAAAAAGGATTTGATTTGAGTGGTTAAAGGTGAGTTCTTGATTTGAATTTCTCTCAAATATCTTTCTTCTAAGTTTAGGGGTCTAAAGAGTCAAAGAACTTATTCAGATAATGAGAAAGTGTGATATTTATAGACATCAAGAACAGGGCAAGTGAAAAGATAATTTTGCCCCTGAAATCGCACGATCGGCGGTTTCAAATGGCGGCCAGGCCGCCGAATTGAACCGTCGAATGTCTCCCAAGAGGATCAGGAAACATCGGCGACTTCGTTCGACGGTTTCGTAACCACCGATCAGAACCGCCGTTTTGGACCCGAGAGATATTTCAATCAGGTCTCGATCGGCGGTTTCGAACGATGGCCAGGCCACCGAACGGAACCACCGTTTCACCAAAAAAGGTGAAACCAAAGGAGAAGCCAAAGGCATCTCCACCGCCAATCATCGCGCAAAATAAAGCACATCAACGTGCACGCGCAGACGTTTCCGAACAACCTTCGGGAAACGAATTACTCCACACTAAAAGCTAACATGCATGAAGTGCAAGTGTGGGTATTGAATGCATCATAATGCCTATCATGTCATGGCATTTCATAGAACAAGATGAAATCAATTAAATGCAAGAAGAGATATTGAATAAATCAATAAAGCATAATGCACACAAAATATAAACACAACATTCAAGAATAAGAGTTATGCATGTTGTGTGTGTGTGCAACTATATCTCTTTAAGACAATGTAAGCACTAGATATATACTTTTGGTGCTTGTCCTCTTGAGGTCTTGGAAATGGTCTTTGATCTTCAACTAATCACCTAGACTACCCTTACAACCAAACCCCAACATGTGGTTTGTCCACGAAATAAGCCAATCAACTAAAGGGAATCCTTACAAGAGATATTTCTATGTAAATAGAATAGGCCGTTTTCTAATGTACGTTTGCAAATAAATTTGTCATTCTTACTAATAATAAAAATTTTATTAAAAGTAACCGAATATAAAAAATTATTCAAACAAGAAACTGAAATTAAATTCCTCTTGAATTGAGGTACATAATAAACGTCTACTAAATCTAAATGCCTAAAAGAATCTAGATTAACTCTAATATCTCCCACTGCACTAGCGGACACCAACGCTCCGTTGCCCAAATGCAAGTTGATTTCATTCTTACTCAGCTTTCTCCTTTCCTGGAACCCCTACAAGGAATAACAAACATGATTAGTGGCTCCAAAGTCTATGATCCAAGAATCTGTAGAATCTGCCAGAAAATATGTTTCAAGATAATTAACATTACCTTGTTCCTTCTTTTTTTGAGACTTTGGGCAATTACTTTTCCAATGTCCCTTTTCACCACAAGGGAAGCATTTGCCTTTGATCTTGGTTACTTTTTTGGTCTCCTTCTTGGTAGGCCCAAGTTGCTTTTTCTTCTGTTGTTTCTTGACCTTCTGACGGGTCTTAACAGTAGCAACTTTACCAATCATATGAATCTCTTGACCTTTGTTTTTCACAAGGATCTTTTCAACGCTTTGAACATCTTGCATCAGGCCTTGCAAGGTGTATTCCTTATTGTTCAAGGTGTAGTCCAATTTGAATTGATCAATGGAATCTGACAGTGAGTTAACAATCATGTAAATTTTTGTCTCACCATCTATCTCAGCATCATTAAGTTCTGCAATATTTAGATGTGCTATGACTTTCATCATGTGCTTTATACATATATTAGTATTAATTTGATTAAGGCCCTAATAATAATTGGACCTAATAATGTGTTTAGTTTTAATAGTTAAAACTTGGTAAATACATTTTTAATAATTCTAGCCTTAGTAAATAGTTTACATAGATTAGAATTATCACTGATGAACTAGATTTTTAAGAGTTAAAAATCGAATTAGTTTATTAGTTATTGGGATAGGATTATGATAATTTGTGATTAATGCACTTGACGCTTATATTGAAATTAGCCGTTTAATCTAGTTTAATCTAGGTGCATTAATATTACAAGAAAACCCTTATTATATAATAGTTAGTGGGAGAGGGATATATGACGTTATATCCTGCGGTCTCCATCATTAGTTCAACACCGTAAGATTCGAGTGGGGCCTCATGACGGCTTTGCTTTCGTCCTCCCTAAGGAGGGTTTCCATAAGAATCAATACCAAGGTTGACTTCCTAATGGTTTGGATTTTTAGGGGATTTCGGTATTGACCGACCCTAAGGCGGCAATTCTCGAGTTAAGCTCATGAGATCTAAAATGATGGGTTACGCTCACAAGGTTTTAATTAAATTGGTTAATTAAAAACCTAACTAAATAAACGATGGTTGAATGATATTGGAATAAGAGTTATTCTAGTATATCATTTAATTGAGAAGGTCTCGATCCAACATGTAAGAATTTGATCGACCCTCAAGCGGTACTTACATGTGGTATGTTGGATTGTTGTGGCATAGAAACATTGTTTTCTTAGGGTTGTTCTTGTTCATTAAACATTTTCATGCATCATGTTTAATTTTATGCCGAATATTAGCACATGTTTTGAATGTATGACTTAATGAATTCTTAATTTATGTTTCTTCAGCCATGTCATCTGCACTATTACAAATCATAGCCAATGACAAATTAACTAGTGATAACTACACTAAATGGAAACATAATATAAATGCAATCTTGGTCACCAAGGACCTAAAGTTTGTGCTTACGGAGGAATGTCCTCCAACGCCTACTGCCAATGTCGCACGAACTGTTCATGAGGCATATGAGAAATGGGTCTCATCAGATGCGAAAGCCCAAACATATCTGTTAGCAAGTATGACGTGCTTGTCACTAAGCACGAAGCAATGTGTACTGCATTTGAAATAATGGAGTCATTGCAAGCCATGTTTGGGCAGCCCTCTGAGCAAAAGCGACACGAAGTTGTTAGTTCTGCATTGCTTGCTCGGATAAAAGAGGGTGCATCTGTTCGGGAACATGACCTGAACATTATGTCCTATTTCAACACGACAGAGATCAATGGCGGTGCCATTAAGTCAAGTGAGCATCATACTGACGACTCTTCCGAAGAGTTTCGATCAGTTTAAGAGTAACTATGGGATGAACAAGCTTAGGTTCTGTTGACGGTAAATTCTGGATTGCCAAGGTTCAACAATAATATTGAATTAAATAAAGCGAGAAAATAAATCAATGGATGCGAGAGACGAGTTTTACGTGGAAAACCCTTGAATGGGAAAAAACCACGGCGTCCTTGAGGGCAGAGAAATAATACTATGACTTATCGTTGCGTTACACACTCAGATCTCTCACACAATTGCTCTCTTCTCTCTCATGATTTTCGAACCCCCTTTTCGTAGATCAAGTGGTTCTATTTATATTGTGCTAACTAGGGTTTCTCCTAGCTTATACCGTGCTGGTGGTGGAGTCTCCACTTTGATTTATGTTAGGAATTTGGTGTTGTAATCGGATTAGGATTTTGTCTCCTACTTGGACCTCTCTAGGTCGAGATTGGTTTATGATTTCCTTGAGGTGTAATGCCTCTTTAGACCTTTTCCCTAGATGAATCCTTGCCGTAAGAGGTATTCTGAAGTGAGATTACCTTCCCCATACTTGGCCAAGTAGGTTTGGGTCGAGTAGGGTGATGTGGTGAACATGACCGTTTCTTCCAGACTGGTTTGCTTTGGTGAGCGTATTGTTAGGATTATGCTCAATAGCAAGAGTGTAATAGTGTTTTTGACAATCTATTCATATTAATAATGTGATTTCTGGTTTAACAAATCTTATAGCATTTATAGTTTAATTATTATAATTGTCAAAAGTAAATAATCATAAGGTCAAAAGACTATGAGAAAAGAAGAATTGTTCGTACATCTGGATATGTATGAGGTAGACACAATTCTTTAGTTAGTCTTGAATAATGTTCACAACTTAAGTTAAAGGTTGGGCACCTTTATCTTGTTAAAGTTGTAGATTCTTTTACTAGCATTTGAGTGGGATCAAATGTGTTATGATGAGTCTAAAATCATCAAAGTGGCTTTGAGTAAAAGGTCTAGTGCACTAGGTGCATTGAACTGGATCACAATGAAATACTTTATCTAGAACCGTCAGTAGATAAAAGTCTTTTCATTATCAGGACAATCGGAGAGTCTATCTTAATCCTGAGATAAATGATGGACTTATGGTTGCAAGTGTTATCATTTGAGTTATCAATGAGTACGATTATATAGCATAGTCTATCCTCGATAGTTTGGTGGTATTCATTTGTTAATCGATAGAGGACTTCATTTATAGATATGGACATCGTGGCTCCATTTATTAAATGAGAGTAGAATATCATCATATGGATGTTTTGAGGTATTGGATATTAAATCTTAACGTTAAGTTTTCAATAGTGTCTATTGAAACATGGCTTCTGGACAAGTCAAAATATCCAAGTTCAAAATGTGGTCATATGAGGAAATATGGTAACTTGGAGAGCTATGGGCTGTCTATGAGCTCTTGGCGATTACTGATATTCTTCACGAGGATACACCATCTCCAATAAGATTGTCTAGGGTACGAATGAGAAATATTTACTTATTCTATCTTTATTTAAGAGTTCAATTTTAGCTCTTTAGTGGAATGAGTTAAAATTAATAGATCGGACCTAAGTGAATCATTTGTTGATTGTGATTAGGTTATGTCTGTTGAAGCTTAAATTTAGATAGCCTACCAAGATCCCCAATCCACACGGACTTGCATGGATCAATTGATATATTCTACCGGACTAATTTATGGGTCCATCTAGAATTGTATTAAGGCATGTGGACTTGTTTCTTTTAGTAAGAATGGGCCTAGTTCACATGTGGGCCTTTTATTAAGGTCCAATGGATTTAATAAAATAGAAAAACAATATATAGATATATTAATATATATGGCACATGGCCAAGATATATATATGATATTATATTGTTTTATTTTTATTATTTGATTAAATGGAAATTAATTAATTGATTAATTAATTATTTAATTAAATATCAAAATCTTTTTCTGACTAGGAAATATGTTTCTTAGTAGTATACTATTGTGGTAGTATAATAAATATAAAAGACTTTATTTGGTAAGTAGATAAATAAGGGATTTATTTATCTAATCAAATAAGGAAGTCTTTTATATGGTCACAAATACACTAAAGAGTTGGATTAGGGTTTGTATATAATATATATGCATGCAGAATATATAGATGATATATGCATGAATGCATGCAGAAATATATATATACATATATGCATGCGGCAACACATATATTAGATATACACTATAATATATATAAAACATATGGCCGCAATATATATAGATTATATAAAGCATGCAGAATGTGCAATTTATAGATGCATGCATAATGTGCAAGATATATATTTTATAAAGTATATATATATATTATAAGGCATGCAGTATTAATTTGTAAATATATATATATGCACTTATTCAGGCGTGCAAAACTAATGATATAAATATATTATTAAAGGTTGAAATTGAGCGGCCACTAAATATATATATATATATATTCTTTGTATATTTTCAAGAACTCTAATGCAAGGTTTGAGAGTTTTTCCTTTTGCTTGAGAAAAATAGAATCCAACTCTTAGACTAGTGTGAGAATTCGGCCAAGAGGAAAAGAGAGAAAAGTTTGTTCTTATTTCGATAGTGCACTAGTAACTTTTATATCAAAAGGTTTTGTGCACAATTTCGAATAAGGTTCACGCGAGTTTCGATCTAACGATTGTGAATTCAAAAGTGACCGGAACATTCTTTGTAGCCTCTTGGAATTTGTTGTGACTAACGAAAAAGAAAAAGTTTTGTTAATCCATCCTCAGGTACACAATTCAAAGAGAAGGGAGACCACGCTCCTAGGTGATTCACGTTCGTGATTGGATTGGAAGATCTTACGGATTACCATCGATGCAATGTCAATCGGATCACGCGACAAAGGTATGATATCTTTAGTATTATATGTTAATTAATTAGAGGGTTAAGGTTCAAATTATGGAAAAATTTTAAAACTATACTAACTCTATTTTAGTCTCACTTCCGTTGCGTGTACTTCTTGGTATTTTTCCCTACACGTATCTTATGCCTTTATTAATCTGAGTGACGTGGCTTGTTGGCGTGTTGATTGGTCCACGTTCCCTTCGTTGACTAGTCAAGAGATGACATGGCAATATCCTCCTTTTTATCGTCTATATTGCTAACGTGTCTTCCAGTCGAATATATATATACAACAATACCCCCATAAATATCTTGAGCTGAATGTATCTTGGTCTTCTAGTTCCTCTTTCTATGAGTGGTATTTATTTCCATGTTCAACTTCTCTTGAAAGGTTCTTTTGAAGACTTCCCCCACCCCCAATTTTTTTAGACACGTGCCTGTTACAGCATCTAAGTCTTCCTCAGTAAGCTTTTATTTTCAACCACAAAATTTTGAACAACTTGCAATTAATTAGACGCGGTGAAACGATGACGTGACTACTGGGTTTTCCTTGAGACTCCATGTGTCTTTCTTGTGGTGGGCTGCTTTGTCACTGCTTTACACACAGGTGGTTCACTCTATCAATGTCTCCCTTTTTGATTTTCGAATTTTGAACTCTCCTCTTTTAAAGCAAAAACGTTCCATTACCTCTTCAAATTATGATATCTCCGTTAATTTTCATTACTCCTCTTAAAGCAGAACCATCCCATTGTCTTCTTAAATTCTGACATCTCCATCGAGTTTTCATTTTTTTCTTTGTAGTAATCTTCTCCCCATTTTTCTGCTTCTGGTTGTCAGACGTCCTAACGAACTTGGCAACGCTTCCTCGTTTGCTCTCCTAGATCTTCTACATACCCTCCATTTTTAGGGTTTTTTTGGTGAGTTTCCATGGATCCCCCTTTTCGTTATTTACTTTTTAATCAAATGATGCGTACCCTAGAATTGGGCGATAAAGATTCCATAGATAAAATTGAAATGTTGATACTTAATTTCCACCCAAGTGCTTCCGTTCCAATCTCTGTTTATGTGCCTTCTGTTCAGGAAACCAGTGTCTCTGACGTCTCTCCATCTTCTTCTTTTGGTAGCGACTCGTCTGAGATGACAAGGTCTTCAAAACCAAGCGGTAGTAGGCGAAGGGCTCCCAAGGTTCCTAGAGAATCTTTGCTGGATGCTCAGACAATTGTTGACTTCGATGTCGAGGATCATCAGGACGATAGACTACATTTTTCTTTTGAGAGTTCAAGTGCCTTTGATAGTGAAGTAAATGTAGTCGGTGAGCAAAAGCTCTGGAAATACAAGAGTTGATTTAACATACCTGACACTGTCAATTTACTATTGCCAGGCGATAGGGCTGCTTGGAATCCTCCACAAAACGCTGTTGCCATCTATGGCTCAATGCTTGGTTCAGCCATTTATTGCCAGATTTCTAGATGACGCTAAACTTGCGCTTGCCCAGCTTGCTCCAAACAGTTACAGAATTTTGATGTGCCTGTGTTTGATTTGGAAGACAAAGGGTTACGGGCCTCCTACCCCCCGTGAGATTTGCCACTTCTATACACTGAGGCAATTGGGTCACAGTGGCACTTATTTTCTTCTTTCTTCTGCTATGGAGAACTAGATTCCCGAGGGCACAGTGAATTCGGGGCAGGTGGAAATTTCTAGTGATGAGAAGAAAAAGGGTTTTATTTGGGGTTTCCCTACCTCGAACACAAGGCGGAAAAATAGCTGGTTCTTTGTTAGTGGTGCATGGGGCAGAGATGTACCTGCCATCGTTCGCCGGAACCTCTCGGTGAGGAGAGTTCCCAGGCACTTTACCTCTCCTGATTCCTGGTCGAAAACGATTCCTGCTCTACTGGATGATGAGATTTCTCATCTCGCAGCGGCTACTGTTCTTCCTTTGGCTGAGAGAGGTCAGTCATTTCTCTTGGATGAAGAGAAAATGATTACTCAGCGGATTTTCCCCGTGTTTACCTGCCAGGCTTCCTCACCGTAAGTTACACTATGCTTCTCTTGATATTATTGCTTTGTTGTTGGTTTGTTAATAATGTCTTGCTTTCTCTTTTTTTGCAGTGAGTGATATTGACGTGGTTTGTGATGTGCAAGCTCGGGCGGTGAAGAATTCTGCTGTTGCCAGTCAAAGACAAGCCACCGATTTGGCTAAGGAGGGAATCACCACTTCGGATGGTGACGATTCTCAAGATAGTGAGGGTGTCGGCGATAGCCCTAAGAGAGGTGCTAGTCCTAGTCAGCTTCATGTGCACCAGGAGGCTGCCGTGTTAGGTTTTTGGTTTGTCTTGGCATGTATTCCATATCAAAACGTGTTTCTCTTGTAATGTTTAGTGGTCTAAGTTTTGAAGATCCAAGACATCAAAGAAAGTCTTGGCCACAATTAATGCAAGATGCCGGCTTCAAAGAGAAGTGTGCTTCATCGGTCTACAAAGGTATATAAGACCTCATTTCTCGTACAAGGCTAGGCACACACACAGATGGCATTCATATGTGTCCCTTTATGGTTGAACATCATTTATATATCACTTTCATACACTTGGTAATGTATGCTCATGCGTTAGCCTTAATTTGATAATCATTGGAATTTGCATGTTCTAGGACTATGTCTAGGAAAGACATATGTGTGTGATTTTGTGGTTATTTGTTTCCATATTTTTTGTTTTGGACTTGAACATGATCTCTTATGATTCTTAATTGAGTCCCGGTCATTTCAGTTACTCATTCATTTGGTTTCAAGTCTAAACGATGTAGCAACGCTACTTTTCATTCTCATTCGTTGAGTTGTTTTCGTCATTGTATTCTGAGATGATTTCTCAATCTTTTGTCAAAGTTTCATAGTCGTCGTTGTGCATGAGGGAGTCACAATTTTTAATCTGAAGACAAATTCAAAATCAGAGTTTAGAGGCCCGAATACAGTCAAAGAACGTGAATGGTGCGCGAGAGGGTCGTGCGTGGCCAAAGGCCAGGCCTTGGCCACCACGTGTGGAGGCCGTAGGGCCCACGGCCAGACCAGCCCTCTGGTCCCATGTGGCCCACACGCCACACACGGCCAAGGGTTGTTGTGGCCTCTTTTGACTGGTCCAAATCCCTTCCCTCTCTCCTCCTTTTAAATTTCCAATTCCCTCCCATTCATTCTAACTAAGAAGAAAAGATTGAAATCCCGTCAGAATTTCTCTCCAATTTTTCTCATCTTCAAATCATCATAACTTTCTCATACGAACTCGAAATTGAGTGATTCAAGTTGGAGATTGTTTGTAATCAAGTTCTCTACCTTTTCCAAGTGATTTGGCAGCTTTTTGATCGACTTTTCTGGTGGTTGCACACTGAAAACCGAACCAGCTCGAGAATCCAAGGTAGTGTTCATATCTTTGGGATTTCTTCTTTTATAACCTTCAGTTACCTTGGGGTTTCTTCTTCTATATGTATGTGTATGTATTATTAATGCTATAGAGAAAGACAGCTTCATTATCAATCTTAATCAAAAGTCTAATTAGAGACATATGTGATCTAGTTTCTTAGATTCTAGGTTTTTCACATGTTTGAGAGTTGTATTGTGATTAGATTGATATCTAGGATTATTTGTGACTTGATTGAATCATTTTATGATTAATAATCCTTGAAATGTGTTTTGATCCTTGATTGATGTAATCTAGGATTAAGGCTCTTGTATGTGTTTTTAGAGACATCTAGGATTCAATTGATTTATCAATATATTCATGCTCTAAATCTTTGGCTAGAATATTCATTGAATGAATTTTATGATTCTAGCATTTTTGTGTATGTTTATGACATCTTGAATATGTGCTTCATGTATATGTGTTTATTCAAGTGTTATTTGTATGAATAGAACTATGAGCTTTTGTGTTAGATGCTTTTCACATGCTCTAGGTTTAATTCATGTTTTGGCATCTAGATTACTTTACTTGTGTTCTCACATGTTTAGGTCTAGTTGTTCCATGGAATGTATTGATCACATGTTCTATGTTGAATTGAATGTTTACATCATTTGCATTCACATGATCACACTAGGAAGTCCTTGTAAAATGCATGAAGTCTTGACTAGGACGAGGAGTCCGGATAGTCAACCAAGGAAGTCTTGGTTAGTACGTGAGGTCCGGATAACCAAGCAAGAAGTCATGGATAGAGTCGGAAGGACTCGGATAATCATGCATGGGAGGTTCCCTAGAGGCATGAGTGCCTTGGATAGGGAGTTGGCTTATATGTTGGTAGGCCTAGGCGTACGAATACACATAGACTCAAAAAGAACGGGGTACATGGGATGTGTATGCACTCTTAAGGAATTTCTAATCTTCCATCGATGTTGGTTTTGTATGTTGTCTAATATATGGTGGCTCCGCATCATTGAGGGATTTCGTACTTTCCAATAGGGTTGGGTAGACATAGACTCCACTAGGTAGGTGAGCTAAAGATTGGTCACTTTGTGGAATTTTTTATTTACCTTCCAATATATATAAGTACCCAATGGATGCAGTTCAACCCGTGGATGTTTCCTCCTTGGAGGTTTTACCACGTTAAAAAATCTCTTGTGTTAATTCTTCCTATCTCTATCTCTTATATTTGTATATGTGTATGTTGTTATCTTGTTGCATAATATTCACTTGTGATGTTTATTGTAACAAGATTTTGTAAAGTGTGATTTGTGAACTTAGTCATTTTGATCTTACTTGTAATACATTGAACAAATATTGGAATACAAGTATTCTTTGTTGTTGTGTTTATGTGTTCTTATACCTCATACAACTAATTGATTTTCATAGACTATGCTTATATGATCATATGCTTATCTTGTCTATGTATGGATTTATGGTTTATGAGTTGTATGTAAGGCTACCTTGAGGGACAAATGAAAGTTTGTTCAAGGGATTGAAAAAGGCGTAAAAACCTATTCACCCCCCCTCTAGGTATGCTTTAAGCTATTTAACTTCGTTTGTATACTTTCATGCCGCGAGTACCCCAAGCTACAAAGGCAAAGAAAAGGCAGGTGTCTCGAGGGTTTGTGACGACATTCCCATTTTTGACACGAATGTCCCTGAGACACCTACAGATCCTGCGAGTGATTTGAATCCCAAGGCTGGTCGGGGAAAGCGCCCAATCGAAAATACTCCTGATCATGCTGTTCGACTACCCAAATGAGCTTTAAGGGTTGTTCAGTATGTAGTTTCATCATATGAGGAAGGCGCTGGTGAAACTGTACTCACCGAGACTGTTCCAACAAGGAATGTTGCTGCGGAGGTTCCTACTGAAGGGGTACCTGTTGCGGTTCCTCCTTCATACCCTGAGGACGCCAATGAGCCAAATGCTCTACTTCTACTTCACCAAGGCCAACTCCTCACCTAGAGATTACAGGCGAGCCAAATGTCTCTGCTCCGACTGGTCAGTCAGGGCCATCTGGTCAGCCAGGGCTATCAAGCCAACCAGGGACGTTTGTGCCTGCTGTAGATTCAGGGGTTGCTCTTGAAGGACTCCCAACGAGTTCAGCTAAGGCTGGTGAAGCATCTGGTTTTGTTTCTCTTTCAGATTTCTCTGCTATGGAAATTTTGTCACACTTGATCCATCACAACATTTACATTGGTAAAGGTTGGGAGCATGTGAAGGACAAGTTGTGTAACAAGAAGATGGGATTCTTCTTCAACTGTCATTCTTTGGTATGCCTTTCCAGTACTCCTTTATCACTTGTTATATTCCAATCTTCTATCTTTTAACTCTTGTTCTTTATTCAGATGATGTCCGAGATGGCAGATAATTATAGGCGTGGGAACGAGATCTCTTCAGAAAATAGGCACCTGCATGAGCAAATATCTCGTTCGGTAGCTGACAAGTTCAACATGGAAGAGTCCTATTCGCAACAGATTGCTCAATTGAAGGAGTCTGCTGATGGGTTCTTGGCTGCTCAATTGGCCGCCGAGGACAAATTGTCCATGGCTGAAGAAGAAGTCCAGGTGATGAAGGAGAAATTATCTTCTAGCCAAGATTCGCTTGTTGCGCGTATGGAGGCAGAAAGGTTGGCCAAGAAGACCAGGGAGAAGGCCGAGCGAGAGTCAAGGGACCTGTATAATCAGTTATCTTCTAGAGACACCATCTTTAGGGATTTGAAGGCTGAGCTAGAAGTCCAAGCAGTGGATCGGTTTAAGAGGTCTCCTGCTTATGATGCGCTTCTCTTATGCGAATTTGAGCGTAGTATGAGGCAATTGAAGAAGTTCTTTGCAATGAAGGATCATTCAAATGAGAAGGTCCTGAGGCGCTTTGACAAATCCCTTCAGCTGCATATAGACAGCGCAGTGGGTTCGATCAAGGAACAAATAAAACGATGGAAAGCCCATTGCTGCTATATAAGGACTGAGCCTCACCCGATGCACCTGGAAGTCCCCACTAAACGCGCGTTCGATACCTATTATTCTAGCTAGAAGGGTAGTCTCATCAGTTTTGGTGATGAACCTGATTTAGGCCCTATTTCTGGTCGGGACTATGGGTCTTTTATGCCAGAAGGGGGACGAAGAGATAGCTTGGCCTTCAGAGGATGAGATTGATGAGGAGGATGACAGTGGGGGGTGCTTTGGTGGATGCTTGAGATGTATATTTTATTTTTGTATTTACCTGTAAATGATACTTATCTATATAATCTATGATTTTACCTGTTCAGCTTATTGCGATTGACTTTTGGTTCAGTCACTTAGTTTCACCTGTAATCTTTCTATTGTCGATGCTAAACTTTTAGTTTAAGCTCAACGTCTCTCCTTTTGTTCAGCTATCATTGCTAAATTTTTGGTTTAGGCTCAAAGTCCTTTTGTTGTTCAGTTACCATTGTTGAATTTCTGGTTTGCTCAGTGTTTGTCAGGACGTATCCGACTATACACCAAGTTTCTTTAAGTATACTGTTGGGACGTCTCCCGCTTTTACTTTATTTTTTGTATTGCTAGCTCATTTGACCCCCAGCGTTTCTCTTGGAACATACTTCCAAACACCTTTCGTTAAATGCCTTATTTGCATTTCAAAGGGTCATGCTTTGGCCAATTGTGGCGAACGCCAATTGGTTTTGTAGCATTTATTTTTCTCAGGTTGATGTGACGTATTTGCCTTTAGCTTGCTATGGTAGGGGAGCACCACGTTCACCTTATTTTATGTTTATGAGAGTTTTAAACTCATTTTTGTGTGACAGTGAGTGGTTTCCATAGCTGGTTACTCTTTGTGCAGCGGCGAGTATCTTTTACAGCTGGTTACTCTTTGTGTAATGGCGAGTAACTTTCATAGCTGGTTAGCTGGTTACTTTGTCCAATGGCGAGTAACTTTCATAGCTAGTTGTGACTTTTGCAATGATATGAACTTTTAGTAATAAATTACTCTTTATTGAATGTCTCCTGCAATCTCCATAACATTAAGGAATACAAAGTACTAAAAAGAAAATCCTAAAACAAAAAAACGAAAATGACTTAAAAGAAAAGAGGAAATTATGGGTAGTAAATCTTCAAATATTGTGCATTGCATGGTCGAGGGAGTTCACCGGCTCCCGCTTGAGCGATGCAATATGCTCCATGCCCGGCTATGCCTGTAACATGGTATGGCCCTTCCCACTTATCTACAAGCGACCCTGCAGCTTTGTCTTTAGTTCCTAAGGCCACTCTTTTTAGTACTAGGTCTCCAAGTGCGAACCTCCTGACCTTTACATGTGAATTATAATACCTTGATGCCCTTTGTTGATAGGCAGTATTCCTTATTTGGGCGTGTTCCCTTCTTTCTTCTAGCTCGTCCAAACCATATTTTAGCATGTCAATGTTGAGTTCTAGTTGAAAGAGTTGTACTCTTGGCGACAAGAATGCTGTTTCTACTGGGATGACAACTTCAGCTCCAAAAGCCATGGAATAAGGTGTCTCGCATGTTGAGCTCCTTTCAGTGGTGCGGTATGCCCATAGCACCTGTGGCAACTTATCTGCCCAATTCCCCTTCTTGACGGCGAGTTTGGCTTTCAAGTTATGCTTAATGATTTTATTCACTATTTCAGTTTGCCCATTTGTCTGCAGATGAGCCGGAGATGCATAGTAGTTGTTGAACCCATATTTTTTGCACAACACCCTGAATTCTTTGTTGTCGAACTGCGTTCCGTTGTCAGTAATGATGGTGTTTGTTATCCTGAATCTGTATAAGATGTTTTTTCTTCACAAAACTGGTAATATTTGCTTTTGTTATGCATACCAGCGGTTCAGCTTCTACCCATTTTGTAAAATAATCCACCGCCACAATGGCATGTTTTGCTCCTCCGGTCGCTGTGGGCATTGGGCTGATTAGGTCGATTCCTCACATGGCGAATGGCCAAGGGGAGGTGATACTTTACAGGCGTTCAGGCGGCTGGCGAATGTTGTTTGCAACTTTCTAGCATGCTTTGCATCTTGCCATTATTCTTTTTGCATCGGCGAATAGAGTTAGCCAGTAAAATCCCTGCCTTAATGTTTTGTGGGCTAAGTTGATGCCTCCGGTATGATTCCCACAACTTCCACTATGTATTTTGTTTAGTATTCCTTCAGCTTCTTCGGGTCCAACACACCTCTGTAGTACTTTTGAATAGCCTCTTCTGTACAGCTCACCACTGAGAATTGAATATCTTATGGCTTTGTATTTCAGTCGTTTAGCTTTTAATGGGTCACTTGGGAGGGTGTCATTGGCGAGATACTCTTTTATTGGTGTCATCCAGTTGTCTAGCTCGCTTGTGATTACTCCTACTTCAATATGTTCAGTTATACTTGGTCGAAGTAGATAAGCCATGAGGATGGTTCGAGGCCAGATATTAGTCTTGGCTGAGGTTAGTTTGGCTAGGGCGTCAGCTTGTTCGTTCTTTTCTCTTGGGATTTGTATGATTTTGTATTCTTTGAATCGTCCTAGCAATCCTTTCGCCAATTTCAGGTAAGCGATCATGCTTTCGTCTCTCGCTTGGTACTCATCTAGCACTTGATTGACAATGACTTGGGAATCACTGAAAATTTCTACTTCATCGGCTCCTAAAGCTGTGCAAACTCTCAATCCTACTATTAGTGCTTTGTATTCAGCTTGGTTGTTAGTAGTTTTAAAATCAAAACGCAAGGCACACTCTACTGAATCTCCTTCAGGGGTTGAAACCACTACCCCTGCTCGCTACCGTGCATGTTTGATGAACCATCGTCGCGGAGTTGCCATTGAAAATTTTTCTTCGCTTGTTCTACCATCATCTTTGCTACCTCAATATTCGGTTCAGTGAACTCTACAACAAAGTCTGCTATTGCTTGGCCCTTAATTAACGTTCTCGGGAGGTATTCTATGTCAAATTCACTCATTTCAATCGCCCATTTTGTTAGCCTGCCGGACACTTTTGGTTTCTGTAAAATTAACTTGAGGGGGCAGTTCATGTATACTCCGATCTTGTGTGCTTGAAAATGCGGCCTTAGTTTCCTGGCTACTGTTATTAGTGCGAGCGCCATCTTCTTGGTTGACGAGTACCTTGTCTCGGCGGGTAGTAGTGTTTTGCTTGTATAATACACTGGTTTTTGGATTCCTCCTTCTTCTCTTACCTGTACGAAACTAGTGGCTGCCTCTGTGACTGATAGGTAAATGTATAATGTTTCTCCCATAATCGGCTTTGACATTAGCGGTGCTTGGCCGAGGTACTCTTTTAGGGCGTGAAAAGCTCGCTTACAATCTTCATTCCATTCAACTCCCTTGCCTTTCCTGAGAGCTTTAAAAAGTGGTAAGCACCTGTCTGTTGATTTTGCTATAAACCTATTCAATGATGCTAAACATCCTATAAGTTTTTAGATATCCTTCAAGGTTTTGGGGGAAACCATATCGGCCAATGCTTGGATCTTGTCTGGGTTTACTTCTATCCCTCTATGATGCACCTAATATCTGAGAAACTTACCAGATGGTACGCCGAATACACACTTTGTGGGATTTAATTTCATTTCGAACTTGGTCAGCACATTGAACGTTTCTCGCAAATCATCTGTATGTCTATCAATTGTGACACTCTTTATTAATATATTGTCTATATATACCTCTATGTTCCTTCCTATCTGGTTGGCGAACATCCTGCTGACTAGTCGTTAATATGTTGCCCCTGCATTTTTCAAGCCAAATGGCATGACAGTATAACAATATAATCCTTGATCTGTGGTGAATGTTGTTTTGTCTTCATCTGGCTTGTGCATCTTGATTTGGTTATACCCTAAATATGCATCCATGAAACTCAACAGCTCGTGTCCGGCTGCAGCGTTAACCAACTGGTCGATCCTTGGTAGTGGGAAGCTATCTTTGGGGCATGCTTTGTTTAGATCATTGAAGTCTACGCACATCCTCCATTGATTGTTCTTCTTCTTCACAAGTACGACATTCACCACCCATTCAAGATATTTAACTTCTCTGATTGACCTTGCTGCGAGTAATTTGGACACTTCTTCCCTTATGGCTATGCTTCTTTCTAGATTGAAGCTTCTCCTCTTTTGTATTACCAGTTTGCATTTATCATCTATGGCCAGGTAGTGCGAGATCACGTTTGTGCTGATTCCTGGCATGTCTTCGTGGCTCCAGGCGAAGATTCCCTTGTACTCTTTCAACAAGTTTGCTATGTCCGTCTTAACTCGTTCATCCAATCTTGCTCCAATCTTAGGTCTTGTTAGGTTCCCCTTCATCTAGAACCACGGACTCGGTGGGCTCTTCTTTTTCTCTGTCGGCCTTATCTCTTGGATCTAGTAAAAAAGTCTCCGGGTTCTCTTCCTGTACCTCTTCATTGATTTCGAATATGCCCAAGGTTTCTACTCCAGTTTTGTCTTTGAAGATTGACAGGTTAGCGCGGTGAGCCATTTCTTGGGATCCCTTGAGTTCTCCGGCTTTTAACTCTGTCGGGAATTTTACTTTCAGTGCATGAGTTGACGTGACCGCCCGGGCTTTGTTTAGGAATGGTCAGCCAATTAAGGCATTGTATGGCCAGTTGTAGATGTCGACAACAACAAAATCTAGCAGGATCGTTCTCCGACAAGGTGCCATTCCAAACCTTATAGGTAGCTTCACGGTTCCCAAGGATCTCACTTTTGCACCTCTGAATCCTTTCAACGGTACATGGAAAGGTTCTAAATCCTTTCTGTCCAGTCGTAGCTCATCGTATACCCTGGCGCTCAAAATGTCGGTTGAACTTCCATTTTCTATCATTACTCGGAGGACATCCCTATGGGCTATTTGGACTCCCACTACGATTGCATCATTGGGTTTCGCATCAATTTCTTCTGAGTCTTTCGCTGTGAATGTTATCGGGTTGTGTCCTTCTCTTCCCTTCTTGGGATTCTTCTATACGGAATTTACCTCCATGTCTCTACTTTCGCACATTACTTCCCGGACTTCTGACATTCTCTCTCTATTACTTTTGCTGGTATGAGGCCTGCCAAAAATAGTGTTTATCGCAGCGCTTGGGCTACTGAAAAGTCTTTTGCTTGTTTATATTCTTTTTCGACCAAATGTCGGGAATTTCTTGTACTGCACTCCTAAATCATAGTATATATTGTGAAGAAGGCTATTTTACTTTACCCCTCCTTTGTTTTGTCAATCCAAGTGGGAGGGGTTATCACGATTGTCTGATTAAAATATTTTAGAATGCGTAAGTGAATAACCAAATTCCAATTGAAATGAAATCTTTAGGATAAATCAATGCAATTTAGGAGGAATCAATGAAATGACATCAATTCAAATCCTGGATTTTCGAATTGAGAGAGATATTGAGATAGTGTTGTTGGAAGTTCCTTCAACTCTAACCTTAGTGGCGTAGCCAATTTTGTCTCTAACTCTCCACTTCCCACTTCTTCAACCTCATTGATTCTTTCTTCTTCTACCAACTCCTCCATTAACTCAAGTCTCTCTTCCTCATCTTCTTGTTCATCTAGAAACTCCATTGCACTCGCCATTAGAGCCTCCAACTTCTCCTTCAAAAATTCTTCACTTTCCTCTTCAATGATTGTGTCCACCAAATTCACATTAAAACTATCATGTGCCGCAATAGGATAGGCTCCCGACTCAAAAAGCTTTAACTTAATTACCTTATCTAAAACCTTCATAGTGAGCTTCCTTTCATGCACATCCATAATTGCTCTAGCGGTCGCCGTGAATGGTCTTCCCAAGAGCAACATTTGGTCATCTTCGTTATGGCCCTCCATGTCTAACACAACGAAATCGGCCGGAATGATTAACTTCTCTACTTGAATCAACACATCTTCTACTATTCCTATGGGGTGTCTTGATGATTGATCCACAAACAAAAGTGACATGGAAGTGGTCTTGAGGTCATTAAGTCCCAATCTCTTGTAGATTGTGTAGGGCATCAAGTTAATACTTGCCCCCAAATCTAACATGGCTCTCTCTTGCTTTCCTCCACCAATAGAAATGTTGATGATGAAGCTTTCGGGATCTTTCATCTTTTGAGGCAACTTCTTTTGGATCACCGCACTAACATTCTCCCCAAGTCTCTCTTGTTGCCTAGGCTTGAACTTGATCTTGTCCTTGTTCAACTCCTTGAAGAACTTTGCATAGGAAGGCAACTTCTTAGAAAGAATGTCATAGATGTCTTGAAAGGATTGTTCCAACTTCGTATTCTTCAATCTTTCGGGGTAAGGAATGGGAGGAATGTACGGATTGGATGACTTGTGTAAACAAGGAGTTTCCTTTGAGGGGGGGTATCTCTACATCTTCTTCTTGTCTTGTGTCTTCTACAACCACTTCATCCTCTTGTACTCTAGGCTCACTTGCATTTTCTACAACTTCACCATTGTCTAGGATCCGTCCACTTCTAAGGACCGTCATGGCTTTTGCTTGCTCGGGTTGGCTAGGGAATTTCCCTTTGTCTTGTTGTTGTAGTGCCTCGGCAATTTGGCCCATTTAAGTTTCCATGTTCTTCATTGATGCCCCCATATTAGTATCTAGAGCTTCAAGAGAACTTAACCTTTGCCCATCCGACAAAACGGCTTCCCTTTGTTGTTGCCTTACTTGGTTGTTGAAATTCTCTTGCCGGCTCCATTGGTTGGCTTGGCCACTCCTAGACTCTTGACCTTGGTAGAACCTTCAGTTGTTGAACCCTTGATTCACCTCTTGGCTAAGCATGTCCAAGTTCAATGCATTGTTGTTTGAGTAAGAAAGGTTCGGATGTTGCCGCCATTTTGGATTGTAGGTTTGAATACACCTCCTCTATCTCTTTGTTGATATCCCATTGCTTGGGCTTCCTCTTGGAATCCAACACATCCTTCTCCATTAAAAGACATATCTCCACTTCCATCTCTTCCTTGAATATGGCTTGCACTCCCTTGATTGGTCATGAATGATTGCATGGACAACATTGTAGCTTGCATGGATTGCATTTGCTTGGCCAACTTCGAAACTTCAATTGCCGTCTCGGTTCCTACTCCTACCTCATGTCTACCATTTGCTCTTGTGCTAAAATTGCATTGTTGAGACATAAGAGCAAGCCTCTCACACACATCCATCACAAAAGCCGCTGTCTTGTCCGCAGTTGAGCCTCCACAAGCATTTAGTAATCAAAAGTTGTGTGTGAGGAGAGAGTCCTTCTTGAAATGAGGAGACCTTGTATTTATCGGGGAGCATGTGGGGAGGAAGTTGTGCCAACAAGGATTGGAATCTCTCCCATGTCTCATGAAATGAGTCACCCATCTCTTCTTGAAATCCCGTAATTTGCATCCGCAATTCTCTCTTCTTGTTTGATGGAAAGAATCGGTTGAAGAATGCTTCACACACCGCATCCCATGATGCAAGAGATCCGGGTCTTTGGGTATTTAGCCATTTTTTTGCGTTGTCCCTCAAACAAGTTGAGAAGCACCTCATTAGTAGTTGTTCCTTTAAGAGTGTACCCATCCTTGATGTAAAGGGGAAAGTCTCCACCACCCCACTAAGATCTTTCATGAATTGTAAGCAATCTTCATGTGTCTTGCCATAGAAGGATGGTAGTTGGCTAATGTGCATGGTCTTGAGTTCATATGACTTCGTGAGCTCATCAAGAACAATGGCCGGTGGTTGATTTCCAATGATCGGCCTTGAATATTGCCCCATGGTGATTTGTCTTGGAGGAATGTCCATTTGTGGGTGTTGTACATTTGGTGGGATATTCATTGGTGGGGGTGGATCATTGGGTGGGTTTTGGTTTTCTCTTTCGTCTTCCATATTCAACCGTGCCCTTTCAGCGGCTCTTGCTAGTCTTCCAACTTGATTAATGCGATCGTTGAAGGGAAACAGAATACCTCCCCTAGAACGACATCCGTGCATACACTAGCAAACCTGAAACACCAAAAACAAAAACTACCGAGAAGTAAAAAGATAAAAATAACACAATTAAACTACTAAACTATATCCTAAACTAGAATAGCCAAATATAATGCTGCTGATCCCCGGCAGCGGCGCCAAATTTTGATCGGACTTTTACAAGTACCAAAATTCCACACTTGGAATACACAAATCGAATAAGATGTATAATGGCAAGCGGGATCGTTCCTTAGGGAAAGGGAGGATATTTGGCTATAACTAAGCTATGTACACTAATCTATACTACGTGCGGAAAAGTAAAAATCATTTTTGGGTTTGAAATTTGTTTTAACAACTAAACCAAGTGAAATTAATCAATCTAAAACAAGTAATGTAAAGGAAAGGTGTGATATATGACGGTGGATATTGGGGAATTGAGTTGACAACTAAAAAATTTCCTAATGTAATGAACTAGTCCAATTAAACACTTTCATCCTACTCAAGGGTTGTTCTTAAATTGATTTAACTCATTAATGTGCAATTTCAAACCTTGACTCAAGTAAGCCCTACTATGAGTCTTGGCAAGAGTATAAGTTCAAACTCCTACTCAAGTGAACCCCACTATAAGTATTAGCCCAAACAATGTTCTCAAGAACAAATTAAAGGTCTTGTAGCATATAACACATGCATGCATAAATATTCAATTTCATATATGCTCAAGATTGGAGAATGAGTTGAAAGCCCTGCAAACCCTAAACCACAACCTTCATATGTGAACCATTTTACTACAAGCTAAATTGAACCCCAATGTTAACAAGTAAAGTAAAATGGCAACTTCAAGGCAATGAAATTAAAATATACCAAGAGAGGATTTAATAAATATATGACTAGTTCAAATACATGGGAGTATCACATAAGTTGTCTCATCAATTCCCCAATAAAAAGGGTTTAGTTACACATAATGGAAATAAAAATGAAAAGAGCAAAGTTGTAGAGAAAACCCATAAAAGTCTTCACAAGTCTTCTTGATCTTCAATGTGTTTGAGATTCCCTTGACCTTGGTGAATCTCCTCTTCTCTCTTCAATAAATTTCCAAGATGAGGTGGAAGAATGTTGGTGGAATTGATTAATGGTAGAGATGTGGAGTAATGGAACGTTAGATAGAGGTTAAAGAGAGGTTAAGGTTTCATGAATGGTGGGGGATTGATGAGAAAAGGAGAAAAGGGGGATATATATATGTGGTCCCATGAGCTAGGGTTGAAATCCCGGTGCTACTGATGTGGCGTGCATTCTGCGGTTTCAAACGGTGACCAGGCCGCCGAATGGAAACCGTCGAATGGAGATCGGAGCTATTGGAATGGATCAGCGGGTGAATTCTGGCCGCTGATTTGACTTGATGCTTTTGGAGGAAAACGGCAGTTTCAATCTGCGGCCAGGCCGCCGAATTGAACCGCCAAATTCTTCTTTTCTTGCCAAATGACCGTTTTGCCCCCAAATGCTCGCCTTTTGCCGCTTTTAGCCCAAAATCACTGAATTCCTTCATTCTTCAACCCAGAATCCAAAACGTACTTGTACAATCAACATCGAGCCATAAATTTCATGAATTTACTCGAAAGTTAATTATAAGTATCGGAAATAAGCGGTGTATTTCTATATATGTAATGGCTAGATCAACATCTCATGTACCCCGCTCTTTTGGAGTTTATGTCTATCCATACGCCTAGGCCTACCTATATACAAGCCAACTCCCTATCCAAGGCACTCATGCCTCTAGGGAGCCTCCCATGCATGACTATCCGGACCTTCTCGATCCTAGCCATGACTTCTTGCTTGCCTATCCGAGTCCTCCCGACTCTAGACAAGACTTCTTGCTTGGTTATCCGAGTCCTTCCAACTCTAACCAAGACTTCATGCCTTTTACAAGGACTTCCTAGTTTGATCATGTGAATGCAAATGATGCAAACAATCAATTCAACATAGAACATGTGATCAAGACATTCTATGGAACAACTAGACTTAAACATGTGGGAACACAAGTAATATAGTCTAGATGCCAAAACATGAATTAAACCAAGAGCATGTGAAAAACACCTAACACAAAAGCTCCTAGTTTCATTCACACACATAACACTTGAATAAATCATATACATGAAGCACATATTCAAGATGTCATAAACATACACAAAAATGCTAGAATCACAAAATGTATTCAATGAATATTCTAGCCAAAGATTTAGAGCATGGATATATTGATAAATCAATTGAATCCTAGATGTCTCTAAAAACACATACAAGAGCCTTAATCCTAGATTATATCAATTAAGGATCAAAACACATTTCAAGGATTATTAATCATAAAATGATTCAATCAAGTCACAAATAATCCTAGATATCAATCTAATCACAATACAACTCTCAAACATGTGAAAAACCTAGAATCTAAGAAACTAGTTCACATATGTCTCTAATTAGACTATTAATTAGGATTGATTATGAAGCTATCTTTCTCAATAGAATTCACCAAACATACACATACATATAGAAGAAGAAACCCCAAGCAAATTGAAGGTTAAAAAGGAAGAAATCCCAAAGATATGAACACTACCTTGGATTCACGAGCTGGTTCGGTTTTCTGAGTGGAACCACCAGAAAAATCGATCAAATAGCTTCCAAATCACTTAGAAAAGGTAGAGGACTCGATTACGAACAATCTCCAACTTGAATCACTCAATTCCGACTTCGTATGAGAAAGTTATGGTGTTTGGAAGGTGAGAAAATTGGAGAGAAAAATTCTGACGGGATTTTTTCAACTTTTCTTCTTGGAATGAAATGGAGGGAATTGAGAGGATTTAAAAGGAAGAGAGAGAGGGAAGACGTGAGCCAATCAGAGGCTGCCATGTCAGCACCCCGTGTGGGGAGCGTGGGCCACACGGGACCAGAGGGGTGCTCTGGCTGTGGGTCCCACGGCCCCCACACGGCTTGGCCTAGCTTGGCCACTTGGCCTCACTAGCTCTCCCGCGCATCTCTCGCGTTCTTCAGCCGTACTCAGGCATCCGAACTTCAAATTTGAATCTATTTTTGGATTATGAACCGTGACTCCATCACACACAATGAGGACTACAAAACTTTGCAAAAAGGTTGAGAATTCATCTCAGAAAATGACGACGAAGACAACTCAACGAATGAGAATGCAAAGTAGCGTAGCTACATCGTTTGGACTCAAAACCTTATGAATGAGTAATTGAAACGACCGTGACTCAATAAGGAATCATATAAGAACATGTTCAAGTCCAAAATATAAGACACACAAACAAATAAACACAAATTCACACAAGTATGCTATATCAAAGAGATAGTCATAAAACATGCAATTCTACAATGTTTGTCTGTAAGAGACCAATGCATGTGCATACTAAGAAGTGTGTGAATGTGTTATACAAAATGTTTGAACTATGATACAGGGACACACATGTAAGAATTGTGTGTGTGTGCCTAAAGGCCTTGCTGCAAGAGGAAAGAAGTCTAAGTATACCTTTGATGCTTTCTTCTCTTGAAGGCTTCACTTTGCTTTATGTGTTGTCCAACTTCCTTGAAGCTTGTTGATCTGTGAATCCTAGACAACTAATCAAAATAAAGGAAATGTCATTTTGATATAGAATAGTGCCAACACAACTCAAGAACCTAACAGTTTGAATATATGTTCAGGATTAAACGAAAACAACTTGTATGTTTTAAGGCAGTTAATACATACTACACTGCTCAACGCTGAATTGTTTAAAGTTGAAAACCCTAAAAAAAAATGATAAAAGATTTCTCTAGAAAATGAAACGTATCTACGGAATCTAAGACTTGGCCATATCAACCTTGACCGGATAGATAGACTAGTGAAAAGCGGACCTTTAAGTGAGTTAAAGGTTGGCACCTTATCTATCTGTGAATCCTGTTTAGAAGGTAAAATGACCAAGAGACCTTTTACTGGAAAATAGCTTAGAGCTAAAGAACCACTTGAGCTTATACATTCAGACGTCTGTGGACCAATGAATGTTAAAGTAAGGGGTGGTTATGAGTATTATGTCACCTTTATAGATGACTACTCGAGATACGGATATGTCTACCTAATGCAACAGAAGTCGGAAACTTTTGAAAAGTTCAAAGAATTCTGAGCTGAAGTTGAGAACCAGTTAGGAAAGACTATCAAGTCTCTACGATCGGATCGTGAAGGCGAGTACCTTGACCAATAGTTTGAAGACTTTATGGTCGAGTATGGGATAGTGTCCCAACTCATAGCGCCTAGTACACCACAACAGAATAGTGTCGCGGAGAGGAGAAATAGAACCCTAATGGAAATGGTGAGATCTATGATTAGTTTCTCATCATTACCAAATTCCTTTTAGGGATATGCGTTACAAACTGCGGCTTACATTTTGAATGTAGTCCCATCCAAATATGTTCCTAAGACTCTCTTAAAGTTGTGGAATGGTCGTAAAGCTAGTTTACGACATTTCCGCATATGGGGGTGTCCAGCACATGTGCTGAAGAATAGAAGTGGAAAGCTAGACCCCAAGTCTGTGGTCTGCTTGTTTGTAGGATACTCTAAGGAGACCAAAGGTGGATACTTCTATAGTCCTGAAGAGAACAAAGTATTTGTATCGACAAATGCAACATTTCTTTAGGATAACTATATTAGTGATCATAAACCTCGTAACAAGATTGTATTAAATGAAATGGAGCCTGGTATGACTAGTGCTTAGTCAACAAGAGTTATTGATCCATTGACATCTGATAGTCAGATGATTCCTAGTCAGGACACACTACCACCTAGATGTAGTGGAAGGGTTGTAAGACAACCTGAACGCTATTTGGGTATAGGTAAGGGACGAGATGTCGTCTCTACTGATAGTGTGGATGATCCATTGACATTTAAGAACGCAATGGAAGATCTTGACAAGGAGGAATGGCTTAAAGCCAAGAATCTCGAGATGAAGTCTATGTACTCTAACTCAGTCCAGGAACTTGTAGACTTACTGGATGGGGTAAAACCCATAGGGTGTAAGTGGATCTACAAGAGAAAGAGAGTAGTAGACGGGAAGATAGAGACCTTCAAGGCAAGGCTAGTGGCCATGGTTGTACCCAGAAAGAGGGGGTCGATTATGAAGAGACCTTCTCGCTAGTAACCATGTTTAAGTCTATTCGGATTCTCTTATCCATTGCTGCCTATTTCGATTATGAAATTTGGCAAATGGACCTCAAGACTGCATTCTTGAATGGCAATCTTGATTAGAGCATCTACATGATGCAACCAGAGGGATTCGTGTTTCCAAATCAAGAGTAACAGGTTTGCAAGTTGCAAAGGTCCATTTATGGACTTAAGCAGCATCTAGATCTTGGAACATAAGGTTTGATGATGTGATCAAAACCTATAGCTTCGAGCAAAATGTTGATGAGCCTTGTGTCTACAAGCGCATCATTGACAAGAAGGTAGTTTTCTTAGATATTTACGTAGATGATATCCTACTCATTGGGAATGATGTAGGGGTATTATAGGAAGTAAAGGGCTGGCTGGCTAGCTGATCGCGCACCAAATGTTTACATTTAGCGCTCTTTTACTTGGCTTTTGTAATCATTTTCCGAGCCCTTTTTGGTATTTAATATTGTAAATAAGTGTTTTTCAGGTAT
The DNA here is from genome assembly GCA_030490815.1 of Acer saccharum. NCBI lineage: Eukaryota > Viridiplantae > Streptophyta > Magnoliopsida > Sapindales > Sapindaceae > Acer > Acer saccharum. The sequence continues at coordinate 33,605,440 of CM059873.1, forward strand.
TTCAGCTCATCAGGGGTATTTTGGACCAAACTGGAGAAACGTAGCGAAATCGGGGCAAAATAGGGCAAATATGTCATTTGGGAGAATCAGAGGTCAAAGTGCAATTCTAGAGGAAATATTACAGATTTGGTGATTAAGGAAGAATACAGGGGTGCATTTTGTAAATTGTCGTGCAAAGCACAGCAATCAACGCCACGTCAGCCCCTGGACGACGTCGTTTTGGGCCTCTTGCGCGTTAGCATGACGTCAGCGATGACGTCATCATCTTCAACCTTCAACCAAGAAGCACAAACCCGCGAACCCGACCCGGTTCAGACCTGACGATGACCCAGACGTTTTCTGGCCCGTTTCAACGTATTTTTCAACGGTTCTCCACCCAGAACGATGGCCGACGCCTCTCCGGTCCGTTTGCCACCAATTTCAGCCTCCCATGCATGCCACTTTTCCACCTCCACCAACTCCTCCAAGTCTTTAAAACCACCATGGCCAACCAAGCTTGGAAGCTTCCTTCCAGTGGCTTCTTGCCCGCTCTAAACACGTCCAAACCCGCGAAATGATGACAATTTCATGGGGCGGGAACAAGCCCGCAGTCCCGAAGGTTAGAAGTCACCGAAAACCTTCCGTTTTCGCGATGACTTCACAACGGTGGGAATAAACCTACGAGCCAGAGTGCATGAAGTCGCCGGGTCCTCTCCACTTGATGAAAGCTCGTCCCACTTGCTTCTCATATCACTTGAGCTTGTCCAATACACTTTACCACCTTAGATATTATTAGATATTTCCATTTAACTTATTATATACAAAATATCTATCATATATCTTAGTTAGTAAGTAAAATATACTACACACTTACCAATTAGTAATCATTAGTTATTATTAGTTTGTAACTTACTTTAGTTTAGAATTAAGAGAGAGAATAACTCTCTCCACCTTAGCTTAGTTTTGTCATCATTTTCCATCACTTTCTAGGTAGCCAAACACCACCTTGAGTTACCTAGACTTGATCTCTTGAAGTTTCTCTAGAAGGATATTTTACTTGGATTGCTAGGAGGAGGAGTCTTCTTGCGCAAGAAACGAATCCGGATGGGTTTGTTTAGCTCTTCTTTTGTATTTTCATGCTTATATAATTCTATATGTAACTAAACTCTTTTGTTAAGGGATTGATGTAATTCTTGTAATCATACTATTGACTTAATCAATCCATTTGTTATTTCACTCTTTAAGGCTTGTATGTGTATATTATGAACTCTAATGATAAGATATATGGATGATATGTCTTGCATATACATCTATTTGTACACACTTGGTAGTTGATTTCATGCATATAGTGTCCTACAATATGTATGAATGTTTCACTACCAATTTCATAGAGATGTCTCTAAGTAATTCTTGATTGAGTTAATTAGAAAATCCCTACATCACTATTCCTAAATTCTCTCTTAATCACTTATCTAAGATATTAGATTATGTGTTAGATGATGGATTTTGTGCTTAACATTATTGATAAATGAAAGACATGCCTTAGAATGTTGTGAATATACTTAATGAATGATTGGTTAATGATATGGTAATTACTTGAATGAGTCAATCCCCTAACATCTTTAATCTAGCTTAATCATTAGTTAATTGCAAGCTTATAATAATTGATTTAGATAACATTGATTAGTAAACTTTTTAGAATTAGAAATTGGTAAGTAATGATAACCTAGACTCATGTAGCTAATCAATTCCTCGTGGGAACGACCACCCATACTCGTTACCCTTTACTACTTACACGACTCGTACACTTGCGAAGGGTGAACCACCCACGCGCCCCTTTAGAATAACCGTAGTTGAATAGCGTAATTTAGTGTAGTTAATTTACAACCGGTTTTGGCGCGGTCAAAGTTTTTGGCGCCGCTGCCGGGGAAAGTAGCAACGTAGTCTAGGTAGTTTTAGAATAATTGCTTTTAAATTGTTGCGTTTTTAATTTTTTGTTCATTTGACCGTTGGTAGTTGTCTTGTTAGTGCATTTTCAGGAATATAGATCAACATGGAGAGGGGCCAATTTGCTTTAGCCACTCAATTGGATGAGTTGACAAGAGAAGTGAGGAATTTCGCGTCACTGCGTGAGCAGCCTCCGACTATGGTTTATCCACCTTGTGGGTGGAATAGGCCTATGATGAACTTTTGTCCTCAAATGGAGCAATGGCAGAGAATGCAAGAAGAAGTACCCTCCATATATCTATATCCAGACTATAACCACCAAGCAAGAAATGATCAAGAGTGGCAAGACCAACAACGGGACAACCTTGATGATGAATCCTACCACCATGCCATTGGCCCACAAATGTGTGACATAGAAGAAAGTGTGGATAGGATTGGAGTTCAATTGGCGCAATATATGGAAGACTAATGCCTGCTTGACGTGGAAGCAACCATAGAGAAATTAGCAGCCCAAGTAGGGGAGTTGGCAGAGATCATCATAGAATAAGAGAGAGAGGAGTGCTCAAACCATAATGAGCAAGAAGAGACGGAGGAGCCTCCCAGACTCCACAAATCGACCAACCCTTTTTTCTGTCTAACTGTTGACAGAATCAAATTGGTGAAATCCTCTGATAGCTCAGAATGCGACTTAGATGAAGTTTTACTAGAGTTCGAAGAAGAGCTCAGAGTAAAAAAGGAGTGGATAAGTCAAATTCTAGAAGTCGACTCACTTGAAATGGAGGGGGATGTGACAACGAAGAAAATGGAAGAACTCTCTAAAGAAGTCGATGAACCAGTGGAATCCTCAGATAGCTCAAAGTATGACCTTGGTGAAGTCTTACTAAAGTTTGAAGAAGAGCTAAGGCTTGAAAAAGAGGGAAAAGAAGTAGACTTGGTCAAGGAAAATGCTGAATTGTTAAGTCTAAATGTAGACTACATCCTTAAGATAGACTTGACTGAGAAGGAAAGGGACTCATCCTTGAAAGAGCTTGAAGACATCAAGGAAGACTTTGCTAGGAGAATGCGGCTCATGGAAGCCGAAATAGAAGCAAGGGACAAAGCTCTTAAGATCATGAGGATCAAGGAAAAGGAGCGCCTAGCCAAGCTTGCCATGCCTAAGGTTGAAACCAAGGGCAAGTCCAAGAAAATAATCAAACAACCACAAGTGTTGGAAATGCAAGCTAAGCATAAGGAGCTCAAACCTTTTGCCTCAATGCCTATCCCGAGCCAAGTCAAGAAGAAGAGGCCAAGAAGAAGGAACAAGAAGAAGTTCAACCATTCACCAACAACAATAGGTACATTTCAATCTTTAACCCCTACTTGTTGCCATTGCCAAAATTTAGGTCAAAATAAGCCTTATTGTCCAAAGCAAAAATGGCAACGTGTAAACAAATTGGTTGTCAAATCCATATGGATTGACAAGACCAAATTAGAGGGAATTGATAGGGAAGGACCCCTTTGGGTCAAAAAGAAAAATGACGGGTACATTGTTGTTAAACCACCTATCAGGGGTGGTGGTTGATCCTCTTGAACTTTTTGATGTGTTTGTTAAGTGTGCAGGGAATTGAAGATTAAAAGCACTTGATGGACATTTGTGGTGCACTCATTTGAGTTGCACTTATTTTGTAAATATATGAACTCTTTAATGTTTTGTTAAGTAATTAGTGTAGACGTTGTGTATTTGGTTTTAAACACCTTATCTATCTCGATTCAACCTTGGTACTTAAGATACTCATGTATGATGATAGGAGTGAAAGAGATAGGTTTGGGGGTTTGGAATCCAAACACATTGCATCATATGTGTAGTTGCAATGGTTGGTATTTTTGTGTTTGTTTTTGTGCCATGTGCATGTGTATAGGTTTGCAACATGTTGCATGAAGTTTGGGAAGGTTTTGGACCCATTTTGAGCAACACTGAATTTGCAGCGACTTCGTGCGGCGGGACTTGTCCAACCATCCAGAAACAACCAACCAACCAACCAACCAGCCAGATATCCCCGTGACTTCGGTCCGCGGGAACAAACCCGCCAACTCAAGGCAACAGTTTTTACATTTGTTTTTACGGATATTTATACGTAATTTACATTTTGAAAGTTTAATCGCATTATTCTTTTGCTTAGTTAAGTGTGGTTATATGGTGTGATTGATTAGTGCCTAGGATGATACTAATGGAATTGTCATGTTCCTCATTGGAGGAAAACTTGTATGTTAGTGGATTAGGCCATTTTTGATTGGATAGGAATTTTGGATGAATTGAAATACCAAGTGTAGTTGTTTTAGGTTATTTTTGTGCTCGTTTACAAAGTTGCTTGATGCCCAAGCAACCAAACCACGGAACTCGCATTCTTGTTCGTAAATGTTCAAACATTGAGGACAATGTTGAGTTTAGGTTTGGGGGTGTGGACACATTAACACTTTGTCATGTTTTGTTGTATAATTTTGTTGAAAATGGTGTTTTTGTGTTTTTGTGTAAAAATTTTCGTTTTTATTGCGATTGAGCCAAACTTGACAACTTGTCTATTGTGATGCTAGAGTGTATGTGCTGTAAAGGAATGCATTACATGTGTTAATTGCTAAGTTTTAGCTAACGAATTTCCTTCCGAGATTGCATTGCATATTGTGTATTAGTTCCTTTCTCTTTTGCTTAGTGAATAGGACTTATTGCAAGATTGCTAGAACCAATAGTGGAGACTACCCATGTAAGATTTTTAGCCTTAGCTTTCATATTTTGAGGGTTTTTGTTTCTACTCGTATACACACTCTTCAAAACAGTTTTTCAAGTATGATCTCATTTTGCATAATGCTCATTGATTGCCATAGAACATGAAAATTATGTGGACTGCTTGTGTGAATTGTATTCCCTTGTTAGATAAACTTTTTGATATGATTCTAGGCAATGTGTGTGCTTAACTACTACTTATTGCCGAAACACATTCCATGTTGCCCAAACACATTCCATGTCCCTTATGTGTGCTCCTATCACCAACTTTGAGGCCAAACACAAACCATTCATTTCATCACTCACATCTCCATAAAAAACCATATACACTAAACACAAGCCATACCATAGTTGTTGATCATAAAATTAGTGCATGAATTATAAATGCAAATGTTTAGCTCAAATTGTAAATAGCGTGTACTTAGGCGTTTAAGAGAAACGATGCAAATTATAGAGGCAAAAAAATTGTGCGAGTGTGAAAATTCAACACTTGAAGCCTTTGATGTTATCAAATTGTAAAGCTACTCAAAAATAAGAGTACAAAAAAATTGCATTGTTGGAATTCAAAGTCTTAGCCTAGGCGCTTTAAATTCAAATTGTATAATGAGCTTGAAATCAAATTGTTGAGTATGATAAATAACTCTAGAATTCCATTCCATTTCTTTCATTCACCACAAATCTACCCATGGCCCCATTACAACCCATAAGGAAAGCCCTAGTTGATCTTCTAGGAAGTCTAACTTGGGAATACAGTTTTTGCATGTTCTTTCCACGTTCGTGGCACATCGATTCTTCCATGAGATTAATTCCATAAACTGTGCTTTATTTGATATTATTCATATGCGTTATAATTGTTGTCTTTAAATAATTTCCAAACTCGCATATGCTTGATTGAGAGTGAACTTAGGATTCCGAGAGAAAATTCGACTGAAATCCGGTGAGGATTAGAGTCAAGGCGAATTGTGTTCTTGCATTCGAGTGTTTCGTTTTTGAAACTTGGTATTTTGAGTGTGGGATTCACAGTGTTGTGTGTTTTTAAGGAAGCAATCATGTTAGCCTCTAATTAGCGGTTTTCACATGTGTCATTCCTATATTGCACATCTCTATTTGCATCACCTTAATGTTTGGCTCTCACAAAAATGTTTTTGTGTGCGTTGTATTTTGTTTGTTTTATTTTAGGACTGTATAGTTTTTGTGTTTATATTGTTGTAGTTTGCTCAGGACAAGCAAAAGTCAGGTTTGGGGGTCTGGTCGCGCTCCAAATGTTTACATTTAGCACTCCCTTACTTGGCTTTTGTAATCATTTTCCGAGCCCTTTTTGGTATTTAATATTGTAAATAAGTGTTTTTCAGGTATTTCAACTCATCAGGGGTATTTTGGACCAAACTGGAGAAACGTAACGAAATCGGGGCAAAATAGGGCAAATATGTCATTTGGGAGAATCAGGGGTCAAAGTGCAATTCTAGAGGAAATATTGCAGATTTGGTGATTAAAGAAGAATACAGGGGTGCATTTTGTAAATCGTCGTGCAAAGCACAGCGGTCAACGCCACGTCAACCCCTGGACGACGTCGTTTTGGGCCTCTTGCGCGTCAGCATGACGTCAGCGATAACGTCATCATCTTCAAACTTTAACCGGGTAGCACAGACCCGCGAACCCAACCCGGTGATCCGACGATGACCCGGACGTTTTTTGGCCCGTTCCGACGTATTTTTCAGCGGTTCTCCGCCTAGAACGACGGCCGACGCCTCTCCGGTCCGTTTGCCACCAATTTCAGCCTCCCATGCACGTCACTTTTCCACCTCCACCAACTCCTCCAAGTCTTCAAAACCACCATGGCCAACCAAGCTTGGAAGCTTCCTTCCAGCAGCTTCTTGCCCGCTCCAAACACGTCAAAACCCGCGGAATGACGATGATTTCATGTGGCGGGAACAAGCCCGTAGTCCTGAAGGTTAGAAGTCGCCAAAAACCTTCCGTTTTCATGACAACTTCACAACGGCTGGAATAAACCCGCGAGCCAGAGTGCATGAAGTTGCCCGGTCCTCTCCATTTGATGAAAGCTTGTCCCACTTGCTTCTCCTATCACTTGAGCTTGTCCAATACACTTTACCACCTTAGATATTATTAGATATTTCCATTTAACTTATTATATACAAAATATCTATCATATATCTTAGTTAGTAAGTAAAATATACTACACACTTACCAATTAGTAATCATTAGATATTATTAGTTTGTAACTTACTTTAGTTTAGAATTAAGAGAGAGAATAACTCTCTCAACCTTAGCTTAGTTTTGTCATCATTTTCCATCACTTTCTAGGTAGCCAAACGCCACCTTGAGTTACCTAGACTTGATCTCTTGAAGTTGCTCTAGAAGGATATTTTACTTGGATTGCTAGGAGGAGTCTTCTTGCGCAAGAAACGAATCCGGATGGGTTTGGTTAGCTCTTCTTTTGTATTTTCATGCTTATATAATTCTATGTGTAACTAAACTCTTTTGTTAAGGGATTGATGTAATTCTTGTAATCATACTATTGACTTAATCAATCCATTTGTTATTTCACTCTTTAAGGCTTGTATGTGTGTATTATGAACTCTAATGATAAGATATGTGGATGATATGTCTTGCATATACATCTATTTGTACACACTTGGTAGTTGATTTCATGCATATAGTGTCCTACAATGTGTATGAATGTTTCACTACCAATTTCATAGAGATGTCTCTAAGTAATTCTTGATTGAGTTAATTAGAAAATCTCTACATCACTATTCCTAAATTCTCTCTTAATCACTTATCTATGATATTAGATTATGTGTTAGATGATGGATTTTGTGCTTAACATTATTGATAAATGGAAGACATGCCTTAGAATGTTGTGAATATACTTAATGAATGATTGGTTAATGATATGGTAATTACTTGAATGAGTCAATCCCCTAACATTTTTAATCTAGCTTAATCATCTCTTAATCTAGCTTAATCATTAGTTAATTGCAAGCTTAGAATAATTGATTTAGATAACATTGATTAGTAAACTTTTTAGAATTAGAAATTGGTAAGTAATGATAACCTAGACTCACGTAGCTAATTACTTCCTCGTGCGAACGACCACCCTTACTCGTTACCCTTTACTACTTACACGACTCGTACACTTGCGAAGGGTGAACCACCCACGCGCCCCTTTAGAATAACCGTAGTTGAATAGCGTAATTTAGTGTAGTTAATTTACAACTGGTTTTGGCGCGGTCACTAGCCAATTCCAAATGAAAGATTTAGGAGAGGCAATTTATGTTCTAGGGATCTAATTTATAAGGGATCGTAAGAATAAACTCATAGCATTGTCTCAGGTATCGTATATCGACAAGATTCTTTTACGTTTTTTGATGCAGAACTCTAAGAAAGGTAATTTACCTTCTAGGCATGGAGTTCACTTGTCTAAGAAACAACGTCCTAAGACACCTCAAGAAGTTAAGGATATGAGACGTGTTCCCTATGCGTCAGCTGTAGGTAGTCTCATGTATGCTATGTTATACACGAGACCGGACATTTGCTTCATAGTGGGAGTAGCTAGCAGATACCAGTCAAACCCATGATTAGATCATTGGGTTGCTGTCAAGACTATTCTCAAGTATCTTCTAAGAATGAGAAACTATATGCTAGTGTATTCATGATAGGATTTGATCCCGTTAGGATGTATGGATTGTTGATCCATTTACAAAGTCCTTAATGGCTAAAGTGTTTGAAAGTCACCTAGAGGGTCTAGGGTTACGAGATATGTCTCACCTGCTTTAGTGCAAGTGGGAGATTGTTGGGGTTTATGCCCTAAAGCTTGTATTTCGTAAATGTGAATGAAACATTAATAAAAGAAGTAGTTTATTCATTCAAATTGTCTCATACATTTATTTATATCATGTATACTTAACATCCAAGATTGCCGGATGTAATCTCTAACTGAGTATATGAGTGTCATATACAGAGGTATTCAGTTTGAGATGAACAATCTAAAGAGTCTGTAGATAGCAAATAGAGTTGGGTACTTTATTTGTTGTTAATCTACAGCTGCGGTCTGTTCTGTAATGTACGATGGTCTTAACCTTGACTATTCATATGGTGACATGAGAATGGAGGCACCTTATATGATGTGATCATATAGGACTGGGCCATGATCTATATGAATCTCTCACCAAGATCCGTTACAAGATGAGATTCATATATATCAACAAATGATGGCTATATATGGGTTATCTTAATCCTGAGTGTCTTATCGACTTCTTCATTTTAGATCGTGGTTTTTGATATACCATGGGTGAGATCGGAGTTGCATTCCCGGTCAATAACTTTGTATGTTGGAATCACGGTTTGGCTTGTGGCTGGGAAGGTCTGCACATAATAGTGGAATCCACTTATTCTTATGAAAAGTAGATAGTAGTTCCCTTAAGGGTTGATTCAGGGCTTGAACAATATGAGCGCTTTCCTAATTCCGTGAGGAATGTCAGATTTATTGTTCATTAGAGAATCAACGGTACTTAATGGAAAGATGTAATTAGAGGGGTATAACAGACATTATGACCCAGCTCTAATTATGAACTACTTGTAGAGGATCATACCATATGTAATAGCTATATCGATGGACACCAAGAGTTATTGGTTTGTGTAAAAACGTCTACAGTTGAGAGAGTGCAACTTTAGGTTGTCAGTGGAATAACACCGAAGTTAATAATCATGAAATATTAATTAAAGAGTTTAATTAATTATTTCTAAGGATTATTGGAGCTCAAAATATTGTGGGTCCATTAGGTCCCCTTGCTAGCCTGATTGATTTAGGTAACAAGGGTCACGGTTAATTAATTGGATTGTCCAATTAATTGTGTTATGAAAGTGACACGTGTCTATACGGGAATTAATTAAATTATGAGATTTTTTAATTAATGAATATTAATAATTATGTTAATTAAATAATTAGATTATTTAATTGTGTAATTAATCATTAGATGGAGGGTGTTGATTGATATTTAATTTTGAATGAAGATAAGATAATTTGATTATTTTATTTTCATTAAATTAAATATTTAAATTTGAATTTAAAAGAGTTTCAATTCAAAATCAAATCAAATAAATTAATTAATATCTTTAAAGATATCATATATCTTAAAATGATTTAATTGATTAGTTTATTTTAAAATATATATATTTATGTTTTTTAATTTACACACACCAACACACGCAAGAAGAGAAAAGAAACAAAACAACGGAGCGGCGGCCAAGAAAGAAAAAAAATAGAAAAGTTCCTCTTATTAGTTTTTTAGGCTGGCCGCATTCTATAATAATAATAAATAAATAAAAGCAAAGAGTTGCTTCGTGTGTCTCTTCAACCGGGTCATTTGTAGCAAAGAGAGATAGTAGCATACAAGACATTTGCATAATCATATAATGCACTTTATGCAAAGCAATTAATTGGAAGAGAAGCAAGGAGATTTGTTTTTAAAAAAAAATGTGTGATAATAATGCTTTGCATGCAAGACATGTTGCATTCAAATCCAAAAGCAATGGTATTTGGCAAAGCAAATGGCAAAGGTTTCCTAAAGAATTCAAACCAATTTCACCATTTGTCATGAATTAAAGCAAGGATATAGATATTTCATTGAGGTCAATTTAAAAGGTAACTATATCCAACTTTATAAGCAAAACATGGCATGAGCGACTTTTTGCACCCTATTCGATTTTTCCGGGTAAGATACCCTTATGATAGTAGCCACGTTTAACAAATAAAGAAAGAAAGACTTTGGATTATATAATCCTTAGAACGGATACAAAATCCTTTTTTCATTTGAGTCTTATTAGCTTTTCACACATAGTTTTGCATTAGAATTTGCAATCATCAATTCATGCTTTTCATTTTTAAGCATGTCATAAAAATTTCATATTTTTTCATTTTGAGCATGTCATTTAAAGAATCATCATGTCATGGAGATAACTATAGGTCATTCAAAGAGTACTTCTTAAGTAAATCTCCTAGTCCAAAAATGCATGTTTGAACATAAATATGACATGGATTGCACACGAAGCAATGGTTCACACTTATTGAATAGAAAAACATATAAGCATATGTGCAACCAAGTTACTCAAGTAATTAATAAAGAAGTAGAATTTTTATCAATTTTTTGCATGTGACAAGTATGCAAAATTGCTCTTTTTACTTGAGTTCCCCATATAGGGTCAATTATCAAACTGTATCAATGAAGGCCATGAGGTTCTATAGACCTACCAAGTCCGTTGGACCTAGTTGAACCTATGGAAGACATGTTAGCATCGTAGTAAGCAGGTTCATCTTTTCTTATCCACCTAGGTGACACAATTTCATTCATAGTGGTCATAGTTTGCATGTTATTTGAGTTCCTAGGATTATTGAATCTAGATTTCCTAGGCACATGCAAATTGGCTCTTCTAAGCCTCTTTCTCTCTATCATGCTTTCAACCTTACTGTAAGGTTCCCATTTGTTGATTGGCTCATTTCACGGACAAACCACATGTTGGGGATTCTTTGTAAGGGTAGCTTAGATATTGTTGTTATTGCTCAAGCCCTTTAAAGACCTCATTGTTGATAAGCACCGAAGGTAAATTTCTATGTGCTTACTTGTCTTGAAGAGATAGTTGCACACACTCACAACTCATGCATATGTTTATTCCTTGTATGTTGTGTTTCTTATTGTTGTGCATTAATGTTCATTAACATATCTTCTTGCTTGTTATTTTGATTGCATCTTGTGATTATAATGTCATAGCATTTTAGGCTTTTAGGATGCATCTTACTTTACCTTTTTACCCCTTGCATGCTTTCTTGTGGGGTTCAAAGGAGTTTGCTGTGCGCTGGTCGTCATGCGCCAGACCAACGCAGATCTCCCAGTGGTCTGTCGCTGGTCGTGCGCTGGTCCACACCAGTGCAAGCCCACCAGCGCAGATCACCCAGTGGTCTGTCGCTAGTCGTGCGCTGGTCCACACCAGCGCAAATCACCCAGTGGTGTGCCGCTGGTCGTGTGCCCTTCTGAGCGCTGGTCGTCAAGCGCCTGTGCAATTTTTGCCTATGCACTAGTCGTGCGCCTGTCGTCCAGCGCAGGCCCACCAGCGCACAGAGCAATTTCTGGTGCGTTTTTCAAAACGACCACACTTCACTTATGGCCCGTATATATATGCCACTTTGACTTTAGGTCAATTAAGAGAGTTCATATTCATGCTTCATACTTAGGATATTTTTCAAGACAAGAAAAATACACAAAGAACTCATTTTTAATCACTCAAACACTTTTTCATGATCATCAATCATCATCTAGCATCATCTTTGATCATCTAGATGTCATCTTGCATGGATCCTTCATCATACTTTGCTTGGTAAGCTTTTCACTAATATCTTACATATTTTGTGTTTTTCTTAACAAGCAATCTCAATTAATTACTTGTATATTATTATATATATTTTGGATACAAGTTTGAGATTAGTGTGATGTATGTTTGAGAAGTTGTATTTGTAGGGAAAAATACCGTAGTACACGCAGCCGAAGCGAGACTAAAATCGAGTTTAGTATGTTTTAAAATTTTTCCATAAAGTGAACCTTAACCCTTTAATTAATTAACATATAATACTAAAGATATCATACCTTTGTCGCGTGATCCGATTGACATTGCGTCGATGGTAATCCGCAAGATCTTCCAATCCAATCACGAACATGAATCACCTAGGAGCGTGGTCTCCCTTCTCTTTGAATTGTGTACCTGAGGATAGATTAACAAAACTTTTTCTTTTTCATTAGTCACAACAAATTCCAAGAGGCTACAAAGAATGTTCCGGTCACTTTTGAATTTACAATCGTTAGATCGAAACTCGCGTGAATCTTATTCGAAATTGTGCACAAAACCTTTTGATATAAAAGTTATTAGTGCACTATCGAAATAAGAACAAACTTTTCTCTCTATTCCTCTTGGCCGAAAATCACACTAGTCTAAGAGTTGGATTCTATTTTTCGAGCAATAGAAAAATAAATTTCTAGAAAACTATTAGGGTTACCTAATTCTATTCACATAAAATAATGTGTAGTTTTAGAACTCTCTTGCCTCATATCTATATGTAGTGCCCGAATTCAATTTCCTATTAATATATATATAAATCCTAAAGTGCACCGAATTCTTCTTTCCTTATCATATATAAGTGCGCCGAATTCTTCACTTTCCTTATATATATATTAATTAACCAAATTCTGCACTTAAATAACTTACCTGTATATCATACATATATTTGCATGCCACCTATAATGTATATAAGTCAATATATATATTTATATATATCCAATACTGCATGCCACATATAAATATCAATAAGTCAATATATATGTATGATTCTGCATGCCACATATAAATATATATAAGTCAATATATATATATATATATACGATTCTGCATGCCACATATAAATATTTATCTATCTATACAGGTCGAAATCCTTTACCATGTAGGATTTGTGTCTTTTGACTTAAATCCTAACCCTAGGTAGATTTCCTTAGAATTCCAAACCCTAATCCAACTCTTTAGTGTATTTGTGACTATATCAAAAACTTCCTAATTTGACTAGATAAATAAATTCCCTTTATTTATCTACTTATCAAATAAAGTCTTTAATATTTATTATACTACCACAATAGTATACTACTAAGAAACATATTTCCTAGTCAGAAAAAGATTTTGATTTTTAATTAAATAATTAATCAATCAATTAATTAATATCCATTTAATCAATTAATAAAAATAAAACAATATAATATTATATATATATCTCGGCCATATGCCATATATATTAATATATCTATATATTGTTTTTCTATTTTATTAAATCCATTGGACCTTAACAAAAGGCTCACATGTGAACTAGGCCCATTCTTACTAAAAGAAACAAGTCCACATGCCTTAATACAATTCTAGATGGACCCATAAATTAGTCCGGTAGAATATATCAAGTGATTCATGCAAGTCCATGTGGATTGGGGATCTTGGCGGGCCTATCTAAATTTAAGCTCCAATAGACATAACCCAATCACAATCAACAAATGATTCACTTAGGTTCAATCTATTAATTTTAGTTCATTCCACTAAAGAACTAAAATTGCACTCTTAAATAAAGATGGAATAAGTAAATGATTCTCATTCATACCCTAGACAATCTTATTGGAGATGGTGTATCCTCGTGAAGAATATCAGTAATCGCCAAGAGCTCATAGACCGCTTATAGCTCTCCAAGTTACCATATTTACTCATATGACCACATTCTGAACTTGGATATTTTGACTTGTCTAGAAGCCATGTTTCAATAGACTCTATCGAAAACTTAACGTTAAGATTTAATATCCAAAACCTCAAAACATCCATATGATGATATTCTACTCACATTTAATAAATGGAGCCACGATTTCCATATCTATAAATGAAGTCCTCTATCGATTGACAAATGAATATCACCAAACTATCGAGGATAGACTATGCTATATAATCGTACTCATTGATAACTCAAATGATACCACTTGCAACCATAAGTCCATCATTTATCTCAGGATTAAGATAGACTCTCCGATTGTCCTGATAATGAAAAGACTATTATCTATTGACTGTTCTAGATAAAGTATTTCATTGTGATCCAGTTCAATGCACCCAGTGCACTAGATTCTTTTACTCGAAGACACTCCAATGATTTTAGACTCATCATATCTCATTTGATCCCACTCAAATGCTAGCAAAAGAATTCTACAACTTTAACAAGATAAAGGTGCCCAACCTTTAACTTAAGTTGTGAACGTTATTCAAGACTAACTAAAGAATTGTGTCTACCTCATACATATCCAGATGTACGAACAATTCTTCTTTTCTCATAGTCTTTAGACCTTATGATTATTTACTTTGACAATTATAATATTAAACTATAAATGCTATAAGATTTGTTAAACCAGAAATCACTTTATTAATATGAAAAAGATTGTCAATTACAACATTACACTCTTGCTATTGAGCATAATCCTAACAGTATTGTGATAGCTAATTAGGTTTTGTGCTTAATCTTGATTAGCTAAACTATTTGACATGTCATTTAGTTTTTAATATCTAGGATTGTTCTAATTGCATACTAATCATCTCAGATAAGCATATAGGATTTCCCTTGCTCTATGTTGCATTTTGGATATTCATATATTCACTTAGGGTGTTATTCTCTTCATAGAGAAAGTAAGTCTTGTGTGTAGCTTCCGGGATTAGGTTTCTTAGATCGCAAGCAAATTGGACTAGGTTCACTCATACCGGGATTAGGTAGGTGTGTGATTACTTCCGGGATTAGGTTGTAATCGTTTTACACTTTTAGTGGATTCGAGGTTCGAGTGTGGCTTACTTACTAGCCCATGGTTTTTCCCGTGAGGGTTTCCACGTAAAAATCAAGTGTTATTTAATTTTCGCATTTTATACTTGATTTATTGCTTTATCTATTTAGGGGTAATTTCGTAATTTTGACTTAACACGAAAAATTGGGTAATAAGTTTAAAATCTATTCACCCCCCCCCCCCCCCCCCCCCAGATAGTTTTATACACACTGTGCTATAATTTGTTTCAATTGGTATCAGAGCGGGTTATAGGTGATCCTTGCTTATTTTGGTGTGTTTTGCATTTTGTGTGATTTTTGATCATTCATACATTTGCATTCATTTCATTCATTCATAAACACTACGAGTGGAAACGGTGGAAATGGTGGTGGCAACGAAGGTGCTTCTAGCACAAGGCCTCCACTTCTTACCGGATTGAACTATTCCCAATGGAAAGGGAAGATGGAATCCTACATATGCCAAATTCACGACCGTGCATGGATGGCGGTGGAAGTCGGATATGATCTACCCATGATGACTCCCGGTGGTGGAGGAGAAGAAGTATTGAAACCTAAGGCGCAATGGAACGCGCAAGAGTTTGAGGCTTCAAAGTGGAATAGGAAGGCGATGCATGCCATCTTATGGGCTATGGATGAAAATCAATACAAATTGATTCAAAATACTAGGATAGCTAAGGAGGCATGGGACATCCTAGAGATTGCACATGAGGGAACCGAAGTGGTGAAGGACTTTGAGCTTCAAGTCCTCCGAACTCAATTCGAGATGCTTAAGATGGAGGAGAATGAGTGCTTCAACGACTTCGAGATCAAGTTGATGGACATAGTCAACCAAAGTCATCAACTTGGTGATCCATATTCGGATAGGAGAATCAAGCAAAAGATTATGAGATCTCTCCCCGATAGGTTCGAATCTTAGGTGACGGCTTTAGAAGAAAATAGTGGTTATAAGGATATGAAGCCGAGTGAGGTGATTGAGATACTTCTAGCTTATGAGTCTAGGAAAGGTCCTATCTCCACACCTACTAAAAAGTAAAAAGGAATTGCTTTAAAAACCTCCAAGGATGAAAATGAGGCAAAGAAGATTGACTCGGATGAAGATCTTGCCTTGTTTGTAAAAAGGTTCAACAAGGTCATGAAGTTTAGAAGAAAGGGCTTTGGATCAAAAGGTCAAGATTTGAAGAAAAAGGGCTCTTTCAAGAAGTTTGAACCTAGGCAAGAAAGGACCGAAAGGAAAGGGGTCCGATGTTTCGAGTGTGGTGGCATAGGTCACTTTGCCCCCGAATGTGCAAATCATGTTGAGAAGAAAAAGGGAAAAGTGATGGCCGCCACTTGGAATGGAAGTAGTGATGACTCTATTGAGGGAGATGAGTCTTCGGATGATGAAGAGCTCATGGCTAATCTCCTAGCTTTTGCCTCCTCCCATAAAAGCAAAAGTGCTAGTGAGAGAGAGGAAATGAGTCAAGAGGAAAAGGACTCAAGTGGAGAAGAAAGTGATTCCTCTTCTAACTCCATAAATGGATTTGTGGAGAAAAAGGTGCTTGCTAAATACCATGCCGAGTTTAATGATTTAGCAATCAAAATCACAAGAAAGATCAAGATGTTAAGAGAAGAGAATCTTGAGATTTTATCTCATAATGACCACTTAAGTGAACAAGTGGAAAAATTTAAGAAGATGGAAGATAAGCTAAGAGAGGAGTTAGTCTTATCTAGGAGGAATGAAGAAAGTCTAAAGAGGGAGCTTGAAGAAGTTAGAGAATCTATGACTAGGATGGATTCTAGCACCAAGAAGCTTGACCATATGCTTGGTGTTGGAAAGAGTCCATGTGACAAGAGGGGTCTTGGGTATGAAGATGGCAAGAAGATCTCAAGCTCTAACAAGACCGTGTTTGTCAAGAGCTTGAGGAACGAAGAAACTTCATTTGTGCAAATTCCTAGGAAGAAGTTAGAAATAGGACAATGTTCAAATGCTCAAATGAAGATGGGGCCAAGAAGGCAACCTCAAGCTCAACCCTCTAAGGTCCCTCAAGCCAACATTCCTCCACAATTGGCTCACAAAGGAAAGAGACCTATCATGCAACCTCAAGCTAGGAAGCAATCTAGACCGGTTCAACAACGAAGACGAATTGAACCCATTCATCCACAAAGACAAGGACAAGGTATGATTCCTTATTTTACTCCTATATGTCACTTTTGTGGATTTGATGGTCATATTAGACCACATTGCTTTCAATATATTAAAATGTGCAAAACTAGAAGCATGATAGAGAAGAAAAAGAAAAGAGCCATGATGCATGTTCCTAGGAATGATAATATTATTATGCATGATCCTAGAACATCTAGAACCCATGTACCAAAGACCACTAAGAAAGCTAAGATTGTTTCTAGGTGGATTAGAAAGAATGAAAATGTTTGCCATGTTGCTTAAATAGCCTTGAAGGCAAATTCTTCTAATTTTTGGTATTTAGATAGTGGGTGCTCTAGGCACATGACGGGAAACAAAATTTTCTTCGAGACTCTTGTTATGGAGGAAGGAGGATATGTCACTTTTGGTGATGGATCCAAAAAGAAAGTTGTAGGGAAAAGAACCATTTCCGTTCCCGGATTACCCTCCTTATCCGATGCTTTATTTGTTGATGGCTTGAAAGCCAATTTAATAAGCATTTCACATCTAAGTGATGAAGGATATTCCGTCTTGTTTAGCAAAGATGATTGCTCAATCCTAAAGCCCGATGGACAAACCTTGTTGAAAGGTATGAGATCTAGTGACAATTGTTATTGTCTTGAAGCTAGAATAGTCTCAAACAATGTGTCTATGGATGAGCAAATAGAGTTGTGGCATGAAAGACTTGGCCACATGAACTTTAGGGATTTGAGAACCCTTGGAAAGTTCAATTGTGTGCGTGGCCTCCCTAAGCTTGGGAAGAAAGCCAATGGTATTTGTGGACCTTGCCAACAAGGAAAACAAACCAAAAGCATGCACAAAAAGGGCAAGTATCTCTCCACCAAGAAGCCCCTAGAGCTTCTCCACATGGATCTCATGGGTCCTATGCAAACCGAGAGTTTAGGTGGAAAGAGATACATTTTTGTTTGTGTTGATGATTTCTCTAGATTTACATGGACATATTTTCTTAGAGAAAAATCCAAAACTTTTGATAAGTTTAAAATGCTTTGTACTAAATTACAAAATGAAATGAATTCTAATATTAAAAGCATTAAACGGATTAGAAGTGACCATGGGAGGGAGTTTGAGAATGCCTCTTTTGAAAGCTATTGTGATAGCTTAGGCATCTCCCATGAGTTTTCGGCTCCTAGGACACCTCAACAAAATGGAGTTGTTGAGAGGAAGAATATGGTCCTCCAAGAGATGGCCCGAGTGATGTTGCATAGCAACAATGTCCCTCGGAACCTATGGGCCGAAGCCGTCAATACGGCTTGCTATATAGGGAATAGAGTGTTCCTAAGGCCCGGATCTAGAAACACCCCCTATGAGTTATGGAAGGGTAGGAAGCCAAATGTTAGCTACTTCCACACATTTGGAAGCAAATGCTACATTTTAAATGACCTTGATCAACTTGGCAAGTTTGATGCTAAGAGTGATGAGGTTATCTTTATTGGCTATGCCTTGAATAGTAGAGCCTATAGAGTTTTCAACTTGAAGACTCGAACCGTCATGGAATCATCCAATGTTGTCATTAATGATACTAGGCTCAAGTCTAATGACCATGAGGAGGAGGAAATTTTAGATGATGTCTCTCCTTTAGAGAGGGTTGTGGTGACTCCCAACGTTGGGACGTCCAATGAAAATAATGAAGTCACACAACCTATTACTAGAGTCCCTCTCTTGGACTCTAATGAACCCGCTCCATGGGTTAGAAGACTCCATAACAAAAAGGATGTTATTGGAGATGTGAATGAGGGTGTTAGGACTAGGCGTCAAATAGCTAATCTCATTAGCTTTACATGCTACACCTCTCAAATTAAACCCAAAAAGGTTGATGAAGCCTTGAATGATGAATTTTGGGTTCTTGCCATGCAAAAAGAGCTAAACCAATTCGAAAGGAATGAGGTTTGGACTCTAGTTCCTAGGCCTAAAAACGCTCATGTGATAGGCACTAAGTGGATTTATAGGAACAAATCCGATGAGGATGGCAACATAGTGCGGAATAAGGCTAGACTTGTAGCACAAGGGTACTCTCAAATTGAGGGTATCGACTTTGAGGAGACTTTTGCTCCCGTTGCCCGTTTAGAGTCCATTAGGCTTCTCTTGTCCATTTCTTGTGTGCACAAGTTCAAATTGCACCAAATGGATGTCAAGAGTGCCTTCCTCAATGGCTTCTTGCAAGAGGAAATGTTTGTTGAACAACCCAAGGGGTTTGTGGATGCACACCACCCCAAACATGTCTATCACCTCAAGAAGGCACTATATGGGTTGAAACAAACACCGAGGGCTTGGTATGAGCGCCTCACTCAATTTCTTGTTGACAATAACTGCACAAGAGGTAGTGTTTACAAGACGCTATTCATCAAGAGAGACAATGATGAGCTTTTCATAGCTCAAATATATGTTGATGACATAATGTTTGGCTCCACCAACAACACCAAGGTCCAAAAATTTGTTGATGTCATGTCTCATGAATTTGAGATGAGTCTTGTTGGTGAGCTTAGTTACTTCCTAGGTTTGCAAATTAGGCAAATGAATGATGGGATTTTCATAACCTAAGCCAAATATGCTAAGAACCTAGTGAAGAAGTTTGGTTTAGAGAAAGCCAAACATTGTGATACACCCATGAGTACCTCTTTGAAGCTAAGCAAGGATGCTAGTGGTAAAAGTGTGGAACAAACGTTATATCGTGGCATGATAGGAAGCTTGCTTTATTTGACTGCAAGTAGGCCCTATATCTCCTTTAGTGTGGGTGTGTGTGCTAGATACCAAGCGGATCCTAAGGAGTCTCATCTCTCTTTCGTAAAGAGAATCATTCGCTATGTGAATGGGACATCCAACTATGGGATTTGGTACTCTTTTGACACTAATGCTAGTCTTGTAGGCTTTAGTGATGCGGATTGGGCAGGAAATTGTGATGATAGGAAGAGCACATCGGGCGGTTGCTTCTTTCTAGGCAACAACTTGGTGTCTTGGTTTTGCAAGAAGCAAAACTCGATTTCCTTGTCCAGGCCGAGGCCGAGTACATAGCCGCGGGGAGTGGATGCACACAACTCCTATGTATGAAGCAAATGCTAGTAGACTACGGATTCAACCAAGGTACTCTCACTCTCTTTTGTGATAATATGAGTGCAATTAATATTTCCAAGAATCCGGTGCAACATTCTAGAACTAAGCATATTGACATCCGCCATCACTTCATTAGAGAGATTGTTGAAAATAAATGCATAGTACTTGAACATGTAGGTACTAATGATCAACTTGCGGACCTATTTACTAAACCCTTAGATACTACTCGATTTAAAATACTTAGTAGATCTATTGGGATATGTCTTGTGGAGTGATGTGTTTTGTGATTGACCCCGTATGGGGAACTCAAGCAAAGAGAGCTATTGTGCATTCTTGTCACTTGCAAAAAATTTGAAATATCTTATGCCTCTTCTTTTAATTGCTTGAGTAAGCTTGGTTGCACATATGTATATATGTTTTCAATTCAATAAGTGTGAACCTTGCTTGTTTACAATCCATGTCATATTTATGTTCAAACATGCATTTTTGGACTAGGAGATGTTCATAGGTAGTATGATTTGAATGACCTATAATTATGTCCATGACATGATGATTCTTAAATAACATGCTCATGACAAATGAAAAAGCATGAAATTCATATAACATGCTCACATGAAAAGCATGAATTGATGATTGCATATTCTTAAAATGCAAAACTTGTGTGAAAGCTTATGAGACTCAAAATGAATAAAGGATCTTGTATCCATTCAAAGGAATTTATATTCCAAATGTCTCTCTTTCTTTATTGGTTGAACATGGCTACTATCATACGGATATCTTATCCGGAAAAATCAAATAGGGTGCAAAGTCGCTCATGCCATGTTTTGCTTATAAAGTTGGATATAGTTACTCTTAAATTAAAATCAATAAAATCTCTATATCCTTGCTTTTCTCATGACATTGGTGAAATTGGTGAAATTGGTTTGAATTCTTATTAGAAACCTTTGTCATTTGCCTTGCCAAATACCATTGTTTTTTGGACTTGAATGCTATATGTCTTGTATGCAAAGCATGTTTGATTCACACATTTTCTCAAATAAATATCCTTGTTCCTCTCCAATTAATTGAGATGCATAAAGTGACTTATATTGATTATGCAAATATCTCGCATGCTACTATCTCTCGTTGCTATGAGTGACCCGGTTGGGGACTACTCCTTTGCCTATATCATGACAAAAAAGGGGAGTAGGAATGGTAAGGGGAGTTGAAAATTATAGTAGCAATTGTGCTTATTGGGGAGAATATTCTTTGAGGGGGAGTAACCCATTGAGGGGGAGCATTGCATACACATACATTTCATAATGTTGTGCCTAATCTTTTAAAATGCAAATGCTTGTTTTTTTGTTCTCACTTGATTAATCTCACACTTTACTTGTATTGGAAATGTTAGAAACTTTATTTTCAGGGATTGCTTATTCTACAAGAGGTTGAAGACTTCAAGTTGTATTTTCTTATCTCTTTGTAATGTAGAATATCATTGTAGTCCCGTAGTTTCTATTTCTTTGTGAGGTATCAATGTTAGTGGTGGTTTTGTCACGAAATAGCCAAAGGGGGAGATTGTAAGGTTCCCATTTGTTGATTGGCTCATTTCGTGGACAAACCACATGTTGGGGTTCTCTGTAAGGGTAGCCTAGGTGTTGGTAGTTTTGTTCGAAGACCTTTGAAGACCTCGTCTTGATAAGCACCGAAGGTAAATCTCTATGTGCTTACTTATCTTGAAGAGATAGTTGCACACACTCACAACTCATGCATATGTTTAATCCTTGTATGTTGTGTGTCTTATTTGTGTGCTTTAATGCTCATTATCATCTCTTCTTGCTTGTTAGTTTGATTGCATCTTACATTGCCCATTGTCTTGTCTTGCATAGCATTGGAATTCTAGCATTGCAAAGGGCGCTATTCTGAACAGCGCCCCCCATACCTGATGCAAAATTGGACATTTAAATGCATCAGGTCCAATGCATTTTGGATGGGCGCTGTACGAGCGCTGTACGAGCGCTGTACAGAAGCGCTGTTCGTACAGCGCCCCTCTCAGACCCAAGAGGTCAGTTTATGGGCGCTGTACAGGCGCTGTATAGAAGCGCTCTACGTACAATGCCCAAGGTAAAATATGAGGCAAACTTATAAAAATGACCACACTTTGGTTTGGCCTCCTATATATATGCCACTTTGACTTTAGGCAATTAAGAGAGTTCATATTCAGATTTCGTACTTAGGATATTTTTCAAAGAGAAGAAAAATTCCAAGAACTCATTTTTATTTACTCAAACACTTTTTGATGATCATCAATCATCATCTAGCATCATCTTTGATCTTCTAGATGTCATCTTGCATGGATTCTTCATCATACTTTGCTTGGTAAGCTTTTCACTAATATCTTACATATTTTGTGTTTCTCTTAACAAGCAATCTCAATTAATTACTTGTATGTTATTTTATATACTTTGGATACAAGATTGAGATTAGTGTGATGTATGTTTGAGAAGTTGTTTTGTGCTAGCAAATTAGGTTTTGTGCTTAATCTTGATTAGCTAAACTAATTGACATGCCATTTAGTTTATAATATCTAGGATTGCTTTAATTGCAAATTCATCATTTTAGATAAGCATATAAGATTTCCCTTGCTCTATGTTGCATTTTGGATATTCATATATTCACTTAGGGTTGTATTCTCTTCATAGAGAAAGTAAGTCTTGTGTGTAGCTTCCGGGATTAGGTTGCTTAGATCGCAAGCAAATTGGACTAGGTTCACTCATACCGGGATTAGGTAGGTGTGTGATTACTTCCGGGATTAGGTTGTAATCGTTTTACACATTTAGTGGATTCGAGGTTCGAGTGTGGCTTACTTACTAGCCCGTGGTTTTTCCCGTGAGGGTTTCCACGTAAAAATCAAGTCTTATTTAATTTCCGTTTTTTATACTTGATTTATTGCTTTATCTAGTTAGGGTTAATTTCGTAATTTTGACTTAATACGAAAAATTGGGTAATAAGCTTAAAATCTATTCACCCCTCCTGTAGATAGTATTATACACACCGTGCTATAATTTGTTTCACCTATTTTGAAAGCTATTGTGATAGCTTAGGCATCTCCCATGAGTTCTCGGCTCCTAGGATACCTCAACAAAATGGAGTTGTTGAGAGGAAGAATAGGGTCCTTCGAGAGATGGCCCTGTTAGGATTATGCTCAATAGCAAGAGTGTAATATTGTAATTGACAATCTTTTTCATATTAATAAAGTGATTTCTGGTTTAACAAATCTTATAGCATTTATAGTTTAATATTATAATTGTCAAAGTAAATAATCATAAGGTTTAAAGACTAAGAAAAAAGAAGAATTGTTCATACATCTGGATATGTATGAGGAAGACACAATTCTTTAGTTAGTCTTGAATAATGTTCACAACTTAAGTTAAAGGTTGGGCACCTTTATCTTGTTAAAGTTGTAGAATTCTCTTGCTAGCATTTGAGTGGGATCAAATGAGATATGATAAGTCTAAAATCATCGAAGTGTCTTCGAGTAAAAGAATCTAGTGCACTGGGTGTATTGAACTGGATCACAATGAAAAGCTTTATCTAGAACCGTCAATAGATAATAGTCTTTTCATTATCAGGACAATCGGAGAGTCTATCTTAATCCTGAGATAAATGATGGACTTATGGTTGCAAGTGATATCATTTGAGTTATCAATGAGTACGATTATATAGCATAGTCTATCCTCGATAGTTTGGTGATATTCATTTGTTAATCGATAGAGGACTTCATTTATAGATATGGACATTGTGGCTCCATTTATTAAATAAGAGTATAATATCATCATATGGATGTTTTGATGTAATTGGATATTAAATCTCAACGTTGAGTTTTCGATAGTGACTATTGAAAACATGGCTTCTGGACAAGTCAAAATATCCAAGTTCAAAACGTGGTCATATGAGTAAATATGGTAACTTAGAGAGTTATAGGCGGTCTATGAACTCTTGGCGATTACTGATATTAATCACGAGGATACACTATCTCCAACATGATTGTCTAGGGTATGAATGAGCAACATCTTCTTATTCTATCTTTATTTAAGAGTTCAATTTTAGCTCTTTAGTGGAATGAGTTAAAATTAATGGATCGGACCTAAGTAAATCATTTGTTGATTGTGATTAGGTTATGTCTATTGAAGCTTAAATTTAGATAGCCCGCCAAGATCCCCAATCCACACGGACTTGCATGGATCACTTGATATATTCTACCGGACCAATTTATGGGTCCATCTAGAATTGCATTTAATATATTAAGAATATAATTTGCACATTATTTGTTTAATGGGCTGATCAATTATATTAATATATTAATGAAAGGCAATTGGGGTTTGTTTCTTTTAGTAAGAATAGGTCTGGTTCACATGTGGGCTTTTTATTTAAAGTCCAATGGATTAAATAAAATAAGAAAGTAATATTTGGCCCATATATTCAATGTGGGTCGGCAAGGCTAAATTTGTAGTCAAAAATATTATTTTATTTTATTGTTTAATTAAATGAGAATTAATTAATTAATTAATTAATTATTTAATTAAGAAACCAAAATCTTTTTCTGATCAGGAAATATGTTTCCTAGAATTATACTATTGGTAGTAGTATACTAAAAGTAAAAGACTTGTTTGGTAAGAAAATAAATAATTAAAGTTTATTTATTTAACCAAATAAGAAGTCTTTTAATTAAGTCAATAAAAAGAATAAAAATACTTATGAGTTAAATTAGGGTTAGGAGTCTAAAAGTTGATGGGAGTTAGGGTAAAGCACAAATCCTTTTTTGTATAGGATTTTCGGCCAACCCTAATAAAACAACAAGTAGATTTCGGCAACCCTAAAGGAAAAGAGAAGTGAAATTCGGCCACCCTATATAATACACCTTATAGGGTTCGGCCACCCCAAGTTTTTACTGAATCAATTTCTTCTTCTTCTCAACTCATAAAAAAGTGTTTGATTATTCTGCCAAGACAAAAAAGAGAGAAGAGATTATTCTTTTGATGGTACACTATTTGCTTGTTCATCAATAAGCTTGTGTGTACAACATCGAATTAGGTTCATGCGAGTTTCGATCATTAGATTGAGAACTCAAAAGTGATCGGAATAATCTTTGTGGTCTTTTGATTGTTTTGTGACTAGCAAAAAGAAAAAGAAAGTTTGTTTGTCCATTCTCAGGTTCGCAATTCAAGGAAAAGGGAGACCACGCTCCTAGGTGATTCAAGTTCGTGCTAGGATTGAAGATCTTGCGGATTACCATCGACGTAAGTCAATCGGATCACGCGACAAAAGGTATTATACTTTTTGTTACTTTATATGTATGGTGTAAGGTTCCCATTTGTTGATTGGCTCATTTCGTGGACAAACCACATGTTGGGGATTCTTTGTAAGGGTAGCCTAAGTGTAGGTGTTATTGCTAAGGCCCTTTGAAGAGCTCATTATTGATAAGCACCGAAGGTAAATTTCTATGTGCTTACTTGTCTTGAAGAGATAGTTGCACACACTCACAACTCATGCATATGTTTAATCCTTGTATGTTGTGTGTCTTATTTGTGTACTTTAATGTTTATTAACATCTCTTCTTGCATGTTAGTTTGATTGCATCTTGCATATCCAATTGTCTTGTCATGCTTAGACTTATGATTGCATTTTTGCATTGGGCGCTCCCAAAAGCGCTCGACAAAAGCGCTGTACGAACAGCCCCCGTTGAGCGCTGTACAGACTTGATCGATTTAATTCGGTCGCTGTACGAGCGCTGTACAGGCGCTGTACAAAGCGCTGTACAGGGCGCTCTACGTAGAGTGCCCCTCTGTTTTCTCGTGAGAACAGAGCAGGGGCGCTGTACATGCGCTGTACAGAAGCGCCCTACGTACAGCGCCCAAGGCAAATATGAGGCCAACTTATCAAAACGACCACACTTTGATTTGGCCCCCTATATATATGCCACTTTGACACTTAGGATATTTTTCAAAGAGAAGAAAAATTCCAAGAACTCATTTTTATTAACTCAAACACTTTTTCATGATCATCAATCATCATCTAGCATCATCTTTGATCATCTAGATGTCATCTTGCATGGATTCTTCTGTAGGGAAAAATACCGTAGTACACGCAGCGGAAGCGCGACTAAAAAATAGATTTAGTAACTGTTGTATGTATAAATTCGCCAAACTGACACGTCATCAAAAGAGCTAACAAAAGACTGCCACGTCACTCATTGACCGGGTTAAAGGAGGAAGTTTGACAAGTCAGAATGATAGAATAGCTTAAACCAGAAGGAAGTCAAAGATATGGTCGCTGAAGCTAAATACCTACTCGCCGAATATAGAAGTGTGCTCGCCAAAATATGCAATACCCAGAAAATAAAGGTACTCGCTGGACCAGCACACTGGGCTTGAACCGACTCGGCAGAAATACAGAAATAAACCCCAAACTTTTAGAAGACCCAGAACAACAAGGAATCATAAAAAGGAAAGTAGACCTGATCCGTGACAAGTCAGGATCCTAGTACGAATCAAAGAGGGAAACCTTTCACCCACACGGCTGAAAACAAGGGGAAACCCTAAGTAAACATGTATAAATAGAACCACCTATCCCATGAGGAAGGGGTTCAGAAATCTAGAGAGAGAAAAGAGAGCAATTGTGAGAGATCTGAGCGTGTAACAAAGTAACGAAAACCTAGTATTATTCTTCTGCCCTCAGGGGCGCCGTGGTTTTTTCCCATTCAAGGGTTTTCCATGTAAAACTTGTCTTTTGCATGTGTTCTTAATTTTCTTGTTTTATATTAAATTGATATAATTGTTGAGTGCGTGGCAATCCAAATTTCATTGTCAACAATTGGCGCTAGAAGGAGGGGGCTCTTTGAACGAAAACTTCGAGGGACCCTTGCAAATCAGACAGCATGAACAACGACAGCGACAGAGATGGTAATTCCAGCTGAGATTTAGTTGTTGAACCAACTGCGCCGACGGGAGACAGGGCAGTGACAATTGGGGAACAATCAGCAGCAACGCCAGGAGCTAAGGCGGCTGATCCCGGGATTCTGCAGCACTTCCAAGCTGTATTGGTAAACTTAATCAACGAAGCCAGCAAAATAGGACTTTCGCTCCCCATAAGGTTGGGAGTTTCATCTCCTTACGAGTTAACCACCCCTGGAATCCATCCACCCGGAAGGCTACGATCAGAAGTTCACATCGCAATTCCCGATACTCAAGCAAGACAATCCACTGAGGAGACCCCCCAGGACCACAATGAGGATTTCGAGGGGAGAAAACAAAGGAAGGGAAAAGGTGTGATGAATGAAGAATCCAGGGAGGAACGAGACCAGGTGCGAACACATGGGGTCAATTCCAACGACACATATCAACGGAACCGGCGGAGACACCATTCCGTCTCGTCTGAAGATAAGAGTCCTCGTCCACGAAGGGAGTTACGATCCAAAAGAGCGAAGCGAAGGAGATCCCAGAGCGCTGAAGATTGAAGAAGCCCAGATGAGAGAGGCAATCATGGTAGAATGACAATCAAGAGTAGACTCGATCCAGCAGGAGAACCAACTGGTCAGCGAGATGTCACCTTGCAAGAGCTATCAAGAAAAGTTTCAGTAATGGCGCGAAGGTATGGTCGTAATGTATCCTCGGATGATGAATCAGATAGCCCATTCATCGAAACTATCGCTGGCACCCAATTTCCAGACAGATTTAGAATGCCAACCATTGAGCAGTATAAGGAGAATAGGGATCCGAAGGAGCACGTTCGCTGATTCCGTAACATTATGGCCCAGTACTCATCCAATGATGGATTGTTATGCCTCACCTTCCTGCAAACATTCGGCGACCTTGCCTCTAGGTGGTTTGGAAGAATTCCTCCCGGAAGCATAAGTAGCTTCTCAAATCTCAGCAAAGCGTTCATAAGGCAATTCATGGGGAGTGTCCAGAGAAGAAAGTCACTCGCTCATCTATCCAATCTGAAACAGGAACGTAACGAGTCGATCAAGAAGTATCTAGCGAGATTTGGGAAGGAGGTTGCTCAAATTGAAGATGCTAGTGATGTAGCTGTGGTCGCTGCATTCACCAATAGGTTACAAAGTGGGCGATTATCCTTTGACCTACGGAGGGAAAGACCAAAGACTTATGAAGAGATGATGGAAATAGCTAGCGACTATGCACTGGCAGAAGAAGAAGAAGTAGCGCAAGGGGGTAACTATGTGCATGGACACAAAACTGACTCAAAACCGAACCACAAGGACGACAAAAAGGCGCAGTCACGTGATCGCCAGAGAGAAGAAAAGGGCCAAAAGGGATATCCAAGAGAAGGCAGAGGAAACGCTCGAACAAATAAATTTCGAGGAAGGTACAACCATTACACCCCTTTAACTGGCGATCAGGAGGAGATATTGTCTGTGGTAGAAGACAAGGGACTCGCCAAATACCCTCGACAGCAATCAGCAAATGCCAGGAGAGATAAAACTAAGTACTGCCGATTCCACAAAGATCATGGGCACGATACTTCAAAATGTTTTCAATTACGCGATCACATTGAAAGCCTGATCAGAGATGGGCACCTGAAGGACTTTGCCTTGAAAGGGGACAAGCACGGTGGTCGCCAGGATAGCCGCCAAGAAAACGGGCAGGACAGGAAGAGTCCAAGGAAGAACAGCCCTAATGCAACCATAAACACCATTTTCGGCGGACCTCACACTGGGAGGAGTAATCGAGAAAGGATGTCAGAGGTTCGAGAAGTAATGTATGAAGGCAGAAGCATGGAGGTCAATTATGTGCAGAGAAACCCCAAGAAAGGAAGAGAAGGACATGATCTCATAACATTTACAGCAGAAGACTCAGACGGAATTGATGCAAAGCCTAACGATGCAATCGTCGTGGGGGTTCGAATAGCCCATAGGGATGTCCTTCGGGTGATGATTGACAATGGGAGTTCGGCTGATATTTTAAGTGCCAGAGTATATGATGAGTTGCGGCTGGACAGGAAAGATCTTGAACCATTCCATGTGCCATTAAAGGGATTCGGTGGCGCAGAAGTTAGGTCGTTAGGAACTGTGAAGCTGCCAGTGAGATTTGGTACAGCACCATGCCGGCGAACGATCCTGTTAGACTTTGTCGTGGTTAACATCCATAATTGGCCTTATAATGCTTTACTTGGCCGACCGTTTCTTAACAAAGCTCGAGCTGTTACTTCTACCCATGCATTGAAAATAAAATTCCCTACAGAATTTGGTGTCGGAGAATTGAGAGGGTCACAGGAGATGGCTCGCCGCGCCAACCTATCAATCTTCAAAGATAAAGCAGGGATGGAAACCCTGAACATATTCGAGATAGACAGGGAAGTGCAGGAAGATAATTCAGAAAACTTTGAACTAGACCCAAGGGACAAAACGAGCAGAGAAAAAGAAGAACCAACTGAGTCAGTTATTCTAGATGAAGCGGAACTAGATAAAACAGTAAAGATCGGAGCAAGGCTGACTGAACAAGTTAAGAAAGACGTGACAAACTTGCTGAGAGAGTATAAGGAGATTTTCGCTTGGTGCCATGAAGACATGCCAGGAATTGACAGAAGCGTAATCTCACACAACCTAGCTGTGAATGGAAAATGCAAACCAGTTGTGCAAAAAAGGAGAAGTTTCAACCCAGAAAGAAGTGCAGCGATAAAAGAAGAAGTGTCGAAGTTACTCGCCGCAAGATCAATTAGAGAAGTTAAGTACCCGGAATGGGTGGCGAATGTAGTCCTGGTGAAAAAGAAAAACAACCAATGGAGAATGTGCGTCGACTTCACCGATCTAAACAAGGCTTGCCCCAAGGATAGCTTCCCGCTACCAAGGATTGACCAGTTGGTCGATGCAACAGCTGGACATGAGACGCTAAGCTTCATGGATGCCTATTCAGGATATAACCAGATAAAGATGCACAAGCCAGACGAAGAGAAGACAGCGTTTACCACAGATCAGGGGTTGTATTGTTACAGAGTCATGCCATTCGGCCTGAAGAATGCTGGGGTAACTTACCAGCGCTTGGTCAACAAAATGTTCGCCAAACAAATAGGGAGAAATATGGAAGTCTACGTTGACGACATGCTGACAAAAAGCGTCACAGCAGATAGACATACAAATTTCCTGAGGGAAACATTCGACGTGCTGGTCAAATATGGGATGAAATTGAATCCAGCAAAATGTGTATTTGGCGTACCATCTGGGAGGTTTCTCGGATATCAAGTACATCAAAGAGGAATAGAGGTGAACCCTGAAAAAATCCAAGCACTAGCAAAAATGGTCTCACCAAGGACTCTGAAGGACGTCCAAAAACTCACGGGGTGCCTAGCATCACTGAGCAGATTCATAGCCAAGTCAACAGACAGATGCCTACCATTTTTCAAAGCCTTAAAAAAGGGAAAAGGAATCGAGTGGAATGAGGATTGCGAAAAGGCCTTCCAGGCCTTGAAAGATTACCTTGGACAGGCACCACTGCTATCAAAACCAGAAACAGGAGAGACATTGTACATGTACTTGTCCGTCTCTGAAGCAGCCACAAGTTCCATGCTAGTGCGACAGGAAGATGGAATTCAAAAGCCAATATACTACACCAGACAAGCACTGTTACCAGCTGAAACAAGGTACTCGCCGGCTGAAAAAATGGCACTCGCCCTAATAACAGCAGCAAGGAAACTAAGACCATATTTCCAGGCTCATAAAATCGGGGTATACACCAACTGCCCACTAAAATTAATCCTGCAGAAACCAGAAGTATCCGGGCGATTAACGAAGTGGGCGATCGAATTAAGTGAATTCGATGTAGAGTATCTCCCAAGGATAGCAATTAAAGCCCAGGCAGTGGCAGACTTTGTAACAGAGTTCACCGAGCCAAGTATAGAGGTGGCGAGAATGATGGTGGAGCAAAATAAGAAAATATTCAAATGGCAACTTCGCGTTGATGGCTCATCAAACATGCACGGCAGCGGGGCAGGTGTAGTGCTGACAACCCTGGAAGGAGACTCAATCGAATGTGCCTTGCGTTTTGACTTCAAAGCTACCAACAATCAAGCTGAGTACGAGGCACTTATAGCAGGTTTAAAGATTAGCACAGTCTTAGGAGCAGACGAGGTGGAAATTTTCAGCGACTCTCAAGTTGTTATCAATCAGGTACTAGATGAATACCAGGCGAGAGATGAAAGCATGATCACTTACCTGGAATTGGCAAAAGAGCTGTTAGAAAGATTTAAAGAGTACAAAATTGTTCATGTCCCGAGAGAAGAAAATGAAAAGGCTGATGCCTTAGCCAAATTGGCATATGCCACGATCAACATCTGGCCCAACAATATCTCTATGATCCGCCTATTGCAGCCGAGTATAGTTAAAACAAAGGAAGTCGGGGCAGTCTTTGGCGAAAGGAACAGCTGGACCACACCAATTAAAGAATATCTCGTCAATGATGTACTCCCAAGTGACCCATTAGAGGCAAAACGGCTAAAATACAGAGCTATAAGATACTCAGTACTCAATGGAGAACTGTACAAGAGGGGATACTCGAGGGCACTGCAGAGATGTGTCGGACCTGAAGAAGCAGAAGGTATCCTGAGAAGCATACACAGTGGAAATAGTGGGAACCACGCTGGGGGTGCCAGCCTGGCCCACAAAACATTAAGGCAGGGTTTTTACTGGCCAACACTGTTCGCCGACTCCAAAAGGGTGGCAGCGAGATGTGAAGCGTGTCAGAAAATCGCCAATAACATCCGACAACCACCTGAGCTCCTGCAAAGTATTACCTTGCCTTGGCCATTCGCCATGTGGGGAATAGACTTGATCGGCCCAATGCCAACAGCAACTGGAGGAGCAAAGCATGCCATAGTAGCCGTGGATTATTTTACAAAATGGGTAGAAGCCGAGCCGTTGGTGCATATAACAGAAGCAAACACTATAAGCTTTGTGAAGAAAAATATCCTATACAGATTCGGGATACCAAACACCATCATCACGGACAATGGGACCCAATTCGATGGTAGGAAATTCAGGGAGCTATGTGATAAGTATGGCATCAACAACTACTACGCTTTTCCAGCACATCCACAGACGAATGGCCAGACTGAAGCAGTGAACAAGATCATAAAGCACAACCTGAAAGCTAAATTGGCAACCAAAAAGGGCAGCTGGGCGGATAAATTACCACAAGTGCTCTGGGCATATCGAACCACAGAGAGGGGTTCAACAGGCGAAACCCCATATTCCATGGCTTATGGAGCTGAAGCTGTTATTCCCGTGGAAACATCATTCTCTTCACCAAGGGTACAGCTCTTTCAGCCAGAAATCAACATTGATATGCTAAAGTGCGGCCTAGATGAGTTAGAAGAAAGAAGAGAGCGCGCACAAATAAGGAATACTGCGTATCAACAAAGGGTAGCCAGATATTACAACTCGCATGTGCGTGAAAGGAGGTTCGCGCTTGGTGACTTAGTACTGAAGAGGTTGAATCCAGGAACAAGAGACAAAGCTGCAGGATCACTCGCAGACAAATGTGAAGGGCCTTATCAAATTACAGGAATAGCTGGCCACGGGGCATATCGTATCACTCGAGAAGGCTTTGGCAAACTACCCCGCCCATGCAATGCACAGTACTTGAAGATATATTTTCCTTAAACTCTTGGGAAAAGTTAAAGAGTTTTTTAACCCTTTTTATTTATGTCTTAGAGCAGTTTTTTCGTTTTAGCATTCTTTCTTTATGACTATGTTAACAAAGTTGCAGGAAATATTCAATAAAAGAGTAATTTATTACTAAGAATTCGCAATCACACTCGCCAGTCACAAAGGATATTCGCCATCGTATATCAACTCCATCACATAAAGACGAGTTTCATACTCGCAGCAATGATAATCGGCGAGAAACAAAAACCCGAGTTGCAAAAAGCGGCGATCGCCATTACGGGAAAATATAAATCCAAGAAGCCAGAAAGCCAGCTGAGCAAAGACAAAAACATGTTAAGAACTTGGTGTATGGTCGGATACGTCCTGACAAATACTAAGTACGCCAAAATACAGCAATGGCAGCTGAATATAGCTACAAAATACGCTAAAAACTTGGTATATGGTCGGATACGTCCTGGCGAATACCAAGTGAGCCGAAAACTCAGCAATGGCAGCTGAATAAAAGCAAAAATATGCTAAAATATAACTTGGTGAAAAACCAAGCAAAAGCCAAAAACTCAGCAAAGGCAGCTGAACAAAGAAAAGTATATATTCATAACTTTGTATTATTTACAAATGAATGGACAAAAAATAAATTTACAGTCTTTAAAACAACAGAAAAAATCAACCGGCTGCAGGAGGGCCCTCGCTATCTTCCTCGTCTTCAATCTCCTCATCCGAAGGCCAAATGACTGCCTCATCCTCCGTTGGCATGAAAGGCTCATAATCCCTCCTAGCAACGGGACCCAAGTCGGGCTCAGCACCAGAGCCAGAAAAGCTGCCCTTCTGACCTGAGTAGTAAGTATTAAAGGCACGCTTGCTGGGGATCTCTAGATGCATGGGATGAGGCTCAGTCCTGTTATAAAGATAGTGGGCTTTCCATCGTTTCATTTGATCTTTAATCGAGTCCACGCCGTTGGCCATATGCTGCTGGAGGGATCTGTCGAAACGCTTCAGAGCTTTCTCATTGGAATGATCCTTCATGGCAAAGAATTTCTTCGCCTGTCTCATGCCTTTCTCAAATTCGCGCAACAAAAGCGCATCATAAGTAGGGGATCTCTTGAAGCGATCAACTGACTCAGCCTCCAGCACGGCTTTCAAGTTTTCAAAGATAAGGTCGTGGGAAGATAGCTGGTTACGTAAATCTGCCGCCTCCTGCTCAGCCTTCTTCTTAGCCTCCTCAGCTACCCGCTCAGCCTCCAAACGTGCTGCGAAGGACTCTTGACTCGAAGATAGAAGCTCCTTCAACGAGCGAATTTCCTCTTCAGCAGTAGAAAGTTTTTCTTCAGCGGCCAGCCGAGCAGACAGATGACCATCCGAGGATTCTCTGAACTGAGCGAGCTGTTGAGCATGGGATTCTTCAGCGGAGAGCTTCTCGGCCGCCAAAACAGAAGCCTGCTCGCGCAAGCGTTTAATCTCACGAGAAGCTCTGATCCCAAACTTGTAAGTCTCACCCATCTCAGACATCATCTGAGGAAAAAGACAGCCAAAGTTAGAAAAAATATGAAAAATAATAATACGTAGAGATTTGCGGCGAAGAACTTACCAAGGAGTGGCAGTTGAAGAAAAACTCCATCTTCCTGTTGCAAGACTTGTTTTTAACATGCCCCCAGCCATTGCCGATGTATATATCATTATTAGCCAAGTGGGAGCCTATCTCAGTAGCCGAAAAATCGAAAAGGGACACATTCCCTTCATCGGCTTCAACCGGTCCGGTAGGAGGAACTTCATGGGCCAAGCCCGAACCAGAAGCAGAGGTCCCAGCCTGATTTGACGGGCCTGGCCGATCAGTCGACTCAGATTGGCCAGATGGCCTAGGTTGATCTGAGACACTCGGCTCGCCCATAACAACTGCAGGAGAAGCTGGTCGAGGAGAAGTAGAAGCGGGGAGAGTCTGTTCATTAACCCCCTCAAAGGGAAGCGCCGCTACATTCTCTGCTTCAGCAGGCCCCTCAGGTTGGGTAGAAGGGGTCTCAGTGACAGCTGGCTCCTCAGCGTCCTCCTCATCGGAAGAAACAACAAACTGCACCACCCGCGAAGCCCGCTTGGGAGGTCGAGCAGAGTGATCAGATGCACTCTCAGCAGGACGCTTATTCCTAGCTCTGGGGGCCAGGTCACTCGCAGGATCGAGAGGAGTCTCAGGAACATCCGCGTCAAAAATAGGGATGTCACTGACCCCCCCTGAAACCCCAACCTTCTCCTTACCCTTACGACTAGAAGTGGTCATAGTCGGGGTAGTCGCAGCAGTAGCAGTAGTGGGGGTAGTCGCAGTCGCAGCAACAGGAACAGACGTAGCAGCCTCTGCACGCATAAGGGGGTTGCCCTGATTCAACCCCTCCCCCAGTAACGTCACCAGCATCCTCGCCATCAGAAGGTTCATCATCGTCTGGACCAGCAATTCCCTCCTTGGCCAAACCAGCAGCATGCCTCTTGCTGGCAGCCTCGGAATTCTTCACCGCCCGGGCTTGCAAGTCGCAAACGGTGTCAAAGTCACACACTGCAAGAAAAATAAACAAAGTGTCAATCAACGGAACCAAACGAAACAGTAAAGCAAAGAATGGACAAAGACTTACAGTGAGGAAGCCTGGCATGCAGGCTTGTGAAAATCCCCTCAGAAATCATTTTTTCCTCATCCAAGAGGAAGGACCTGTCCCTTGAGCTCAAAGGGAGGACAGCTGCCGCGGTAAGGCGAGAGACCTCTCTGTCTAGTAAAACAGGGGTCGCCTTCGACCAGGCTTCAGGTGATGTAAAGTGCCTGGGAACCTTCTTCGCCGAGAGATTGCGACGACTGCTGGCAGGTACATCACGGCCCCACTCGCTGCCAACAAAAAACCAGCTATTCTTCCACCTCTTGTTCGAAGTGGGAAAGCCCCAGATGAACCCCTTTTTCTTTTCATCGCCGGATATTTCTACTTGGCCGGGATTCGCCACGCCCTCAGGGATCCAGTTCTCCACGGGCGAAGAAAGAAGGAAGTAAGTGCCACCATTTCCCGCTTGCCTTAGCGTGTAAAAGTGGTGGATCTCGCGAGGAGTAGGGGGCCCATAACCCTTCAACTTCCACATAAGGCACAGGCACATCAGTATTCTATAGCTATTTAGGGCGAGCTGTGCCGGTGCAATTTAAGCCTCCACCAAGAATCTGGCAATGAAAGGCTGAAGAGGGAGAGTTACCCCACAACTGAGTATAGCCCCGTAAATGGCGACCGCATTTTCGGGAGGATTCCACACAGCCCGGTCGCCGGGTAACATGAGAGTCACCGAGTCTGGAAGGTCGAAACGACTTTTGTATTTGTGAAGCTCATCCTCACCGACCATATTAACTTCCGTGTCAAAGGAACACGGGCGACTCGGTGAAAAATGCAGCACATCCCTCTGATGATCTTCGACGTCAGAATCAACCGTCATCTACTCATCTAGCAAGGATTTACGAGAAGCCCTAGGGGTGCGTCGTTTACTGCCGCCTGGATTGGAAGATCTCGGCATATTGGGAGAACCACTGTTGGAAGATGGAGGAAAGAGGTTAGGAATAAAGTTATCTTCAGAAGATGGAACATAAACAGAAACCGGGATCAAGGATTCAATCTTGTCTGCAGTACTTTTATCACCAAGCTCCATGGCTTGTATCATCCGATTAAAAAGATAAGAACGTAAGGAAGGGTCCATGGGAACTCACCAGAAAGCCCTAGATTCGGGAAAATGTGCAGAAGAGTCGAAGACGCAGAAAAGCAAGAGAAGTCGAATCCGGTGAACCGTCCGGCAATAAGAGGCACAGGGAAAGGATTGTAGTTAGTTCTCGAAAAAATAAAGAAGACAGAAGCAAAAGATTAAACTGTTCTTTTCTTCTCTGATGAAACACGATGAAGAAAGCAAAGTGAAAGAGGAGAAACGATCGGGCCTTAAAAAGAGGGAACTTCGAAATTCAAAAAAGAAGCAATCAAGTACAATGATACGCATTTAATGAGAATGACGGCCACAATTACCAAACCGCAACAGTCACCACCAAATAAATGACATGTGGCATCTTGGGGATAACCAAGCCGTCAGAATGTCCCTTCACCTGTCAAACAAGTGGAAGCGCCAGAAGTTGTGTGGTTTAAATCGAAAGCATGCACCGGAAGAATCAATTAATAAATACAGCGCGTGGTTAAAAGGAAAGAAGGAGTTATTGCAAAGTGTGTTGAGATCTCATAAACATAAATATAAATACTACTCGCAGAGGCAAACGAAGTGGGAAGAACAAGTCATTCGCCCAGCTCGAAGTATTTATGGGGGTATTGTTGTATGTATAAATTCGCCAAACTGACACGTCATCAAAAGAGCTAACAAAAGACTGCCACGTCACTCATTGACCAGGTTAAAGGAGGAAGTTTGACAAGTCAGAATGATAGAATAGCTTAAACCAGAAGGAAGTCAAAGATATGGTCGCCGAAGCTAAATACCTACTCGCCGAATATAGAAGTGTGCTCGCCAAAATATGCAATACCCAGAAAATAAAGGTACTCACTGGACCAGCACACTGGGCTTGAACCGACTCGGCAGAAATATAGAAATAAACCCCAAACTTTTAAAAGACCCAGAACAACAAGGAATCATAAAAAGGAAAGTAGACCTGATCCGTGACAAGTCAGGATCCTAGTACGAATCAAAGAGGGAAACCTTTCACCCACACGGCTGAAAACAAGGGGAAACCCTAAGTAAACATGTATAAATAGAACCACCTATCCCATGAGGAAGGGGTTCAGAAATCTAGAGAGAGAAAAGAGAGCAATTGTGAGAGATCTGAGCGTGTAACAAAGCAACGAAAACCTAGTATTATTCTTCTGCCCTCAGGGGCGCCGTGGTTTTTTCCCATTCAAGGGTTTTCCACGTAAAACTTGTCTTTTGCATGTGTTCTTAATTTTCTTGTTTTATATTAAATTGATATAATTGTTGAGTGCGTGGCAATCCAAATTTCACCATCAACAGTAACTTTTAAAAAGTTTTCCTTATTATGAACCTTAAACCCTTTAATCAATTAAACATATATATTATCTAACAAAAGAAGAATACCTTTTGTCGCGTGATCCGATTGACTTACGTCGATGGTAATCCGCAAGATCTTCAATCCTAGCACGAACGTGGATCACCTACGAGCGTGGTCTCCCTTTTCTTTGAATTGCAAACCTGAGAATGGACAAACAAACTTTTCTTTTTCTTTTGTTAGTCACAAAACAATCAAAAGAAGACTAAGATTATTCCGGTCACTTTTGAGTTCTCAATCTAATGATTGAAACTCGCGTGAACCTAAATCGATGTTGTACACACAAGCTTATTGATGAACAAGCAATTAGTGTACCATCAAAGAATAATCTATTCACTCTTTTATGTTTTAGTCGAAATCAACACACACTAATCACTAGAGTTGGATTCTATTTTTTTTTTTTTTTTAAGCAAAAGAAAAAACTCTCAAGCCTTGCAAATAGGTTTAGCCGAATTCAACCCATTCAATTAGGGTTGCCGAATATATTATGTATATATATTATATATTGCCGCAAAACTTTAACATGCATATATGTAATGTATATAATTCTGCACTGTAGGGGAAAAATAACAAAAGTAGTACACGCAGCGGAAGCGATACTAAAATTAGATTTAGTGACTTTTAAAAAAATTTTCCTTTATGAACCTTAAACCCTTTTAATCAATAAACATGCATATACATTAACAAAAAGTAGATTACCTTTTGTCGCGTGATCCGATTGACTTACGTCGATGGTAATCCGCAAGACCTTCAATCCGAGCACGAACGTGGATCACCTAGGAGCGTGGTCTCCCTTTTCTTTGAATTGCAAACCTGTGAATGGACAAAACAAAACTTTTCTTTTCTTTGTTAGTCACAAAACAATCAAAAGAATGTCTAAGATTATTCCGGTCACTTTTGAGTTCTCAATCTAATGATCGAAACTCGCGTGAACCTAGATCGATATCGTATACACAAGCTTATTGATGATTAAGCAATAGTATACTATCAAAGAATAATCTAACACTCCTTTTTGTCTTAGTAGAATAAAAACTCTCTATGAATGAAGAAGAAGAAGAAAAATAAAATCTCAAGCACACATGTATGTGGTGGCCGAACCCTATAAGAACACTTATATAGGTTGGCCGAATTTTTTCTTCTTTTTCCTTTAGGGTTGCCGAATTCTATGTAGTTTTAGATTAGGGTTGGCCGAATTTCATCATGTCACTTATATAGGGTGACCGAAATTCAACCCTAATTCTTTTCAACTTTATAGACTTCAAACCCTAATCCAACTCATTGATTTTTATTCTTTTATTTTGACTAAATAAAAAGACTCCTTATTTGATTAAATAAATAAAATTTATTTATTTATTTCCTTATCAAACAAGTCTTTTACTTTAGGAAAGATTTGTTTATTTAATTAAATAATTAATCAATAAATTAATTAATTCTTATTTAATTAAAACAAATGAAACAAAATAATATATTAGGTTAAAACATTAACCTTGCCGCCCCACTTGTATAAAATTGGGCCTAATATTATTTTCTTATTTCATTTAATCCATTGGACTTTAAATAAAAAGCCCACATGTGAACCAGACCCATTCTTACTAAAAGAAACAAGCCCACATGTCTTTCATTAATATATTAATATAATTGAGCAGCCCATTACATAAATAATGTGCATATTATATTCTTAATATATTAAATGCAATTCTAGACGGACCCTTAAATTGGTCCGGTAGAATATATCAAGTGATCCATGAAAGTCCGTGTGGATTGGGGATCTTGGCGGGTCATCTAAATTTAAGCTTCAATAGACATAACCTAATCACAATCAACAAATGATTCACTTAGGTCCGATCCATTAATTTTAACTCATTCCACTAAAGAGCTAAAACTGAACTCTTAAATAAAGATAGAAAAGGAAGATGCTCCTCATTCATACCCTAGACAATCATATTGGAGATAGTGTATCCTCGTGATTAATATCAGTAATCGCCAAGAGTTCATAGACCGCCTATAACTCTCCAAGTTACCATATTTACTCATATGACC
This sequence comes from Acer saccharum, assembly GCA_030490815.1. Taxonomy (NCBI): domain Eukaryota; kingdom Viridiplantae; phylum Streptophyta; class Magnoliopsida; order Sapindales; family Sapindaceae; genus Acer; species Acer saccharum. Next base: position 33,645,522 of record CM059873.1, read on the forward strand.
ACGTTTTGAACTTGGATATTTTGACTTGTCCAGAAGCCATGTTTTCAATAGACACTATCGAAAATTCAACGTTGAGATTTAATATCCAATTACCTCAAAACATCCATATGATGATATTATACTCTCATTTCATTAAATGGAGCCACGATGTCCATATCTATAAATGAAGTCCTCTATCGATTAACAAATGAATATCACCAAACTATCGAGGATAGACTATGCGATATAATCGTACTCATTGATAACTCAAATGATATCACTTGCAACCATAAGTCCATCATTTATCTCAGGATTAAGATAGACTCTCTGATTGTCCTGATAATGAAAAGACTATTATCTACTGACGGTTCTAGATAAAGCTTTTCATTGTGACCCAGTTCAATGCACCCAGTGCACTAGATCCTTTTGTTCGAAGACACTCCGATGATTTTAGACTCATCATATCTCATTTGATCCCACTCAAATGCTAGCAAAAGAATTCTACAACTTTAACAAGATAAAGGTGCCCAACCTTTAACTTAAGTTGTGAACATTATTCAAGACTAACTAAAGAATTGTGTCTACCACATACATATCCAGATGTACGAACAATTCTTCTTTTCCCATAGTCTTTAGACCTTATGATTATTTACTTTGACAATTATAATATTAAACTATAAATGCTATACGATTTGTTAAACCAGAAATCACTTTATTAATATGAAAAAGATTGTTAATTACAACATTACACTCTTGCTATTGAGCATAATCCTAACAATCTCCCACTTGCGCTATAGCAAATGTGTCATATCTCCCAAGCCCATGTTCTCTAGATGCCCATCGAAACTCTTCTAAGGTAGAGCCTTTGTGAAGGGATCCGCTAGATTTTCTGCTGACGCGATTTTGGTAATCGTCACGTCACCTCTTTGAACAATCTCCCTTAAAAGATGGTACTTTCTTTGAATGTGTTTACCTCTCTTGTGACTTCTTGGTTCTTTCGAATTAGCCACTGCTCCACTGTTGTCACAGTAGATAGTGATTTGCTTATTCGCACTAGGAACCACTTCTAAGTCAATCAAGAATTGGCGGAGCCAAACAGCCTCTTTGGCAGCTTCGCATGCAGCAACATACTCAGCTTCCATGGTGGAATCAGCAATACAGGATTGCTTCATACTCCTCTATATAACTGCTCCTCCTCCAATAGTAAACACAGCCCCTGATGTGGATTTTCTGGAGTCAGAATCTGATTGGAAATCAGAATCTGTATACCCAACGGGAACCAAATCCCCTCCAGAGTATACAAGCATATTATCTCTCGTTCTCTTAAGATACTTGAAAATATGCTTGACTACCGTCCAGTGATCAGGTCCAGGTTTCGATTGAAACCTGCTAACTATGCCAATAGCAAAACAAATATCTTGTCTAGTACAGAGCATTGCATACATGAGACTTCCAACTGCCGAGGCATATGGAACTTTACTCATGAATTGCTCTTCATGCTCATTCTTAGTAACTTGTTCCTTAGAAAGCTTGATTCTATGTCTGAAAGGTAACATACCTTTCTTGGAATCCTGCATGGAAAACCTAGACAAGATCTTGTCTATGTATGAAGCTTGGGATAATGCAATCGTTCTATTCTTTCTATCCCTTATTACTTGGATACCTAGAATAAAACTTGCTTCTCCTAAGTCCTTCATATCAAATTGTTTTGCTAACCATTCTTTTACTGATGTCAATACACCTACATCGTTTCCAATGAGTAGTATATCATCAACATAAAGAATCAGGAAAACCAACTTGTCGCCTTTAATCCTTTTGTATACACAAGGTTCGTTAGGATTCTAAATAAATCCAAAACCTTTGACAGCTTGATCAAACCTTATGTTCCAGGATCTGGATGCTTGCTTTAATCCATATATGGATTTCTACAACTTGCATACCTTATCCACTTGGCCGTTTTCAATGAATCCCTCTGGTTGCATCATGTAGATGCTTTCGTCAAGACTTCCATTTAGGAAAGTTGTCTTGACGTCCATTTGCCAAATCTCTAGATCTAAAGATGCTGCAATGGATAAGAGTATCCTAATGGATTTAAGCATGGCCACAGGAGAGAAGGTTTCCTCGTAATCGATACCTTCTTTCTGTGTATACCCTTTAGCTACCAATCTAGCTTTAAAGGTTTCCACCTTTCCATCCATACCTCTTTTCCTCTTGTATACCCACTTGCACCCAATGGGTTTTATCCCTTTAGGCAAGTCTACAAGGGACCAGACTTTGTTATCGAGCATAGATTCAATCTCGGATTGCATTGCCTTTTGCCAATGGCAACTATCAACATCCTCCATAGCTTCCTTGTACGTATAGGGATCATCGTCGTCCGGGAGATTCTCCACTGATTCTCCCAGACCGATGTATCTTTCGGGTTGTGTTCTAACCCTCCCACTACGACGAGGAATGGTAGGTTGTTGATCTTGTGTTGGATCGGAACTTACAATTGGGTTAGGTTGTGTAACCTCTCGTGGAATTGTATCTCCTGACATCTCATTCAGGACAATTCTACTTCTAGGCACAAAATCATTCATATAGTCCTTTTCTAGAAATTTAGCATTTGTCGAAACAAATACTTTAAGGTCTGAAGGACTATAGAAATAATATCCTTTAGTTTCTTTTGGATACCCTACAAATATACATGTTTCTGAACGGGACTCCATCTTTTCTGTCTTTCCTTTTAACACATGCGCAGGACAACCAAATATCCTTAAGTGTTGTAAACTAGGCTTGCGCCCAGTCCACAACTCATGCGGTGTTTTAGGAACAGACTTAGATGGTACATCGTTTAGAATGTATATAGCAGTTTGTAAAGCATATCCCCAAAAAGAAATAGGAAGTGTTGAATAACTCAACATAGACCTAACCATATCCAAAAGAGTTCTATTTCTCCTTTCTGCTACCCCATTCTGTTGAGGTGTACCTGGTGCAGAAAACTGAGAAACTATCCCATTATCAATAAGATATTGCTGAAACTCACCAGATAGATATTCTCCACCACGATCAGATCTCAAGATTTTTATGTGTTTCTTAAGCTGATTTTCCACTTCAGCTTTGAATGCTTTGAACATGTCAAAAGCATCCGACTTATGTCGCATGAGATACACATAACCAAATCTCGAGTAATCATCCGTGAAGGTGATGAAGTACTCATATCCACCTCTAGCTTGAATGCTCATAGGTCCACATACATCAGTGTGTATCAATCCTAAACATTCAGTGGCTCTTGCACCTTTGGCAGAGAACGTCCTTTTGGTCATTTTACCTTCCAAACAAGATTCACAAGTTGGTAGATCATCAACCTTTAAGTCACTCAAAGGTTCGTCACATACCAATCTTTTAATCCTATTAAGGTTAATATGACCTAAGCGTAAATGCCAAAGGTAGGTTTCATCTGTTGATAATTTTACTCTTTTATGATTAGGTTCCGTTATTTCTGTGTCTAACGAGTGAGAGATATTTCTATGCAAAAAGTGTAGACCGTTTTCCAATGTACCTTTGCAAATAATTTTGTCATTCTTACTAATAATAAAAACTTTATTAAAAGTAACCGAATATCCAAATTTATTCAAACAAGAAACTGAAATTAAATTCCTCTTGAATTGAGGTACATAATAAACGTCTATTAAATCTAAATGCCTTCTAGAATCCAAATAAACTCTAATATCTCCCACTGCACTTGCAGACACTAACGTTCCGTTGCCCAAGCGCAAATTGATTTCATTCTTACTCAGCTTTCTCCTTTCTTGAAACCCCTGCAAGGAATAACAAACATGATTAGTGGCTCCTGAGTCTATGATCCAAGAATCTGTAGAATCAGCCAAAAAACATGTTTCAAGATAATTCAAATTACCTTCTTCCTTCTTGTTCTGGGACTTTGGGCAATTTCTCTTCCAATGTCCCTTTTCACCACAAAGGAAGCATTTCCCTTTGATCTTGGTTACTTTCTTGGTCTCCTTCTTGATAGGCCCAAGTTGCTTTTTCTTCTGTTGTTTCTTGACCTTTTGACGGGCCTTAACAGTAGCAACTTTACCAACCATATGAATCTCTTGACCTTTGCCTTTCACAAGGATCTTTTCAGCACTTTGAACATCTTGCATCAGGCCTTGTAAGGTGTATTCCTTTTTGTTCAAAGTGTAGTCCAATTTGAACTGATCAAAGGAATCTGACAATGAATTGACAACCATATCAATCTTTGTCTCACCATCTATCTCAGCGCCATGCAGTTCAGCAATGTTGAGATGTGCTATGACTTCATCATGTGATCTTTCACAGCCTGTCCAGGTTTCATCCTAAGATTCATAAAAGCAGTCACTGCCTCTCTCTTAGTCGTCCTAGACTTCATAGCAAACATCTCCTCTAGAGACATCATTATATCAGCAGCGGACTCCATTCCTTCATGCTGCTGTTGCAACACGTCGGAGATAGTGGCCATAATGTAACATTTTGCCATATCATCTGAAGTCTTCCACTGCTCATACTCATCTCTATACATTATGCTAGATTCATTATTAGGAGCAGGTGGTTTAGGAGTAGTTAGAACAAACTTATGTTTTTCACTTTGCAGCAACAACCCAATTTTCCTTTTCCATGTGACATAATTATCTCCAGTTAAAGTGTTATCTTTCAGGATGTTCATAAGTGATGGGGTCATGATTTCTGAATAAAACAAAACATATATAAGTAAATAATCATGATAAAGCACTTTTAAATATTTATCTTGAATTAAATAAATAACTCAATCATAAAATTCAACGGTGATCTAACACCCATAAATGTTACGCCTCCTTTGGGAGTTCGCACCATTTACTAGTTAGACTAGGTCCCACCTAATTGTTAACATAACAACCAGCGTTTTCAATTTTAGCCTTGCAATTTTTTCTGACAAGAACTCTTGGGAGGATATCAATAAAATTACATTGAGTGTGTTACCAAGATATCGACCCTCAATTTTCTCTCACGAAAATCCCTCCTTGGGGAGTAGATCTCGTTTGAGTCCATTGTCTAGTCTATCCTTGTAAGGAAGTATGTTGCTAAATTCCATTCATGGACGCCCCTTGGGGGGATTACCAATAAATAATAAAGCTTAACTAACCTTGGAGGCCATAGGTGTTACAAAAACACCTTCTCCCACTCAATTATTTAAGGCGTGTGATTAAATCCCATAGAATGATTTACCGAGTTTATCTAGATGCCAATTTAGATACCTAAATCATTCAATGCATGTTCATACCAAAAGAGATATATGCGTGGCACTCCTATTCTATATGTCATGTTATCATACAATAACAAATATTGTAATATTTAAGCATAAATTAAATAGCAACAATTTTGGCCAATCCTAGAAAAACAAGTAAATTACAATTGTCAGGAATACAAGATCTTCAGGTGGCCCATCAACCATACGCTCATCCTTCGGCCCAAACCCCATGGGCGTGCACAACCCACAACCCCACAAAGGGGCTGCCATGCGCAGCCCATAAGGCCTTCAAGGCTGCCATGCGCAGCCCACCTTGTAATGGGCTTGCCATGCGCAGCCCAATCAACTCCTAGGGTGCGCACGGTGCTCGTACTCGGTTCCGGTTGCTTCGTTTTGCTTTGTGTCTTCGAATCTTCAAGACCTAAATATATTACGGCAGTATTTAAACAAATAAAATACTGCAGTATTTTTTTTTTTTTTAATCACTGCAGTACTTTTTACACATAAAATACTGCACATAATAAAAATAAAAAAACTGCAGCAGTGATAAAAAAAATACTGCACTTATATTAAAAAAAAATAAAAACCTAGCAACTACCAAGAAGGAATTATGGCGATAATAGACCACCCTTCTTGTTACAACTCCGAAACAAAAATTACATTGAAAATCTAGGACCAAAATCGAGCAATAACAATCCACATAAAACATATATAAATCCATACATCACATGTAATTATATATTTGAATACCTAGAGTGCCATCTCTTTCTAAACATGCATAATCACAATAAAAAGAAATAGATCCACGTATATATACGTTAATTAATTAAAAGGGTTCAACCTAGGCTCTGATACCAATTGTAGGGGAAAAATAACAAAAGTAGTACACGCAGCGGAAGCGATACTAAAATTAGATTTAGTGACTTTTAAAAAATTTTCCTTTATGAACCTTAAACCCTTTTAATCAATAAACATGCATATACATTAACAAAAAGTAGATTACCTTTTGTCGCGTGATCCGATTGACTTACGTCGATGGTAATCCGCAAGACCTTCAATCCGAGCACGAACGTGGATCACCTAGGAGCGTGGTCTCCCTTTTCTTTGAATTGCAAACCTGTGAATGGACAAAACAAAACTTTTCTTTTCTTTGTTAGTCACAAAACAATCAAAAGAATGTCTAAGATTATTCCGGTCACTTTTGAGTTCTCAATCTAATGATCGAAACTCGCGTGAACCTAGATCGATATCGTATACACAAGCTTATTGATGATTAAGCAATAGTATACTATCAAAGAATAATCTAACACTCCTTTTTGTCTTAGTAGAATAAAAACTCTCTATGAATGAAGAAGAAGAAGAAAAATAAAATCTCAAGCACACATGTATGTGGTGGCCGAACCCTATAAGAACACTTATATAGGTTGGCCGAATTTTTTCTTCTTTTTCCTTTAGGGTTGCCGAATTCTATGTAGTTTTAGATTAGGGTTGGCCGAATTTCATCATGTCACTTATATAGGGTGACCGAAATTCAACCCTAATTCTTTTCAACTTTATAGACTTCAAACCCTAATCCAACTCATTGATTTTTATTCTTTTATTTTGACTAAATAAAAAGACTCCTTATTTGATTAAATAAATAAAATTTATTTATTTATTTCCTTATCAAACAAGTCTTTTACTTTAGGAAAGATTTGTTTATTTAATTAAATAATTAATCAATAAATTAATTAATTCTTATTTAATTAAAACAAATGAAACAAAATAATATATTAGGTTAAAACATTAACCTTGCCGCCCCACTTGTATAAAATTGGGCCTAATATTATTTTCTTATTTCATTTAATCCATTGGACTTTAAATAAAAAGCCCACATGTGAACCAGACCCATTCTTACTAAAAGAAACAAGCCCACATGTCTTTCATTAATATATTAATATAATTGAGCAGCCCATTACATAAATAATGTGCATATTATATTCTTAATATATTAAATGCAATTCTAGATGGACCCTTAAATTGGTCCGGTAGAATATATCAAGTGATCCATGAAAGTCCGTGTGGATTGGGGATCTTGGCGGGTCATCTAAATTTAAGCTTCAATAGACATAACCTAATCACAATCAACAAATGATTCACTTAGGTCCGATCCATTAATTTTAACTCATTCCACTAAAGAGCTAAAACTGAACTCTTAAATAAAGATAGAAAAGGAAGATGCTCCTCATTCATACCCTAGACAATCATATTGGAGATAGTGTATCCTCGTGATTAATATCAGTAATCGCCAAGAGTTCATAGACCGCCTATAACTCTCCAAGTTACCATATTTACTCATATGACCACGTTTTGAACTTGGATATTTTGACTTGTCCAGAAGCCATGTTTTCAATAGACACTATCGAAAATTCAACGTTGAGATTTAATATCCAATTACCTCAAAACATCCATATGATGATATTATACTCTCATTTCATTAAATGGAGCCACGATGTCCATATCTATAAATGAAGTCCTCTATCGATTAACAAATGAATATCACCAAACTATCGAGGATAGACTATGCGATATAATCGTACTCATTGATAACTCAAATGATATCACTTGCAACCATAAGTCCATCATTTATCTCAGGATTAAGATAGACTCTCTGATTGTCCTGATAATGAAAAGACTATTATCTACTGACGGTTCTAGATAAAGCTTTTCATTGTGACCCAGTTCAATGCACCCAGTGCACTAGATCCTTTTGTTCGAAGACACTCCGATGATTTTAGACTCATCATATCTCATTTGATCCCACTCAAATGCTAGCAAAAGAATTCTACAACTTTAACAAGATAAAGGTGCCCAACCTTTAACTTAAGTTGTGAACATTATTCAAGACTAACTAAAGAATTGTGTCTACCACATACATATCCAGATGTACGAACAATTCTTCTTTTCCCATAGTCTTTAGACCTTATGATTATTTACTTTGACAATTATAATATTAAACTATAAATGCTATACGATTTGTTAAACCAGAAATCACTTTATTAATATGAAAAAGATTGTTAATTACAACATTACACTCTTGCTATTGAGCATAATCCTAACAATCTCCCACTTGCGCTATAGCAAATGTGTCATATCTCCCAAGCCCATGTTCTCTAGATGCCCATCGAAACTCTTCTAAGGTAGAGCCTTTGTGAAGGGATCCGCTAGATTTTCTGCTGACGCGATTTTGGTAATCGTCACGTCACCTCTTTGAACAATCTCCCTTAAAAGATGGTACTTTCTTTGAATGTGTTTACCTCTCTTGTGACTTCTTGGTTCTTTCGAATTAGCCACTGCTCCACTGTTGTCACAGTAGATAGTGATTTGCTTATTCGCACTAGGAACCACTTCTAAGTCAATCAAGAATTGGCGGAGCCAAACAGCCTCTTTGGCAGCTTCGCATGCAGCAACATACTCAGCTTCCATGGTGGAATCAGCAATACAGGATTGCTTCATACTCCTCTATATAACTGCTCCTCCTCCAATAGTAAACACAGCCCCTGATGTGGATTTTCTGGAGTCAGAATCTGATTGGAAATCAGAATCTGTATACCCAACGGGAACCAAATCCCCTCCAGAGTATACAAGCATATTATCTCTCGTTCTCTTAAGATACTTGAAAATATGCTTGACTACCGTCCAGTGATCAGGTCCAGGTTTCGATTGAAACCTGCTAACTATGCCAATAGCAAAACAAATATCTTGTCTAGTACAGAGCATTGCATACATGAGACTTCCAACTGCCGAGGCATATGGAACTTTACTCATGAATTGCTCTTCATGCTCATTCTTAGTAACTTGTTCCTTAGAAAGCTTGATTCTATGTCTGAAAGGTAACATACCTTTCTTGGAATCCTGCATGGAAAACCTAGACAAGATCTTGTCTATGTATGAAGCTTGGGATAATGCAATCGTTCTATTCTTTCTATCCCTTATTACTTGGATACCTAGAATAAAACTTGCTTCTCCTAAGTCCTTCATATCAAATTGTTTTGCTAACCATTCTTTTACTGATGTCAATACACCTACATCGTTTCCAATGAGTAGTATATCATCAACATAAAGAATCAGGAAAACCAACTTGTCGCCTTTAATCCTTTTGTATACACAAGGTTCGTTAGGATTCTAAATAAATCCAAAACCTTTGACAGCTTGATCAAACCTTATGTTCCAGGATCTGGATGCTTGCTTTAATCCATATATGGATTTCTACAACTTGCATACCTTATCCACTTGGCCGTTTTCAATGAATCCCTCTGGTTGCATCATGTAGATGCTTTCGTCAAGACTTCCATTTAGGAAAGTTGTCTTGACGTCCATTTGCCAAATCTCTAGATCTAAAGATGCTGCAATGGATAAGAGTATCCTAATGGATTTAAGCATGGCCACAGGAGAGAAGGTTTCCTCGTAATCGATACCTTCTTTCTGTGTATACCCTTTAGCTACCAATCTAGCTTTAAAGGTTTCCACCTTTCCATCCATACCTCTTTTCCTCTTGTATACCCACTTGCACCCAATGGGTTTTATCCCTTTAGGCAAGTCTACAAGGGACCAGACTTTGTTATCGAGCATAGATTCAATCTCGGATTGCATTGCCTTTTGCCAATGGCAACTATCAACATCCTCCATAGCTTCCTTGTACGTATAGGGATCATCGTCGTCCGGGAGATTCTCCACTGATTCTCCCAGACCGATGTATCTTTCGGGTTGTGTTCTAACCCTCCCACTACGACGAGGAATGGTAGGTTGTTGATCTTGTGTTGGATCGGAACTTACAATTGGGTTAGGTTGTGTAACCTCTCGTGGAATTGTATCTCCTGACATCTCATTCAGGACAATTCTACTTCTAGGCACAAAATCATTCATATAGTCCTTTTCTAGAAATTTAGCATTTGTCGAAACAAATACTTTAAGGTCTGAAGGACTATAGAAATAATATCCTTTAGTTTCTTTTGGATACCCTACAAATATACATGTTTCTGAACGGGACTCCATCTTTTCTGTCTTTCCTTTTAACACATGCGCAGGACAACCAAATATCCTTAAGTGTTGTAAACTAGGCTTGCGCCCAGTCCACAACTCATGCGGTGTTTTAGGAACAGACTTAGATGGTACATCGTTTAGAATGTATATAGCAGTTTGTAAAGCATATCCCCAAAAAGAAATAGGAAGTGTTGAATAACTCAACATAGACCTAACCATATCCAAAAGAGTTCTATTTCTCCTTTCTGCTACCCCATTCTGTTGAGGTGTACCTGGTGCAGAAAACTGAGAAACTATCCCATTATCAATAAGATATTGCTGAAACTCACCAGATAGATATTCTCCACCACGATCAGATCTCAAGATTTTTATGTGTTTCTTAAGCTGATTTTCCACTTCAGCTTTGAATGCTTTGAACATGTCAAAAGCATCCGACTTATGTCGCATGAGATACACATAACCAAATCTCGAGTAATCATCCGTGAAGGTGATGAAGTACTCATATCCACCTCTAGCTTGAATGCTCATAGGTCCACATACATCAGTGTGTATCAATCCTAAACATTCAGTGGCTCTTGCACCTTTGGCAGAGAACGTCCTTTTGGTCATTTTACCTTCCAAACAAGATTCACAAGTTGGTAGATCATCAACCTTTAAGTCACTCAAAGGTTCGTCACATACCAATCTTTTAATCCTATTAAGGTTAATATGACCTAAGCGTAAATGCCAAAGGTAGGTTTCATCTGTTGATAATTTTACTCTTTTATGATTAGGTTCCGTTATTTCTGTGTCTAACGAGTGAGAGATATTTCTATGCAAAAAGTGTAGACCGTTTTCCAATGTACCTTTGCAAATAATTTTGTCATTCTTACTAATAATAAAAACTTTATTAAAAGTAACCGAATATCCAAATTTATTCAAACAAGAAACTGAAATTAAATTCCTCTTGAATTGAGGTACATAATAAACGTCTATTAAATCTAAATGCCTTCTAGAATCCAAATAAACTCTAATATCTCCCACTGCACTTGCAGACACTAACGTTCCGTTGCCCAAGCGCAAATTGATTTCATTCTTACTCAGCTTTCTCCTTTCTTGAAACCCCTGCAAGGAATAACAAACATGATTAGTGGCTCCTGAGTCTATGATCCAAGAATCTGTAGAATCAGCCAAAAAACATGTTTCAAGATAATTCAAATTACCTTCTTCCTTCTTGTTCTGGGACTTTGGGCAATTTCTCTTCCAATGTCCCTTTTCACCACAAAGGAAGCATTTCCCTTTGATCTTGGTTACTTTCTTGGTCTCCTTCTTGATAGGCCCAAGTTGCTTTTTCTTCTGTTGTTTCTTGACCTTTTGACGGGCCTTAACAGTAGCAACTTTACCAACCATATGAATCTCTTGACCTTTGCCTTTCACAAGGATCTTTTCAGCACTTTGAACATCTTGCATCAGGCCTTGTAAGGTGTATTCCTTTTTGTTCAAAGTGTAGTCCAATTTGAACTGATCAAAGGAATCTGACAATGAATTGACAACCATATCAATCTTTGTCTCACCATCTATCTCAGCGCCATGCAGTTCAGCAATGTTGAGATGTGCTATGACTTCATCATGTGATCTTTCACAGCCTGTCCAGGTTTCATCCTAAGATTCATAAAAGCAGTCACTGCCTCTCTCTTAGTCGTCCTAGACTTCATAGCAAACATCTCCTCTAGAGACATCATTATATCAGCAGCGGACTCCATTCCTTCATGCTGCTGTTGCAACACGTCGGAGATAGTGGCCATAATGTAACATTTTGCCATATCATCTGAAGTCTTCCACTGCTCATACTCATCTCTATACATTATGCTAGATTCATTATTAGGAGCAGGTGGTTTAGGAGTAGTTAGAACAAACTTATGTTTTTCACTTTGCAGCAACAACCCAATTTTCCTTTTCCATGTGACATAATTATCTCCAGTTAAAGTGTTATCTTTCAGGATGTTCATAAGTGATGGGGTCATGATTTCTGAATAAAACAAAACATATATAAGTAAATAATCATGATAAAGCACTTTTAAATATTTATCTTGAATTAAATAAATAACTCAATCATAAAATTCAACGGTGATCTAACACCCATAAATGTTACGCCTCCTTTGGGAGTTCGCACCATTTACTAGTTAGACTAGGTCCCACCTAATTGTTAACATAACAACCAGCGTTTTCAATTTTAGCCTTGCAATTTTTCTGACAAGAACTCTTGGGAGGATATCAATAAAATTACATTGAGTGTGTTACCAAGATATCGACCCTCAATTTTCTCTCACGAAAATCCCTCCTTGGGGAGTAGATCTCGTTTGAGTCCATTGTCTAGTCTATCCTTGTAAGGAAGTATGTTGCTAAATTCCATTCATGGACGCCCCTTGGGGGGATTACCAATAAATAATAAAGCTTAACTAACCTTGGAGGCCATAGGTGTTACAAAAACACCTTCTCCCACTCAATTATTTAAGGCGTGTGATTAAATCCCATAGAATGATTTACCGAGTTATCTAGATGCCAATTTAGATACCTAAATCATTCAATGCATGTTCATACCAAAAGAGATATATGCGTGGCACTCCTATTCTATATGTCATGTTATCATACAATAACAAATATTGTAATATTTAAGCATAAATTAAATAGCAACAATTTTGGCCAATCCTAGAAAAACAAGTAAATTACAATTGTCAGGAATACAAGATCTTCAGGTGGCCCATCAACCATACGCTCATCCTTCGGCCCAAACCCCATGGGCGTGCACAACCCACAACCCCACAAAGGGGCTGCCATGCGCAGCCCATAAGGCCTTCAAGGCTGCCATGCGCAGCCCACCTTGTAATGGGCTTGCCATGCGCAGCCCAATCAACTCCTAGGGTGCGCACGGTGCTCGTACTCGGTTCCGGTTGCTTCGTTTTGCTTTGTGTCTTCGAATCTTCAAGACCTAAATATATTACGGCAGTATTTAAACAAATAAAATACTGCAGTATTTTTTTTTTTTTTTAATCACTGCAGTACTTTTTACACATAAAATACTGCACATAATAAAAATAAAAAAACTGCAGCAGTGATAAAAAAAATACTGCACTTATATTAAAAAAAAATAAAAACCTAGCAACTACCAAGAAGGAATTATGGCGATAATAGACCACCCTTCTTGTTACAACTCCGAAACAAAAATTACATTGAAAATCTAGGACCAAAATCGAGCAATAACAATCCACATAAAACATATATAAATCCATACATCACATGTAATTATATATTTGAATACCTAGAGTGCCATCTCTTTCTAAACATGCATAATCACAATAAAAAGAAATAGATCCACGTATATATACGTTAATTAATTAAAAGGGTTCAACCTAGGCTCTGATACCAATTGTAGGGGAAAAATAACAAAAGTAGTACACGCAGCGGAAGCGATACTAAAATTAGATTTAGTGACTTTTAAAAAAATTTTCCTTTATGAACCTTAAACCCTTTTAATCAATAAACATGCATATACATTAACAAAAAGTAGATTACCTTTTGTCGCGTGATCCGATTGACTTACGTCGATGGTAATCCGCAAGACCTTCAATCCGAGCACGAACGTGGATCACCTAGGAGCGTGGTCTCCCTTTTCTTTGAATTGCAAACCTGTGAATGGACAAAACAAAACTTTTCTTTTCTTTGTTAGTCACAAAACAATCAAAAGAATGTCTAAGATTATTCCGGTCACTTTTGAGTTCTCAATCTAATGATCGAAACTCGCGTGAACCTAGATCGATATCGTATACACAAGCTTATTGATGATTAAGCAATAGTATACTATCAAAGAATAATCTAACACTCCTTTTTGTCTTAGTAGAATAAAAACTCTCTATGAATGAAGAAGAAGAAGAAAAATAAAATCTCAAGCACACATGTATGTGGTGGCCGAACCCTATAAGAACACTTATATAGGTTGGCCGAATTTTTCTTCTTTTTCCTTTAGGGTTGCCGAATTCTATGTAGTTTTAGATTAGGGTTGGCCGAATTTCATCATGTCACTTATATAGGGTGACCGAAATTCAACCCTAATTCTTTTCAACTTTATAGACTTCAAACCCTAATCCAACTCATTGATTTTTATTCTTTTATTTTGACTAAATAAAAAGACTCCTTATTTGATTAAATAAATAAAATTTATTTATTTATTTCCTTATCAAACAAGTCTTTTACTTTAGGAAAGATTTGTTTATTTAATTAAATAATTAATCAATAAATTAATTAATTCTTATTTAATTAAAACAAATGAAACAAAATAATATATTAGGTTAAAACATTAACCTTGCCGCCCCACTTGTATAAAATTGGGCCTAATATTATTTTCTTATTTCATTTAATCCATTGGACTTTAAATAAAAAGCCCACATGTGAACCAGACCCATTCTTACTAAAAGAAACAAGCCCACATGTCTTTCATTAATATATTAATATAATTGAGCAGCCCATTACATAAATAATGTGCATATTATATTCTTAATATATTAAATGCAATTCTAGATGGACCCTTAAATTGGTCCGGTAGAATATATCAAGTGATCCATGAAAGTCCGTGTGGATTGGGGATCTTGGCGGGTCCATCTAAATTTAAGCTTCAATAGACATAACCTAATCACAATCAACAAATGATTCACTTAGGTCCGATCCATTAATTTTAACTCATTCCACTAAAGAGCTAAAACTGAACTCTTAAATAAAGATAGAAAAGGAAGATGCTCCTCATTCATACCCTAGACAATCATATTGGAGATAGTGTATCCTCGTGATTAATATCAGTAATCGCCAAGAGTTCATAGACCGCCTATAACTCTCCAAGTTACCATATTTACTCATATGACCACGTTTTGAACTTGGATATTTTGACTTGTCCAGAAGCCATGTTTTCAATAGACACTATCGAAAACTCAACGTTGAGATTTAATATCCAATTACCTCAAAACATCCATATGATGATATTATACTCTCATTTCATTAAATGGAGCCACGATGTCCATATCTATAAATGAAGTCCTCTATCGATTAACAAATGAATATCACCAAACTATCGAGGATAGACTATGCGATATAATCGTACTCATTGATAACTCAAATGATATCACTTGCAACCATAAGTCCATCATTTATCTCAGGATTAAGATAGACTCTCTGATTGTCCTGATAATGAAAAGACTATTATCTACTGACGGTTCTAGATAAAGCTTTTCATTGTGACCCAGTTCAATGCACCCAGTGCACTAGATCCTTTTGCTCGAAGACACTCCGATGATTTTAGACTCATCATATCTCATTTGATCCCACTCAAATGCTAGCAAAAGAATTCTACAACTTTAACAAGATAAAGGTGCCCAACCTTTAACTTAAGTTGTGAACATTATTCAAGACTAACTAAAGAATTGTGTCTACCACATACATATCCAGATGTACGAACAATTCTTCTTTTCCCATAGTCTTTAGACCTTATGATTATTTACTTTGACAATTATAATATTAAACTATAAATGCTATACGATTTGTTAAACCAGAAATCACTTTATTAATATGAAAAAGATTGTTAATTACAACATTACACTCTTGCTATTGAGCATAATCCTAACAATCTCCCACTTGCGCTATAGCAAATGTGTCATATCTCCCAAGCCCATGTTCTCTAGATGCCCATCGAAACTCTTCTAAGGTAGAGCCTTTGTGAAGGGATCCGCTAGATTTTCTGCTGACGCGATTTTGGTAATCGTCACGTCACCTCTTTGAACAATCTCCCTTAAAAGATGGTACTTTCTTTGAATGTGTTTACCTCTCTTGTGACTTCTTGGTTCTTTCGAATTAGCCACTGCTCCACTGTTGTCACAGTAGATAGTGATTTGCTTATTCGCACTAGGAACCACTTCTAAGTCAATCAAGAATTGGCGGAGCCAAACAGCCTCTTTGGCAGCTTCGCATGCAGCAACATACTCAGCTTCCATGGTGGAATCAGCAATACAGGATTGCTTCATACTCCTCTATATAACTGCTCCTCCTCCAATAGTAAACACAGCCCCTGATGTGGATTTTCTGGAGTCAGAATCTGATTGGAAATCAGAATCTGTATACCCAACGGGAACCAAATCCCCTCCAGAGTATACAAGCATATTATCTCTCGTTCTCTTAAGATACTTGAAAATATGCTTGACTACCGTCCAGTGATCAGGTCCAGGTTTCGATTGAAACCTGCTAACTATGCCAATAGCAAAACAAATATCTTGTCTAGTACAGAGCATTGCATACATGAGACTTCCAACTGCCGAGGCATATGGAACTTTACTCATGAATTGCTCTTCATGCTCATTCTTAGTAACTTGTTCCTTAGAAAGCTTGATTCTATGTCTGAAAGGTAACATACCTTTCTTGGAATCCTGCATGGAAAACCTAGACAAGATCTTGTCTATGTATGAAGCTTGGGATAATGCAATCGTTCTATTCTTTCTATCCCTTATTACTTGGATACCTAGAATAAAACTTGCTTCTCCTAAGTCCTTCATATCAAATTGTTTTGCTAACCATTCTTTTACTGATGTCAATACACCTACATCGTTTCCAATGAGTAGTATATCATCAACATAAAGAATCAGGAAAACCAACTTGTCGCCTTTAATCCTTTTGTATACACAAGGTTCGTTAGGATTCTAAATAAATCCAAAACCTTTGACAGCTTGATCAAACCTTATGTTCCAGGATCTGGATGCTTGCTTTAATCCATATATGGATTTCTACAACTTGCATACCTTATCCACTTGGCCGTTTTCAATGAATCCCTCTGGTTGCATCATGTAGATGCTTTCGTCAAGACTTCCATTTAGGAAAGTTGTCTTGACGTCCATTTGCCAAATCTCTAGATCTAAAGATGCTGCAATGGATAAGAGTATCCTAATGGATTTAAGCATGGCCACAGGAGAGAAGGTTTCCTCGTAATCGATACCTTCTTTCTGTGTATACCCTTTAGCTACCAATCTAGCTTTAAAGGTTTCCACCTTTCCATCCATACCTCTTTTCCTCTTGTATACCCACTTGCACCCAATGGGTTTTATCCCTTTAGGCAAGTCTACAAGGGACCAGACTTTGTTATCGAGCATAGATTCAATCTCGGATTGCATTGCCTTTTGCCAATGGCAACTATCAACATCCTCCATAGCTTCCTTGTACGTATAGGGATCATCGTCGTCCGGGAGATTCTCCACTGATTCTCCCAGACCGATGTATCTTTCGGGTTGTGTTCTAACCCTCCCACTACGACGAGGAATGGTAGGTTGTTGATCTTGTGTTGGATCGGAACTTACAATTGGGTTAGGTTGTGTAACCTCTCGTGGAATTGTATCTCCTGACATCTCATTCAGGACAATTCTACTTCTAGGCACAAAATCATTCATATAGTCCTTTTCTAGAAATTTAGCATTTGTCGAAACAAATACTTTAAGGTCTGAAGGACTATAGAAATAATATCCTTTAGTTTCTTTTGGATACCCTACAAATATACATGTTTCTGAACGGGACTCCATCTTTTCTGTCTTTCCTTTTAACACATGCGCAGGACAACCAAATATCCTTAAGTGTTGTAAACTAGGCTTGCGCCCAGTCCACAACTCATGCGGTGTTTTAGGAACAGACTTAGATGGTACATCGTTTAGAATGTATATAGCAGTTTGTAAAGCATATCCCCAAAAAGAAATAGGAAGTGTTGAATAACTCAACATAGACCTAACCATATCCAAAAGAGTTCTATTTCTCCTTTCTGCTACCCCATTCTGTTGAGGTGTACCTGGTGCAGAAAACTGAGAAACTATCCCATTATCAATAAGATATTGCTGAAACTCACCAGATAGATATTCTCCACCACGATCAGATCTCAAGATTTTTATGTGTTTCTTAAGCTGATTTTCCACTTCAGCTTTGAATGCTTTGAACATGTCAAAAGCATCCGACTTATGTCGCATGAGATACACATAACCAAATCTCGAGTAATCATCCGTGAAGGTGATGAAGTACTCATATCCACCTCTAGCTTGAATGCTCATAGGTCCACATACATCAGTGTGTATCAATCCTAAACATTCAGTGGCTCTTGCACCTTTGGCAGAGAACGTCCTTTTGGTCATTTTACCTTCCAAACAAGATTCACAAGTTGGTAGATCATCAACCTTTAAGTCACTCAAAGGTTCGTCACATACCAATCTTTTAATCCTATTAAGGTTAATATGACCTAAGCGTAAATGCCAAAGGTAGGTTTCATCTGTTGATAATTTTACTCTTTTATGATTAGGTTCCGTTATTTCTGTGTCTAACGAGTGAGAGATATTTCTATGCAAAAAGTGTAGACCGTTTTCCAATGTACCTTTGCAAATAATTTTGTCATTCTTACTAATAATAAAAACTTTATTAAAAGTAACCGAATATCCAAATTTATTCAAACAAGAAACTGAAATTAAATTCCTCTTGAATTGAGGTACATAATAAACGTCTATTAAATCTAAATGCCTTCTAGAATCCAAATAAACTCTAATATCTCCCACTGCACTTGCAGACACTAACGTTCCGTTGCCCAAGCGCAAATTGATTTCATTCTTACTCAGCTTTCTCCTTTCTTGAAACCCCTGCAAGGAATAACAAACATGATTAGTGGCTCCTGAGTCTATGATCCAAGAATCTGTAGAATCAGCCAAAAAACATGTTTCAAGATAATTCAAATTACCTTCTTCCTTCTTGTTCTGGGACTTTGGGCAATTTCTCTTCCAATGTCCCTTTTCACCACAAAGGAAGCATTTCCCTTTGATCTTGGTTACTTTCTTGGTCTCCTTCTTGATAGGCCCAAGTTGCTTTTTCTTCTGTTGTTTCTTGACCTTTTGACGGGCCTTAACAGTAGCAACTTTACCAACCATATGAATCTCTTGACCTTTGCCTTTCACAAGGATCTTTTCAGCACTTTGAACATCTTGCATCAGGCCTTGTAAGGTGTATTCCTTTTTGTTCAAAGTGTAGTCCAATTTGAACTGATCAAAGGAATCTGACAATGAATTGACAACCATATCAATCTTTGTCTCACCATCTATCTCAGCGCCATGCAGTTCAGCAATGTTGAGATGTGCTATGACTTCATCATGTGATCTTTCACAGCCTGTCCAGGTTTCATCCTAAGATTCATAAAAGCAGTCACTGCCTCTCTCTTAGTCGTCCTAGACTTCATAGCAAACATCTCCTCTAGAGACATCATTATATCAGCAGCGGACTCCATTCCTTCATGCTGCTGTTGCAACACGTCGGAGATAGTGGCCATAATGTAACATTTTGCCATATCATCTGAAGTCTTCCACTGCTCATACTCATCTCTATACATTATGCTAGATTCATTATTAGGAGCAGGTGGTTTAGGAGTAGTTAGAACAAACTTATGTTTTTCACTTTGCAGCAACAACCCAATTTTCCTTTTCCATGTGACATAATTATCTCCAGTTAAAGTGTTATCTTTCAGGATGTTCATAAGTGATGGGGTCATGATTTCTGAATAAAACAAAACATATATAAGTAAATAATCATGATAAAGCACTTTTAAATATTTATCTTGAATTAAATAAATAACTCAATCATAAAATTCAACGGTGATCTAACACCCATAAATGTTACGCCTCCTTTGGGAGTTCGCACCATTTACTAGTTAGACTAGGTCCCACCTAATTGTTAACATAACAACCAGCGTTTTCAATTTTAGCCTTGCAATTTTTCTGACAAGAACTCTTGGGAGGATATCAATAAAATTACATTGAGTGTGTTACCAAGATATCGACCCTCAATTTTCTCTCACGAAAATCCCTCCTTGGGGAGTAGATCTCGTTTGAGTCCATTGTCTAGTCTATCCTTGTAAGGAAGTATGTTGCTAAATTCCATTCATGGACGCCCCTTGGGGGGATTACCAATAAATAATAAAGCTTAACTAACCTTGGAGGCCATAGGTGTTACAAAAACACCTTCTCCCACTCAATTATTTAAGGCGTGTGATTAAATCCCATAGAATGATTTACCGAGTTTATCTAGATGCCAATTTAGATACCTAAATCATTCAATGCATGTTCATACCAAAAGAGATATATGCGTGGCACTCCTATTCTATATGTCATGTTATCATACAATAACAAATATTGTAATATTTAAGCATAAATTAAATAGCAACAATTTTGGCCAATCCTAGAAAAACAAGTAAATTACAATTGTCAGGAATACAAGATCTTCAGGTGGCCCATCAACCATACGCTCATCCTTCGGCCCAAACCCCATGGGCGTGCACAACCCACAACCCCACAAAGGGGCTGCCATGCGCAGCCCATAAGGCCTTCAAGGCTGCCATGCGCAGCCCACCTTGTAATGGGCTTGCCATGCGCAGCCCAATCAACTCCTAGGGTGCGCACGGTGCTCGTACTCGGTTCCGGTTGCTTCGTTTTGCTTTGTGTCTTCGAATCTTCAAGACCTAAATATATTACGGCAGTATTTAAACAAATAAAATACTGCAGTATTTTTTTTTTTTTTAATCACTGCAGTACTTTTTACACATAAAATACTGCACATAATAAAAATAAAAAAACTGCAGCAGTGATAAAAAAAATACTGCACTTATATTAAAAAAAAATAAAAACCTAGCAACTACCAAGAAGGAATTATGGCGATAATAGACCACCCTTCTTGTTACAACTCCGAAACAAAAATTACATTGAAAATCTAGGACCAAAATCGAGCAATAACAATCCACATAAAACATATATAAATCCATACATCACATGTAATTATATATTTGAATACCTAGAGTGCCATCTCTTTCTAAACATGCATAATCACAATAAAAAGAAATAGATCCACGTATATATACGTTAATTAATTAAAAGGGTTCAACCTAGGCTCTGATACCAATTGTAGGGGAAAAATAACAAAAGTAGTACACGCAGCGGAAGCGATACTAAAATTAGATTTAGTGACTTTTAAAAAAATTTTCCTTTATGAACCTTAAACCCTTTTAATCAATAAACATGCATATACATTAACAAAAAGTAGATTACCTTTTGTCGCGTGATCCGATTGACTTACGTCGATGGTAATCCGCAAGACCTTCAATCCGAGCACGAACGTGGATCACCTAGGAGCGTGGTCTCCCTTTTCTTTGAATTGCAAACCTGTGAATGGACAAAACAAAACTTTTCTTTTCTTTGTTAGTCACAAAACAATCAAAAGAATGTCTAAGATTATTCCGGTCACTTTTGAGTTCTCAATCTAATGATCGAAACTCGCGTGAACCTAGATCGATATCGTATACACAAGCTTATTGATGATTAAGCAATAGTATACTATCAAAGAATAATCTAACACTCCTTTTTGTCTTAGTAGAATAAAAACTCTCTATGAATGAAGAAGAAGAAGAAAAATAAAATCTCAAGCACACATGTATGTGGTGGCCGAACCCTATAAGAACACTTATATAGGTTGGCCGAATTTTTTCTTCTTTTTCCTTTAGGGTTGCCGAATTCTATGTAGTTTTAGATTAGGGTTGGCCGAATTTCATCATGTCACTTATATAGGGTGACCGAAATTCAACCCTAATTCTTTTCAACTTTATAGACTTCAAACCCTAATCCAACTCATTGATTTTTATTCTTTTATTTTGACTAAATAAAAAGACTCCTTATTTGATTAAATAAATAAAATTTATTTATTTATTTCCTTATCAAACAAGTCTTTTACTTTAGGAAAGATTTGTTTATTTAATTAAATAATTAATCAATAAATTAATTAATTCTTATTTAATTAAAACAAATGAAACAAAATAATATATTAGGTTAAAACATTAACCTTGCCGCCCCACTTGTATAAAATTGGGCCTAATATTATTTTCTTATTTCATTTAATCCATTGGACTTTAAATAAAAAGCCCACATGTGAACCAGACCCATTCTTACTAAAAGAAACAAGCCCACATGTCTTTCATTAATATATTAATATAATTGAGCAGCCCATTACATAAATAATGTGCATATTATATTCTTAATATATTAAATGCAATTCTAGATGGACCCTTAAATTGGTCCGGTAGAATATATCAAGTGATCCATGAAAGTCCGTGTGGATTGGGGATCTTGGCGGGTCATCTAAATTTAAGCTTCAATAGACATAACCTAATCACAATCAACAAATGATTCACTTAGGTCCGATCCATTAATTTTAACTCATTCCACTAAAGAGCTAAAACTGAACTCTTAAATAAAGATAGAAAAGGAAGATGCTCCTCATTCATACCCTAGACAATCATATTGGAGATAGTGTATCCTCGTGATTAATATCAGTAATCGCCAAGAGTTCATAGACCGCCTATAACTCTCCAAGTTACCATATTTACTCATATGACCACGTTTTGAACTTGGATATTTTGACTTGTCCAGAAGCCATGTTTTCAATAGACACTATCGAAAATTCAACGTTGAGATTTAATATCCAATTACCTCAAAACATCCATATGATGATATTATACTCTCATTTCATTAAATGGAGCCACGATGTCCATATCTATAAATGAAGTCCTCTATCGATTAACAAATGAATATCACCAAACTATCGAGGATAGACTATGCGATATAATCGTACTCATTGATAACTCAAATGATATCACTTGCAACCATAAGTCCATCATTTATCTCAGGATTAAGATAGACTCTCTGATTGTCCTGATAATGAAAAGACTATTATCTACTGACGGTTCTAGATAAAGCTTTTCATTGTGACCCAGTTCAATGCACCCAGTGCACTAGATCCTTTTGTTCGAAGACACTCCGATGATTTTAGACTCATCATATCTCATTTGATCCCACTCAAATGCTAGCAAAAGAATTCTACAACTTTAACAAGATAAAGGTGCCCAACCTTTAACTTAAGTTGTGAACATTATTCAAGACTAACTAAAGAATTGTGTCTACCACATACATATCCAGATGTACGAACAATTCTTCTTTTCCCATAGTCTTTAGACCTTATGATTATTTACTTTGACAATTATAATATTAAACTATAAATGCTATACGATTTGTTAAACCAGAAATCACTTTATTAATATGAAAAAGATTGTTAATTACAACATTACACTCTTGCTATTGAGCATAATCCTAACATGCACCACTTTTAATCATGCATGCATATACTATATATTTCTATATATTCGCATGACTTTTATCATGCATATATTATATGTATATTTCTATATATATCCGCATGACTTTAATCATGCATATATTTTTCCGCATGCATGCATTCATGCATATATATTCTATATATTAAATACAAACCCTAATCCAACTCTTTAGTGTATCTGTGACTATATAAAAGACTTCCTTATTTGATTAAATAAATAAACTTTATTATTTATTTTCTTACCAAATAAGTCTTTTACTTTTAGTATACTACTACCAATAGTATAACTCTAGGAAACATATTTCCTGATCAGAAAAAGATTTTGTTTCTTAATTAAATAATTAATTAAAAAATTAATTAATTCTCATTTAATCAAACAATAAAATAAAATAATATATTAGACTAATAAATTAGCCTTGCCGCCCACATCATATATATATGGGCTCAATATTATTTTCTTATTTTATTTAATCCATTAGACTTTAATTAAAAAGCCCACATGTGAACCAGACCCATTCTTACTAAAAGAAACAAGCCCACATGCCTTTCATTAATATATTAATATAATTGATCAGCCCATTAAATAAATAATGTGCAAATTATATTCTTAATATATTAAATGCAATTCTAGATGGACCCATAAATTGGTCCGGTAGAATATATCATGTGATCCATGCAAGTCCGTGTGGATTGGGGATCTTGGCGGGCCATCTAAATTTAAGCTTCAATAGACATAA
Organism: Acer saccharum; assembly: GCA_030490815.1. Taxonomy (NCBI): domain Eukaryota; kingdom Viridiplantae; phylum Streptophyta; class Magnoliopsida; order Sapindales; family Sapindaceae; genus Acer; species Acer saccharum. The sequence goes on from CM059873.1 coordinate 33,669,747, forward strand.
CCTAATCACAATCAACAAATGATTCACTTAGGTCCGATCCATTAATTTTAACTCATTCCACTAAAGAGCTAAAACTGAACTCTTAAATAAAGATAGAAAAGGAAGATGTTCCTCATTCATACCCTAGACAATCATATTGGAGATAGTGTATCCTCGTGATTAATATCAGTAATCGCCAAGAGTTTATAGACCGCCTATAACTCTCCAAGTTACCATATTTACTCATATGACCACGTTTTGAACTTGGATATTTTGACTTGTCCAGAAGCCATGTTTTCAATAGACACTATCGAAAACTCAACGTTGAGATTTAATATCCAATTACCTCAAAACATCCATATGATGATATCATACTCTCATTTAACAAATGGAGCCACGATGTCCATATCTATAAATGAAGTCCTCTATCGATTAACAAATGAATATCACCAAATTATCGAGGATAGACTATGCGATATAATCGTACTCATTGATAACTCAAATGATATCACTTGCAACCATAAGTCCATCATTTATATCAGGATTTAGATAGACTCTCCGATTGTCCTGATAATGAAAAGACTATTATCTATTGACGGTTCTAGATAAAGCTTTTCATTGTGATCTAGTTCAATGCACCCAGTGCACTAGATTCTCTTACTCGAAGACACTCTGATGATTTTAGACTCATCATATCTCATTTGATCCCACTCAAATGCTAGTAAAAGAATTCTACAACTTTAACAAGATAAAGGTGCCCAACCTTTAACTTAAGTTGTGAACATTATTCAAGACTAACTAAAGAATTGTGTCTACCACATACATATCCAGATGTACGAACAATTCTTCTTTTCTCATAGTCTTTAGACCTTATGATTATTTACTTTGACAATTATAATATTAAACTATAAATGCTAAACGATTTGTTAAACCAGAAATCACTTTATTAATATGAAAAAGATTGTTAATTACAATATTACACTCTTGCTATTGAGCATAATCCTAACATCTTCATCATACTTTGCTTGGTAAGCTTTTCACTAATATCTTACATATTTTGTGTTTCTCTTAACAAGCAATCTCAATTAATTACTTGTATGTTATTTTGTATGCTTTGGATACAAGATTGAGATTAGTGTGATGTATGTTTGAGAAGTTGTATTGTGATAGCTAATTAGTTTTTGTGCTTAATCTTGATTAGCTAAACTATTTGACATGTTATTTAGTTTTTAATATCTAGGATTGTTCTAATTGCATATTAATCATCTTAGATAAGCATATAGGGTTTCCCTTGCTCTATGTTGCATTTGGATATTCATATATTCACTTAGGGTGTTATTCTCTTCATAGAGAAAGTAAGTCTTGTGTGTAGCATCCGGGATTAGGTTGCTTAGATCGCAAGCAAATTGGACTAGGTTAACTCATACCAAGATTAGGTAGGTGTGTGATTACTTCCGGGATTAGGTTGTAATCGTTTTACACATTTAGTGGATTCGAGGTTCGAGTGTGGCTTACTTACTAGCCCGTGGTTTTTCCCGTGAGGGTTTCCACGTAAAAATCAAGTCTTATTTAATTTCCGTATTTTATACTTGATTTATTGCTTTATCTATTTAGGGGTAATTTCGTAATTTTGACTTAATACAAAATATTGGGTAATAAGCTTAAAATCTATTTACCCCCCTCTAGATAGTTTTATACACACCGTGCTATAATTAGTTTCAATTGGTATCAGAGCGGGTTCCTAGACATACATAGTGTTAGGATTATGCTCAATAGCAAGAGTGTAATATTGTAATTAACAATCTTTTTCATATTAATAAAGTGATTTCTGGTTTAACAAATCGTATAGCATTTATAGTTTAATATTATAATTGTCAAAGTAAATAATCATAAGGTCTAAAGACTATGAGAAAAGAAGAATTATTCGTACATCTGGATATGTATGTGGTACACACAATTCTTTAGTTAGTCTTGAATAATGTTCACAACTTAAGTTAAAGGTTGGGCACCTTTATCTTGTTAAAGTTGTAGAATTCTTTTACTAGCATTTGAGTGGGATCAAATGAGATATGATGAGTGTAAAATCATCGGAGTGTCTTCGAGTAAAAGAATCTAGTGCACTGGGTGCATTGAACTGGATCACAATGAAAAGCTTTATCTAGAACCGTTAATAAATAATAGTCTTTTCATTATCAGGACAATCAGAGAGTCTATCTTAATCCTGAGATAAATGATGGACTTATGGTTGCAAGTAATATCATTTGAGTTATCAATGAGTACGATTATATCGCATAGTCTATCCTCGATAGTTTGGTGATATTCATTTGTTAATCGATAGAGGACTTCATTTATAGATATGGACATCGTGGCTCCATTTAATAAATGAGAGTATAATATCATCATATGGATGTTTTGAGGTAATTGGATATTAAATCTCAACGTTGAGTTTTCAATAGTGTCTATTGAAAACATGGCTTCTGGACAAGTCAAAATATCCAAGTTCAAAACGTGGTCATATGAGTAAATATGGTAACTTGGAGAGTTATAGGCGGTCTATGAACTCTTAACGATTACTGATATTAATCACGAGGATACACTATCTCCAACATGATTGTCTAGGGTATGAATGAGGAACATCTTCCTTTTCTGTCTTTATTTAAGAGTTCAATTTTAGCTCTTTAGTGGAATGAGTTAAAATTAATGGATCGGACCTAAGTGAATCATTTGTTGATTGTGATTAGGTTATGTCTATTGAAGCTTAAATTTAGATAGCCCGCCAAGATCCCCAATCCACATGGACTTGCATGAATCACTTGATATATTCTACCGGACCAATTATGGGTCCATTTAGAATTGCATTTAATGTATTAAGAATATAATTTGCACATTATTTATTTAATGGGCTGCTCAATTATATTAATATATTAATGAAAGGCATGTGGGCTTGTTTCTTTTAGTAAGAATGGGTCTGGTTCACATGTGGGCTTTTCATTTAAAGTCCAATGGATTAAATGAAATAAGAAAAATAATATAAGGCCCATTTATTCAAGTGGGGCGGCAAGGTGCATTTTAACCTAATATATTATTTTGTTTCATTGTTTTAATTAAATAAGAATTAATTTATTTATTTATTAATTAATTGTTTAATTAAGAAACAAATCTTTTCTGATCAGGAAATATATTTCCTAGAGTAATACTATTGGTAGTAGTATACTAAAAATAAAAGATTTGTTTGATAAGAAAATAAATAATTAATTTTATTTATTTAATCAAATAAGAAGTCTTTTTATTTAGTCAAATAAAAGAATAAAATATCTATGAGTTGGATTAGGGTTTGAAGTCTATTTTTTTATGGAAATTAGGGTGCAACACAAACCCCTTTTTGGAGTGTGATTTGCGGCAACCCTAGTGTAAAAAGAGAGCAAGATTTCGGCAACCCTAATAGAAAAAGAGAGGAAAATTTCGGCCACCTATATATTCACACATATAGAATTTCGGCCACTCTATGCATTGTGCTTGAGAGACAATTTTCTTCTTCTTCTTAATTCATAGAGAGCATTATTTTTATTCTACAAAAACATAAAAGAGTGAATAGATTATTCTTTGATGGTACACTATTTGCTTGTTCATCAATAAGCTTGTGTGTACAACATCGATTTAGGTTCACGCGAGTTTCGATCATTAGATTGAGAATTCAAAAGTGACTGGAATAATCTTAGTCTTCTTTTAATTGTTTTTGTGACTAACAAAGAAAAGAAAAGTTTGTTTGTCCATTCATAGGTTTGCAATTCAAAGAAAAGGGAGACCACGCTCCTAGGTGATTCACGTTTGTGCTAGGATTGAAGATCTCGCGGATTACCATCGACGTAAGTCAATCGGATCACGCGACAAAAGGTATTCTTCTTTTGTTAGATAATATATATGTTTAATTGATTAAAGGGTTTAAGGTTCATAAAAAGGAAAAATTTTTAAAAGTTACTAAATCAATTTTTTAGTCTCGCTTCCGTTGCGCGTACTACGGTATTTTTCCCTACAATTGGTATCAGAGCCTTGGTTGAACCCTTTTAATTAATTAACGTATATATACGTGGATCTATTTCTTTTTATTGTGATTATGCATGTTTAGAAAGAGATGGCACTCTAGGTATTCACATATATAATTACATGTGATGTATGGATTTATATATGTTTTATGTGGATTGTTGTTGCTCGATTTTGGTCCTAGATTTTCAATGTAATTTTTGTTTCGGAATTGTAACAAGAAGGGTGGTCTATTATCGCCATAATTCCTTCTTGGTAGTTGCTAGGTTTTATTTTTATTTTTATTTATGTGCAGTTTTTACTGCAGTTTTATTTATTTATTATGTGCAGTTTTTTGTTTGTAAATATACTGCAGTGATTAAAAAAAAAAAAAAATTACTGTAGTATTTTATTTGTTTAAATACTGCTGTAAAGTATTCGGGTATTGAAGATTCGAAGACACGAAGAAAAACGAAGCAACCGGAACCGAGAACGAGCACCGTGCACACCCTAGGAGTGGATTGGGCTGCGTATGGCAAGCCCAAAACTTGGTGGGCTGCGCACGGCAACCCTGGGAGGCTTCATGGGCTGTGCACAGCAGCCCCTTTGTGGGGTTGCGGGGTGTGTCGCCCATGGGAGGAGGCCGAAGGATGAGCGTATGGTTGATGGGCCACTTGAAGATCTTGTATTCCTAAACAATTGTAATTTACTTGTTTTTCTAGGATGGGCCAAAATTGTTTCTATTTAATTTTTGCTTAAATATTACAATATTTGTTATTGTATGATAACATGACATATAGAATAGGAGTGCCACTCATATATCTCTTTTGGTATGAACATGCATTGAATGATTTAGGTATCTAAATTGGCATCTAGATAACTTGGTAAATCATTCTTTGGGATTTAATCACACGCCTTAAATAATTGAGTGGGAGAAGGTGTTTTTGTAACACCTATGGCCTCCAAGGTTAGTTGAGCTTTATTATTTATTGGTAATCCCCCCAAGGGGCGTCCATAAATGGAATTTAGCAATATACTTCCTTACAAAGATAGACTAGACATTGGACTCAAACGAGATCTACTCCCCAAGGAGGGATTTTCGTGAGAGAAAATTGAGGGTCGATATCTTGGTAACACACTCAATGTAATTTTACTAATATCCTCCTAAGAGTTCTTGTCAATAAAATTGCAAGGCTAAAATTGAAAACGCTGGTTGTTATGTTAACAATTAGGTGGGACCTAGTCTAACTAGTAAATGGTGCGAACTCCCAAAGGAGGCGTAACATTTATGGGTGTTGGATCACCGTTGAATTTTATGATTGAGTTATTTATTTAATTCAAGATAAATATTTAAAAGTGCTTTATCATGATTATTTACTTATATATGTTTTGTTTTATTCAGAAATCATGACCCCATCCCTAATGAACATTTTAAAAGATAATATTTTAACCGGAGATAATTATGTCACATGGAAAAGGAAAATTGGGTTGTTGCTGCAAACTGAAAAACATAAGTTTATTCTGTCTGCTCCTAAACCACCTGCTCCTACTTATGAATCTCAGATTCATTTGGTTGGTAAAGTTGCTACTGTTAAGGCCCGTCAAAAGGTCAAGGAAAACAGAAGAAAAAGCAATTTGGGCCTACCAAGAAGGAGACCAAGAAAGTAACCAAGATCAAAGGGAAATGCTTCCTTTGTGGTGAAAAGGGACATTGGAAAAGAAATTGCCCAAATTCCCAGAACAATAAGGAACAAGGTAATATTAATTATCTTGAAACATGTTTTCTGGCAGATTCTACAGATTCTTGGATCATAGACTCTGGAGCCACAAATTATGTTTGCTATTCCTTACAGGGGTTCCAAGAAAGGAGAAAGTTGAATAAGAATGAAATCAATTTGCGCTTGGGCAACGGAACGTTAGTGTCTGCAAGTGCAGTGGGAGATATTAGAGTTTATTTGGATTCTTTCAGGCATTTAGATTTGATAGACATTTATTATGTACCTCAATTCAAGAGAAATTTAATTTCAGTTTCTTGTTTGAATAAATTTGGATATTCGGTTACTTTTAATAAAGATTTTATTATTAGTAAGAATAACAAATTTATTTGAAAAGGTGCTTTGGAAAATGGCTTATTCTTTTTGCTTAAACATATCTCTCACTCGTTAGACACAGAATTAACGGAACCTAATCATAAAAGAGTAAAATTATCAATAGATGAAACCTACCTTTGGCATTTACGCTTAGGTCATATTAACCTTAATAGGATTAAAAGATTGGTAAGTGACGGTGTAAGGTTTATGATTTGTATTGGCTTAATTCCATTGCAAAACACTCTATGATTGTATTAGTTGTTGCTTAGGACATTATTTGAAGAAAGGAAGCTTAAAGAGTGAAGAGTAACGTCTAGTGCAAAAGTCGTCTTCAAGAGGTGAAAAACGTCAAAGGTAAATCTTGACTTCCATCCTCTTGCAAGGCGTTAGCGCACACACACACAATTCATACATGTGTGTCCCTGCATCGTGGTTCAAACATTTGGTATAACACATTTGTAGGGAAAAATAAACAAAAGTGGTACACGCAGCGGAAGCGATACTAAAATTAGATTTAGTGACTTTTAAAAATTTTTCCTTTATGAACCTTAAACCCTTTTAATCAATAAACATGCATATACATTAACAAAAGTAAATTACCTTTTGTCGCGTGATCCGATTGACTTACGTCGATGGTAATCCGCAAGACCTTCAATCCGAGCACGAACGTGGATCACCTAGGAGCGTGGTCTCCCTTTTCTTTGAATTGCAAACCTGTGAATGGACCAAACAAAAACTTTCTTTTCTTTGTTAGTCACAAAACAATCAAAAGAATGTCAAAGATTATTCCGGTCACTTTTGAGTTCTCAATCTAATGATCGAAACTCGCGTGAACCTAGATCGATATCGTATACACAAGCTTATTGATGATTAAGCAATAGTATACTATCAAGGAATAATCTAACACTCCTTTTTGTCTTAGTAGAATAAAAACTCTCTATGAATGAAGAAGAAGAAGAAAAATAAAATCTCAAGCACACATGTATATGGTGGCCGAACCCTATAAGAACACTTATATAGGTTGGCCGAATTTTTCTTCTTTTTCATTTAGGGTTGCCGAATTCTATGTAGTTTTAGATTAGGGTTGGCCGAATTTCATCATGTCACTTATATAGGGTGACCGAAATTCAACCCTAATTCTTTTCAACTTTATAGACTTCAAACCCTAATCCAACTCATTGATTTTTATTCTTTTATTTTGACTAAATAAAAAGACTCCTTATTTGATTAAATAAATAAAATTAATTTATTTATTTCCTTATCAAACAAGTCTTTTACTTTTAGGAAAGATTTGTTTCTTTAATTAAACAATTAATCAATAAATTAATTAATTCTTATTTAATTAAAACAAATGAAACAAAATAATATATTAGGTTAAAACATTAACCTTGCCGCCCCACTTGTATAAAATTGGGCCTAATATTATTTTCTTATTTCATTTAATCCATTGGACTTTAAATAAAATGCCCACATGTGAACCAGACCCATTCTTACTAAAAGAAACAAGCCCACATGTCTTTCATTAATATATTAATATAATTGAGCAGCCCATTACATAAATAATGTGCATATTATATTCTTAATATATTAAATGCAATTCTAGATGGACCCTTAAATTGGTCCGGTAGAATATATCAAGTGATCCATGCAAGTCCGTGTGGATTGGGGATCTTGGCGGGCCATCTAAATTTAAGCTTCAATAGACATAACCTAATCACAATCAACAAATGATTCACTTAGGTCCGATCCATTAATTTTAACTCATTCCACTAAAGAGCTAAAACTGAACTCTTAAATAAAGATAGAAAAGGAAGATGCTCCTCATTCATACCCTAGACAATCATATTGGAGATAGTGTATCCTCGTGATTAATATCAGTAATCGCCAAGAGTTCATAGACCGCCTATAACTCTCCAAGTTACCATATTTACTCATATGACCACGTTTTGAACTTGGATATTTTGACTTGTCCAGAAGCCATGTTTTCAATAGACACTATCGAAAACTCAACGTTGAGATTTAATATCCAATTACCTCAAAACATCCATATGATGATATTATACTCTCATTTAATTAAATAGAGCCACGATGTCCATATCTATAAATGAAGTCCTCTATCGATTAACAAATGAATATCACCAAACTATCGAGGATAGACTATGCGATATAATCGTACTCATTGATAACTCAAATGATATCACTTGCAACCATAAGTCCATCATTTATCTCAGGATTAAGATAGACTCTCCGATTGTCCTGATAATGAAAAGACTATTATCTACTGACGGTTCTAGATAAAGCTTTTCATTGTGATCCAGTTCAATGCACCCAGTGCACTAGATCCTTTTGCTCGAAGACACTCCGATGATTTTAGACTCATCATATCTCATTTGATCCCACTCAAATGCTAGCAAAAGAATTCTACAACTTTAACAAGATAAAGGTGCCCAACCTTTAACTTAAGTTGTGAACATTATTCAAGACTAACTAAAGAATTGTGTCTACCACATACATATCCAGATGTACGAACAATTCTTCTTTTCCCATAGTCTTTAGACCTTATGATTATTTACTTTGACAATTATAATATAAACTATAAATGCTATACAATTTGTTAAACCAGAAATCACTTTATTAATATGAAAAAGATTGTTAATTACAACATTACACTCTTGCTATTGAGCATAATCCTAACAACATTCACACACTTCATAGCATGCTCATGCATTGATCTTGTATTGACAAACATTGTGAAATTGCATGCTTTGTGACTATCTCTTTGATATGGCATGTTTGTGTGAATATGTGTTTATTTGTTTTCATATTTTGTGTTTAGGACTTGAACATGTTCTTATTTAATGCCTTATCGAGTTCCGGTCGTTTCGGTTACTCATTCATAAGGTTTCGAGTCCAAACAAGTTGACTATACTACTTTTCGTTCTCATTTGTTATGTTGACTTCATCGTCAGATTACGAGATGATTTCTCAACTATTTTTCAAAGTTGAGTAGTCATAGTCGTGCGTGAGGGAATTACGGTTCGTAATCCAAAAATGGATTCGAAATCGGAGGTCAGATGCTCAAGATATGGGCCAACGAACCGAGGGAGCGCGCGAGAGAAGTGTGAATCACGTGTGGCCACTTGGCCAGCCCGTGTGGGAGGCTGTGGGCCCCACGGGCAAGGGAGCCTTCTGCTCCCGTGGGCCCCACGTGCCCCCCACGGGGTGGTGACATGGCAGCACGTGATTCGCTTGGAAAATCTCTCCTTTTCCCTCCTTTTAAGCAAACCTCCTTCCCTCCACACTTATGCAATTTTTTGAAGAACACTTGATCAATTCTCGCATCAGTTTTTCTACAATTTTTGTTTACTTGTTTTGATCATATCTCTCTCATACGAACTTGAAATCATTCGATTCAAAAAACCAAAATTGTTGGTCTCGAAGAGAGCTACAAACCCCAAGCATTTCCAGAGGCAGTTGACTTCGGCATTTTTCTCAGCTGGTCCATTTCCAGTCCGTGGTCAGTGTTTGATTTTCAACTTCTTCTTTTTCAATTTCATCTTTGATCATCTATTGATTCTTTCCATTTGATTGATGAAATTTGTTGAGAAGTATGTTAGATCACATGCTAGGGTTATTTGATCATTTGTTAATTGAGATTTAGCTTTGTGATTACTCTTGAACATTTATGTGCTAAACTTGATTTATCATGAAATTGATTCTAGAAAATATATGTGTGATGTGCTTCATGTTATTTTCTATGTTTTATTTCATGATCTAAGAACTAGGTTTTTAGAGTGCTAAATTGAATATTCATACCTTTGTTCTTATTGATTTGCATGTCTTGATTTCTAGATAACTTTTGTGATTGTGTGTTGAAATCATATTCTAGACTATCATTGAACATGTACATTTTGCTTGATTGATCATCTAGCTTAATTTGTTTGTGTTTGCATCACTTGCATCACTTTAGATCATAGTCTTGCATTAGGTTGAAGTCTCTAGCAAAGTGAGTGAAGCTTTGTGTAGAGCAAAGGAGTCTTGACTAGGACATGTGGTCCGGATAGTCAAGCAAAAGTCTTAGCTAGGAGTGTGGTACTCCGGATGGTTGAGCTAGGAGAGCTTAACTAGGATCTTTGTGATCTGGATAGCTAAGCACGAAATCTTCCTAGAGACGTGAGCGTCTTGGATAGGAAGTTGCTTTCTAGAGGTGTAGGACACATCTCGGATAGGAAGTAGGCTTGGTGATTCACTAGCCCGAGGGTAGATTAGGAGTTGATAGCTTGAGCGGATATCATGAGTGATAGCTTGAGTGTGTAAGTCCTTTTTCACATAGTGGATTGCTTCGCCGATGGTTGTGGTATCAACCCGTGGATGTTTCCTCATTGAGGTTTTACCATGTTAAAATCATTGTGTTCAATTTTGCTTTACTTTCCTTTATCTTCCATATATTACATTGATTGTACAACTTGTAAAATTGATTAACTCTTGTCTTAGTGAAATCAATTCATTTGCTAAATCTAATCAAGTGTGTATTTGCCTTGTAATTTTCCGTATTATTTTTATTTGGAAGAATTTGGAGCCTATACCTATTCACCCCCCCCCCCCCCCCCCCCCCTCTAGGTATATTTCACTACTACATTAAGGGAAATTTCAGACGGACCTTTAAGTGACTTAAAGGTTGATGATCTACCAACTTGTGAATCTTGTTTGGAAGGTAAAATGACCAAAAGGACGTTCTCTGCCAAAGGTGCAAGAGCCACTGAATGTTTAGGATTGATACACACTGATGTATGTGGACCTATGAGCATTCAAGCTAGAGGTGGATATGAGTACTTCATCACCTTCACAGATGATTACTCGAGATTTGGTTATGTGTATCTCATGCGACATAAGTCGGATGCTTTTGACATGTTCAAAGCATTCAAAGCTGAAGTGGAAAATCAGCTTGAGAAACACATAAAAATCTTGAGATCTGATCGTGGTGGAGAATATTTATCTGGTGAGTTTCAGCAATATCTTATTGATAAGGGGATAGTTTCTCAGTTTTCTACACCAGGTACACCTCAACAGAATGGGGTAGCAGAAAGGAGAAATAAAACTCTTTTGGATATGGTTAGGTCTATGTTGAGTTATTCAACACTTCCTATTTCTTTTTGGGGATATGCTTTACAAACTGCTATATACATTCTAAACGATGTACCATCTAAGTCTGTTCCTAAAACACCGCATGAGTTGTGGACTGGGCGCAAGCCTAGTTTACAACACTTAAGGATATTTGGTTGTCCTGCGCATGTGTTAAAAGGAAAGACAGAAAAGATGGAGTCCCGTTCAGAAACATGTATATTTGTAAGGTATCCAAAAGAAACTAAAGGATATTATTTCTATAGTCCTTCAGATCTTAAAGTATTTGTCTCGACAAATGCTATATTTCTGGAAAAGGACTATATGAATGATTTTGTGCCTAGAAGTAGAATTGTCCTGAATGAGATGTCAGGAGATACAATTCCACGAGAGGTTACACAACCTAACCCAATTGTAAGTTCCAATCCAACACAAGATCAACAACCTACCATTCCTCGTCGTAGTAGGACGATTAGAACACAACCCGAAAGATACATCGGTCTGGGAGAATCAGTGGAGAATCTCCCGGACGACGATGATCCCTATACGTACAAGGAAGCTATAGAGGATATTGATAGTCGCAATTGGCAAAAGGCAATGCAATCTGAGATTGAATCTATGTTCGATAACAAAGTCTGGTCCCTTGTAGACTTGCCTAAAGGGATAAAACCCATTGGGTGCAAGTGGGTATACAAGAGGAAAAGAGGTATGGATGGAAAGGTGGAAACCTTTAAAGCTAGATTGGTAGCTAAAGGGTATACACAGAAAGAAGGTATCGATTACGAGGAAACCTTCTCTCCTATGGCCATGCTTAAATCCATTAGGATACTCTTATCCATTGCAGCATCTTTAGATCTAGAGATTTGGCAAATGGACGTCAAGATAGCTTTCCTTAATGGGAGTCTTGACGAAAGCATCTACATGATGCAACCAGAGGGATTCATTGAAAAGGGCCAAATGGAAAAGGTATGCAAGTTGCAGAAATCCATATATGGATTAAAGCAAGCAGATCCTGGAACATAAGGTTTGATCAAGCTGTCAAAGGTTTTGGATTTATTCAGAATCCTGACGAACCTTGTGTATACAAAAGGATTAAGGGTAACAAGTTAGTTTTCCTGATTCTTTATGTTGATGATATACTACTCATTGGAAACGATGTAGGTGTATTGACATCAATAAAAGAATGGTTAGCAAAACAATTTGATATGAAGGACTTAGGAGAAGCAAGTTTTATTCTAGGTATCCAAGTAATAAGGGATAGAAAGAATAGAACGATTGCATTATCCCAAGCTTCATACATAGACAAGATCTTGTCTAGGTTTTCCATGCAGGATTCCAAGAAAGGTATGTTACCTTTCAGACATGGAATCAAGTTTTCTAAGGAACAAGTTCCTAAGAATGAGCATGAAGAGCAATTCATGAGTAGAGTTCCATATGCCTCGGCAGTTGGAAGTCTCATGTATGCAATGCTCTGTACTAGACCAGATATTTGTTTTGCTGTTGGCATAGTTAGCAGGTTTCAATCGAAACCTGGTCCTGATCACTGGACGGCAGTCAAGCATATTTTCAAGTATCTCAAGAGAACGAGAGATAATATGCTTGTATACTCTGGAGGGGATTTGATTCCCGTTGGGTATACAGATTCTGATTTCCAATCAGATTCTGACTCTAGAAAATCCATATCAGGGGATGTGTTTACTAATGGAGGAGGAGCAGTCATATGGAGGAGTATCAAGCAATCTTGTATTGTTGATTCTACCATGGAAGCTAAGTATGTTGCTGCATGCGAGGCTGCCAAAGAGGCTGTTTGGCTCCGCCAATTCTTGATTGACTTGGAAGTGGTTCCTAGTGCGAATAAGCAGATCACTATCTACTGTGACAACAGTGGAGCAGTGGCTAATTCGAAAGAACCAAGAAGTCACAAGGGAGAAAAACACATTGAAAGAAAGTATCATCTTTTAAGGGAGATTGTTCAAAGAGGTGACGTGACGATTACAAAAATCGCGTCAGCAGAAAATCTAGCGGATCCCTTCACAAAGGCTCTACCTCAGAAGAGTTTCGATGGGCATCTAGAGAACATGGGCATGAGAGATATGACACATTTGCTATAGCGCAAGTGGGAGATTGTTGGGATTATGCTTAATAGCAAGAGTGTGATATTGTAATTAACAATCTTTTTCATATTAATAAAGTGATTTCTGGTTTAACAAATCGTATAGCATTTATAGTTTAATATTATAATTGTCAAAGTAAATAATCATAAGGTCTAAAGACTATGAGAAAAGAAGAATTGTTCGTACATTTGGATATGTATGTGGTAGACACAATTCTTTAGTTAGTCTTGAATAATGTTCACAACTTAAGTTAAAGGTTGGGCACCTCTATCTTGTTAAAGTTGTAGAATTCTTTTACTAGCATTTGAGTGGGATCAAATGAGATATGATGAGTCTAAAATCATCGGAGTGTCTTCGAGTAAAAGAATCTAGTGCACTGGGTGCATTGAACTGGATCACAATGAAAAGCTTTATCTAGAACCGTCATTAGATAATAGTCTTTTCATTATCAGGACAATCACAGAGTCTATCTTAATCCTGAGATAAATGATGGACTTATGGTTGCAAGTAATATCATTTGAGTTATCAATGAGTACGATTATATCACATAGTCTATCCTCGATAGTTTGGTGATATTCATTTGTTAATCGATAGAGGACTTCATTTATAGATATGGACATCGTGGCTCCATTTAATAAATAAGAGTATAATATCATCATATGGATGTTTTGAGGTAATTGGATATTAAATCTCAACGTTGAGTTTTCAATAGTGTCTATTGAAAACATGGCTTCTGGACAAGTCAAAATATCCAAGTTCAAAACGTGGTCATATGAGTAAATATGGTAACTTGGAGAGTTATAGGCGGTCTATGAACTCTTGACGATTACTGATATTAATCACGAGGATACACTATCTCCAACATGATTGTCTAGGGTATGAATGAGGAACATCTTCCTTTTCTGTCTTTATTTAAGAGTTCAATTTTAGCTCTTTAGTGGAATGAGTTAAAATTAATGGATCGGACCTAAGTGAATCATTTGTTGATTGTGATTAGGTTATGTCTATTAAAGCTTAAATTTAGACAGCCCGCCAAGATCCCCAATCCACATGGACTTGCATGAATCACTTGATATATTCTACCGGACCAATTATGGGTCCATTTAGAATTGCATTTAATGTATTAAGAATATAATTTGCACATTATTTATTTAATGGGCTGCTCAATTATATGAATATATTAATGAAAGGCATGTGGGCTTGTTTCTTTTAGTAAGAATGGGTCTGGTTCACATGTGGGCTTTTCATTTAAAGTCCAATGGATTAAATGAAATAAGAAAAATAATATAAGGCCCATTTATTCAAGTGGGGCGGCAAGGTGCATTTTAACCTAATATGTTATTTCGTTTCATTGTTTTAATTAAATAAGAATTAATTAATTAATTTATTAATTAATTGTTTAATTAAGAAACAAATCTTTTCTGATCAGGAAATGTATTTCCTAGAGTAATACTATTGGTAGTAGTATACTAAAAATAAAAGACTTGTTTGATAAGAAAATAAATAATTAATTTTATTTATTTAATCAAATAAGAAGTCTTTTTATTTAGTCAAATAAAAGAATAAAATATCTATGAGTTGGATTAGGGTTTGAAGTCTATTTTTTTATGGAAATTAGGGTGCAACACAAACCCCTTTTTGGAGTGTGATTTGCGGCAACCCTAGTGTAAAAAGAGAGCAAGATTTCGGCAACCCTAATAGAAAAAGAGAGGAAAATTTTGGCCACCTATATATTCACACATATAGAATTTCGGCCACTCTATGCATTGTGCTTGTTCATCAATAAGTTTGTGTGTATAACATCGATTTAGGTTCACGCGAGTTTCGATCATTAGATTGAGAACTCAAAAGTGACCGGAATAATCTTAGTCTTCTTTTGATTGTTTTTGTGACTAACAAAGAAAAGAAAAGTTTGTTTGTCCATTCACAGGTTTGCAATTCAAAGAAAAGGGAGACCACGCTCCTAGGTGATTCACGTTCGTGCTAGGATTGAAGATCTTGCGGATTACCATCGACGTAAGTCAATCGGATCATGCGAAAAAAGGTATTCTTCTTTTGTTAAATAATATATATGTTGAATTGATTAAAGGGTTTCAGGTTCATAAAAAGGAAAAATTTTTAAAAGTTACTAAATCAATTTTTTAGTCTCGCTTCTGCTGCGTGTACTATGGTATTTTTCCCTACACATAGGTGATCCTTGCTTATTTTGGTGTGTTTTGCATTTTGTGTGATTTTTGATCATTCATACATTTGCATTCATTTCATTTATTCATAAACACTATGAGTGGAAACGGTGGAAATGGTGGTGGCAACGAAGGTTCTTCTAGCACCAGGCCTCCACTTCTTACCGAATTGAACTATTCCCAATGGAAAGGGAAGATGGAATCCTACATATGCCAAATTCATGACCGTGCATGGATGGCGGTGGAAGATGGATATGATCTACCCATGATGACTCCCGGTGGTGGAGGAGAAGAAGTTTTGAAGCCTAAGGTGCAATGGAACACGCAAGAGTTTGAGGCTTCAAAGTGGAATAGGAAGGCGATGCATGCCATCTTATGTGCTATGGACGAAAATCAATACAAATTGATTCAAAATACTAGGACAGCTAAGGAGGCATGGGACATCCTAGAGATTGCACATGAGGGAACCGAAGTGGTGAAGGACTCTAAGCTTCAAGTCCTCCAAACCCAATTCGAGATGCTTAAGATGGAGGAGAATGAGTGCTTCAACGACTTCGAGATTAAGTTGATGGACATAGTCAACCAAAGTCATCAACTTGGTGATCCATATTCGGATAGGAGAATCAAGCAAAAAATTATGAGATCTCTACCCGATAGGTTTGAATCGAAGGTGACGGCTTTAGAAGAAAATAGTGGTTATAAGGATATGTAGCCGAGTGAGGTGATTGGGAGACTTCTAGCTTATGAGTGTAGGAAGGGTCCTATCTCCACACCTCCTAAAAAGCAAAAAGGAATTGCTTTGAAGACCTCCAAGGATGAAAATGAGGCAAAGAAGATTGACTCGGATGAAGACCTTGCCTTGTTTGTAAAAAGGTTCAACAAGGTTATGAAGTTTAAAAGAAAGGGCCTTGGATCAAAAGGTCAAGATTTGAAGAAAAAAGGGCTCTTTCAAGAAGTTTGAACCTAGGCAAGAAAGGACCGAAAGGAAAGGGGTCCGTTGTTTCGAGTGTGGTGGCATAGGTCATTTTGCCCCCGATTGTGCAAATCATGTTGAGAAGAAAAAGGGGAAAGTGATGGCCGCCACTTGGAGTGGAAGTAGTGATGACTCCTATGAGGAAGATGAGTCTTCGGATGACGAAGAGCTCATGGCTAATCTCCTAGCTTTTGCCTCCTCCCATAAAAGCAAAAGTGCTAGTGAGAGAGAGGAAATAAGTCAAGAGGAAAATGACTCAAGTGGAGAAGAAAGAGACTCCTCTTCTAACTCCATAAATGGATTTGTGGAGAAAAAGGTGCTTGCTAAATATCATGCCGAGTTTAATGATTTAGCAATCAAGAGCACAAGAAAGATCAAGATGTTGAGAGAAGAAAATCTTGAGCTTGCATCTCAAAATGACCACTTAAGTGAACAAGTGGAAAGATTCAAGAAGATGGAAGATAAGCTAAGAGAGGAGTTAGTCTTATCTAGGAGGAATGAAGATAGTCTAAAGAAAGAGCTTGAAGAAGTTAAAGAATCTATGACTAGGATGGATTCTAGCACCAAGAAGCTTGACCATATGCTTGGTGTTGGAAAGAGTCCATGTGACAAGAGGGGTCTTGTGTATGAAGATGGCAAGAAGATCTTAACCTCTAACAAGACCATGTTTGTCAAGAGCTTGAAGAACGAAGAAAATTCATTTGTGCAAATTCCTAGGAAGAAGTTAGAAATAGGACAAAGTTCAAATGCTCAAGTGAAGATGGGGCCAAGAAGGCAACCGCAAGCTCAACCCCCTAGGGTCCCTCAAGCCAACATTCCTCCACAAATGGCTCACAAAGGAAAGAGACCTATCATGCAACCTCAAGCTAGGAAGCTATCTAGACCGGTTCAACAACGAAGACGGATTGAACCCATTCATCCACAAAGACAAGGACAAGGTATGATTCCTTATTTTACTCATATTTGTCACTTTTGTGGATTTGATGGTCATATTAGACCACATTGCTTTCGATATATTAAAATGTGCAGAACTAGAAGCATGATAGAGAAGAAAAAGAAAAGAGCCATGATGCATGTTCCTAGGAATGATAATATTATTATGCATGATCCTAGAACATCTAGAACCCATGTACCAAAGACCACTAAGAAAGCTAAGATTGTTTCTAGGTGGATTAGAAAGAATGAAATTGTTTGTCATGTTGCTCAAATAGCCTTGAAGGCAAATTCTTCTAATTTTTGGTGTTTAGATAGTGGGTGCTCTAAACACATGACGAGAAACAAGAGTTTCTTCAAGACTCTTGTTATGGAGGAAGGTGGATATGTCACTTTTGGTGATGGATCCAAAAAGAAAGTTGTAGGGAAAGGAACCATTTTCGTTCCCGGTTTACCCTCCTTATCCGATGCTTTATTTGTTGATGGCTTGAAAGCCAATTTAATAAGCATTTCACATCTAAGTGATGAAGGATGTTCCGTCTTGTTTTGTAAAGATAATTGTTATATCCTAAAGCCCGATGGACAAACCTTGTTGAAAGGTATGAGATCTAGTGACAATTGCTATTGTCTTGAAGCTAGAATAGTCTCAAACAATGTGTCAATGGATGAGCAAATAGTGTTGTGGCATGAAAGACTTGGCCACATGAACTTTAGGGATTTAAGAACCCTTGGAAAGTTTGAGTGTGTGCGTGGCCTCCCTAAGCTTGGGAAGAAAGCCAATGGTATTCGTGGACCTTGCCAACAAGGAAAACAAACCAAAAGCATGCACAAAAAGGGCAAGTATCTCTCCACCAAGGAGCCCCTAGAGCTTCTCCACATGGATCTTATGGGTCCTATGCAAACCGAGAGTTTAGGTGGAAAGAGATACATTTTTGTTTGTGGTGATGATTTCTCTAGATTTACATGGACATATTTTCTTAGAGAAAAATCCAAAACTTTTGATAAGTTTAAAATGCTTTGCCCTAAATTACAAAATGAAATGAATTCTAACATTAGAAGCATTAAACAGATTAGAAGTGACCATGAGAGGGAGTTTGAGAATGCCTCTTTTGAAAGCTATTGTGATAGCTTAGGCATCTCCCATGAGTTTTCGGCTCCTAGGACACCTCAACAAAATTGAGTTGTTGAGAGGAATAATAGGGTCCTCCAAGAGATGGCCCGAGTGATGTTGCTTAGCAACAATGTCCCTAGGAACCTATAGGCCGAAGCCGTCAATACGGCTTGCCATATAGGGAATAGAGTTTTCCTAAGGCTCGGATCTAGAAACTCCTCCTATGAGCTATGGAAGGGTAGGAAGCCAAATGTTAGCTATTTCCCCACATTTGGAAGCAAATGCTACATTTTAAATGACCGGGATCAACTTGGCAAGTTTGATGCTAAGAGTGATGATGGTATCTTTATTGGCTACGCCTTGAATAGTAGAGCCTATAGAGTTTTCAACTTGAAGACTCGAACCGTCATGGAATCATCAAATGTGGTCATTGATGATACAAGGCTCAAGTCTAATGACCATGAGGAGGAGGATGTTTTAGAGGATGACTCTCCTTTGGAGAGGGTTGTGGTGACTCCCAATGTTGGGACATCTAATGAAAATGATGAAGTCACACAACCTAGTTCTAGAGTCCCTATCTTGGACTCTAATGAACCTGCTCCATGGGTTAGAAGACTCCATAACAAAGAGGATGTTATTGGAGATGTAAATGAGGGTGTTAGGACTAGGCGTCAAATAGCTAATCTCATTAGCTTTACATGCTACACCTCTCAAATAGAACCCAAAAAGGTTGATGAAGCCTTGAATGATGAATTTTGGGTTCTTGCCATGCAAGAAGAGCTAAACCAATTCGAAAGAAATGAGGTTTGGACTCTAGTTCCTAGGCCTAAAAGCTCACATGTGATAGGAACTAAGTGGATTTTTAGGAATAAATCCGATGAGAAGGGCAACATAGTGCGGAACAAGGCTAGACTTGTAGCACAAGAGTACTCTCAAATTGAGGGTATCGACTTTGAGGAGACTTTTGCTCCCGTTGCCCGCTTAGAGTCCATTAGGCTTCTCTTGTCCATTTCTTGTGTGCACAAGTTCAAATTGCACCAAATGGACGTCAAGAGTGCCTTCCTCAATGGCTTCTTGCAAGAGGAAGTGTTTGTTGAACAACCCAAGGGGTTTGTAGATGCACACCACCCCAACCATGTCTATCGCCTCATGAAGGCACTATATGGGTTGAAACAAGCATCGAGGGCTTGGTATGAGCGCCTCACTCAATTTCTTGTTGACAATAACTACACAAGAGGTAGTGTTGACAAGACGCTATTCATCAAGAGAGACAATGATGAGTTTTCATAGCTCAAATATATGTTGATGATATAGTTTTTGGCTCCACCAACAACACCAAGGTCCAACAATTTGTTGACGTTATGTCTTATGAAATTGAGATGAGTCTTGTTGGTAAGCTTAGTTACTTCCTAGGTTTGCAAATTAGGCAAATGAATGATGGGATTTTCATAACCCAAGCCAAATATGCTAAGAACCTAGTGAAGAAGTTTGGTTTAGAGAAAGCCAAACATCGTGATACACCCATGAGTACCACTTTGAAGCTAAGCAAGGATGCTAGTGGTAAAAGTGTGGAATAAACATTATATCGTGGCATGATAGGAAGCTTGCTTTATTTTACCGCAAGTAGGCCCGATATCTCCTTTAGTGTGGGTGTGTGTGCTAGGCACCAAGCGGATCTTAAGGAGTCTCATCTCTCTTCCATAAAGAGAATCATTCGCTATGTGAATGGGACATCCAACTATGGGATTTGGTACTCTTTTGACACTAATGCTAGTCTTGTAGGCTTTAGTGATGCGGATTGGGCAGGAAATTGTGATGATAGGAAGAGCACATCGGGCGGTTGCTTCTTTCTAGGCAACAACTTGGTGTCTTGGTTTTGCAAGAAGCAAAACTCGATTTCCTTGTCCACGGCCGAGGCTGAGTACATAGCCGCGGGGAGTGGATGCACACAACTCCTATGGATGAAGCAAATGCTAGTAGACTACAGATTCAACCAAGGTACTCTCACTCTCTTTTGTGATAAATGAGTGCAATTAATATTTCCAAGAGTCCGGTTCCACATTCTAGAACTAAGCATATTGACATCCGCCATCACTTCATTAGAGAGCTTGTTGAAAATAAATGCATAGTACTTGAACATGTAGGTACTAATGATCAACTTGCGGACCTATTTACTAAACCCTTAGATGCTACTCGATTTAAAACTCTTAGTAGATCTATTGGGATATGTCTTGTGGAGTGATGTGTTTTATGATTGACCCCATATGGGGAACTCAAGCAAAGAGAGCTATTTTGCATTCTTGTAACTTGCAAAAAATTTGAAATAACTTATGCCTCTTCTTTTGATTGCTTGAGTAAGCTTGGTTGTACATATGTATATATGTTTTCAAATTCTATATGTGTGAACCTTGCTTGTTTACAATCCATGTCATATTTATGTTCAAACATGCATTTTTGGACTAGGAGATTTACATAGGAAGTATGATGTGAATGACCTATAGTTATCTCCATGACATGATGATTCTTTTATAACATGCTAATGTCAAATGAAAAGGCATGAAATTCATATAACATGCTCACATGAAAAGCATGAATTGATGATTGCATATTCTTAAAATGCAAAACTTGTGTGAAAGCTAATGAGACTCAAAATGAATAAAGGATCTTGTATCCGTTCAAAGGAATTTACATTCCAAATGTCTCTCTTTCTTTATTGGTTGAACATGGCTACTATCATACGGATATCTTATCCGGAAAAATCAAATAGGGTGCAAAGTCGCTCATGCCATGTTTCGCTTTTAAAGTTGGATATAGTTACTCTTAAATTGAAATTAATAATCTCTATATCCTCGCTTTTCCCATGACATTGGTGAAATTGGTTTGAATTCTAATTAGAAACCTTTGTCATTTGCTTTGCCAAATACCATTGTATTTTGGACTTGAATGCTATATGTCTTGTATGCAAAGCATGTTGGATTCACACATTTTCTCAAATAAATCTCCTTGTTTCTCTCCAATTAATTGAAGTGCATAAAGTGACTTATATGTATATGCAAATAACTTGCATGCTTCTATCTCTCGTTGCTATGAGTGACCTGGTTGGGGACTACTCATTTGCCTATATCATGACAAAAAGGGGGAGTAGGATATGGTAAGGGGAGTTGCAAAATATAGAAGCAATTGTGCATATTGGGGGGAACATTCATTGAGGGGGAGTAACCCGTTGAGGGGGAGCATTGCATACACATACATTGCCAAATGTTGTGCCTAATTTTTTTTTAAATGCAAATGCTTGTTTTGATATCACATGATTAATCTCACACTTTATTTGTTTTGGAAATGTTAGAGACTTTAATTTCAGGGCTTGATTGTTCTACAAGAGATTGAAGACTTGAAGTTTTATTTTCTTATCTCTTTGTATTGTAGATAATCATTGTAGTTCCGTAGTTTCTACTTTTTGTGAAGAATCAATGTGAGTGGTGGTTTTGTCACGAAATAGCCAAAGGGGGAGATTGTAAGGTTCCCATTTGTTGATTGGCTCATTTCGTGGACAAACCACATGTTGGGGATTCTTTGTAAGGGTAGCCTAAGTGTAGGTGTTATTTCTAAGGCCCTTTGAAGACCTCATTATTGATAAGCACCGAAGGTAAATTTCTATGTGCTTACTTGTCTTGAAGAGATAGTTGCACACACTCACAACTCATGCATATGTTTAATCCTTGTATGTTGTGTGTCTTATTTGTGTGCTTTAATGTTCATTAACATCTCTTCTTGCATGTTAGTTTGATTGCATCTTGCATATCCAATTGCCTTGTCATGCTTAGACTTAGGATTGCATTTTTGCATTGGGCGCTGCCAAAAGCGCTCTACAAAAGCACTGTACGAACAACCCCCGTTGAGCGCTGTACAGACCTAATCGATTTAATTCGGTCGCTGTACGAGCGTTGTACAGGCGCTGTACAAAGCGCTGTACAGGGCGCTCTACGTAGAGCGCCCCTCTGTTTTCTCGTGAGAACAGAGCAGGGGCGCTGTACAGGCACTGTATAGAAGCGCCCTACGTACAGCGCCCAAGGCAAATATGAGGCCAACTTATCAAAATGACCACACTTTGATTTGGCCCCCTATATATATGCCACTTTGACTTTAGGTCAATTACAAGAGTTCATATTCAGATTTCATACTTAGGATATTTTTCAAAGAGAAGAAAAATTCCAAGAACTCATTTTTATTAACTCAAACACTTTTTCATGATCATCAATCATCATCTAGCATCATCTTTGATCATCTAGATGTCATCTTGCATGGATTCTTCATCATACTTTGCTTGGTAAGCTTTTCACTAATATCTTACATATTTTGTGTTTCTCTTAACAAGCAATCTCAATTAATTACTTGTATGTTATTTTGTATGCTTTGGATACAAGATTGAGATTAGTGTGATGTATGTTTGAGAAGTTGTATTGTGATAGCTAATTAGGTTTTGTGCTTAATCTTGATTAGCTAAACTATTTGACATGTCATTTAGTTTTTAATATCTAGGATTGTTCTAATTGCATATTAATCATCTTAGATAAGTATATAGGGTTTCCCTTGCCCTATGTTGCATTTGGATATTCATATATTCACTTAGGGTGTTATTCTCTTCATAGAGAAAGTAAGTCTTGTGTGTAGCATCCGGGATTAGGTTGCTTAGATCGCAAGCAAATTGGACTAGGTTCACTCATACCGGGATTAGGTAGGTGTGTGATTACTTCCGGGATTAGGTTGTAATCGTTTTACACATTTAGTGGATTCGAGGTTCGAGTGTGGCTTGCTTACTAGCCCGTGGTTTTTCCCATGAGGGTTTCCACGTAAAAATCAAGTCTTATTTAATTTCCGTATTTTATACTTGATTTATTGCTTTATCTATTTAGGGGTAATTTCGTAATTTTGACTTAATACGAAATATTGGTTTATAAGCTTAAAATCTATTCACCCCCCCCCCCCCCCCCCCCTCTAGATAGTTTTATATACACCGTGCTATAATTAGTTTCATATGGTTAATTAATTTAAAGGGTTAATGTTCATAAAAAGGAAAAATTTTAAAACATACTAAATCTATTTTTTTAGTCTCGCTTCCGCTGCGTGTACTACGGTATTTTTTCCTACAGGCCCATGTGATGTTGCTTAGCAACAATGTCCCTAGGAACCTATGGGCCGAAGCCGTCAGTACGGCTTGCTATATAGGGAACAGAGTTTTTCTAAGGCCCGGATCTAGAAATACCTCCTATGAGTTATGGAAGGGTAGGAAGCCAAATATTAGCTACTTCCACACATTTGGAAGCAAATGCTACATTTTAAATGACCGTGATCAACTTGGCAAATTTGATGCTAAGAGTGATGAGTGTATCTTTATTGGCTATGCCTTGAATAGTAGAGCCTATAGAGTTTTCAACTTGAAGACTCAAACCGTCATGGAATCATCCAATGTTGTCATTGATGATACTAGGCTTAAGTCTAATGACCATGAGGAGGAAGATAT
The DNA here is from genome assembly GCA_030490815.1 of Acer saccharum. Taxonomy (NCBI): domain Eukaryota; kingdom Viridiplantae; phylum Streptophyta; class Magnoliopsida; order Sapindales; family Sapindaceae; genus Acer; species Acer saccharum. The sequence goes on from CM059873.1 coordinate 33,693,792, forward strand.
TTTAGATGATGACTCTCCTTTGGAGAGGGTTGTGGTGACTCCCAATGTTGGGACGTCCAATAACAATAATGAGGTCACACAACCTATTACTAGAGTCTCTCTCTTGGACTCTAATGAACCCGCTCCATGGGTTAGAAGACTCCATAACAAAGAGGATGTTATTGGAGATGTGAATGAGAGTGTTAGGACTAGGCGTCAAATAGCTAATCTCATTAGCTTTACATGCTACACCTCTCAAATTGAACCCAAAAAGGTTGATGAAGCCTTGAATGATGAATTTTGAGTTCTTGCCATACAAGAAGAGCTAAACCAATTCGAAAGGAATGAGGTTTGGACTCTAGTTCCTAGGCCTAAAAGCTCACATGTGATAGGAACTAGTGGATTTATAGGAATAAATCCGATGAGAATGGCAACATAGTGCGGAACAAGGCTAGGCTTGTAGCACAAGGGTACTCTCAAATTGAGAGCATCGACTTTGAGGAGACTTTTCCTCCCGTTGCCCGTTTAGAGTCCATTAGGCTTCTCTTGTCCATTTCTTGTGTGCACAAGTTCAAATTGCACCAAATGGATGTCAAGAGTGCCTTCCTAAATGACTTCTTGCAAGAGGAAGTGTTTGTTGAACAACCCAAGGGGTTTGTGGATGCTCACCACCCCAACCATGTCTATCGCCTCAAAAAGGCACTATATAGGTTGAAACAAGCACCGAGGGCTTGGTATGAGCGCCTCACTCAATTTCTTGTTGACAACAACTACACAAGAGGTAGTGTTGACAAGACGCTATTCATCAAGGGAGACAATGATGAGCTTTTCATAGCTCAAATATATGTTGATGATATAGTTTTTGGCTCTACCAACAACACCAAGGTCCAACAATTTGTTGATGTTATGTCTCATGAATTTGAGATGAGTCTTGTTGGTGAGCTAAGTTACTTCCTAGGTTTGCAAATTAGGCAATTAGATGATGGGATTTTCATAACCCAAACCAAATAATCCAAAAACCTAGTGAAGAAGTTTGGTTTAGAAAATGCCAAACATTGTGATACACCCATGAGTACCACTTTGAAGCTAAGCAAGGATGCTAGTGGTAAAAGTGTGGAACAAACTCTATATCGGGGCATGATAGGTAGCTTGCTTTATTTGACCGCAAGTAGGCCCGATATATCTTTTAGTGTGGGTGTGTGTGCTAGGTACCAAGCGGATCCTAAGGAGTCCCATCTCTTTTCCGTAAAGAGAATCATTCGCTATGTGAATGGGACATCCAACTATGGGATTTGGTACTCTTTTGACACTAATGCTAGTCTTGTAGGCTTTAGTGATGCGGATTGGGCAGGAAATTGTGATGATAGGAAGAGCACATCGGGCGGTTGCTTCTTTCTAGGCAACAACTTGGTGTCTTGGTTTTGCAAGAAGCAAAACTCGATTTCCTTGTCCACGGCCGAGGCCAAGTACATAGCCCCGGGGAGTGGATGCACACAACTCCTATGGATGAAGCAAATGCTAGTAGACTACGGATTCAACCAAGGTACTCTCACTCTCTTTTGTGATAATATGAGTGCTATTAATATTTTCTACAATCCGGTGCAACATTCTAGAACTAAGCATATTGACATCCGCCATCACTTCATTAGAGAGCTTGTTGAAAATAAATGCATAGTACTTGAACATTTAGGTACTAATGATCAACTTGCGGACCTATTTACTAAACCCTTAGATGTTACTCGATTTAAAACACTTAATAGATCTATTGGGATATGTCTTGTGGAGTGATGTGATTTGTGATTGACCCTGAATGTACACAAACGAAGTTAAATTGCTTAAAGCATACCTAGAGGGGGGGGGGGGGGTGAATAGGTTTTTACACCTTTTTCCGTTTGTCCCTCAAGGTAGCCTTACACACAACACTATAATCCAAGATAGACATACATAGACAATATGATGACACAATCATAATTGAAATGTCTAAGTATATCAACAAGTCATGTGAGGTAAAATATCAAATAATCATAACAACAAAATAAACTTGTATTTCATAAGATGTTCAATGTGTTACAAGAGTGAGCAAAATGTCACTAAACAAATATTACAATATACAAAAGAATCAAAGATACAAATTGATCTATAGAATGAATACACTAATCACACTATACAAAGACTTGATTCAAAATACATCACAAGTCAATATTATGAATCAAGACAATAAAATATACAATTAAAATATAAGAGAAGAGATAGAAAGAATTAACACAAGGGATTTTTTTAACGTGGTAAAACCTCCAAGGAGGAAACATCCACGGGTTGAATTACAACCATTGGGTACTATATTATTGGAAAGTAAACATAGAACATTCACAAAGTGACCAATCTTTAGCTAACCCAACCTAGTGAAGTCTAAGCCTACCCAACCCTATTGGAAAGTATGAAATCCCTCAATGATGCGGAACCACCATATATTGGACAACACACTCAACCAACATCGATGGTAGATTAGAAATTCCTCAAGAGTGCATACACATCCCGTGTACCCCGCTCTATCGGAGTCTATGTCTAACCATACGCCTAGGCCTACCAATATGTTAGCCAACTCCCTATCCAAGGCACTCTTGCCTCTAGGGAGCCTCCCATGCATGACTATCCGAGTCCTCCCGACTCTAGCCATGACTTCTTGCTTACCTATCCGAGTCATCCCGACTCTAGGCAAGACTTCTTGCTTGGCTATCCGAGTCATCCCGACTCTAACCAAGACTTCATGCCTTTTACAAGGACTTCCTAGTGTGATCATGTGAATGCAAATGATGCAAACATTCATTTCAACATAGAACATGTGATCAATACATTCTATGGCACAAATAGACCTAAACATTTGAAAACACAATTAATCAAGTCTAGATGCAAAAATACATGAATAGAAACCTAAGCATGTGAAACACCTAACACATATACTCAAAGTCTCATTCACACATATAACACTTGAATCACAAAATGTTCATTAAGTCCTAATTCAAGATGCTATCAAAATACAATCAAAGTCTAGATGTATGAGATTAAAATCAATCAATATACTAGACAAAAATATAGAGCAAGGTTTTGAGATTTACATCAATCAAAACCTATATTCTCTAAATCACAAACAAATACACAAATCCTTGATTTCTTCAATCAAAGGACCAAATCAAATCTCAAAGTCATTTTAACACAAAATTAATTCAATTAAGTATCAAACAACCTAAGATGCCATTCTAATCACAATACAACTCACAAACAAATGTAAAACCTAGAATCATAAAATCTAGTCAACATAAGTCCACAAATTGAGTTTCAATTGGAATGATAATCAAGCTACCTTTTCAAATAGCTTTCATAAAACAATAACATATATATAGAAGAAGAAACCCCAAGCAAATGGAAGGTGAAATAGCAAGAAATCCCAAAGTTGAGACTCAAACCTCAAATTCTGCAGCTGGTACGAATTTCAGTGTCCAACCACTTGAAATCACGATCAATCAGCCACCAAATCACTTGGAGATGTTAGAGGACTCAAATACGAACACTCTCCAACTTGAATCACTCAAATCCGACTCCGGATGAGGAAGATATGGTGTTTTGAAGTTTGGAAAAATTGGAGAGAAGTGTATACGGGAATTCTGAAATTTTTTGCTTGGAAATTCAAAATGAGAGAGAGAGGGAAGAAATAGGAGGAGAGAGAGAGAACATTTCGACCAATCTTGTGGTGCCACGTCACCCCCAGGCCGTGGGGGGCGCGTGGCCCACACGGGAGCAGAAGGGGCTCCAGGCCGTGGGGCCCACGGCCAGCCCATGTGGCCCACGGCCTGGGCTGTCCTCTCCCGCGCACTCTCGGTTCGTCGGCCCGTATCTCGAGCGTCCGAACTCCGAATTCGAATCCGTTTTCGGATTACAAACCGTGACTCTCTCACACACAAAAACGACTATACAACTTTGAAAAACGGTTGAGAAATCATCTCGGAAATCATCGATGAAGTCAACACAACGTAAAAGAACGTAAAGTGGCATAGTCAACACGTTTGGACTCGAAACCTTATGAATGAGTAACCGAAACGACCGGAACTCAATAAGGCATTGAATAAGAACATGTTCAAGTCCTAAACACAAAATATGGAAACATATAAACACAAATACACACACATATGCTAGTTTCCGGACATAGTCCTAGAAAATGCAAAACACAAAGTTTATTAACTAAAAGTGAATGCATGAGCATATTTTGCCAAGTGTGTGAAAGTGAAATGTAAATGAAATAAAATCATGAAGGGACACACAAAAATGATATGTGTGGGTGTGTGCCTAGCCTTGTAAGAGATAAGAGGTCATGTATACCTTTGTAGACCGATAATGTCCGAAACTCTTAAAAGCCGGCAACTTGAACGAATAATGGTTGAGACGTCCTTCGTCTTCGAAATCCTTCATTTTCTAACCACTAAACATTACAAGTAAAACACGTTTTGATATGGAATTAATGCCAACACTAATTATCAACCTAACAGACCCCATATGGGGAACTCAAGCAAAGAGAGCTATTTTGCATTCTTGTCACTTGCAAAAAATTTGAAATATCTTATGCCTCTTCTTTTAATTGCTTAAGTAAGCTTGGTTGCACATATTTATATATGTTTTCAATTTAATAAGTGTGAACCTTGCTTGTTTACAATCCATGTCGTAGTTAAGTTTAAACATGCATTTTTGGACTAGGAGATGTGTAGGGAAAAATACCAGTCAACACAGCGAAAGCGAGACTAAAAATAGATTTAGTAGTTTTAAAAATTTTTCCTTTTTATGAACTTTAACCCTTTAATTAGTTAAACATACATATAATCAACAAAAGAAGAATACCTTTTGTCGTGTGATCCGATTGACTTACGTCGATGGTAATCCGCAAGATCTTCAATCGTAGCATGAACGTGAATCACCTAGGAGCGTGGTCTCCCTTTTCTTTGAATTGCAAACCTGAGAATGGACAAACAAACTTTTCTTTTTCTTTTGTTAGTCACAAAACAATCAAAAGAATACTAAGATTATTTCGGTCACTTTTGAGTTTTCAATCTAATGATCGAAACTCGCGTGAACCTAAATCGATGTTGTACACACAAGCTTATTGATGAACAAGCAATTAGTGTACCATCAAAGAATAGTCTATTCACTCTTTTATGTTTTTAGTAGAATCAACACACACTAATCACTAGAGTTGGATTCTATTTTTTAAGCAAAAGAAAAACTCTCAAGCCTTGCAAGTAGGGTTAGCCAAATTCAACCTATATATAATATCTATATATATATTAAAATATATATAGTGCACCGAATACTGCACTTTGCACAACTAATATATAAGTGCATCAATTCTGCACACCTCACGAAACAAAAAAAATATATATAATTGCATGCCTAAACCAATATATATATATCTTGCGGAATTAATACTGCATGCATTATATACATATATCTTTTCGGCCTAATACTGCATGCATTATATACCTATATCTTTTCGGCCTTATATATTTAATATATATTTATATATTGCGGCCAAAATCATCTACCATGTAGGATTTGTCTTTTTGACTTAAATCCTAACCCTAGGTAGATTTCCTTAGAATTCCAAACCCTAATCCAACTCTTTAGTGTATTTGTGACTATCTCAAAGACTTCCTTATTTGATTAAATAAATAAACCTTATTATTTATTTTCTTACCAAATAAGTCTTTTACTTTTAGTATACTACTACCAATAGTATAACTCTAGGAAACATATTTCCTGATCAGAAAAAGATTTTGTTTCTTAATTAAATAAATTAATTAATAAATTAATTAATTCTCATTTAATCAAACAATAAAATAAAATAATATATTAGACTAATAAATTAGCCTTGCCGCCCACATCATATATATGGGCTCAATATTAGTTTCTTATTTTATTTAATCCATTGGACTTTAAATAAAAAGCCCACATGTGAACCAGACCCATTCTTACTAAAAGAAACAAGCCCACATGCCTTTCATTAATATATTAATATAATTGATCAGCCCATTAAACAAATAATGTGCAAATTATATTCTTAACATATTAAAAGCAATTCTAGATGGACCCATAAATTGGTCCGGTAGAATATACCAAGTGATCCATGCAAGTCCGTGTGGATTAGGGATCTTGGCGGGCTATCTAAATTTAAGCTTCAATAGACATAACCTAATCACAATCAACAAATGATTCACTTAGGTCCGATCCATTAATTTTAACTCATTCCACTAAAGAGCTAAAATTGAACTCTTAAATAAAGATAGAATAAGAAGATGTTCCTCATTCATACCCTAGACAATCATATTGGAGATAGTCTATCCTCGTGATTAATATCAGTAATGTAAGGATTTCCGTTGTTTTTAATTGGCTTATTTCGTGATCAAACCATAAGTGGGGATTCTTTGTAAGGGTAGTTTAGATGTTGTGGTTATTGCATTAGGCCCTTTGAAGACCTCATTATTGACAAGCACCAAAGGTAATACTCTAAGTGCTTACTTGTCTTGAAGAGATAGTTGCACACACTCACAACTCATGCATATGTTTAATCTTTGTATGTTGTGTTTCTTTTTGTTGTGCATCAATGCCTATTTACATCTCTTCTTGCTTGTTATTATGATTGCATCTTGTGTTTATAACATCATAGCATTTAGGCTTTAAGGATGCATCTTAGATTAACTTTGTACCCCTTGCATGATTGCTTGTGGGGTACAAAATTTGGGCTGTGCGCTGGTTCACCAGCGCCGGTCGTCCAGCGCCGCTCACCGGCGCAAAACGCCCAGTGGCGTGCCGCTGGTCGTGCGCTGGTGTGGACCAGCGCAAGGCCACCAGCGCCAATCGCCCAGTATGGCGCCACTGGACTAGCGCTGGTGTGTGCGCTTGACATCCAGCGCTCAAGCCAAAATGTGCTTGTGCGCTGGTCCTGCACCTGTCGTCCAGCGCAGGTCCACCAGCGCACAGTGCATTTTTCTGGCGAGTTTTCAAAACGACCTCACTTCACTTATGGCCTCTATATATATGCTAACTTGATTTTAGGTCACTTACAAGAGTTCTTATTCATGCTTCATACTTAGGATATTTTTCAAGAGAAGAAAAATACACAAAGAACTCATTTTTAATTACTCAAACACATTTTTCATGATCATCAATCATCATCTAGCATCATCATAGATCATCTAGATGTCATCTAGCATGGAATCTTCATCATACTTTGCTTGGTAAGCTTTTCACTAATATCTTACATATTTTGTGTTTCTCTTATCTAGAAATCTCAATTTAATTACTTGTATGTGATTTTATATTTGTTGAATACAAGATTGAGATTAGTATGATGTATGTTTGAGAAGTTGTATTGTGCTAGCATATTAGGTTTTGTGCTTAATATTGATTATCTTAACTAATTGACATGTCATTTAGTTTTGATATCTAGGATTGTTCTTAATTGCATATTAATCATCTTAGATAAGCATATAAGGTTTCCCTTGCTCTATGTTGCATTTTGAATATTCACATATATTCACTTAGGGTTGTATTCTCTTCTAGAGAAGGTAAGTCTTGTGTGTAGCAACCGGGATTAGGTTGCTTAGATCGCAAGCAAATTGGACTAGGTTCACTCATACCGGGATTAGGTAGGTGTGTGATTACTTCCAGGATTAGGTTGTAATCGTTTGCACATTTAGTGGATTCGAGGTTCGACTGTGGCTTACTTACATAGCCCGTGGTTTTTCCCGTGAGGGTTTCCACGTAAAAATCAAGTGTTGATTTAATTTCCGCACCATATTACACTTGCTTGTTTATATTATCTTGAGGGTAAATTCGTAATTTTGACTAACACGAAAAATTGGGTAAAAAGCGTAAAATCTATTCACCCCCCCTCTAGATAGGTTTATACACACCGTGCTTTAATTAGTTTCAAGTAATCGCCAAGAGTTCATAGACCGCCTATAACTCTACAAGTTACCATATTTACTCATATGACCACGTTTTGAACTTGGATATTTTGACTTGTCCAGAAGCCATGTTTTCAATAGTCACTATCGAAAACAAAACGTTGAGATTTAATATCCAATTACCTCAAAACATCCATATGATGATATTATACTCTCATTTAATAAATGGAGCCACGATGTCCATATCTATAAATGAAGTCCTCTATCGATTAACAAATGAATATCACCAAACTATCGAGGATAGACTATGCTATATAATCGTACTCATTGATAACTCAAATGATATCACTTGCAACCATAAGTCCATCATTTATCTCAGGATTAAGATAGACTCTCCGATTGTCCTGATAATGAAAAGACTATTATTTATTGACGGTTCTAGATAAAGCTTTTCATTGTGATCCAGTTCAATGCACCCAGTGCACTAGATTCTTTTACTCGAAGACACTCCGATGATTTTAGACTCATCATATCTCATTTGATCCCACTCAAATGCTAGCAAAAGAATTCTACAACTTTAACAAGATAAAGGTGCCCAACCTTTAACTTAAGTTGTGAACATTATTCAAGACTAACTAAAGAATTGTGTCTACCTCATACATATCCAAATGTACGAACAATTCTTCTTTTCTCATAGTCTTTAGACCTTATGATTATTTACTTTGACAATTATAATAATTAAACTATAAATGCTATAAGATTTGTTAAACCAGAAATCACATTTTATTAATATGAATAGATTGTCAAAAACACTATTACACTCTTGCTATTGAGCATAATCCTAACAAAATGTACATAGGAAGTATGATTTGAATGACCTGTAGTTATCTCCATGACATGATGATTCTTTTTTAACATGCTAATGTCAAATGAAAAAGCATGAAATTCATATAACATGCTCACATGATAAGCATGAATTGATGATTGCATATTCTTAAAATGCAAAACTTGTGTGAAAGCTTATGAGACTCAAAATGAATAAAGGATCTTGTTTCCGTTCAAAGGAATTTATATTCCAAATGTCTCTCTTTCTTTATTGGTTGAACATGGCTACTATCATACGGATATCTTATCCAGAAAAATTGAATAGGGTGCAAAGTTGCTCATGCCATTTTTCGCTTATAAAGTTGGATATGGTTGCTCATAAATTACAATCAATAAAAACTCTATATCCTTGCTTTTCTCATGACATTGGTGAAATTGGTTTGAATTCTAATTAGAAACCTTTGTCATTTGCTTTGCCAAATACCATTGTATTTTGGACTTGAATGCTATATGTCTTGTATGCAAAGAATGTTTGATTCACACATTTTCCTCAAATAAATCTCCTTGTTTATCTTCAATTAATTGAGATGCATAAAGTGACTTATATGTATATGCAAATATCTTGCATGCTTCTATCTCTCGTTGCTATGAGTGGCCCGGTTAGGGACTACTCCTTTGCCTATATCATGACAAAAAGGGTGAGTAGGATATGGTAAGGGGAATTGCAAAATATAGAAGCAATTATGCATATTGGGGAGAATATACATTGAGGGGGAGTAACCCGTTGAGGGGGAGCACTACATACACATACAATACACATGCATTGCATAATGTTGTGCCTTTTTTTTTTAAATGCAAATGCTTGTTATTGTTCTCACTTGATTAATCTCGCACTTTACTTGTATTGGAAATGTTAGAAACTTTATTATCAGGGATTGATTATTCTACAAGAGGTTGAAGACTTCAAGTTACATTTTCTTATCTCTTTGTAATGTAGAATATCATTCTAGTCCCGTAGTTTCTATTTCTCGGTGAGGAATCAATGTTTACATTTTCTTATCTCTTTGTAATGTAAAATATCATTCTAGTCCCGTAGTTTCTATTTCTCGGTGAGGAATCAATGTAAGTGGTGGTTTTGTCACGAAATAGCCAAAGGGGGAGATTGTAAGGTTCCCATTTGTTGATTGGCTCATTTCGCGGACAAACCACATGTTAGGGATTCTTTGTAAGGGTAGCTTAGATATTGTTGTTATTGCTCAAGCCCTTTGAAGACCTCATTGTTGATAAGCACCGAAGGTAAATTTCTATGTGCTTACTTGTCTTGAAAAGATAGTTGCACACACTCACAACTCATGCATATGTTTATTCCTTGTATGTTGTGTTTCTTATTGTTGTGCATTAATGTTCATTAACATCTCTTCTTGATTGTTATTTTGATTGCATCTTGTGATTATAATGTCATAGCATTTTAGGCTTTTAGGATGCATCTTGCTTTACCTTTTTACCCCTTGCATACTTTCTTGTGGGGTTCAAAGGAGTGGGCTGTGCGCTAGTTGTCATGCGCCAGACCAGCGCAGATCACCCAGTGGTCTGTCACTGGTCGTGCGCTGGTCCACACCAGCGCAGATCGCCCAGTGGTCTGTCGCTGGTCGTGCGCTGGTCCACACCAGCGCAAGCCCACCAGCGCAAATTGCCCAGTGGTGTGCCGCTGGTCGTGCGCCATTCTGATCGCTGGTCATCAAGCGCTTGTGCGATTTTTACCTATGCGCTGGTCGTCAAGCCTGTCGTCCAGCGTAGGCTCACCATCGCACAGAGCAATTTCTGGTGTGTTTTTCAAAACGACCACACTTCACTTATGGCCCCTATATATATGCCACTTTGACTTTAGGTCAATTAAGAGAGTTCATATTCATGCTTCATACTTACGATATTTTTCAAGGCAAGAAAAATACACAAAGAACTCATTTCTAATCACTCAAACACTTTTTCATGATCATCAATCATCATCTGGCATCATCTTTGATCATCTAGATGTCATCTTGCATGGATCCTTCATCATACTTTGCTTCTTTTCACTAATATCTTACATATTTTGTGTTTTTCTTAACAAGCAATCTCAATTAATTACTTGTATGTTATTATATATATTTTGGATATAAGTTTAAGATTAGTGTGATGTATGTTGGAGAAGTTGTATTGTGATAGCTAATTAGGTTTTGTGCTTAATCTTGATTAGCTAAAATATTTGACATGTCATTTAGTTTTTAATATCTAAGATTATTCTAATTGCATATTAATCATCTTAGATAAGCATATAGGGTTTCCCTTGCTCTAAGTTGCATTTTGGATATTCATATATTCACTTAGGGTGTTATTCTCTTCATTGAGAAAGTAAGTCTTGTGTGTAGCTTCCGGGATTAGGTTGCTTAGATTGCAAGCAAATTGGACTAGGTTCACTCATACCGGGATTAGGTAGGTGTGTGATTACTTTCGGGATTAGGTTGTAATCGTTTTACACATATAGTGGATTCGAGGTTCGAGTGTGGCTTACTTACTAGCCCGTGGTTTTTCCCGTGAGGGTTTCCACGTAAAAATCAAATGTTATTTAATTTCCGCATTTTATACTTGATTTATTGCTTTATCTATTCAGGGGTAATTTCGTAATTTTGACTTAACACGAAAAATTGGGTAATAAGTTTAAAATCTATTCACCCCCCCTCTAGATAGTTTTATACACACCGTGCTATAATTTGTTTCAATTGGTATCAGAGCGGGTTCCTATACATACATACAAAGGTGATCCTATATATACATATTTTGGTGTGTTTTGCATTTTGTGTGATTTTTGATCATTCATACATTTGCATTCATTTCGTTCATTCATAAACACTATAAGTGGAAACGGTGGAAATGGTGGTGGCAACGAAGGTGCTTCTAGCACAAGGTCTCCATTTCTTACCAGATTGCACTATTCCTAATGGAAAGGGAAGATGGAATCCTACATATGCCAAATTCACGACTGTGCATGGATGGTGGTGGAAGACGGATATGATCTACCCATGATGACTCCCGGTGGTGGGGGAGAAGAGGTATTGAAACCTAAGGCGCAATAGAACGCGCAAGAGTTTGAGGCTTCAAAGTGGAATAGGAAGGCTATACACGCCATCTTATGGGCTATGGACGAAAATCAATACAAATTGATTCAAAATACTAGGATAGCTAAGGAGGCATGGGACATACTAGAGATTGTACATGAAGGAACTGAAGTGGTGAAGGACTCTAAGCTTCAAGTCCTCCAAACTCAATTCGAGATGCTTAAGATGGAGGAGAATGAGTGCTTCAACGACTTCGAGATCAAGTTGATAGACATAGTCAACCAAAGTCATCAACTTGGTGATCCATATTCGGATAGGAGAATCAAGCAAAAGATTATGAGATCTCTCCTCGATAGGTTCGAATCGAAGGTGACGGCTTTAGAAGAAAATAGTGGTTATAAGGATATAAAGCCGAGTGAGGTAATTGGGAGACTTCTAGCTTATGAGTCTAGGAAAGGTCCTATCTCCACACTTACTAAAAAGCAAAAAGGAATTGCTTTAAAAACCTCCAAGGATGAAAAGGAGGCAAAGAAGATTGACTCGGATGAAGATCTTGCCTTGTTTGTAAAAAAGTTCAACAAGGTCATAAAGTGTAGAAGAAAGGGCTTTGGAACAAAAGGTCAAGATTTGAAGAAAAAGGGCTCTTTCAAGAAGTTTGAACCTAGGCAAGAAAGGACCGAAAGGAAAGGGGTCCGATGTTTCGAGTGTGGTGGCATAGGTCACTTTGCCCCCGAATATGCAAATCATGTTGAGAAGAAAAAGGGAAAAGTGATGGCTACCACTTGGAGTGGAAGTAGTGATGACTCTATTGAGGGAGATGAGTCTTCGGATGATGAAGAGCTCATGGCTAATCTCTTAGCTTTTGCCTCCTCCCATAAAAGAAAAAGTGCTAGTGAGAGAGAGGAAATGAGTAAAGAGGAAAAGGACTCAAGTGGAGAAGAAAGTGATTCCTCTTCTAACTCCATAAATGGTTTTGTGGAGAAAAAGGTGCTTGCTAAATGCCATGCCGAGTTTAATGATTTAGCAATCAAAAGCACAAGAAAGATCAAGATGTTAAGAGAAGAGAATCCTGAGCTTTTATCTCTTAATGACCACTTAAGTGAACAAGTGGAAAAATTTAAGAAGATGGAAGATAAGCTAAGCTAAGAGAGGAGTTAGTCTTATCTAGGAGGAATGAAGAAAGTCTAAAGAGGGAGCTTGATGAAGTTAGAGAATCCATGACTAGGATGGATTCTAGCACCAAGAAGCTTGACCATATGCTTGGTGTTGGAAAGAGTCCATGTGACAAGAGGGGTCTTGGGTATGAAGATGGCAAGAAGATCTCAACCTCTAACAAGACCGCGTTTGTCAAGAGTTTGAGGAACGAAGAAACTTCATTTGTGCAAATTCCTAGGAAGAAGTTAGAAATAGGACAATGCTCAAATGCTCAAGTGAAGATGGGGCCAAGAAGGCAACCTCAAGCTCAACCCTCTAGGGTCCCTCAAGCTCAACCCTCTAGGGTCCCTCAAGCCAACATTCCTCCACAATTGGCTCACAAAGGAAAGAGTCCTATCATGCAACCTTAAGCTAGGAAGCAATCTAGACCGGTTCAACAACGAAGATGGATTGAACCCATTCATCTACAAAGACAAGGACAAGGTATGATTCCTTATTTTACTCCTATATGTCACTTTTGTGGATTTGATGGTTATATTAGACCACATTGCTTTCGATATATTAAAATGTGCAAAACTAGAAGCATGATAGAGAAGAAAAAGAATAGAGCCATGATGCATGTTCCTAGGAATGATGATATTGTTATGCATGATCCTAGAACATCTAGAGCCATTGTACCAAAGACCACTAAGAAAGCTAAGATTGTTTCTAGGTGAATTAGAAAGAATGAAAATGTTTGTCATGTTGCTCAAATAGCCTTGAAGGTAAATTCTTCTAATTTTTGGTATTTAGATAGTGGGTGCTCTAGGCACATGACGGGAAACAAGAGTTTCTTCGAGACTCTTGTTATGGAGGAAGGAGGATATGTCACTTTTGGTGATGGATCCAAAAAGAAAGTTGTAGGGAAATGAACCATTTCAGTTCCCGGATTACCCTCCTTATCCGATGCTTTATTTGTTGATGGCTTGAAAGCCAATTTAATAAGCATTTCACATCTAAGTGATGAAGGATATTCCATCTTGTTTAGTAAAGATGATTGCTCAATCCTAAAGCCCGATGGACAAACCTTGTTGAAAGGTATGAGATCTAGTGACAATTGTTATTGTCTTGAAGCTAGAATAGTCTCAAACAATGTGTCCATGGATGAGCAAATAGAGTTGTGGCATGAAAGACTTGGCCACATGAACTTTAGGGATTTAAGAACCCTTGGAAAGTTCAATTGAGTGCGTGGCCTCCCTAAGCTTGGGAAGAAAGCCAATGGAATTTGTGGACCTTGTGAACAAGGAAAACAAACCAAAAGCATACACAAAAAGGGCAAGTATCTCTCCACCAAGGAGCCTCTAGAGCTTCTCCACATGGATCTCATGGGTCCTATGCAAACCGAGAGTTTAGGTGGAAAGAGATACATTTTTGTTTGTGTTGATGATTTCTCTAGATTTACATGGACATATTTTCTTAGAGAAAAATCCGAAACTTTTGATAAGTTTAAAATGCTTTGTACTAAAATACAAAATGAAATGAATTCTAACATTAAAAGCATTAAACGGATTAGAAGTGACCATGGGAAGGAATTTGAGAATGCCTATTGTAAGGTTCCCATTTGTTGATTGGCTCATTTCGTGGACAAACCACATGTTGGGGTTCTTTGTAAGGGTAGCCTAGGTGTTGGTAGTTTTGTTCGAAGCCCTTTGAAGACCTCGTCTTGATAAGCACCGAAGGTAAATCTCTATGTGCTTACTTGTCTTGAAGAAATAGTTGCACACACTCACAACTCATGCATATGTTTAGTCCTTGTATGTTGTGTGTCTTATTTGTGTGCTTTAATGCTCATTATCATCTCTTCTTGCTTGTTAGTTTGATTGCATCTTGCATTGCCCATTGCCTTGTCTTGCATAGCATTGGAATTCTAGCATTGCAAAGGGCGCTGTACAAAGTGCTCTACAAAGCGCTGTTCTGAACAGCGCCCCCCATACCTGATGCAAAATTGGACATTTAAATGCATCAGGTTTGGTGCATTTTGGATGGACGCTGTACAAGCACTGTACAGAAGCGCTGTTCGTACAGCGCCCCTCTTAGACCTGAGAGGTCAGTTTATGGGCGCTGTACAGAAGCGCTCTACGTACAGCGCCCAAGGCAAAATATGAGGCAAAATTATCAAAACGACCACACTTTGGTTTGGCCTCCTCGATATATGCCACTTTGACTTTAGGTCAATTAAGAGAGTTCATATTCAGATTTCATACTTAGGATATTTTTCAAAGAGAAGAAAAATTCCAAGAACTCATTTTTATTTACACAAACACTTTTTCATGATCATCAACCATCATCTAGCATCATCTAGCATCATCTTTGATCTTCTAGATGTCATCTTGCATGGATTCTTCATCATACTTTGCTTGGTAAGCTTTTCACTAATATCTTACATATTTTGTGTTTCTCTTACCAAGCAATCTCAATTAATTACTTGTATGTTATTTTATATACTTTGGATACAAGAATGAGATTAGTGTGATGTATGTTTGAGAAGTTGTTTTGAGCTAGCAAATTAGGTTTTGTGTTTAATCTTGATTAGCTAAACTAATTGACATGTCATTTAGTTTATAATATCTAGGATTGCTTTAATTGCAAATTCATCATCTTAGATAAGCATATAGGGTTTCCCTTGCTCTATGTTGCATTTGGATATTCATATATTCACTTAGGGTTGTATTCTCTTCATAGAGAAAGTAAGTCTTGTGTGTAGCTTCCAGGATTAGGTTGCTTAGATCGCAAGCAAATTGGACTAGGTTCACTCATACCGGGATTAGGTAGGTGTGTGATTACTTCCGGGATTAGGTTGTAATCGTTTTACACATTTAGTGGATTCGAGGTTCGAGTGTGGCTTACTTACTAGCCCGTGGTTTTTCCCGTGAGGGTTTCCACATAAAAATCAAGTGTTATTTAATTTCCGCTTTTTATACTTGATTTATTGCTTTATCTAGTTATGGGTAATTTCGTAATTTTGACTTAATACGAAAAATTGGGTAATAAGCTTAAAATCTATTCACCCCCCCCCCCCCTTTAGATAGTATTATACACACCGTGCTATAATTTGTTTCAATTGGTATCAGAGCGGATTCCTAGACATACATAGGTGATCCTTGCTTATTTTGGTGTGTTTTGCATTTTGTGTGATTTTTGATCATTCATACATTTGCATTCATTTTATTCATTCATAAACACAATGAGTGGAAACAGTGGAAATGGTGGTGGCAACGAACGTGCTTCTAGCATAAGGCCTCCACTTCTTACCGGATTGAACTATTCCTAATGGAAAGGGAAGATGGAATCCTACATATGCCAAATTCACGACCATGCATGGATGGCGGTGGACGACGGATATGATCTACCCATGATGACTCCCGGCGGTGGAGGAGAAGAAGTATTGAAGCCTAAGGCGCAATGGAACGCGGAAGAGTTTGAGGCTTCAAAGTGGAATAGGAAGGCGATGCATGCTATCTTATGTGCTATGGACGAATATCAATACAAATTGATTCAAAATACTAGGATAGTTAAGGAGGCATGGGACATCCTAGAGATTGCACATGAGGGAACCGACGTGGTGAAGGACTATAAGCTTCAAGTCCTCCAAACTCAATTCGGGATGCTTAAGATGGAGGAGAATGAGTGCTTCAACGACTTCGAGATCAAGTTGATGGACATAGTCAACCAAAGTCATCAACTTGGTGATCCATATTCGGATAGGAGAATCAAGCAAAAGATTATGAGATCTCTCCCCGATAGGTTCGAATCGAAGGTGACGGCTTTAGAAGAAAATAGTGGTTATAAGGATATGAAGCCGAGTGAGGTGATTGGGAGACTTCTAGCTTATGAGTCTAGGAAGGGTCCTATCTCCACACCTCCTAAAAAGCAAAAAGGAATTGCTTTTAAGACCTCCAAGGATGAAAAGGAGGCAAAGAAGATTGACTCGAATGAAGACCTTGCCTTGTTTGTAAAAAGGTTCAACAAGGTTATGAAGTTTAGAAGAAAGGGCTTTGGATCAAAAGGTCAAGATTTGAAGAAAAAGGGCTCTTTCAAGAAGTTTGAACCTAGGCAAGAAAGGACCGAAAGGAAAGGGGTCCGATGTTTCGAGTGTGGTGGCATAGGTCACTTTGCCCCCGAATGTGCTGTTACGATTATGCTCAATAGCAAGAGTGTAATGTTGTAATTAACAATCTTTTTCATATTAATAAAGTGATTTCTGGTTTAACAAATCGTATAGCATTTATAGTTTAATATTATAATTGTCAAAGTAAATAATCATAAGGTCTAAAGACTATGGGAAAAGAAGAATTGTTCGTACATCTGGATATGTATGTGGTAGACACAATTCTTTAGTTAGTCTTGAATAATGTTCACAACTTAAGTTAAAGGTTGGGCACCTTTATCTTGTTAAAGTTGTAGAATTCTTTTGCTAGCATTTGAGTGGGATCAAATGAGATATGATGAGTCTAAAATCATCGGAGTGTCTTCGAGCAAAAGGATCTAGTGCACTGGGTGCATTGAACTGGATCAAAATGAAATACTTTATCTATAACCGTCAGTAGATAAAAGTCTTTTCATTATCAGGACAATCGGAGAGTCTATCTTAATCCTGAGATAAATGATGGACTTATGGTTGCAAGTGATATCATTTGAGTTATTAATGAGTACGATTATATCGCATAGTCTATCCTCGATAGTTTGGTGATATTCATTTGTTAATCGATAGAGGACTTCATTTATAGATATGGACATCGTGGCTCCATTTAATTAAATGAGAGTATAATATCATCATATGGATGTTTTGAGGTAATTGGATATTAAATCTCAACGTTGAGTTTTCGATAGTGTCTATTGAAAACATGGATTCTGGACAAGTCAAAATATCCAAGTTCAAAACGTGGTCATATGAGTAAATATGGTAACTTGGAAAGTTATAGGCGGTCTATGAACTCTTGGCGATTACTGATATTAATCACGAGGATACACTATCTCCAATATGATTGTCTAGGGTATGAATGAGGAGCATCTTCCTTTTCTATCTTTATTTAAGAGTTCAGTTTTAGCTCTTTAGTGGAATGAGTTAAAATTAATGGATCGGACCTAAGTGAATCATTTGTTGATTGTGATTAGGTTATGTCTATTGAAGCTTAAATTTAGATGGCCCGCCAAGATCCCCAATCCACACGGACTTGCATGGATCACTTGATATATTCTACCGGACCAATTTAAGGGTCCATCTAGAATTGCATTTAATATATTAAGAATATAATTTGCACATTATTTTAGTAATGGGCTGCTCAATTATATTAATATATTAATGAAAGACATGTGGGCTTGTTTCTTTTAGTAAGAATGGGTCTGGTTCACATGTGGGCTTTTTATTTAAAGTCCAATGGATTAAATGAAATAAGAAAATAATATTTTGGCCCATTTACTCTAAGTGGGGCGGCAAGGGTTAGTTTAACCTAATATATTATTTTGTTTCATTGTTTTAATTAAATAAGAATTAATTAATTTATTAATTAATTGTTTAATGAAAGAAACAAATCTTCTCTAATCAGGAAATATATTTCCTAAAAGTAAAAGTAAAAGACTTGTTTGATAAGAAAATAAATAATTAGTTTTATTTATTTAATCAAATAAGAAGTCTTTTTATTTAGTCAAAATAAAAGAATAAAAGATCTATGAGTTGGATTAGGGTTTGATGTCTTAAAAACTAGATGGAAATTAGGGTGCAACATAAGCCTATGGTGGGCATGTGATTTCGGCAACCCTAGTTATTTCTAGGTTAGGATTTCGGCAACCCTAATAATAAAAGAAAAGAAGAAGCAAACTTAGGCCACCTATATATTGACAAGTATAGAATTCGGCCACTTAATGTGTGTTCTTGATACAAATTTCTTCTTCTTCTCAATTCATAGAAAGCTTTTTATTCTACTAAAACAAAAAGGAGTGTTAGATTATTCTTTGATGGTATACTATTTGCTTATTCATCAATAAGTTTGTGTGTACGACATCGATCTAGGTTCACGCGAGTTTCGATCATTAGATTGAGAACTCAAAAGTGATCGGAATAATCTTAGTCATTCTTTTGATTGTTTTTGTGACTAACAAAGAAAAGAAAAGTTTGTTTGTCCATTCACAGGTTTTCAATTCAAAGAAAAGGGAGACCACGCTCCTAGGTGATCCACGTTCGTGCTAGGATTGAAGATCTTGCGGATTACAATCGACGTAAGTCAATCGGATCACGCGACAAAAGGTATTCTACTTTTGTTATTGTATATGTATGTTTAATTAATTAAAGGGTTTAAGGTTCATAAAAAGGAAAAATTTTTAAAAGTCACTAAATCTATTTTTAGTCTCGCTTCCGCTGCGTGTACTACGGTATTTTTCCCTACATGTGCAAATCACAATGAGAAGAAAAAGGGAAAAGTGATGGGCGCCACTTGGAGTGGAAGTAGTGATGACTCCTATGAGGGAGATGAGTCTTTGGATGATGAAGAGCTCATGGCTAATCTCCTAGCTTTTGCCTCCTCCCATAAAAGCAAAAGTGCTAGTGAGAAAGAGGAATTGAGTCAAGAGGAAAATGACTCAAGTGGAGAAGAAAGTGATTCCTCTTCTAACTCCATAAATGGTTTTGTGGAGAAAAAAGTGCTTGCTAAATGTCATGCCGAGTTTAATGATTTAGCAATCAAGAGCACTAGAAAGATCAAGCTGTTGAAAGAAGAAAATCCTGAGCTCTTATCTAATAATGACCACTTAAGTGAACAAGTGGAAAATTTCAAGAAGATGTAAGATAAGCTAAGAGAGGAGTTAGTCTTATCTAGGAGGAATGAAGAAAGTCTAAAGAGGGAGCTTGAAGATGTAAGAGAGTCTATGACTAGGATGGATTCTAGCACTAAGAAGCTTGACCATATGCTTGGTGTTAGAAAGAGTCCATGTGACAAAAGGGGTCTTGGGTATGAAGATGGCAAGAAGATCTCAACCTCTAACAAGACCGTGTTTGTCAAGAGTTTGAGGAACGAAGAAACTTCATATGTGCAAATTCCTAGGAAGAAGTTAGAAGTAGGACAATGTTCAAATGCACAAGTGAAGATGGGGCCAAAAAGGCAACCTCAAGCTCAACCCCCTAGGGTCTCTCAAGCCAACATTCCTCCACAATTGGCTCACAAAGGAAAGAGACCTATCATGCAACTGCAAGCTAGGAAGCAATCTAGACCGGTTCAACAACGAAGACGGATTGAACCCATTCATACACAAAGACAAGGACAAGGTATGATTCCTTATTTTACTCCTATATGTCACTTTTTTGGATATGATGGTCATATTAGACCACATTGCTTTCGATATATTAAAATGTGCAAAACTAGAAGCATGATAGAGAAGAAAAAGAAAAGAGCCATGATGCATGTTCTTAGGAATGATGATATTGTTATGCATGATCCTAGAACATCTAGAGCCCATGTACCAAAGACCACTAAGAAAGCTAAGATTGTTTCTAGGTGAATTAGAAAGAATGAAAATGTTTGCCATGTTGCTCAAATAGCCTTGAAGGCAAATTATTCTAATTTTTGGTATTTAGATAGTGGGTGCTCTAGGCACATGACGGGAAACAAGAGTTTCTTCGAGACTCTTGTTATGGAGGAAGGAGGATATGTCACTTTTGGTGATGGATCCAAAAAGAAAGTTGTAGGGAAATGAACCATTTCCGTTCCCGGATTACCCTCCTTATCCGATGCTTTATTTGTTGATGGCTTGAAAGCCAATTTAATAAGCATTTCACATCTAAGTGATAAAGGATATTCCGTCTTGTTTAGCAAAGATGATTGCTCAATCCTAAAGCCCGATGGACAAACCTTGTTGAAAGGTATGAGATCTAGTGACAATTGTTATTGTCTTGAAGCTAGAATAGTCTCAAACAATGTGTTTATGGATGAGCAAATAGAGTTGTGGCATGAAAGACTTGGCCATATGAACTTTAGGTATTTGAGAACCCTTAGAAAGTTCAATTGTGTGCGTGGCCTCCCTAAGCTTGGGAAGAAAGCCAATGGTATTTGTGGACCTTGCCAACAAGGAAAATAAACCAAAAGCATGCACAAAATGGGCAAGTATCTCTCCACCAAGGAGCTCCTAGAGCTTCTCCACATGGATCTCATGGGTCCTATGCAAACCGAGAGTTTAGGTGGAAAGAGATACATTTTTGTTTGTGTTGATGATTTCTCTAGATTTACATGGACATATTTTCTTAGAGAAAAATCCGAAACTTTTGATAAGTGATGCAGTAAAATTTGTGTTCAATTTACTAAGAAAGTTCGTTCACTAGGATCGGCGATTTTATCGGTCAAAACCAATTAATCTAGCAAAAGGTTACTCTAAATGCGAAAACTAAATTGCATAATGCTTTTCTTTGGAAGATTGTTTAACTCTAAAATGAACCTAAATTATGACTACTTGAACTAAAAACTAAAATCAATTAAAATCAAATCAAAGAATAATCAAATCAAAGAATGAATATATGGAGAGAAATACTAGGGAATCGATGCACCTTTCTTAGACACTAAATGCTCTCAATTAGTCTCAATAAACACTTCAATGAAGTTTAGGGCTTGTTTTGATACACAATTAAGAACGAATCTCCTTCCCACCACTCGCACAAAGGCCATGTGTCAAGTGATAGTAACGAAATTCTTTGGAACAAAACTCTAAGCCAAATCAATGCAACAAGGCCATGCAAACATTAACTTTCAAATCTATTAAGCTTATGATTGTAATTTAGATGGAAAAGGCCATTCACATCTAAACCCTAATCTCATGGATAAACTAAATCACAAACTCATATCAATTGAGGCCACAAAATAATATGAATCAGTAATGTAGAGCAATTAATTCAATAGACAAGACTAAAACCCAATTGATTAACAAAAAGATAGACTAATTGATTACATAGAGTTGTCCAAAATTGGTTACATCAATCCCCTAATAAAGGTTTAGTTACACATCAATGGAGAGAACAAAAACATAGAAGAGATGAAGATAAAAGCCATTATGGTGAGATGCTTCTGTCTTGAAATCCCCGTCGTCTTCTTGTTTCCAGTAATCTTCTAATGATGGAATGAATGAAAGAATGAAAGAATGGTGGTTCTGAATCTCGATCTGATCGTCCCTTTTTCTGTCTGCCCATCGGCCCCTTAAATATCTTCTTTTATTAGGGCTTCTGCCTTGTCCTGAGGAAACGAGGAAAGTGGATTACCGCTGCCCGTACCGCTGATGGTGCACTTGCCTGGGCAGCGGTAATTCAAACGGTGACATTCTGATATGGCTCGCTGGGTGGGCCGCTTGGGAGGCACTTGCCTCCTGAACGGCATGGGCCGCAGAAAATCATCCTCCTTAACCGCCTGGAGTGCCGTCGATGGTGCATGTGCCTGTTGAGCGGCGTGAGCCGCAGTAAATGGCAAATTCAGCCGCTTTCTTCATCTTATTACTCCATCTTTCTGAAATAAGATCGGATCAATCCTTCTATGGAAAGAGACCTACAAAGGCTTAACAAACACATCAACCCACCAAAAGGACCCAAGAAACAAGCATATACACAGGAAAAACGGGCAAAATATAAGCATAGAATTAGACTGATCAAATACCCCCAAACCTGTCTTTTGCTCGTCCTCGAGCAAAACCAAACATTCCTAAACTGAAAAACTAAATCCTAATAAAGCCACTTTCGCAGGGAATGCGATAGCATGGAGCACATGCTACAAGCCTTTAAACCTCTAGGTGTCCCTAGTAGGAGGAGTGTTGTCTCCTGAGGGTTCTCAGCTATGACACCCACAAACATATCCCACAAAACCAATCATTCGAGATGCAATCGATTAATGCCCAGTTTGAAACAATGCATGCAAAGGCCAATAGGTAAAGACTAACATTATGTCACAAATTTGAATGCACTGCTCAATTTTTAAGATGAAAAGCCTAAACTCAAGATATTCTAGCATCAAAAACACCTTCGCCGAATGCCATAGATGTAATTCGCCTCGACTCTAAACCTCACCAGATATCGCTCATATTTCACACAGAACCTAGGCAAATACACTCATCAAACATATGCGAAAGAAGTTATGCACAAGAAATTTCAAATTATAATCGCATATGAATATATCATTGAAAGAACGCTTGATTTGTATGCAAAGATCTCATGAAAAGAATCGAATCATTATGAGCAAGATAAACACACACTTCACTTCTACTTTCATAGCAAGGATAACCAGCAGATCAATTAGACTTTTCATTAGGTTGTAATGGGGCTATTGGGTAAAGGTTAGAAAGGAACGGGATGTAGGAGTTCAAAAACCTAGGATCATTCAGTGAGAGCCTTCAGTTACCTTTACGGCTTGGCGCAAGCTCTTAGGTCTTCATTGACTTCCTTTGTAAGTGGAATAATGCCACTCACCATTCATTAATGTCCCCTTAATTCACCATTCTCTTTTGCCCACTCCTTCGAGAGTAGATACAACACTTAAATCCTTTGACATGTTGTGCTCCTTAGATTCTTTCTCTGGCACACGCAACTCACCATTCATTTTGGTGGCAAAACTTTCTTTTTCTCTTTTTTTTAATTTATTTTTTTTGTTTTTTTTAACAATAAAGATAACTATAGATATAATATTACAAAACCAGACAACCTTTCCTCTTTCATTTGGATTGAATGCAGCTCATTCTTTATTTGACTCATATCAATTTCGCACAACTTCTTATGCGAACTCTTCAACCTTCTTCACAATCTCAAAGCATGATCCCAAGTTAACAGGTATGGCTATAATATGGCTTACATGGGTTACAGTAAATGTGGTGAAGAAAGAAAAGGCAACACAGTGTTTGGCTTCAAACAGGGCTATGGAGCACACACACAAGGGTAGGAAATATTACAGGCCTTTTAATTAGTTCATGCACACATAGTCTAACATCACTTCCACTGGTTCGACTTACTCAATATCAAAGATAACATGTGAAAATCTTTTATGATGAATGCTCTATAATCCTCAATGTTCAACCTATAGAGATCAAATCTAATGCTAAGAACCTACTGAGTGTTTAAAGAATAGAAACAAAATACTCCCTCATATATGTCATTTATGTACGCACTTTGGCTTAGTGAACTCACAGGGTAGTCTCCACTATTAATCATGGCAATCCAACTATGCATCCTATCCGCTATCACATCCAGAGCATGTCATAAATTTTGAAAAATGCAATGCAATACTCTAAGCGGCAAGATGTTAGTTTAAACCCAGTGATTTAAGCATATCATTTCAAAGTCACATACCAAAACATCTCATCAAAGTTACTGCAGGAACGACAGACTCTAAAACACTGAAAAACATGACCCAAGACTCAACATACCCCCAAACCTAAACTCGACAGTGTCCTCAATGTTGACAAGCAAGAAAAGACAGGCAATGAAAAACAAAAGAAAAAACAAAAGCAAATAAAAGTTCAAAAAGAAAAAATCCATAGCCTGCTAATCTCCTCCATCCTCATCTGATAGCTGTAAGATCTCGGTCCCCTGATTGGAGACTATCGGGTCATCCTGCATCTGCTGCTCATCATCAAAGTGCAAGATCGGGGTCCGCTGGTCAAAGTTCTGCTGCTCGACACCTGATCCACCAGCTGTAAAAGGATCCTGGTCAAGAATAGGGGTCTGAAATGGCACTCCACTCCCACTAGCCACAGAAGACCGGCTAGTCAGCATCCCACGCAGCTCCTCTATGTTTGTCTCGATAGTGTCAAAACGAGTCTCTAATCGACCCTCCAACTGCCCGAAGCGCAAATCCATATGAGTCTGCATAGCCTGCAAAAGAGTGGTAAATGGATCACCTTCTGGCTGAGCTCCGCCTAGCTGAGCGGCATGTGGTGCCCCTTGAGGCTGGTCCTGTAAAAGTGCTACTGCCTCAGCCTCTC
Organism: Acer saccharum; assembly: GCA_030490815.1. Lineage (NCBI taxonomy): Eukaryota > Viridiplantae > Streptophyta > Magnoliopsida > Sapindales > Sapindaceae > Acer > Acer saccharum. Next base: position 33,718,774 of record CM059873.1, read on the forward strand.
TTGCCTCTCGCTCCTCTCGGCGACGTCTTCTGTTGGTTCCAGTTCGTCAAGTTCATCATACTTGGGTCATGATTCTCTAACCCTACACTCACATCAATGCCTGCATGTCTACAGAAAGCAGTGATCAAACACGGAAAAACCATGGATTGGTCATCGTGCGCACTAGCGTCATGAATGGCATTGAAAATCACCCGTCCAATATTGATAGGGCCACCTGACCTCAAACGGAGCAACACACGGGCCTGGTCATAAACGATCTCTGTACGGTGCTGGGATGGCATCAGTGAGTATGTTAGGAAAAGGTTCCAAAAGGCAACATCGGCATGCGTGTCGCGCTGGTATAGCTTCACTAAGGTACCCCATTCCTCCTGTCCATCCATCCTAAGGCCTGCTGCCACTCGCCCTCTATAAGGGTCAAGATTTGCAATATATTCTATCCCTCGACCGTTACTGATAGCCACTTCCGGAGTGTCAAAGTACTGATTAATGGCCTCCGGAGTTATATGAACCTCAACACCCTACACTAAAACTGGGCCTCCAACCAACAGTCTCTCTGGTATAGCACTAGCATAATACTCCGCCATAATCCCCCTGTTCGGCCTTGGTGGGCGTGCAACGTATCCACCCCATCCGCGGTCTGCAACCATCTGTGGAACAGGTGTCTGTACCAAACTCTCAACATCAATTCCCCTCTCAATAATCCAAAGTCGCTTGAGGAAATTGCTAAACCGACTCTTAAAGTCCTTGTGTTGTGCTTGTTTTGGCAATGCCTCTTCTGTTTCCCCTTATCGGACATACCGACCCGAGGACGCTTCCCTATAGCAGTCCTTGCAATCTACAGATAACACAAGCCAAAATTACACAACAAGTCTCTACCAAAAATTCGGCAGCATTTCGTTTCAAAATTCGGCTCCAACTATGTTTACAATGCCATATAAATCACATGCAACCCCAAATAATCACATGCAAGGTTCATCTAAACCCAATATATCCTTCAAATTCAAGCATGGCAACTAGGATTCAACAAAACATTTAAAATCTCTCAAGAACACAGTAATTCGGAATTCCCTAAATACCAAGTAAAACACACCACAATACACTGTATCATGCTTAAATAACCCACTAAGAACAAAACCCATAGGTCTAGTGAATTAGGAATCCGAATTCAAGCACCAACCACTCACAATCTCTTCATGTCTTTGTGTATCAACCAAACTTCATGAGATAACATCATAGAAAATAAAATAGAAGAGAAGAAACGCATACCTTGATGTCGAACTAGGAGAGGCGGAACCTTGGAGAGAATTTGAGAATAGAAGAAAAGAATTTGGGAGGGAAAAGAAGGGAGACAACGCAGCAGCTGTGGGACAAATGAGACCCACAGAGCTGCACGTCGTTTATAAAGGAGAGGGCAATTTTTCGCCCTACCGTGGTCGAGACACGTTGCATGTGCAGCGGTTCGATCAGTGGTAAAGCACAAGAAAGCTTACCTGTTGCAGCCAAACGCACCGTTTTATTTAAGGGACCGCTGGTCGTACCGCTGTCTAGGTACATGCAACATGAGCGGAAGATTCAGCGAGCCATTCCAGTGTTGTTGTCAAATTATGCCCGCTGTGCGAACACTTTGCCTCTTGCACGGTACATGCCGCGTTAAACTCTACGGGCATCAGGTCTTCATTTACCGCTAGCCATGCACGGTCCTCCTGAGCTGTCTAGGCTACGAGCCATTCCAGTATGTGGAAGTTGCTCGTACCGCGGCTTGTGCATGTTGCATGTTGCATGTTGAGCGGTATAGGCCGCGGTAATTCCCAAATTTACAGTCCGAACCTGATTCTGACCAAGACAAACAAGCACACATAAAACATAACTGCACACAGCTCAACACAACTGGAAATCTCGATTCCCCCAAACCTGGAATGAATACTACCCTTCACTAAACAGACGACTCACACTAATTACTTACTCAAATTAATCTAAAGAAAATAAACGAAATAGAAAAATGTTACCTAGGTGGGTTGCCTCCCACCAAGCGCTTTATTTAGCGTCTAGGCAAGACGTGTGAGAGCTCTACGGCTCTATAAGCACGGAATCCTCCAATTGAATGACAATTTCAAAATCCTTAATGTAAGGCTTTACCCGATGCCCATTTACCTTGAACTTGTTGCCATTCTTCTTGTTTCGCACTTCTACAGCTCCGTGGGGAAAAACTTGTGTGACCCTGAATGGTCCAAACCATCTAGACCTCAACTTTCCAGGAAACAGCTTCAGCCGGGAGTTGAACACCAGCACTTGCATACCGGGACGAAGGTCTTTATGCACTATCATCTTGTCATGTATCAACTTAGTCTTTTTGTTAGGTTGATAATTAGTGTTGGCATTAATTCCATATCAAAACGTGTTTTACTTGTAATGTTTAGTGGTTAGTAAATGAAGGATTTCGAAGACGAAGGACGTCTCAACCATTATTCGTTCAAGTTGCCGGCTTTTAAGAGTTTCGGACATTATCGGTCTACAAAGGTATACATGACCTCTTATCTCTTACAAGGCTAGGCACACACTCACACATATCATTCTTGTGTGTCCCTTCATGATTTTATTTCATTTACATTTCACTTTCACACACTTGGCAAAATATGCTCATGCATTCACATTTAGTTAATAAACTTTGTGTTTTGCATTTTCTAGGACTATGTCCGGAAACTAGCATATGTGTGTGTATTTGTGTTTGTATGTTTCCGTATTTTGTGTTTAGGACTTGAACATGTTCTTATTCAATGCCTTATTGAGTTCCGGTCATTTCAGTTACTCATTCATAAGGTTTCGAGTCCAAACGTGTTGACTATGCCACTTTACGTTCTCTTACGTTGTGTTGACTTCATCGATGATTTCCGAGATGATTTCTCAACCGTTTTTCAAAGTTGTATAGTTTTTTTCGTGCATGAGAGAGTCACAGTTCATAATCCGAAAACGGATTCGAATTCAAAGTTCGGACGCTCGAGATACGGGCCGACGAACCGAGGGTGCGCGGGAGAGGACAGCCCAGGCCGTGGGCCACATGGGCTGGCCGTGGTTGAGGCCATGGGCCCCACGGCCTGGAGCACCTTCTGCTCCCGTGTGGGCCACGCGCCCCCCACGGCCTGGGGGTGATGTGGCACCACGTGATTGGTCGAAAACTCCCTTCTCTCTCCTCCTATTTCTTCCCTCTCTCTCTCATTTTGAATTTCCAAGAAGAAAAATTCTGGTCATCCCGTAAGGCATTCTCTCCAATTTTTCCAAACTTCAAAACACCATATCTTCCTCATCCGGAGTCGGATTTGAGTGATTCAAGTTGGAGAGTGTTCGTATTTGAGTCCTCTAACATCTCCAAGTGGTTTGGTAGCTGTTTGATCTTGATTTCCAGTGGTTGACCACTGAATTCCGAACCAGCTTCATAATCCGAGGTAATGATCTCATCTTAGGGATTTCTTGTTATTTGACCTTCCAAATGCTTGGTTTCTTCTTCTATATCTATGTTATTGTTTTATGAAAGCTATTTGAAAAGGTAGCTTGATTATCATTCCAATTGAAACTCAATTTATGGACTTATGTTGACTAGATTTTATGATTCTAGGTTTTACATTTGTTTGTGAGTTGTATTGTGATTAGAATGGCATCTTAGGTTGTTTTATACTTAATTGAATTAATTTTGTGTTAAAATGACTTTGAGATTTGATTTGGTCCTTTGATTGAAGAAATCAAGGATTTGTGTATTTGTTTGTGATTTAGAGAATATAGGTTTTGATTGATGTAAATCTCAAAACCTTGCTCTATATTTTTGTCTAGTATATTGATTGATTTTAATCTCATATATCTAGTCTTTGATTGTATATTGATAGCATCTTGAATTAGGACTTAATGAACATTTTGTGATTCAAGTGTTATGTGTGTGAATGAGACTTTGAGTATATGTGTTAGGTGTTTCACATGCTTAGGTTTCTATTCATGTATTTTTGCATCTAGACTTGATTAATTGTGTTTTCACATGTTTAGGTCTATTTGTGCCATAGAATGTATTGATCACATGTTCTATGTTGAAATGAATGTTTGCATCATTTGCATTCACATGATCACACTAGGAAGTCCTTGTAAAAGGCATGAAGTCTTGGTTAGAGTCGGGATGACTCGGATAGCCAAGCAAGAAGTCTTGCCTAGAGTCGGGATGACTCGGATAGGTAAGCAAGAAGTCATGGCTAGAGTCGGGAGGACTCGGATAGTCATGCATGGGAGGCTCCCTAGAGGCAAGAGTGCCTTGGATAGGGAGTTGGCTAACATATTGGTAGGCCTAGGCGTATGGTTAGACATAGACTCCGATAGAGCGGGGTACACGGGATGTGTATGCACTCTTGAGGAATTTCTAATCTACCATCGATGTTGGTTGAGTGTGTTGTCCAATATATGGTGGTTCAGCATCATTGAGGGATTTCATACTTTCCAATAGGGTTGGGTAGGCTTAGACTTCACTAGGTTGGGTGAGCTAAAGATTGGCCACTTTGTTAATGTTCTATGTTTACTTTCCAATAATATAGTACCCAATGGTTGTAGTTCAACCCGTGGATGTTTCCTCCTTGGAGGTTTTACCACGTTAAAAAATCCCTTGTGTTAATTCTTTCTATCTCTTCTCTTATATTTTAATTGTATATTTTATTGTCTTGATTCATAATATTCACTTGTGATGTAATGTGAACCAAGTCTTTGTATAGTGTGATTAGTTTATTCATTCTATAGATCAATTTGTATCTTTGATTCTTTTGTATATTGTAATATTTGTTTAGTGTCATTTTGCTCACTCTTGTAACACATTGAACATCTTATGAAATACAAGCTTATTTTGTTGTTATGTTTATTTGATATTTTACCTCACATGACTTGTTGATATACTTAGACATTTCTCTTATGATTGTGTCATTGTATTGTCTATGTATGTCTACCTTGGCTTATTGTGTTGTGTGTAAGGCTACCTTGAGGGACAAACGAATGTTTGTTCAAGGGTTTGAAAAAAGGTGTAAAAACCTATTCACCCCCCCCCCCCCCCCCCTCTAGGTATGCTTTAAGCAATTTAACTTCGTTTGTGTACATTCACTTTTCCTTGTACAGTTTTGCACTCTCATACGCTTCCAAGCGAAATTCTTCGAGTTCACACAGCTGAAGTTTCCTCTCCTCACCGGCTTTGTCATAATCGAAGTTCAACTTTTTGACTGCCCATAAGGCTCTATGCTCAAGTTCTACTAGAAGGTGACACGCCTTCCCAAAGACCAACCTATATGGACTCATCCCAATAGGCGTCTTGAAAGCTATCCTGTAGGCCCACAATGCATCATCTAACTTCAAAGCCCAATCCTTTCGAGTGGAATTAACAGTCTTCTCTAGGATACTCTTTATTTGTCTGTTGCTGACCTCAACCTATCCTGAAGTCTGTGGGTGGTATGGTGTAGCAACCTTATGCCTTACACCATATTTCTTCAAAAGTGCAGCAAAGGATCTGTTGCAAAAATGCGTACCTCCATCGCTAATGATGGCTCTAGGAGTCCCGAATCTTGCAAATATCGTCTCCCTCACAAATTTCACCACAGTTTGACCATCATTATTCCTTGTGGCCTTTGCTTCTACCCATTTTGACACATAATCAACCGCTACCAAGATGTAACTATGACCGCAAGATGGTGGGAATGGTCCCATGAAATCTATGCCCCAAACATCAAAAAGCTCTATTATCAAATCTCCAGATAAGGGCATCTCATTTCGCTTACTTATGCTCCCCGTACGTTGGCATCTGTCGCATGCCAAACAAAACCGGACTATATCTTTATGTAACGATTCCCAGAAGAATCCAGATTGCAACACTTTCAAGGCTGTCTTTCTTGCACCAAAATGTCCTCCACATTGTAGCTCGTGATAAAATTTCAGAACGTCTCTCTGCTCTGATTCCGGAACACATCTTCTTATAATAGAATCGGGACCATGAGTGTACAAATAAAGGTCATCCCAAAAGTATTTTTTCGCTTTTGTAATGAACCTTTTTCTTCGTTGTGAGTTCAATTCCTCTGGGACTACCTCACTTACCAAATAGTTAACCAGATCAGCATACCATGGTTCACTATCCTTCACAGCCAACAATTGTTCATCCGGAAACTTCTCATGCAATGGCAATATGTCTACCTCATCCGGATTTACCTGTACTAACCTGCTTAGATGATCAGCAACCACGTTCTCACTACCTTTCTTGTCTCGTATCTCCAAGTCAAATTCTTGTAGCAGGAGGATCCACCGAATCAATCTAGGTTTGGCATCCTTTTTCTGAAGAAGATAACGAAGGGCTGCATGGTCTGAATATACAATGACTTTGGCGCCAACCAAGTAAGTTCGGAATTTCTCCAATGCAAAGACTACTGCGAGAAGCTCCTTCTCAGTTGTTGAGTAGTTCAATTGAGCGTCATTTAAGGTTCGAGAAGCATAGTATATTGCGTGCGGAACCTTATCTACCCGCTGTCCCAAAACTGCTCCGATGGTATAATCCGAAGCGTCACACATCAATTCAAAGGGCAATTCCCAATTAGGTGGAATTATTACTGGTGCGGTGGTCAATGCACTCTTCAAAGTGTTAAAAGCTACCATGCACTCTTCAGTCACCTCAAACTCAGTTTCTTTTTGTAGAAGCAAACATAAGGGCCTTGTTATCTTCGAAAAGTCCTTTATAAATCTTTTGTAAAAACCCGCATGCCCAAGAAACGACCTCACATCCTTCACAGATTTTGGAGGCTGTAAACTACTGATCACCTCCACCTTGGCTTTTTCCACTTCAATTCCTCTCCTTGAAATCACATGCCCAAGAACGATCCCTTGTTGTACCATGAAGTGGCATTTTTCCCAGTTCAACACCAAGTTGTTCTTTTCGCATCTCTTAAGGACTAAAGTAAGGTTGTGCAAACACAAATCAAATGAATCCTCGAACATTGAGAAGTAATCCATGAATACCTCAATGATCTCTTCCAACATATCTGAAAATATTAACATCATACACCTCTGAAAAGTACCTGGTGCATTGCAGAGACCGAATGGCATCCTTCTATATGTGAACGTCCCAAATGGACAAGTGAAAGTAGTTTTTTCTTGATCTTCTGGTGCTATAGCTATCTGATTGTAACCTGAGTACCCGTCGAGGAAACAATAGTGACTGTGCCCTGCCAATCGCTCAAGCATCTGATCTATGAATGGAAGAGGGAAGTGGTCTTTCCTAGTAGAAGTGTTCAGCTTCCTATAGTCGATACACACCCTCCATCCTGTCTGAAGCCTCTGTGGAACCAACTCATTCTGCTCATTGCGAACCACAGTAATACTTGATTTCTTAGGAACCACGTGAATCGGGCTGACCCACTTACTGTCTGATATGGGACAAATTATCCCCACTTGTAAAAGTTTCAGGACCTCTTTCTTCACTACCTCTTTCATTATCGGATTTAATCTCCTTTGTGCCTCTCTCGAAGGTCTTGAATCTTCTTCGAGAAATATCTTGTGCATACAAATTGTTGGACTGATTCCCTTGATATCTTCAATTGACCATCCTATAGCTGACTTATGTATCTGTAGAACCCCAATGAGCCTTTCTTCCTCATTACTCTGCAATTCTGAAGCAACAATTACCGGGTATGTCTCATTCTCACCTAGATACACATACTTCAGAGTTGTTGGTAACTCCTTGAGCTCCAACTTTGGTGGTGGATCATTGGCAAAACTGACAGTTGAAACTTGGAAGTCTTCAACTTCTTCTCCAGCTAGTTTAGAACTATCTTCAGTCATGTCGTCTTGATCATCCTAATCCCAATCTGCGAAATCCTCATCCTTGAATACTCCATCAACCCCAGGGTCTAAAACCTCGATGAATGAACAATCATCAGCTCCGGCGGGATATGATGATGCTTCAAACAGTTTGAACTCCACTGTCTCATCTAACACTGTCATTGAAAGTTTTCCATTCTGCACATCAATAAATGTCTTTGCTGTGGCCATGAACGGTTGAAACTAAATATACCACGATGTGTATAAAGCTATCTAGAGGGGGGGTGAATAGATTTTACGCTTTTTACCCAATTTTTCGTGTTAGTCAAAATTACGAAATTACCCTCAAGATAATATAAACAAGCAAGTGTAATATGGTGCGGAAATTAAATTAACACTTGAATTTTTATGTGGAAACCCTCACAGGAAAAACCACGGGCTATGTAAGTAAGCCACACTCGAACCTCGAATCCACTAAATGTGCAAACGATTACAACCTAATCCCGAAAGTAATCACACACCTACCTAATCCCGGTATGAGTGAACCTAGTCCAATTTGCTTGCGATCTAAGCAACCTAATCCCGATTGCTACACACAAGACTTAGCTTCTCTTGAAGAGAATATAACCCTAAGTGAATATATGAAAATATCCAAAATGCAACATAGAGCAAGGGAAACCCTATATGCTTATCTAAGATGATTAATATGCAATTAAGAACAATCCTAGATATCAAAACTAAATGACATGTCAAATAGTTAAGCTAATCAATATCAAGTACAAAACCTAATATGCTAGCACAATACAACTTCTCAAACATACATCATACTAATCTCAATTTTGTATCTAAAGCATACAAAATAACAATCAAGTAATTAATTGAGATTGCTAGATAAAATAAACACAAAATATGTAAGATATTAGTGAAAAGCTTACCAAGCAAAGTATGATGAAGATTCCATGCTAGATGACATCTAGATGATCTAAGATGATGCTAGATGATGATTGATGATCATGAAATTGTGTTTGAGTAATTAAAAATGAGTTCTTTGTGTATTTTTCTTCTCTTGAAAAATATCCTAAGTATGAAGCATGAATAAGAACTCTTGTAAATGACCTAAAATCAAGTTAGCATATATATAGAGGCCATAAGTGAAGTGAGGTCGTTTTGAAAACTCGCCAGAAAAATACTCTGTGCGCTGGTGGACCTGCGCTGGTGGACCAGCGTAGGACCAGCGCACAAGCCAATTTTGGCTTGAGCGCTGGACGTCAGGCGCTGCCACCAGCGCCAGTCCAGCGGCGCCATACTGGGCGATCGGCGCTGGTGGCCGGCGCTGGTCCACACCAGCGCACGACCAGCGGCGCGCCACTGGGCGATTTGCGCCGGTGAGCGGCGCTGGTCGACCGGCGCTAGTGGACCAGCGCACAGCCCCAAAAATTGCATCCCACATGCAATCATGCAAGGGGTACAAAGTCAAACAAGATGCATCCTAAAAGCCTAAATGCTATGATGTTTTCAACACAAGATGCAATCATAAAAATAAGCAAGAAGAGATGTAAATAATCATTTATGCACAACAAAAAGAAACACAACATACAAAGATTAAACATATGCATGAGTTGTGAGTGTGTGCAACTATCTCTTCAAGACAAGAAAGCACTTAGAATATTACCTTTGGTGCTTGTCAATAATGAGGTCTTCAAAGTGCCTAATGCACTAATAACAACATCTAAACTACCCTTACAAAGAATCCCCATTTATGGTTTGATCACGAAATAAGCCAATTAAAAACAACGGGAATCCTTACAATCTCCCCCTTTGGCTATTTCGTGACAAAACCATCACTCACATTAAATCCTCACAAAAGAAATAGAAACTACGGGATTACAATGATATTCTACATTACAAAGAGATAAGAGAATGCAACTTGAAGTCTTCAATCCTCTTGTAGAATAATCAATCCCTGAAAAGAGTTTCTAACATTCCAATTCAAGTAAAGTGTGAGATTAATCATGTGAGAATAATACCAAGCATTTGCATTTTTAGAATTTAGGAACAACATTAGCAAATGTATGCAATGTATGATAAATGCAATGCTCCCCCTCAAAGGGTTACTCCCCCTCAATGTTTTATCTCCCCAAAGTGCACAATAGCTTCTCTATTTTGCAACTCCCTTTACAATATCCTACTCCCCCTTTTTGTCATGATATAGGCAAAGGAGTAGTCCCCAACCGGGTCACTCATAGCAACGAGAGATAGAAGCATGCAAGATATGCATATACATATAAGTCACGTTATGCACTTCAATTAATTTGAGAGAAACAAGGAGATTTATTTGAGAAAATGTGTGAATCCAACATGCTTTGCATACAAGACATATAGCATTCAAGTCCAAAGTACAATGGTATTTGGCAAAGCAAATGACAAAGGTTTCTAAATCGAATTCAAACCAATTTCACCAATGTCATGGGAAAAGCAAGGATATAGAGATTATTGATTTTAATTTAAGAGTAACTATATCTAACTTTATAAGCGAAACATGGCATGAGCGACTTTGCACCCTATTTGATTTTTCTGGATAGGATATCCGTATGATAGTAACCATGTTCAACTAATAAAGAAAGAGAGACATTTGGAATGTAATTCCTTTGAACGGATACAAGATCCTTTATTCATTTTGAGTCTCATTAGCTTTCACACAAGTTTTGCATTTTTAAGAATATGCAATCATCAATTCATGCTTTTCATGTGAGCATGTTGTATGAATTTCATGCTTTTTCATTTAGCATTAGCATGTTATTTAAGAAACATCATGTCATGGAGATAACTATAGGTCATTCACATCATACTTCCTATGTAAATCTCCTAGTCCAAAAATGCATGTTTGAACATAAATATGACATGGATTGTAGACAAGCAAGGTTCACACTTATATAATTGAAAACATATACATATGTACAACCAAGCTTACTCAAGCAATCAAAAGAAGAGGCATAAGTTATTTCAAATTTTTTGCAAGTTACAAGAATGCAAAATAGCTCTCTTTGCTTGAGTTCCCCATATGGGGTCAATCATAGAACATCACTCCACAAGACATATCCCAATAGATCTACTAAGAGTTTTAAATCGAGTAGCATCTAAGGGTTTAGTAAATAAGTCCGCAAGTTGATCATTAGTACCTACATGTTCAAGTACTATGCATTTATTTTCAACAAGCTCTCTAATGAAGTGATGGCGGATGTCAATATGCTTAGTTCTAGAATGTTGAACCGGATTCTTGGAAATATTAATAGCACTCATGTTATCACAAAAGAGAGTGAGAGTACCTTGGTTGAATCCGTAGTCTACAAGCATTTGTTTCATCCATAGGAGTTGTGTGCATCCACTCCCCGCGGCTATGTACTCGGCCTCGGCCGTGGACAAGGGAATTGAGTTTTGCTTCTTGCAAAACCAAGACACCAAGTTGTTGCCTAGAAAGAAGCAACCGCCCGATGTGCTCTTCCTATCATCACAATTTCCTGCCCAATCCGCATCACTAAAGCCTACAAGACTAGCATTAGTGTCAAAAGAGTACCAAATCCCATAGTTGGATGTCCCATTCACATAGCGAATGATCCTCTTCACGGAAGAGAGGTGGGACTCCTTAGGATCCGCTTGGTACCTAGCACACACACCCACACTAAAAGATATATCGGGCCTACTTGCGGTCAAATAAAGCAAGCTACCTATCATGCCACGATATAGAGTTTGTTCCACACTTTTACCACTAGCATCCTTGCTTAGCTTCAAAGTGGTACTCATGGGTGTATCACAATGTTTGGCTTTCTCTAAACCAAACTTCTTCACTAGGTTCTTAGCATATTTGGCTTGGGTTATGAAAATCCCATCATGCATTTGCCTAATTTGCAAACCTAGGAAGTAACTAAGCTCACCAACAAGACTCATCTCAAATTCAAGAGACATGACATCAACAAATTGTTGGACTTTGGTGTTGTTGGTGGAGCCAAAAACTATATCATCAACATATATTTGAGCTATGAAAAGCTCATCATTGTCTCTCTTGATGAATAGTGTCTTGTCAACACTACCTCTTGTGTAGTTGTTGTCAACAAGAAATTGTGTGAGGCGCTCATACCAAGCCCTCGGTGCTTGTTTCAACCCATAAAGTGCCTTCTTGAGGCGATAGACATGATTGGGGTGGTGTGCATCCACAAACCCCTTAGGTTGTTCAACAAACACTTCCTCTTGCAAGAAGCCATTGAGGAAGGCACTCTTGACGTCCATTTGGTGCAATTTGAACTTGTGCACACAAGAGATGGACAAGAGAAGCCTAATGGACTCTAATCGGGCAACGGGAGCAAAAGTCTCCTCAAAGTCGATACCCTCAATTTGAGAGTACCCTTGTGCTACAAGTCTAGCCTTGTTCCGCACTATGATGCCATCCTCATCGGATTTGTTCCTAAATATCCATTTGGTGCCTATGACATTAGTGGTCTTAGGCCTAGGAACTAGAGTCCAAACCTCATTCCTTTCGAATTGGCTTAGCTCTTCTTGCATGGCAAGAACCCAAAATTCATCATGTAAGGCCTCTTCAACCTTTTTGGGTTCAATTTGAGAGGTGTAGCATGTATAGCTAATAAGATTAGCAAGTTGACGTCTAGTCCTAACACCTTCATTTACCTCTCCAATGATATCTTCTTTATCATGGAGTTTCCTAACCCATGGAGCGGGTTCTTTAGAGTCCAAGAGAGGAACTCTATCAATAGGTTGTGTGCCATCATTGTTGACATTAGATGTCCCAACATTAGGTGACACCACAACCTCCTCCAAAGGAGAATCATCACTAAAAATAACCTCCTCCTCATGATCATTAGACTTGAGCCTAGTATCATCAAATACGACATTGGATGATTCCATAACACTTAGAGTCTTTAAATTGAAAACTCTATAGGCTCTACTATTTAAGGCATAGCCAATAAAAATACCCTCATCACTCTTAGCATCGAATTTGCCAAGTTGATCACGGTCATTCAAAATGTAGCATTTGCTTCCAAAAGTGTGGAAGTAGTTAACATTTGGCCTCTTGCCTTTCCATAACTCATAGGAGGTGTTTCTAGTACCGGGCCTTAGGAACACTCTATTTCCTACATAGCAAGCCGTGTTGATGGCTTCGGCCCATAGGTTCCTAGGGACATTGTTGCTAAGCAACATCACACGAGCCATCTCTTGGAGGACCCTATTCTTCCTCTCAACAACTCCATTTTGTTGAGGTGTCCTAGGAGCAGAAAATTCATGGGAGATGCCTAAACCATTACAAAAGGTTTCAAAGGTGGCATTCTCAAATTCTCTCCCATGGTCGCTTCTAATCCGCTTAATGCTTTTAATATTAGAGTTCATTTCATTTTGAATTTTATTACAAAGCATTTTAAACTTATCAAAAGTTTCGGATTTTTCTCTAAGAAAATATGTCCATGTGAACCTAGAGAAATCATCAACACAAACAAAAATGTATCTCTTTCCACCCAAACTTTCGGTTTGCATGGGACCCATGAGGTCCATGTGGAGAAGCTCAAGTGGCTCCTTGGTGGTGAGATACTTACCCTTTTTGTGCATGCTTTTAGTTTGCTTTCCTTGTTGGCAAGGTCCACAAATACCATTGGCTTTCTTCCCAAGCTTAGGGAGGCCACGCACACAATTGAACTTTCCAAGGGTCCGTAGATCCCTAAAGTTCATGTGGCCAAGTCTTTCATGCCACAACTCAATTTGCTCATCCATGGACACATAATTAGATACAATTCTAGCTTCAAGACAATAACAATTGTCGCTAGATCTCATGCCCTTCAACAAGGTTTGTCCATCGGGTTTAAGGATAGAGCAATAATCTTTAGAGAACAAGACGGAATATCCTTCATCACTAAGATGTGAAATGCTAATTAAATTGGCTTTCAAGCCATCAACAAATAAAGCATTGGATAAGGAGGGTAATCCGGGAACGGAAATGGTTCCTTTCCCTATAACATTTCTTTTGGATCCATCACCAAAAGTGACATTTCCACCTTCCTCCATAACAAGAGTCTCGAAGAAACTCTTGTTTCCCGTCATGTGCCTAGAGCACCCACTATCCAAGTACCAAAAATTAGAAGAATTTGCCTTCAAGGCTATTTGTGCAACATGGCAAACATTTTCATTCTTTCTAATCCACTTAGCAACAATTTTAGCTTTCTTAGTGGTCTTTGGTACATGTGCTCTACTATTTCTAGGATCATGCAAATCAATATTTTCTTTCCTAGAAACATTCATCTTGGCTCTATTCTTTCTCTTTTCAATCATGCTTTGTTTTCTACACATTTTAATATATTGAAAGCAATTTGGTCTAATATGACCATCATAACCACAAAAGTGACAAATAGGAATGAAAAAAGGAATCATACCTCGCCTTTGAGCACGTCCATGTCTTTGTGGATATGTGGGTTCAATCCATCTTCGTTATTGAACCGGTCTTGGTTGCTTCCAAGCTTGAGGTTGCATGATTGGTCTCTTTCCTTTGTGAGCCAATTTGGGAGGAGTGTTGGCTTGAGGAACCTTAGGAGGTTGAGCTTGAGATTTCCTTCTTGGCCCCATTTTTACTTGTGCATTAGAACTTTGTCCTATTTCTAACTTTTTCTTAGGAGGTTGCACAAATGAAGTTTCTTCATTCTTCAAACTCTTGACAAACACGGTCTTGTTAGAGGTTGAGATTTTCTTGCCATCTTCAAACCCAAGACCTCTCTTGTCACTTGGACTCTTTCCAACACCAAGTAAATGATCAAGCTTCTTGGTGCTAGAATCTATCCTAGCCAAGGATCCTTTAGCTTCTACAAGTTCCCTCTTCAAGCCTTCTTCACTTCTCTTGGACAAGTCTAACTCCTCAATTAACTTATCCTCTCTCCTGTTCAATCTTTCCACTTGTTCACTTAAGTGGTCATTGTGAGCCGAAAGTTCAAGGTTTTCTTCTCTCAACCTCTCAATCTTTCTTGTGCTTTTAAGCGCTAAATCATTGAACTCGGCATGGTATTTAGCAAGCACCTTTTGCTCCACAAACTTCTTCTTGGAATTAGAAGAGGAGTCACTTTCTTCTTCACTAGAGTCAATTTCCTCTTGACTCAAATCTTCCTTTTCACTAGCACTTTTGCTCTTGTGAGAAGATGCAAAAGCTAGGAAGTTAGCCATGAGCTCTTCCTCACTTGAAGACTCATCTTCCTCATTGGAGTCATCACTACTCCCACTCCATGTGGCGGCCATCACTTTACCCTTCTTCCTCTCATTGTGATTCGCACATTCGGGGGCAAAGTGACCAATCCCACCACACTCAAAGCATCGGACCCCTTTCCTTTCGGTCCTCTCTTGTCTAGGCTCAAACTTCTTGAAGGAACTCTTTTTCTTCAAATCTTGTCCTCTTGACCCAAATCCCTTCTTCTTCTTGAACCCCATAACCTTGTTGAACCGTTTCACAAATAAGGCAAGGTCTTCATCCGATTCATGCTTTGCCTCCTTTGCATCCTAGATGCTTTTAAAGCTATTCCTTTAGACTTCTTAGGAGGAGTAGTGTTGCTAGGAACCTTCCTAGACTCATATGCAAGGAGACGCCCAATTACCTCACTTGGCTTCATATCCATGTAGCCACTATTTTCTTCTATGGCCGTCACCTTTGATTCAAACCTATCGGGGAGAGATCTCATAATTTTTTGCTTGACTCTCCTATCTGAATACGGGTCTCCGAGTTGATGGCTTTGATTTACTATGTCCATCAATTTGATTTCGAAGTCGTTGAAGCATTCATCCTCTCCCATCCTAAGTAACTCAAATTGAGTTTAGAGGACTTGAAGCTTGGACTCCTTCACCACCTCAGTTCCCTCATGTGCAACTTGAAGGATGTCCCATGCCACTTTGGCAATTTGAGTATTCTGAATAAGCTTGTACTGATTCTCATCCATGGCACACATAATGGCATGCATCGCCTTCCTATTCCACTTAGAAGCCTCAAACTCTTGCGCGTTCCATTGCGCCTTAGGCTTCAAAACATCTTGTCCTCCACCCGCGGGAGTCATCATAGGGAGATCATATCCGTCTTCCACCGCCATCCATGCACGGTCATGAATTTGGCATATGTAGGATTCCATCTTCCCTTTCCATTGGGAATAGTTCAAACCGGTAAGAAGTGGAGGCCTTGTGCTAGAAGCTCCTTCGTGGCCACCACCATTTCCACCATTTCCACTCATAGTGATTATGAATGAATGAAATGAATGCAAATGTATGAATAATCAAAAATCACGCAAAATGCAAAACACACCAAAATAAAGCAAGGATCACCTATGTATGTCTAGGAACCCGCTCTGATACCAATTGAAACTAAATATACCACGGTGTGTATAAAGCTATCTAGAGGGGGGGTGAATAGATTTTACGCTTTTTACCCAATTTTTCGTGTTAGTCAAAATTACGAAATTACCCTCAAGATAATATAAACAAGCAAGTGTAATATGGTGCGGAAATTAAATTAACACTTGAATTTTTACGTGGAAACCCTCACGGGAAAAACCACGGGCTATGTAAGTAAGCCACACTCGAACCTCGAATCCACTAAATGTGCAAACGATTACAACCTAATCCCGGAAGTAATCACACACCTACCTAATCCCGGTATGAGTGAACCTAGTCCAATTTGCTTGCGATCTAAGCAACCTAATCCCGATTGCTACACACAAGACTTAGCTTCTCTTGAAGAGAATACAACCCTAAGTGAATATATGAAAATATCCAAAATGCAACATAGAGCCAGGGAAACCCTATATGCTTATCTAAGATGATTAATATGCAATTAAGAACAATCCTAGATATCAAAACTAAATGACATGTCAAATAGTTAAGCTAATCAATATCAAGTACAAAACATAATACGCTAGCACAATACAACTTCTCAAACATACATCATACTAATCTCAATTTTGTATCTAAAGCATACAAAATAACAATCAAGTAATTAATTGAGATTGCTAGATAAAATAAACACAAAATATGTAAGATATTAGTGAAAAGCTTACCAAGCAAAGTATGATGAAGATTCCATGCTAGATGACATCTAGATGATCTAAGATGATGCTAGATGATGATTGATGATCATGAAATTGTGTTTGAGTAATTAAAAATGAGTTCTTTGTGTATTTTTCTTCTCTTGAAAAATATCCTAAGTATGAAGCATGAATAAGAACTCTGGTAAATGACCTAAAATCAAGTTAGCATATATATAGAGGCCATAAGTGAAGTGAGGTCGTTTTGAAAACTCGCCAGAAAAATACTCTGTGCGCTGGTGGACCTGCGCTGGTGGACCAGCGCAGGACCAGAGCACAAGCCAATTTTGGCTTGAGCACTAGACGTCAGGCGCTGCCACCAGCGCCAGTCCAGCGGCGCCATACTAGGCGATCGGCGCTGGTCCACACCAGCGCACGACCAGCGGCGCGCCACTGGGCGATTTGCGCCGGTGAGCAGCGCTGGTCGACCGGCGCTGGTGGACCAGCGCACAGCCCCAAAAATTGCATCCCACATGCAATCATGCAAGGGGTACAAAGTCAAACAAGATGCATCCTAAAAGCCTAAATGCTATGATGTTTTCAACACAAGATGCAATCATAAAAATAAGCAAGAAGAGATGTAAATAATCATTTATGCACAACAAAAAGAAACACAACATACAAAGATTAAACATATGCATGAGTTGTGAGTGTGTGCAACTATCTCTTCAAGACAAGAAAGCACTTAGAATATTACCTTTGGTGCTTGTCAATAATGAGGTCTTCAAAGGGCCTAATGCACTAATAACAACATCTAAACTACCCTTACAAAGAATCCCCATTTATGGTTTGATCACGAAATAAGCCAATTAAAAACAACGGGAATCCTTACAACGGTCTACCCAGAAGAACAGGTCTCATGTTAGTCTCTTTACTTACGTCTTCCATGTCTAATACCACGAAATCTGCTGGAATAATAAGTTTCCCAACTTGGACCAGTACATCTTCAACATTCCCTCTCGGATATCTTACTGAACCATCTGCTAACAAAAGTGACATTGTTGTAGGCTTCAACTCATTCAACCCTAACTGCTTGTAAATGGAATAAGGCATCAGATTAATACTGGCCCCTAAGTCTAGCATTGCCCTTTCAAGCTGGGTACCTCCCACTGTTATATTGATGCAGAAACTGCCCGGATCTTTCAGTTTGGGAGGAAGTTCCTTTTGCAAAACTGCACTAGCACTGCCTGCTATGTATTCCTAATGATTCGGCCCAAACTTCTGCCTGTTGGTGTGAAGGCTTTTGAAAAATTTTGCATATGCAGGCATCTTTTCTATCATCTTAAGTAAAGGCAAGTTCACATGTACCTTGGAAAGAACATCAAAAATCTCTTTGAATGCCTTACTTAGTTTGTCCCTTTTAAGTCTTCCAGGAAAAGGAATTGGTGGAACATATGGAGGGGGTGGAACGTAAGGGTCTGATGACTTGTGTAAAACTGAGGTCTTCTTTGGTGTAGACTCTACCACTACCTCTTCTTTTACTCTAGCCTCCTTCTCACTCACCTCTTCTGATCCCCTGGTGTCCTCTTTCTTTCGCCCTCTAACAACTTCAGTGTCTAACACTCGCCCACTTCTCAACACAGTCAATGCCTTGGCTTGTACTGATTGACTAGGAAACCTTCCTGGTTCATTCTTGCGAACTGCGTCTACAATTTGCCCCATCTGTGTTTCTAAATTTTTAATGGATGACTCAACGTTGTTAAATCTCTGATTTGTATCACGTGAGAAGCGCTCTGTATTCTCAGCAAGGGATGTCACAATTTCTTCCAAGGATCTCTTCTTCGGCTGATAGGTGGTACTGTCTCTATTTGCAGCATTGTTCCATTGTTGAGGTTGACTATTGGAACCTTGACCTTGGTAATTGCCTCTGTTGTATCCTCCTTGATTTGTTCCCTGAGTGTTCTATTGAATGAGCTGATGACTATTAAGAGCAGTGTTAGGGTCAGAATAAGATAAATTTGAATGGTTACGCCACGCAGGATTGTAGGTATTCGAGTAAGGATCGTTTCTTCCTCTTTGGTAATTAAAAGCTTGAACCTCCTCTATCTCAAATGGTATCCCATCTCCATCTTGCACTGAGTTCACCCCTAACTGCTGTTGAGTCCTATTCGAGTTTTGGGCCATCATAGCCTGTACTTACTTAGCTAGATTTGCCATCTGAATTTCCACCCCAGTTGTCTGGTTGACCTCATATTTACCTCCCTTTCTGACAGATGAACTTCTATGCTGGGAGTTTAGAGCCAAAGTTTCATAGATCTCAGCAATCTCTAAAGCAGATTTCCTGGTAATGATACCCCCACAAGCGTTGTCAACAATGTTTTGTGTGAAAGGTGTCAATCCATCATAAAAAGTGCGGACTTTGTACTCCTCTGTCACCATGTGAGGGGGAATTTGATCTAACAGCTCCTTATATCGCGACCATGCTTCATGGAACGACTCACCATCTTCTTCACCGAAACTAGCTATCTTGATCCGGACTTCTTTTGCTTTTGAAGCAGGGAAAAATCTGTTGAAGAATGCAGTGCACACGTCAACCCATGATCTCAAAGATCCTGCCCTTACTGAATTGTACCACTTGATGCCCTTGTCCTTCAAACAATACCGAAAACACCTCATCTGAAACTAAATATACCACGGTGTGTATAAAGCTATCTAGAGGGGGGTGAATAGATTTTACGCTTTTTACCCAATTTTTCGTGTTAGTCAAAATTACGAAATTACCCTCAAGATAATATAAACAAGCAAGTGTAATATGGTGTGGAAATTAAATTAACACTTGAATTTTTACGTGGAAACCCTCACGGGAAAAACCACGGGCTATGTAAGTAAGCCACACTCGAACCTCGAATCCACTAAATGTGCAAACGATTACAACCTAATCCCGGAAGTAATCACACACCTACCTAATCCTGGTATGAGTGAACCTAGTCCAATTTGCTTGCGATCTAAGCAACCTAATCCCGATTGCTACACACAAGACTTAGCTTCTCTTGAAGAGAATACAACCCTAAGTGAATATATGAAAATATCCAAAATGCAACATAGAGCAAGGGAAACCCTATATGCTTATCTAAGATGATTAATATACAATTAAGAACAATCCTAGATATCAAAACTAAATGACATGTCAAATAGTTAAGCTAATCAATATCAAGTACAAAACCTAATATGCTAGCACAATACAACTTCTCAAACATACATCATACTAATCTCAATTTTGTATCTAGAGCATACAAAATAACAATCAAGTAATTAATTGAGATTGCTAGATAAATTAAACACAAAATATGTAAGATATTAGTGAAAAGCTTACCAAGCAAAGTATGATGAAGATTCCATGCTAGATGACATCTAGATGATCTAAGATGATGCTAGATGATGATTGATGATCATGAAATTGTGTTTGAGTAATTAAAAATGAGTTCTTTGTGTATTTTTCTTCTCTTGAAAAATATCCTAAGTATGAAGCATGAATAAGAACTCTTGTAAATGACCTAAAATCAAGTTAGCATATATATAGAGGCCATAAGTGAAGTGAGGTCATTTTGAAAACTCGCTAGAAAATCACTCTGTGCGCTGGTGGACCAGCGCAGGACCAGCGCACAAGCCAATTTTGGCTTGAGCGCTGGACGTCAGGCGCTGCCACCAGCGCCAGTCCAGCGGCGCCATACTGGGCGATCGGCGCTGGTGGCCGACGCTGGTCCACACCAGCGCACGACCAGCGGCGCGCCACTGGGAGATTTGCGCCGGTGAGCGGCGCTGGTCGACCGGCGCCGGTGGACCAGCGCACAGCCCCAAAAATTGCATCCCATATGCAATCATGCAAGGGGTACAAAGTCAAACAAGATGCATCCTAAAAGCCTAAATGCTATGATGTTTTCAACACAAGATGCAATCATAAAAATAAGCAAGAAGAGATGTAAATAATCATTTATGCACAACAAAAAGAAACACAACATACAAGATTAAACATATGCATGAGTTGTGAGTGTGTGCAACTATCTCTTCAAGACAAGAAAGCACTTAGAATATTACTTTTGGTGCTTGTCAATAATGAGGTCTTCAAAAGGGCCTAATGCACTAATAACAACATCTAAACTACCCTTACAAAGAATCCCCATATATGGTTTGATCACGAAATAAGCCAATTAAAAACAACGGGAATCCTTACAATCTCCCCCTTTGGCTATTTCGTGACAAAACCATCACTCACATTAAATCCTCACAAAAGAAATAGAAACTACGGGATTACAATGATATTCTACATTACAAAGAGATAAGAGAATGCAACTTGAAGTCTTCAATCCTCTTGTAGAATAATCAATCCCTGAAAAGAGTTTCTAACAATCCAATTCAAGTAAAGTGTGAGATTAATCATGTGAGAATAATACCAAGCATTTGCATTTTTAGAATTTAGGAACAACATTAGCAAGTGTATGCAATGTATGATAAATGCAATGCTCCCCCTCAAAGGGTTACTCCCCCTCAATGTTTTATCTCCCCAAAGTGCACAATAGCTTCTCTATTTTGCAACTCCCCTTACAATATCCTACTCCCCCTTTTTGTCATGATATAGGCAAAGGAGTAGTTCCCAACTGGGTCACTCATAGCAACGAGAGATAGAAGCATGCAAGATATGCATATACATATAAGTCACGTTATGCACTTCAATTAATTTGAGAGAAACAAGGAGATTTATTTGAGAAAATGTGTGAATCCAACATGCTTTGCATACAAGACATATAGCATTCAAGTCCAAAGTACAATGGTATTTGGCAAAGCAAATGACAAAGGTTTCTAATTCGAATTCAAACCAATTTCACCAATGTCATGGGAAAAGCAAGGATATAGAGATTATTGATTTTAATTTAAGAGTAACTATATCCAACTTTATAAGCGAAACATGGCATGAGCGACTTTGCACCCTATTAGATTTTTCCGGATAAGATATCCGTATGATAGTAACCATGTTCAACTAATAAAGAAGGAGAGACATTTGGAATGTAAATTCCTTTGAACGGATACAAGATCCTTTATTCATTTTGAGTCTCATTAGCTTTCACACAAGTTTTGCATTTTTAAGAATATGCAATCATCAATTCATGCTTTTCATGTGAGCATGTTGTATGAATTTCATGCTTTTTCATTTAGCATAAGCATGTTATTTAAGAAACATCATGTCATGGAGATAACTATAGGTCATTCACATCATACTTCCTATGTAAATCTCCTAGTCCAAAAATTCATGTTTGAACATAAATATGACATGGATTGTAAACAAGCAAGGTTCACACTTATAGAATTGAAAACATATATACATATGTACAACCAAGCTTACTCAAGCAATCAAAAGAAGAGGCATAAGTTATTTCAAATTTTTTGCAAGTTACAAGAATGCAAAATAGCTCTCTTTGCTTGAGTTCCCCATATGGGGTCAATCATAGAACATCACTCCACAAGACATATCCCAATAGATCTACTAAGAGTTTTAAATCGAGTAGCATCTAAGGGTTTAGTAAATAAGTCCGCAAGTTGATCATTAGTACCTACATGTTCAAGTACTATGCATTTATTTTCAACAAGCTCTCTAATGAAGTGATAGCGGATGTCAATATGCTTAGTTCTAGAATGTTGAACCGGATTCTTGGAAATATTAATAGCACTCAAGTTATCACAAAAGAGAGTGAGAGTACCTTGATTGAATCCGTAGTCTACTAGCATTTGCTTCATCCATAGGAGTTGTGTGCATCCACTCCCTGCGGCTATGTACTCGGCCTAGGCCGTGGACAAGGAAATCAAGTTTTGCTTCTTGCAAAACCAAGACACCAAGTTGTTGCCTAGAAAGAAGCAACCGCCCGATGTGCTCTTCCTATCATCACAATTTCCTGCCCAATCCGCATCACTAAAGCCTACAAGACTAGCATTAGTGTCAAAAGAGTACCAAATCCCATAGTTGGATGTCCCATTCACATAGCGAATGATCCTCTTCACTGAAGAGAGGTGGGACTCCTTAGGATCCGCTTGGTACCTAGCACACACACCCACACTAAAAGATATATCGGGCCTACTTGCGGTCAAATAAAGCAAGCTACCTATCATGCCACGATATAGAGTTTGTTCCACACTTTTACCACTAGCATCCTTGCTTAGCTTCAAAGTGGTACTCATGGGTGTATCACAATGTTTGGCTTTCTCTAAACCAAACTTCTTCACTAGGTTCTTAGCATATTTGGCTTGGGTTATGAAAATCCCATCATGCATTTGCCTAATTTGCAAACCTAGGAAGTAACTAAGCTCACCAACAAGACTCATCTCAAATTCAAGAGACATGACATCAACAAATTGTTGGACTTTGGTGTTGTTGGTGGAGCCAAAAACTATATCATCAACATATATTTGAGCTATGAAAAGCTCATCATTATCTCTCTTGATGAATAGTGTCTTGTCAACACTACCTCTTGAGTAGTTGTTGTCAAAAAGAAATTGAGTGAAGTGCTCATACCAAGCCCTCGGTGCTTGTTTCAACCCATAAAGTGCCTTCTTGAGGCGATAGACATGATTAGGGTGGTGTGCATCCACAAACCCCTTAGGTTGTTCAACAAACACTTCCTCTTGCAAGAAGCCATTGAGGAAGGCACTCTTGACGTCCATTTGGTGCAATTTGAACTTGTGCACACAAGAGATGGACAAGAGAAGCCTAATGGACTCTAATCGGGCAACGGGAGCAAAAGTCTCCTCAAAGTCGATACCCTCAATTTGAGAGTACCCTTGTGCTACAAGTCTAGCCTTGTTCCGCACTATGTTGCCATCCTCATCGGATTTGTTCCTAAATATCCATTTGGTGCCTATGACATTAGTGGTCTTAGGCCTAGGAACTAGAGTCCAAACCTCATTCCTTTCGAATTGGTTTAGCTCTTCTTGCATGGCAAGAACCCAAAATTCTTCATTTAAGGCTTCTTCAACCTTTTTGGGTTCAATTTGAGAGGTGAAACATGTATAGCTAATAAGATTAGCAAGTTGGCGTCTAGTCCTAACACCCTCATTTACCTCTCCAATGATATCTTCTTTATCATGGAGTTTCCTAACCCATGGAGCGGGTTCTTTAGAGTCCAAGAGAGGAACTCTATCAATAGGTTGTGTGCCATCATTGTTGACATTAGATGTCCCAACATTAGGCGACACCACAACCTCCTCCAAAGGAGAATCATCACTAAAAATAACCTCCTCCTCATGATCATTAGACTTGAGCCTAGTATCATCAAATACGACATTGGATGATTCCATAACACTTAGAGTCTTTAAATTGAAAACTCTATAGGCTCTACTATTTAAGGCATAGCCAATAAAAATACCCTCATCACTCTTAGCATCGAATTTGCCAAGTTGATCACGGTCATTCAAAATGTAGCATTTGCTTCCAAAAGAGTAGAAGTAGCTAACATTTGGCCTCTTGCCTTTCCATAACTCATAGGAGGTGTTTCTAGTACCGGGCCTTAGGAACACTCTATTTCCTATATAGCAAGCCGTGTTGATGGCTTCGGCCCATAAGTTCCTAGGGACATTGTTGCTAAGCAACATCACACGGGCCATCTCTTGGAGGACCCTATTTTTCCTCTCAACAACTCCATTTTGTTGAGGTGTCCTAGGGGCAGAAAATTCATGGGAGATGCCTAAACCATTACAAAAGGTTTCAAAGGTGGCATTCTCAAATTCTCTCCCATGGTCACTTCTAATCTGCTTAATGCTTTTAATATTAGAGTTCATTTCATTTTGAATTTTATTACAAAGCATTTTAAACTTATCAAAAGTTTCGGATTTTTCTCTAAGAAAATATGTCCATGTGAACCTAGAGAAATCATCAACACAAACAAAAATGTATCTCTTTCCACCCAAACTTTCGGTTTGCATGGGACCCATGAGGTCCATGTGGAGAAGCTCAAGAGGCTCCTTGGTGGTGAGATACTTACCCTTTTTGTGCATGCTTTTGGTTTGCTTTCCTTGTTGGCAAGGTCCACAAATACCATTGGCTTTCTTCCCAAGCTTAGGGAGGCCACGCACACAATTGAACTTTCCAAGGGTCCGTAGATCCCTAAAGTTCATGTGGCCAAGTCTTTCATGCCACAACTCAATTTGCTCATCCATGGACACATGATTTGATACAATACTAGCTTCAAGACAATAGCAATTGTCGCTAGATCTCATGCCCTTCAACAAGGTTTGTCCATCGGGTTTAAGGATAGAGCAATAATCTTTAGAGAACAAGACGGAATATCCTTCATCACTAAGATGTGAAATGCTAATTAAATTGGCTTTCAAGCCATCAACAAATAAAGCATTGGATAAGGAGGGTAATCCGGGAACGGAAATGGTTCCTTTCCCTACAACATTTCTTTTGGAACCATCACCAAAAGTGACATTTCCACCTTCCTCCATAACAAGAGTCTCGAAGAAACTCTTGTTTCCCGTCATGTGCCTAGAGCACCCACTATCCAAGTACCAAAAATTAGAAGAATTTGCCTTCAAGGCTATTTGTGCAACATGGCAAACATTTTCATTCTTTCTAATCCACTTAGCAACAATTTTAGCTTTCTTAGTGGCCTTTGGTACATGTGCTCTACTATTTCTAGGATCATGCAAATCAATATTTTTATTCCTAGAAACATGCATCTTGGCTCTATTCTTTCTCTTTTCAATCATGCTTTGTTTTCTACACATTTTAATATATTGAAAGCAATTTGGTCTAATATGACCATCACAACCACAAAAGTGACAAATAGGAATGAAAAAAGGAATCATACCTCGCCTTTGAGTACGTCCATGTCTTTGTGGATATGTGGGTTCAATCCATCTTCGTTGTTGAACCGGTCTTGGTTGCTTCCAAGCTTGAGGTTGCATGATTGGTCTCTTTCCTTTGTGAGCCAATTTGGGAGGAGTGTTGGCTTGAGGAACCTTAGGAGGTTGAGCTTGAGATTTCCTTCTTGGCCCCATTTTCACTTGTGCATTAGAACTTTGTCCTATTTCTAACTTCTTCCTAGGAGGTTGCACAAATGAAGTTTCTTCATTCTTCAAGCTCTTGACAAACACGGTCTTGTTAGAGGTTGAGATTTTCTTGCCATCTTCATACCCAAGACCTCTCTTGTCACTTGGACTCTTTCCAACACCAAGTAAATGATCAAGCTTCTTGGTGCTAGAATCTATCCTAGCCAAGGACCCTTTAGCTTCTACAAGTTCCCTCTTCAAGCCTTCTTCACTTCTCTTGGACAAGTCTAACTCCTCAATTAGCTTATCCTCTCTCCTGTTCAATCTTTCCACTTGTTCACTTAAGTGGTCATTGTGAGCCGAAAGTTCAAGGTTTTCTTCTCTCAACCTCTCAATCTTTCTTGTGCTTTTAAGTGCTAAATCATTGAACTCGGCATGGTATTTAGCAAGCACCTTTTGCTCCACAAACTTCTTCTTGGAACTAGAAGAGGAGTCACTTTCATCTTCACTAGAGTCAATTTCCTCTTGACTCAAATCTTCCTTTTCACTAGCACTTTTGCTCTTGTGAGAAGATGCAAAAGCTAGGAAGTTAGCCATGAGCTCTTCCTCACTTGAAGACTCATCTTCCTCATTGGAGTCATCACTACTCCCACTCCATGTGGCGGCCATCACTTTACCCTTTTTCCTCTCATTGTGATTTGCACATTCGGGGGCAAAGTGACCAATCCCACCACACTCAAAGCATCGGACCCCTTTCCTTTCGGTCCTCTCTTGTCTAGGCTCAAACTTCTTGAAGGAATTCTTTTTCTTCAAATCTTGTCCTCTTGACCCAAATCCCTTCTTCTTCTTGAACCCCATAACCTTGTTGAACCTTTTCACAAATAAGGCAAGGTCTTCATCCGATTCATGCTTTGCCTCCTTTGCATCCTTAGATGCTTTCAAAGCTATTCCTTTAGACTTCTTAGAAGGAGTAGTGGTGCTAGGAACCTTCCTAGACTCATATGCAAGGAGACGCCCAATTACTTCACTTGGCTTCATATCCATGTAGCCACTATTTTCTTCTATGGCCGTCACCTTTGATTCAAACCTATCGGGGAGAGATCTCATAATTTTTTGCTTGACTCTCCTATCCGAATACAGGTCTCCGAGTTGATGGCTTTGATTTACTATGTCCATCAATTTGATTTCGAAGTCGTTGAAGCATTCATCCTCTCCCATCCTAAGTAACTCAAATTGAGTTTGGAGGACTTGAAGCTTAGACTCTTTCACCACCTCGGTTCCCTCATGTGCAACTTGAAGGATGTCCCATGCCACTTTGGCAATTTGAGTATTCTGAATAAGCTTGTACTGATTCTCATCCATGGCACACATAATGGCATGCATCGCCTTCCTATTCCACTTTGAAGCCTCAAACTCTTGCGCGTTCCATTGCGCCTTAGGCTTCAAAACATCTTGTCCTCCACCCGCGGGAGTCATCATAGGGAGATCATATCCGTCTTCCACCGCCATCCATGCACGGTCATGAATTTGGCATATGTAGGATTCCATCTTCCCTTTCCATTGGGAATAGTTCAAACCGATAAGAAGTGGAGGCCTTGTGCTAGAAGCTCCTTCGTGGCCACCACCATTTCCACCGTTTCCACTCATAGTGTTTATGAATGAATGAAATGAATGCAAATGTATGAATGATCAAAAATCACACAAAATGCAAAACACACCAAAATAAGCAAGGATCACCTATGTATGTCTAGGAACCCGCTCTGATACCAATTGAAACTAAATATACCACGGTGTGTATAAAGCTATCTAGAGGGGGGGTGAATAGATTTTACGCTTTTTACCCAATTTTTCGTGTTAGTCAAAATTACGAAATTACCCTCAAGATAATATAAACAAGCAAGTGTAATATGGTGCGGAAATTAAATTAACACTTGAATTTTTACGTGGAAACCCTCACGGGAAAAACCACGGGCTATATAAGTAAGCCACACTCGAACCTCGAATCCGCTAAATGTGCAAACGATTACAACCTAATCTCGGAAGTAATCACACACCTACCTAATCCCGGTATGAGTGAACCTAGTCCAATTTGCTTGCGATCTAAGCAACCTAATCCCGATTGCTACACACAAGACTTAGCTTCTCTTGAAGAGAATACAACCCTAAGTGAATATATGAAAATATCCAAAATGCAACATAGAGCAAGGGAAACCCTATATGCTTATCTAAGATGATTAATATGCAATTAAGAACAATCCTAGATATCAAAACTAAATGACATGTCAAATAGTTAAGCTAATCAATATCAAGTACAAAACCTAATATGCTAGCACAATACAACTTCTCAAACATACATCATACTAATCTCAATTTTGTATCTAGAGCATACAAAATAACAATCAAGTAATTAATTGAGATTGCTAGATAAATTAAACACAAAATATGTAAGATATTAGTGAAAAGCTTACCAAGCAAAGTATGATGAAGATTTCATGCTAGATGACATCTAGATGATCTAAGATGATGCTAGATGATGATTGATGATCATGAAATTGTGTTTGAGTAATTAAAAATGAGTTCTTTGTGTATTTTTCTTCTCTTGAAAAATATCCTAAGTATGAAGCATGAATAAGAACTCTTGTAAATGACCTAAAATCAAGTTAGCATATATATAGAGGCCATAAGTGAAGTGAGGTCGTTTTGAAAACTCGCCAGAAAATCACTCTGTGCGCTGGTGGACCTGCGCTGGTGGACCAGCGCACAAGCCAATTTTGGCTTGAGCGCTGGACGTCAGGCGCTGCCACCAGCGCCAGTCCAGCGGCGCCATACTGGGCGATCGACGCTGGTGGCCGGCGCTGGTCCACACCAGCGCACGACCAGCGGCGCGCCACTGGGCGATTTGCTCCAGTGAGCGGCACTGGTCGACCGGCGCTGGTGAACCAGCGCACAGCCCCAAAAATTGCATCCCACATGCAATCATGCAAGGGGTACAAAGTCAAACAAGATGCATCCTTAAAGCCTAAATGCTATGATGTTTTCAACACAAGATGCAATCATATAAATAAGCAAGAAGAGATGTAAATAATCATTTATGCACAACAAAAAGAAACACAACATACAAGATTAAACATATGCATGAGTTGTGAGTGTGTGCAACTATCTCTTCAAGACAAGAAAGCACTTAGAATATTACCTTTGGTGCTTGTCAAGAATGAGGTCTTCAAAAGGGCCTAATGCACTAATAACAACATCTAAACTACCCTTACAAAGAATCCCCATATATGGTTTGATCACGAAATAAGCCAATTAAAAACAACGGGAATCCTTACATCATCCTTAACTGCTCTTCTGTCAATCGGCCCATCGAGAAATTCCCTACGGTAGCTTGATAGTCCTTCATAAACTGGAGGCAGTCTTCTGTTGCCAAACCGTGAAAAGATGGCAGCATATTTATATGGCTACTCCTCAACTCATAACTCCTGGCTACGGCATCTAACACAATTGGCTGAGGTTGGTCTCCCAGCATAGGCTGTCCAGACTCTCTCATTAGTCTGATATCATCTTCTAGTGCACGTCTTGGAGAACCCGATGGATTGTCTCGAACTTCCTGTCTATTCTGAACACCTTGTTCATCATGAACCTCTCTTTCAGCTCGAATAACCCGGTCACGTTGCTCACCGTGATCACCCATGTCCTCAACTAAAGGCTCTAACTCTTCAAACTGTCTAGCAACCCGGCCTACTCGGTCAATCTCGTCGTTAGCAGGGATCAGAATACCTCCAAGCGAACGACGTCCGTTCATACACCTGTAAAACCTGAAACACCAAAAACACAACTACCATGAAGTAAGATGAAACAAGAGAATAACTAAAAACTAAAATAAAATCTAATGACACACACTACCTAACCTAAACTAACTAGATTCAACTAATAGAATCTTTACCAATCCCCGGCAGCGGCGCCAAAATTGATGCAGTAAAATCTATGTTCAATTTACTAAGAAAGTTCGTTCACTAGGATTGGCGATTTTATCGGTCAAAACCAATTAATCTAGCAAAAGGTTACTCTAAATGCGAAAACTAAATTGCATAATGCTTTTCTTTGGAAGATTGTTTAACTCTAAAATGAACCTAAATTATGACTACTTGAACTAAAAACTAAAATCAATTAAAATCAAATCAAAGAATAATCAAATCAAAGAACGAATATATGGAGAGAAATACTAGGGAATCGATGCACCTTTCTTAGACACTCAATGCTCTCAATTAGTCTCAATAAACACTTCAATGAAGTTTAGGGCTTGTTTTGATAAACAATTAAGAACAAATCTCCTTCCCACCACTCGCACAAAGGCCATGTGTCAAGTGATAGTAACAAAATTCTTTGGAACAAAACTCTAAGCCAAATCAATGCAACAAGGCCATGCAAACATTAACTTTCAAATCTATTAAGCTTATGATTGTGATTTAGATGGAAAATGCCATTCACATCTAAACCCTAATCTCATGGATAAGCTAAATCACAAACTCATATCAATTGAGGCCACAAAATAATATGAATCAGTAATGTAGAGCAATTAATTCAACAGACAAGACTAAAACCCAATTGATTAACTAAAAGATAGACTAATTGATTACATAGAGTTGTCCAAAATTGGTTACATCAATCCCCTAATAAAGGTTTAGTTACACATCAATGGAGAGAACAAAAACATAGAAGAGATGAAGATAAAAGCCATTATGGTGAGATGCTTCTGTCTTGAAATCCCCGTCGTCTTCTTGTTTCCAGTAATTTTCTAATGATGGAATGAATGAAAGAATGAAAGAATGGTGGTTCTGAATCTCGATCTGATCGTCCCTTTTTTTGTCTGCCCATCGGCCCCTTAAATATCTTCTTTTATTAGGGCTTCTACCTTGTCCTGAGGAAACGAGGAAAGTGGATTACCGCTGCCCGTACCGTTGATGGTGCACTTTCCTGGGCAGCGGTAATTCAAACGGTGACATTCTGATATGGCTCGCTGGGTGGGCCGCGGAAAATCATCCTCCTTGACCGCCTGGAGTGCCGCCGATGGTGCATGTGCCTGTTGAGCGGTGTGAGCCGCGGTAAATGGAAAATTCAGCCTCTTTCTTCATCTTATTACTCCATCTTTCTGAAATAAGATCGGATCAATCCTTCTATGGAAAGAGACCTACAAAGGCTTAACAAACACATCAACCCACCAAAAGGACCCAAGAAACAAGCATATACACAAGAAAAACGGGCAAAATATAAGCATAGAATTAGACTGATCAATAAGTTTAAAATGCTTTGTACTAAATTACAAAATGAAATGAATTCTAATATTAAAAGCATTAAACGGATTAGAAGTGACCATGGGAGGGAGTTTGAGAATGCCTCTTTTGAAAGTTATTGTGATAGCTTAGGCATCTCCAATGAGTTTTTGGCTCCTAGGACACCTCAACAAAATGGAGTTGTTGAGAGGAAGAATAGGGTCCTCCAAGAGATGGCCCGAGTGATGTTGCTTAGCAACAATGTCCCTAGGAACCTATGGGCCGAAGCCGTCAATACAGCTTGCTATATAGGGAATAGAGTGTTCCTAAGGCCCGGATCTAGAAACACCTCCTATGAGTTATGGAAGGGTAGGAAGCCAAATGTTAGCTACTTCCACACATTTGGAAGCAAATGCTACATTTTAAATGACCGTGATCAACTTGACAGGTTTGATGCTAAGAGTGATGAGGGTATATTTATTGGCTATGCCTTGAATAGTAGAGCCTATAGAGTTTTCAACTTGAAGACTCGCACCGTCATGGAATCATCCAATGTTGTCATTGATGATACTAGGCTCAAGTCTAATGACCATGAGGAGGAGGAAATTTTAGATGATGTGTCTCCTTTAGAGAGGGTTGTGGTGACTCCCAACGTTGGGACGTCCAATGACAACAATGAAGTCACACAACCTATTACTAGAGTCCCTCTCTTGGACTCTAATGAACCCGCTATATGGGTTAGAAGACTCCATAACAAAGAGGATGTTATTGAAGATGTGAATGAGGGTGTTATTGAAGATGTGAATGAGGGTGTTAGGACTAGGCGTCAAATAGCTAATCTCATTAGCTTTACATGCTACACCTCTCAAATTGAACCCAAAAAGGTTGATGAAGCCTTGAATGATGAATTTTGGGTTCTTGCCATGCAAGAAGAGCTAAACCAATTCAAAAGGAATGAGGTTTGGACTCTAGTTCCTAGGCCTAAAAACGCTCAGGTGATAGGCACTAAGTGGATTTATAGGAACAAATCCGATAAGGATGGCAACATAGTACGGAACAAGGCTAGACTTGTAGCACAAGGGTACTCTCAAATTGAGGGTATCGATTTTGAGAAGACTTTTGCTCCCGTTGCCCGTTTAGAGTCCATTAGGCTTCTCTTGTCCATTTCTTGTGTGCACAAGTTCAAATTGCACCAAATGGATGTCAAGAGTGCCTTCCTCAATGGCTTCTTGCAAGAGGAAATGTTTGTTGAACAACCCAAGGGGTTTGTGGATGCACACCACCCCAACCATGTCTATCCCCACAAGAAGGCACTATATAGGTTGAAACAAGCACCGAGGGCTTGGTATGAGCGCCTCACTCAATTTCTTGTTGACAATAACTACACAAGAGGTAGTGTTGACAAGACGCTATTCGGGGCATGATAGGTAGCTTGCTTTATTTGACCGCAAGTAAGCCCGATATATCTTTTAGTGTGGGTGTGTGTGCTAGGTACCAAGCGGATCCTAAGGAGTCTCATCTCTCTTCCGTAAAGAGAATCATTCGCTATGTGAATGGGACATCCAACTATGGGATTTGGTACTCTTTTGAAACTAATGCTAGTCTTGTAGGCTTTAGTGATGCGGATTGGGCAGGAAATTATGATGATAGGAAGAGCACATCGGGCGATTGCTTCTTTCTAGACAACAACTTGGTGTCTTGGTTTTGCAAGAAGCAAAACTCGATACCTTGTCCACGGCCGAGGCCGAGTACATAGCCGCGGCGAGTGGATGCACACAACTCCTATGGATGAAGCAAATGCTAGTAGACTACGGATTCAACCAAGGTACTCTCACTCTATTTTGTGATAATATGAGTGCTATTAATATTTCCAAGAATCCGGTGCAACATTCTAGAACTAAGCATATTGACATCCGCCATCACTTCATTAGAGAGCTTGTTGAAAATAAATGCATAGTACTTGAACATGTAGGTACTAATGATCAACTTGCGGACCTATTTACTAAACCCTTTGTAGGGAAAAATACCAAGAAGTACATGCAGCGGAAGCGATACTAAAAATAGATTTAGTGACTTTTAAATATTTTTCCTTTTTATGAACCTTAAACCCTTTAATTAATTAAACATACATATATAATAACAAAAAGTAGAATACCTTTTGTCGCGTGATCCGATTGACTTACGTCGATGGTAATCCGCAAGATCTTCAATCCTAACACGAACGTGGATCACCTAGGAGCGTGGTCTCCCTTTTCTTTGAATTGCAAACCTGTGAATGGACAAACAAACTTTTCTTTTCTTTTCTTTGTTAGTCACAAAAACAATCAAAAGAATGACTAAGATTATTCCGGTCACTTTTGAGTTCTCAATCTAATGATCGAAACTCGCGTGAACCTAGATCGATGTCGTACACACAAGCTTATTGATGAATAAGCAAATAGTAAACCATCAAAGAATAATCTAACACTCCTTTTTGTTTTAGTAGAATAAAATCTTTCTATGAATTGAGAAGAAGAAGAAAAATAGAATCTCAAGCACACCAAGCCTTAGGTGGC
The DNA here is from genome assembly GCA_030490815.1 of Acer saccharum. NCBI lineage: Eukaryota > Viridiplantae > Streptophyta > Magnoliopsida > Sapindales > Sapindaceae > Acer > Acer saccharum. The sequence goes on from CM059873.1 coordinate 33,752,497, forward strand.
CGAATTCTATAACTATGTATATATAGGTTGCCAAACTTTCTTCTCTTCTTTTCTTTTAGGGTGGCCGAATTCTCTAACCCTAAATGGACTAGGGTTGCCGCAACATACAAGCTTAAAAGAGTTTGTGTTGCACCCTAATTCCCATCTAGTTAAAGACTTCAAACCCTAATTCAATTCATAAATCTTTTATTCTTTTATTTTTTGACTAAATAAAAAGACTTCTTATTTGATTAAATAAATAAAACTAATTATTTATTTCCTTATCAAACAAGTCTTTTACTTTTACTTTTAGGAAATATATTTCCTGATTAGAAAAGATTTGTTTCTTAATTAAACAATTAATTAATAAATTAATTAATTTTTATTTAATTAAAACAATGAAACAAAATAATATTTTAGGTTAAAAATTAAACCTTGCCGCCCCACTTAGAGTAAATGGGCCAAATATTATTTTCTTATTTCATTTAATCCATTGGACTTTAAATAAAAAGCCCACATGTGAACCAGACCCATTCTTACTAAAAGAAACAAGCCCACATGCCTTTCATTAATATATTAATATAATTGAGCAGCCCATTACTAAAATAATGTGCAAATTATATTCTTAATATATTAAATGCAATTCTAGATGGACCCTTAAATTGGTCCGGTAGAATATATCAAGTGATCCATGCAAGTCTGTGTGCATTGGGGATCTTGGCGGGCCATCTAAATTTAAGCTTCAATAGACATAACCTAATCACAATCAACAAATGATTCACTTAGGTCCGATCCATTAATTTTAACTCATTCCACTAAAGATAGAAAAGGAAGATGCTCCTCATTCATACCCTAGACAATCATATTGGAGATAGTGTATCCTCGTGATTAATATCAGTAATCGCCAAGAGTTCATAGACCGCCTATAACTCTCCAAGTTACCATATTTACTCATATGACCACGTTTCAAACTTGGATATTTTGACTTGTCCAGAAGCCATGTTTTCAATAGACACTATCGAAAACTCAACATTGAGATTTAATATCCAATTACCTCAAAACATCCATATGATGATATTATACTATCATTTAATTAAATGGAGCCACGATGTCCATATCTATGAATGAAGTCCTCTATCGATTAACAAATGAATATCACCAAACTATTGAGGATAGACTATGCGATATAATCGTACTCATTGATAACTCAAATTATATCACTTGCAACCATAAGTCCATCATTTATCTCAAGATTAAGATAGACTCTCCGATTGTCCTGATAATGAAAAGACTATTATCTACTGACGGTTCTAGATAAAGCTTTTCATTGTGACCCAGTTCAATGCACCCAGTGCACTAGATCCTTTTGCTCGAAGACACTCCGATGATTTTAGACTCATCATATCTCATTTGATCTCACTCAAATGCTAGCAAAAGAATTCTACAACTTTAACAAGATAAAGGTGCCCAACCTTTAACTTAAGTTGTGAACATTATTCAAGACTAACTAAAGAATTGTGTCTACCATATACATATCCAGATGTACGAACAATTCTTCTTTTCCCATAGCCTTTAGACCTTATGATTATTTACTTTGACAATTATAATATTAAACTATAAATGCTATACGATTTGTTAAACCAGAAATCACTTTATTAATATGAAAAAGATTGTTAATTACAACATTACACTCTTGCTATTGAGCATAATCCTAACAATCTCCCACTTGTGCTATAGCAAATGTGTCATATCTCTCAAGCCCATGTTCTTTAGATGCCCATCGAAACTCTTCTGAGGTAGAGCCTTTGTGAAGGGATCCGCTAGATTTTCTGCTGACGCGATTTTGGTAATCGTCACGTCACCTCTTTGAACAATCTCCCTTAAAAGATGATACTTTCTTTCAATGTGTTTACCTCTCTTGTGACTTCTTGGTTCTTTCGAATTAGCCACTGCTCCACTGTTGTCACAGTAGATAGTGATCTGTTTATTCGCACTAGGAACCACTTCTAAGTCAATCAAGAATTAGCGGAGCCAAACAGCCTCTTTGGCAGCCTCGCATGCAGCAACATACTCAGCTTCCATGGTGGAATCAGCAATACAAGATTGCTTGATACTCCTCCATATAACTACTCCTCCTCCAATAGTAAACACAGCCCCTGATGTGGATTTTCTGGAGTCAGAATCTGATTGGAAATCAGAATCTGTATACCCAACGGGGACCAAATCCCCTCCAGAGTATACAAGCATATTATCTCTCGTTCTCTTGAGATACTTGAAAATATGCTTGACTGCCGTTCAGTGATCAGGACCAGGTTTCGATTGAAAACTGCTAACTATGCCAACAACAAAACAAATATCTGGTCTAGTATAGAGCATTGCATACATGAGACTTCCAACTGCCGAGGCATATGGAACTCTACTCATGAATTGCTCTTCATGCTCATTCTTAGGAACTTGTTCCTTAGAAAGCTTGATTCCATGTCTGAAAGGTAACATACCTTTCTTGGAATCCTGCATGGAAAACCTAGACAAGATCTTGTCTATGTATGAAGCTTGGGATAATGCAATCGTTCTATTCTTTCTATCCCTTATTACTTGGATACCTAGAATAAAACTTGCTTCTCCTAAGTCCTTCAAATTGTTTTGCTAACCATTCTTTTGCTGATGTCAATACACCTACATCGTTTCCAATGAGTAGTATATCATCAACATAAAGAATCAGGAAAACCAACTTGTCGCCCTTAATCCTTTTGTATACACAAGGTTCGTCAGGATTCTGAATAAATCCAAAACCTTTGACAGCTTGATCAAACCTTATGTTCCAGGATCTGGATGCTTGCTTTAATCCATATATGGATTTCTGCAACTTGCATACCTTATCCATTTGGCCTTTTTCAATGAATCCCTCTAGTTGCATCATGTAGATGCTTTCGTCAAGACTTCCATTTAGGAAAGCTGTCTTGACGTCCATTTGCCAAATCTCTAGATCTAAAGATGCTGCAATGGATAAGAGTATCCTAATGGATTTAAGCATGGCCACAGGAGAGAAGGTTTCCTCGTAATTGATACCTTCTTTCTGTGTATACCCTTTAGCTACCAATCTAGCTTTAAAGGTTTCCACCTTTCCATCCATACCTCTTTTCCTCTTGTATACCCACTTGCACCCAATGGGTTTTATCCCTTTAGGCAAGTCTACAAGGGACCAGACTTTGTTATCGAACATAGATTCAATCTCGGATTGCATTGCCTTTTGCCAATGGCGACTATCAACATCCTCCATAGCTTCCTTGTACGTATAGGGATCATCGTCGTCCGGAAGATTCTCCACTGATTCTCCCAGACCGATGTATCTTTCGGGTTGTGTTCTAACCCTCCCACTACGACGAGGAATGGTAGGTTGTTGATCTTGTGTTGGATCGGAACTTACAATTGGGTTAGGTTGTGTAACCTCTCGTGGAATTGTATCTCCTGACATCTCATTCAGGGCAATTCTACTTCTAGGCACAAAATCATTCATATAGTCCTTTTCCATAAATTTAGCATTTGTCGAAACAAATACTTTAAGATCTGAAGGACTATAGAAATAATATCCTTTAGTTTCTTTTGGATACCCTACAAATATACATGTTTCTGAACGGGACTCCATCTTTTCTGTCTTTCCTTTTAACACATGCGCAGGACAACCAAATATCCTTAAGTGTTGTAAACTAGGCTTGCGCCCAGTCCACAACTCATGCGGTGTTTTAGGAACAGACTTAGATGGTACATCGATTAGAATGTATATAGCAGTTTGTAAAGCATATCCCCAAAAAGAAATAGGAAGTGTTGAATAACTCAACATAGACCTAACCATATCCAAAAGAGTTCTATTTCTCCTTTCTGCAACCCCATTCTGTTGAGGTGTACCTGGTGCAGAAAACTGAGAAACTATCCCATTATCAATAAGATATTGCTGAAACTCACCAGATAGATATTCTCCACCACGATCAGATCTCAAGATTTTTATGTGTTTCTCAAGCTGATTTTCCACTTCAGCTTTGAATGCTTTGAACATGTCAAAAGCATTCGACTTATGTCGCATGAGATACACATAACCAAATCTCGAGTAATCATCTGTGAAGGTGATGAAGTACTCATATCCACCTCTAGCTTGAATGCTCATAGGTCCACATACATCAGTGTGTATCAATCCTAAACATTCAGTGGCTCTTGCACCTTTGGCAGAGAACGTCCTTTTGGTCATTTTACCTTCCAAACAAGATTCACAAGTTGGTAGATCATCAACCTTTAAGTCACTCAAAGGTCCGTCACATACCAATCTTTTAATCCTATTTAGGTTAATATGACCTAAGCGTAAATGCCAAAGGTAGGTTTCATCTGTTGATAATTTTACTCTTTTATGATTAGGTTCCGTTATTTCTGTGTCTAACGAGTGAGAGATATTTCTATGCAAAAAGTATAGACCGTTTTCCAATGTACCTTGGCAAATAATTTTGTCATTCTTACTAATAATAAAAACTTTATTAAAAGTAACCGAATATCCAAATTTATTCAAACAAAAACTGAAATTAAATTCCTCTTGAATTGAGGTACATAATAAACGTCTATTAAATCTAAATGCCTTCTAGAATCCAAATAAACTCTAATATCTTCCATTGCACTTGCAGACACTAACGTTCCGTTGCCCAAGCGTAAATTGATTTCATTCTTACTCAGCCTTCTCCTTTCTTGGAACCCTTGCAAGGAATAACAAACATGATTAGTGGCTCCTGAGTCTATGATCCAAGAATCTGTAGAATCAGCCAAAAAACATGTTTCAAGATAATTCACATTACCTTCTTCCTTCTTATTCTGGGACTTTGGGCAATTTCTCTTCCAATGTCCCTTTTCACCACAAAGGAAGCATTTCCCTTTGATCTTGGTTACTTTCTTGGTCTCCTTCTTGGTAGGCCCAAGTTGCTTTTTCTTCTGTTGTTTCTTGACATTTTGACGGGCCTTAACAGTAGCAACTTTACCAACCATATGAATCTCTTGACCCTTGCCTTTCACAAGGATCTTTTTAGCACTTTGAACATCTTGCTTCAAGCCTTGTAAGGTGTATTCCTTTTTGTTCAAAGTGTAGTCCAATTTGAACTGATCAAAGGAATCTGACAATGAATTGACAACCATATCAATTTTTGTCTCACCATCTTTCTCAGCGCCATGCAGTTCAGCAATGTTGAGATGTGCTATGACTTTCATCATGTGATCTTTCACAGCCTGTCCAGGTTTCATTCTAAGATTCATAAAAGCAGTCACTGCCTCTCTCTTAGTCGTCCTGGACTTCATAGCAAACATCTCCTCTAGAGACATCATTATATCAGCAGCGGACTCCATTCCTTCATGCTGCTATTGCAACACGTCGGAGATAGTGGCCATAATATAACATTTGGCCATATCATCTGAAGTCTTCCACTGCTCATACTCATCTCTATACATTATGCTAGATTCATTATTAGGAGCAGGTGGTTTAGGAGTAGTTAGAACAAACTTATGTTTTTCACTTTGCAGCAACAACCCAATTTTCCTTTTCCATGTGACATAATTATCTCCAGTTAAAGTGTTATCTTTCAGGATGTTCATAAGTGATGGGGTCATGATTTCTGAATAAAACAAAACATATATAAGTAAATAATCATGATAAAGCACTTTTAAATATTTATCTTGAATTAAATAAATAACTCAATCATAAAATTCAACGGTGATCCAACACCCATAAATGTTACGCCTCCTTTGGGAGTTCGCACCATTTACTAGTTAGACTAGGTCCCACCTAATTGTTAACATAACAACCAGCGTTTTCAATTTTAGCCTTACAATTTTACTGACAAGAACTCTTGAGAGGATATCAATAAAATTACATTGAGTGTGTTACCAAGATATCGACCCTCAATTTTCTCTCACGAAAATCCCTCCTTGGGGAGTAGATCTCGTTTGAGTCCATTGTCTAGTCTATCCTTGTAAGGAAGTATGTTGCTAAATTCCATTCATGGACACCCCTTGGGGGGATTACCAATAAATAATTAAGCTCAACTAACCTTGGAGGCCATAGGTGTTACAAAAACACCTTCTCCCACTCAATTATTTAAGGCGTGTGATTAAATCCCATAGAATGATTTACCAAGTTATCTAGATGCCAATTTAGATACCTAAATCATTCAATGCATGTTCATACCAAAAGAGATATATGAGTGGCACTCCTATTCTATATGTCATGTTATCATACAATAACAAATATTGTAATATTTAAGCATAAATTAAATAGCAACAATTTTGGCCCATCCTAGAAAAACAAGTAAATTACAATTGCTTAGGAATACAAGTTCTTCAAGTGGCCCATCAACCATACGCTCATCCTTCGGCCCAACCCACGGGCGTGCACAACTCACAACCCCACAAAGGGGCTGCCGTGCGCAGCCCATGAAGACTCCAGGGCTGCCGTGCGCAGCCCACCAAGCTTGGGCTTGCCATGCGCAGCCCAATCCACTCCTAGGGTGCGCACGGTGCTCGTTCTCGGTTCCGGTTGCTTCATTTTTCATTGTGTCTTCGAATCTTCAAGACCTAAATATATTACGGCAGTATTTAAACAAATAAAATACTGTAGTATTTTTTTTTTTTTTTTTAATCACTGCAGTACTTTTTACAAACCAAAAAACTGCACATAATAAAAAATTAAAAAAAACTGCAGTAGTATTAAAAAAATACTGCACCTATAAATAAAAATAAATAAAAACTTAGCAACTACCAAGAAGGAAATATGGCGATGATAGACCACCCTTCTTGTTACAATTCCATAACAAAAATTACATTGAAAATCTAGGACCAAAATCGAGCAATAACAATCCACATAAACATATATAAATCCATACATCCACATGTAATTATATATTCGAATACCTAGAGTGCCATCTCTTTCTAAACATGCATAATCACAATAAAAAGAAATAGATCCACGTATATATACGTTAATTAATTAAAAGGGTTTAACCTAGGCTCTGATACCAATTGTAGGGAAAAATACCAAGAAGTACACGCAGCGGAAGCGATACTAAAAATATATTTAGTGACTTTTAAAAATTTTTCCTTTTATGAACCTTAAACCCTTTAATTAATTAAACATACATATAAAATAACAAAAAGTAGAATACCTTTTGTCGCGTGATCCGATTGACTTACGTCGATGGTAATCCGCAAGATCTTCAATCCTAACACGAACGTGGATCACCTAGGAGCGTGGTCTCCCTTTTCTTTGAATTGCAAACCTGTGAATGGACAAACAAACTTTTCTTTTCTTTGTTAGTCACAAAAACAATCAAAAGAATGACTAAGATTATTCCGGTCACTTTTGAGTTCTCAATCTAATGATCGAAACTCGCGTGAACCTAGATCGATGTCGTACACACAAGCTTATTGATGAATAAGCAAATAGTAAACCATCAAAGAATAATCTAACACTCCTTTTTGTTTTAGTAGAATAAAATCTTTCTATGAATTGAGAAGAAGAAGAAAAATAGAATCTCAAGCACACCAAGCCTTAGGTGGCCGAATTCTATAACTATGTATATATAGGTTGCCAAACTTTCTTCTCTTCTTTTCTTTTAGGGTGGCCGAATTCTCTAACCCTAAATGGACTAGGGTTGCCGCAACATACAAGCTTAAAAGAGTTTGTGTTGCACCCAAATTCCCATCTAGTTAAAGACTTCAAACCCTAATTCAATTCATAAATCTTTTATTCTTGTATTTTTTGACTAAATAAAAAGACTTCTTATTTGATTAAATAAATAAAACTAATTATTTATTTCCTTATCAAACAAGTCTTTTACTTTTACTTTTAGGAAATATATTTCCTGATTAGAAAAGATTTGTTTCTTAATTAAACAATTAATTAATAAATTAATTAATTCTTATTTAATTAAAACAATGAAACAAAATAATATTTTAGGTTAAAAATTAACCCTTGCCGCCCCACTTAGAGTAAATGGGCCAAATATTATTTTCTTATTTCATTTAATCCATTGGACTTTAAATAAAAAGCCCACATGTGAACCATACCCATTATTACTAAAAGAAACAAGCCCACATGCCTTTCATTAATATATTAATATAATTGAGCAGCCCATTACTAAAATAATGTGCAAATTATATTCTTAATATATTAAATGCAATTCTAGATGGACCCTTAAATTGGTCCGGTAGAATATATCAAGTGATCCATGCAAGTCCGTGTGGATTGGGGATCTTGGCGGGCCATCTAAATTTAAGCTTCAATAGACATAACCTAATCACAATCAACAAATGATTCACTTAGGTCCGATCCATTAATTTTAACTCATTCCACTAAAGAGCTAAAACTGAACTCTTAAATAAAGATAGAAAAGGAAGATGCTCCTTATTCATACCCTAGACAATCATATTGGAGATAGTGTATCCTCGTGATTAATATCAGTAATCGCCAAGAGTTCATAGACCGCCTATAACTCTCCAAGTTACCATATTTACTCATATGACCACGTTTTGAACTTGGATATTTTGACTTGTCCAGAAGCCATGTTTTCAATAGACACTATCGAAAACTCAACGTTGAGATTTAATATCCAATTACCTCAAAACATCCATATGATGATATTATACTCTCATTTAATTAAATGGAGCCACGATGTCCATATCTATAAATGAAGTCCTCTATCGATTAACAAGTGAATATCACCAAACTATCGAGGATAGACTATGCGATATAATCGTACTCATTGATAACTCAAATGATATCACTTGCAACCATAAGTCCATCATTTATCTTAGGATTAAGATAGACTCTCCGATTGTCCTGATAATGAAAAGACTATTATCTACTGACGGTTCTAGATAAAGCTTTTCATTGTGACCCAGTTCAATGCACCCAGTGCACTAGATCCTTTTGCTCGAAGACACTCCGATGATTTTAGACTCATCATATCTCATTTGATCCCACTCAAATGCTAGCAAAAGAATTCTACAACTTTAACAAGATAAAGGTGCCCAATCTTTAACTTAAGTTGTGAACATTATTCAAGACTAACTAAAGAATTGTGTCTACCACATACATATCCAGATGTACGAACAATTCTTCTTTTCCCATAGTCTTTAGACCTTATGATTATTTACTTTGACAATTATAATATTAAACTATAAATGCTATACGATTTGTTAAACCAGAAATCACTTTATTAATATGAAAAAGATTGTTAATTACAACATTACACTCTTGCTATTGAGCATAATCCTAACACCCTTAGATGCTACTCGATTTAAAACACTTAGTAGATCTATTGGGATATGTCTTGTGGAGTGATGTGATTTGTGATTGACCCCATATGGGGAACTCAAGCAAAGAGAGCTATTTTGCATTCTTGTCACTTGCAAAAAATTTGAAATATCTTATGCCTCTTCTTTTAATTGCTTGAGTAAGCTTGGTTGCACATATGTATATATGTTTTCAATTTAATAAGTGTGAACCTTGCTTGTTTACAATCCATGTCGTAGTTAAGTTCAAACATGCATTTTTGGACTAGGAGATGTACATAGGAAGTATGATTTTAATGACCTATAGTTATCTCCATGACATGATGATTCTTTTTTAACATGCTAATGTCAAATGAAAAAGCATGAAATTCATATAACATGCTCACATGATAAGCATGAATTGATGATTGCATATTCTTAAAATGCAAAACTTGTGTGAAAGCTTATGAGACTCAAAATGAATAAAGGATCTTGTTTCCGTTCAAAGGAATTTATATTCCAAATGTCTCTCTTTCTTTATTGGTTGAACATGGCTACTATCATACGGATATCTTATCCGAAAAAATTGAATAGGTTACAAAGTCGCTCATGCCATGTTTCGCTTATAAAGTTGGATATAGTTGCTCATAAATTAAAATCAATAAAAACTCTATATCCTTGCTTTTCTCATGACATTGGTGAAATTGGTTTGAATTCTAATTAGAAACCTTTGTCATTTGCTTTGCCAAATACCATTGTATTTTGGACTTGAATGCTATATGTCTTGTATGTAAAGCATGTTTGATTCACACATTTTCCTCAAATAAATCTCCTTGTTTCTCTTCAATTAATTGAGATGCATAAAGTGACTTATATGTATATGCAAATATCTTGCATGCTTCTATCTCTCGTTGCTATGAGTGACCCGGTTGGGGACTACTCCTTTGCCTATATCATGACAAAAAGGGGGAGTAGGATATGGTAAGGGGAATTGCAAAATATAAAAGCAATTGTGCATACTGGGGAGAATATACATTGAGGGGGAGTAACCCGTTGAGGGGGAGCATTGCATACACATACAATACACATACATTGCATAATGTTGTGCCTTTTTTTATTAAATGCAAATGCTTGTTATTGTTCTCACTTGATTAATCTCACACTTTACTTGTATTGGAAATGTTAGAAACTTTATTATCAGGGATTGATTATTCTATAAGAGGTTGAAGACTTCAAGTTGCATTTTCTTATCTCTTTGTAATGTAGAATATCATTCTAGTCCCGTAGTTTCTATTTCTCGGTAAGGAATCAATGTGAGTGGTGGTTTTGTCATGAACAAAGGGGGAGATTGTAAGGTTCCCATTTGTTGATTGGCTCATTTCGCGGATAAACCATATGTTGGGGATTCTTTGTAAGGGTAGCTTAGATATTGTTGTTATTGCTCAAGCCCTTTGAAGACCTCATTGTTGATAAGCACCAAAGGTAAATTTCTATGTGTTTACTTGTCTTGAAGAGATAGTTGCACACACTCACAACTCATGCATATGTTTATTCCTTGTATGTTGTGTTTCTTATTGTTGTGCATTAATGTTCATTAACATCTCTTCTTGCTTGTTATTTTGATTGCATCTTGTGATTATAATGTCATAGCATTTTAGGCTTTTAGGATGCATCTTGCTTTACCTTTTTAACCCTTGCATGCTTTCTTGTGGGGTTTAAAGGAGTGGGCTGTGCGCTGGTCGTCATGCGCCAGACTAGCGCAGCTCAGCAGCGCAGATCGCCCAGTGGTCTGTCGCTGGTCGTGCGATGGTCCACACCAGCGCAGATTGCCCAGTGGTCTGTCGCTGGTCGTGCGCTGGTCCACACCAGCGCAAGCCCACCAGCGTAAATCGCCCAGTGGTGTGCCGCTGGTCGTGCGCCCTTCTGAGTGCTGGTCGTCAAGCACCTGTGCAATTTTTACCTATGCGCTGGTCGTGCGCCTGTTGTCCAACGCAGGCTCACCAGCGCACAGAGCAATTTCTAGTGCGTTTTTCAAAACGACCACACTTCACTTATGGCCCCTATATATATGCCACTTTGACTTTAGGTCAATTAAGAGAGTTCATATTCATGCTTCATACTTAGGATATTTTTCAAGACAAGAAAAATACACAAAGAACTCATTTTTAATCACTCAAACACTTTTTCATGATCATCAATCATCATCTAGCATCATCTTTGATCATTTAGATGTCATCTTGCATGGATCCTTCATCATACTTTGCTTGGTAAGCTTTTCACTAATATCTTACATATTTTGTGTTTTTCTTAACAAGCAATCTCAATTAATTACTTGTATGTTATTATATATATTTTGGATACAAGTTTGAGATTAGTGTGATGTATGTTTAAGAAGTTGTATTGTGATAGCTAATTAGGTTTTTTGCTTAATCTTGATTAGCTAAACTATTTGACATGTCATTTAGTTTTTAATATCTAGGATTGTTCTAATTGCATATTAATCATCTTAGATAAGCATATAGGGTTTCCCTTGCTCTATGTTGCATTTTGGATATTCATATATTCACTTAGGGTGTTATTCTCTTCATTAAGAAAGTAAGTCTTGTGTGTAGCTTCCGGGATTAGGTTGCATAGATCGCAGGCAAATTGGACTAGGTTCACTCATACCGGGATTAGGTAGGTGTGTGATTACTTCCGGGATTAGGTTGTAATCGTTTTACACATTTAGTGGATTTGAGGTTCGAGTGTGGCTTACTTACTAGCCCGTGGTTTTTCCCATGAGGGTTTCCACGTAAAAATCAAGTGTTATTTAATTTCCGCATTTTATACTTGATTTATTGCTTTATCTATTTAGGGGTAATTTCATAATTTTGACTTAACACGAAAAATTGGATAATAAGTTTAAAATCTATTCACCCCCCTCTAGATAGTTTTATACACACCGTGTTATAATTTGTTTCACTTACAATGCTTAATGTGTCTAAAGCAATTAGGCCTAATATGCCCATCAACACCCCAAAAATGACAAGTTGGTATGAAGTGAGAATTTGTACCATATCCTTGTGAGGTCATTTGATGTTGTAGGGAAAAATACCAAAGAAGTACACGCAGCGGAAGCGAGACTAAAAAAAATAAGATTTAGTGACTTTTAAAATTTTTCCTTTTATGAACCTTAAACCCTTTAATTAATTAAACATACATATACAATGTCACGTGATCTGATTGACTTACGTCGATGGTAATCCGCAAGATCTTCAATCCTAGCACGAACGTGGATCACCTAGGAGCGTGGTCTCCCTTTTCTTTGAATTGCAAACCTGTGAATGGACAAAACAAACTTTTCTTTTCTTTGTTAGTCACCAAAACAATCAAAAGAATGACTAAGATTATTCCGGTCACTTTTGAGTTCTCAATCTAATGATCGAAACTCGCGTGAACCTAGATCGATATCGTACACACAAGCTAATTGATGAATAAGCAAATAGTATACTATCAAAGAATAATCTAACAATCCTTTTCGTTTTAGTAGAATAAAATCTTTCTATGAATTGAGAAGAAGAAGAAATTTGTATCAAGAACACATGAAGTGGCCGAATTCTATACTTGTGAATATATAGGTGGCCTAAGTTTGCTTCTTCTTTTTTTTTTTATTAGGGTTGCCGAAATCCTAACCTAGAAATAACTAGGGTTGCCGCAAAATACATGCCCACAATAGGCTTATGTTGCACCCTAATTTCCATCTAGTTTTTAAGACTTCAAACCCTAATCCAACTCATAGATCTTTTATTCTTTTATTTTGACTAAATAAAAAGACTTCTTATTTGATTAAATAAATAAAACTAATTATTTATTTCCTTATCAAACAAGTCTTTTACTTTTACTTTTAGGAAATATATTTCCTGATTAGAAAAGATTTGTTTCTTTAATTAAACAATTAATTAATAAATTAATTAATTCTTATTTAATTAAAACAATGAAACAAAATAATATATTATGTTAAAAATAACCCTTGCCGCCCCACTTAGAGTAAATGGGCCAACTATTATTTTCTTATTTCATTTAATCTATTGGACTTTAAATAAAAAGCCCACATGTGAACCAGACCCATTCTTACTAAAAGAAACAAGCCCACAAGCCTTTCATTAATATATTAATATAATTGAGCAGCCCATTACTAAAATAATGTGCAAATTATATTCTTAATATATTAAATGCAATTCTAGATGGACCCTTAAATTGGTCCGGTAGAATATATCAAGTGATCCATGCAAGTCCGTGTGGATTGGAGATCTTGACGGGCCATCTAAATTTAAGCTTCAATAGACATAACCTAATCACAATCAACAAATGATTCACTTAGGTCCGATCCATTAATTTTAACTCATTCCACTAAAGAGCTAAAACTGAACTCTTAAATAAAGATAGAAAAGGAAGATGCTCCTCATTCATACCCTAGACAATCATATTGGAGATAGTGTATCCTCGTGATTAATATCAGTAATCGCCAAGAGTTCATAGACCGCCTATAACTCTCCAAGTTACCATATTTACTCATATGACCACATTTTGAACTTGGATATTTTGACTTGTCCAGAAGCCATGTTTTCAATAGACACTATCGAAAACTCAACGTTGAGATTTAATATCCAATTACCTCAAAACATCCATATGATGATATTATACTCTCATTTTATTAAATGGAGCCACGATGTCCATATCTATAAGTGAAGTCCTCTATCGATTAACAAATGAATATCACCAAACTATCGAGGATAGACTATGCGATATAATCGTACTCATTGATAACTCAAATGATATCACTTGCAACCATAAGTCCATCATTTATCTCAGGATTAAGATAGACTCTCCGATTGTCCTGATAATGAAAAGACTTTTATCTACTGACGGTTATAGATAAAGTATTTCATTGTGATCCAGTTCAATGCACCCAGTGCACTAGATCCTTTTGCTCGAAGACACTCCGATGATTTTAGACTCATCATATCTCATTTGATCCCACTCAAATGCTAGCAAAAGAATTCTACAACTTTAACAAGATAAAGGTGCCCAACCTTTAACTTAAGTTGTGAACATTATTCAAGGCTAACTAAAGAATTGTGTCTACCACATACATATCCAGATGTACGAACAATTCTTCTTTTCCCATATTCTTTAGACCTTATGATTATTTACTTTGACAATTATAATATTAAACTATAAATGCTATACGATTTGTTAAACCAGAAACCACTTTATTAATATGAAAAAGATTGTTAATTACAACATTACACTCTTGCTATTGAGCATAATCCTAACAGATGTCACCTTTAGTGTTGAGCCGGTTCAATCTTTCTTTATTGTTGAATCGGATTGGGTTGCCTCTGTTAGGATTATGTTCAATAGCAAGAGTGTAATATTGTAATTGACAATCTTTTTCATATTAATAAAGTGATTTCTGGTTTAACAAATCTTATAGCATTTATAGTTTAATATTATAATTGTCAAAGTAAATAATCATAAGGTCTAAAGACTATGAGAAAAGAAGAATTGTTTATACATCTGGATATGTATGAGGTAGACACAATTCTTTAGTTAGTCTTGAATAATGTCACAACTTAAGTTAAATGTTGGGCACCTTTATCTTGTTAAAGTTGTAGAATTATTTTGCTAGCATTTGAGTGGGATCAAATGAGTTATGATGAGTCTGAAATCATCGAAGGGTCTTCGAGTAAAAGAATCTAGTGCACTGGGTGCATTGAATTGGATCACAATGAAATACTTTATCTAGAACCGTCAATAGATAATAGTCTTTTCATTATCAGGACAATCAGAGAGTCTATCTTAATCTTGAGATAAATGATGGACTTATGGTTGCAAGTGGTATCATTTGAGTTATCAATGAGTACGATTATATAGCATAGTCTATCCTCGATAGTTTGGTGATATTCATTTGTTAATTGATAGAGGACTTCATTTATAGATATGGACATCGTGGCTCCATTTATTAAATGAGAGTATAATATCATCATATGGATGTTTTGAGGTAATTGGATATTAAATCTCAACGTTGAGTTTTCGATAACGACTATTGAAAACATGGCTTCTGGACAAGTCAAAGTATCTAAGTTCAAAATGTGGTCATATGAGTAAATATGGTAACTTGGAGAGTTATAGGCGGTCTATGAACTCTTGGCGATTACTTATATTCTTCACGAGGATACACCATCTCCAATAAGATTGTCTAGGGTATGAATGAGGAACATGTTCTTATTCTATCTTTATTTAAGAGTTCAATTTTAGCTCTTTAGTGGAATGAGTTAAAATTAATAGATCGGACCAAAGTGAATCATTTGTTGATTGTGATTAGGTTATGTCTATTGAAGCTTAAATTTAGATAGCCCACCAAGATCCCCAATCAACACGGACTTGCATGGATCACTTGATATATTCTACCGGACCAATTTATGGGTCCATCTAGAATTGCATTTAATATATTAAGAATATAATTTGCATATTATTTATTTAATGGGCTGATCAGTTATATTAATATATTAATGGAAGGCATGTGTGCTTGTTTCTTTTAGTAAGAATGGGTCTGGTTCACATGTGGGCTTTTTAATTAAAGTCCAATGGATTAAATAAAATAAGAAAATAATATTAAGCCAATATATATATGATGTGGGCGGCAAGGCTAATTTATTAGTCAAATATATTATTTTATTTTATTGTTTGATTAAATGAGAATTAATTAATTAATTAATTAATTATTTAATTAAGAAACAAAATCTTTTTCTGATAAGGAAATATGTTTCCTAGGTTAAATACTATCGGTAGTAGTATACTAAAAGTAAAAGACTTATTTGGTAAGAAAATAAATAATAAGGTTTATTTATTTAATCAAATGAGGAAGTCTTTTATTAAGAATTAAACACTTATGAGTTGAATTAGGGTTAGGATTCTAAAGTTGATAGTAATTAGGGTAAAGCACAAACTCTCTTTAGTAGAGAATTCGGCCAACCCTAATTAAATCAAGAGGAGAATTCGGCCAACCCTAGTTGAAAGAGAAGAGAATTCGGCCACTTGATGCAAGCTCTCTCAATTGATTCACTTGATCAACTTCTTCTTCTTCTAATTCTTATAGACAAGTGTTTGATTATTTCGGCCAAGACACAAGAGAGAAGAGATTATTCTATTTTCGATAGTACACTAATTGCTTATACATCAATAGGCTTGTGTGTACAACTTCGAATAAGGTTCACGCGAGTTTCGATCATTAGATTGAGAACTCAAAAGTGACCGGAATAATCTTTGTAGTCTTTTAGATGTTTTGTGACTAACGTTAAGAAAAAGAGATTTTGTTTATCCATTCTCAGGTATGCAATTCAAAGAAAAGGGAGACCACGCTCCTAGGTGATTCACGTTCGTGCTAGGATTGAAGATCTTGCGGATTACCATCGACGTAAGTCAATCGGATCACGTGACAAAAGGTATTCTACTTTTGTTAGTTTATATATATGTTTAATTAATTTAAAGGGTTAAGGTTCATCAAAGGAAAAAATTTTAAAATATACTAAACTTGTTTTTAGTCTCGCTTCCACTGCGTTGACCGTATTTTTCCCTACAGCCTCCTCAGTTGAGGTAGCATGATATGCCTTCTTGGTTGGTTAGACCATGATTGAGGAAGGCTTGGGCATAGAGCTCTTGGATGTTGAGGTTGAACAATGCCCTTTGTTGGCATCTTCATTTGACCATTCTTGAAAGATTCATCAAGATCAATCTTCCTCCTAGGATGATAAGGAGGTGAAGCTTTGCATTTGCCTTGAGCTTGAGGTTGCAATATCTTACCCTTCTTCAAGTCTTAAAGGTACCTCATCTCTTTATCCTTGATAATTCTCAAGGAATTTACTTTGCTAGCAATTTCATCCATCATTGCCTTTATCCTTTAATGGCAATCTTCAATCTCCTTCTCGTACTTAGACACAACAACTATGTCTATCTTCTTCAAGGAGTTATCTATGTCCAAACTCGAAGTTATCTTAGCAAGTGAGCTTTTTGCTTCTTCAAGTTCCATCTTTAACTTGCCTTCAATTTCTTTTACACATCTCACTTCATCATTCAAGTGAGTCATCTTGACATGTAGTTGACGATTATCCTTTTCCAATCTAAGGATATCGTTTTCTTTTTGCTTCAAAGACTTTTGAAGAAAGTCAATGAACTCTTGGTTATCCACCATATTGTCACAAGAGTTCCCGGAGCATGAACTACAATGATCGAAGTATCTCTCACTTGTGCTTGTGAGAGTCATTTCATCAAGGCTTGCTTCTCTCAAGCATGCTCCACGTCAGTTTCCAAACTTCAAGTCACCAATCTTGAAATCTTCAAGTGACATTTTTGGTGATGGCTTGTATTTCTTCATGGTAGGAAACCGGAAGGGCAAGGCAGTTGTTCACACACTCATCTGAGCTTGTGGAACAACTTTCAACAACTTCTACTTCGCTATCACACCGAGTAGAGATCATACCAACTCACTACAAAAAAAAGGGCTATTGAGATGATTTTTTTTTCGTCCCAATAGCCTAAAAATCGTCCCAATAGGTCTATTGGGACGAATAAAATTCGTCCCAAATTCCGTTGCCTCAGGTGGGTTGCAATAGCTTCTTTGGGACGAAAATTGAAATTCGTCCCTTAAAACTGCCTATAGAGACGATTTTTGTTCGTCCCAATTGATTATGTATAGGGACAAAAATATTCATCCCAATAGACAACTTGTAGGGACGAATTGTATTTTCGTCCCCTTTGACAACCTGTAGGGATGAAATTTTTCATCCCTTTAGATACCCTATAGGGACGAAATTAATAAAATAAAATAAATAAATAAATAATTGTTGCCTAACCAGGCCACCCACCCACGCACACAAATCAAATTTAATTGGTGTCCTCATGGTGAATTGAACCCTGCACACACACGCCCACCCACTTTGCTACTCCTTTGATTGTCATAACAAAAGCATAATTTTTATATACAACCTCTACTTGTTATTAATTTTTTATTGATTATTTTTCAATCAAAATTTTATTTGTAGATTGATTCCACTAATTAAATTTTTTTTTTATATGATAAACAAATTGATATTAAAAAACATTTATTATAACATTTAATTAAACTATTTTGTTCAAATCATATATTGTCAGATCAAAGGGTCAATCGTTAATCGTACTCGGAATTAGACATGACTCTGGTTCCGGTTCTCGATTCGGAACCAGCGGTTTCGATTGCCGATTTGGGTTTACAAAATACTGGAAGAATAAAATGAAAAGGCTCAACAATAGAAGATTCAAAACCAAAAAAATCTCCGTAGCGCCACTAAACTAATTATCCAATGATGTTCAACCTCCATTGGAAGTCTGTTAAACAGACCTCTATGAAGAAGATGAAAGAATAATAAAAAAATAAAAACTTCAAAGTAAGAGAATGTGTAAAGTAAGGGTATTTTTGTCCGTTCACCATAATAGGTGCCTTTTAAACTTAAAGTGGTGACTTTCTTACAAAACCACTTTAAAAAGGTGACATTTTCCACCATTTCCACGTTTCAATTTTCGATTCGGAACCAACGGTTTCAATTTCTGTTTCGGTTTCGGTTTCGGTTCTGACAGTTCGGTTCCGGTTCCGGTTCCGGTTCCAACGGTTCAGTTTCTTTTTTAAAAAATAATAGAAAACCTTTCAAGACTAATAGTTATTGATCCTTATGAAGAACTTATTGGGGAAAAACAAAATTCATCTCGATAGAGAACCACTTTAGACGAACAAAATGACCCATATTGCATCATTTTCTAAGTTATATGGTAATTTAATTATTAATCTATTTTTAAGGAAAAAACTTCAAAAAAATAAATCAAGAGTTTTCAACAAAATTAATTAATTATTATAATTTTAAATAAAAAGAAAACCTATTGGGACGAATATAATTTGTCCCAATAGAGAGTCTACTGGGACGAATTATCTATTTCGTCCCAATAGATGTCCTATTGGGACGAAAACAATTCGTCCCTAAAGGTCAACAAAATTAATTAATTATTATAATTTTAAATAAAAAGAAAACTTATTGGGACGAAATAAATTTCGTCCCAATAGGCAGTCTATTAGGACGAATTATGTATTTCGTCTCAATAGGCAGTCTATGGGGATGAATTATGTATTTCATCCCAATAGATATCCTATTGGGACGAAAATAATTCGTCCCTAAAGGTCTTACCACATTGGACAAAAATTGTCACAATAGACATTCTATTGGGACAAAATAAATATTTGTCCCAATAGAATGTCTATTGGGACAAATTTTGTCCAAGGTGGTGAGACCTTTAGGGACGATTTTTTTTTCGTCCCAATAGGATGTCTATTGGGACGAAATACAAAATTCGTCCCAATAGACTGCCTATTGGGACGAAAAAAAAGCGTCCCAATAGGCATTTTTTCTTATAGTGACTCCTCCATTCTTGTACTTCAAGTGACCACACTTGGAGGCAATGTGGCCAATTCCACCACATTCAAGGCAAGGGTCACTTTTCCTTCTTCACTTTGGAGGTCGATCATACCCTTCTTTTGAGATTTCATGAATCTCCTAAATCTCTTTATCAAAAGAGTCACCTCCTTATCGAAATCAATTTCTTTCCTCTCTACTTTGGAGGTCAAGTTACCCTCTAGCCTCTCAAATCCACTTATAGTGTTTGAGTAAAATGAATGCAAATGTGAATGTAATGAACAAAATGCACAAAAATGCTAGACACGCAAAATAAGCAAGGATCATCTAAGTATATCTAGGAACCCGCTCTGATACCAATTGAAAAGAATATATATTCTTTTCAATCAGTGAACTTGACTCTTCTCCTGTAATTTTGACTTGTTTTGCACTCGAAAGTCCTGGTTTTGAAACTCCAACCACTAAAACACATTGAAAGCCTACATTCACTTAAATAGAGCCATTAGACACAAGAATTCACTCAAAAACAAACCAAAGGATGTGGAATTGAGGGCCAAAATGTAACATTGTAGCTGATGGAAATACTGTAGCAGCGGTGGCACTGTAGCTGAGACGGAATTACTGTAGCATCACCGGAATTACTGTAGCGGAAACCACTCATCAATTTTTTTAATTTTTTTTAGGGTTCCATCTGAGAGAGAGACCCTAAGTTCTTAAACTTTATTTCTGTTTAAATAAACTAAACATTTGGACGTATAATCTTTTGTAGTAGGTACTAAAGACAAATACAGAAAAACCATAAACCAGCTTTTTATGTGCATATGTAAATTCACAACCACTGGTCACAATAGTTGGATTATTTAGTGTAAAATATTGCTGTTGTTATTGTTGTTGTTTGGAAAAATTGCAGATATATAAATTTACATTTATTTTCTAAAAAAAATAATAATGTTAAAAGAATTTAAGAAAAAAAAAAAAGACGAAAGAAAAACTTGGAGATGGTAGATGGGAGTGGAACCATGTGAGGTTGGACACAAACCCTCCTTACATGTTTTACCCTATCAGCTTTTCAGAATCACACGAGCACAGCTAACCTCCTCTCTCTCTCTCTCTCTCTATGTATATACATGTATGAAATTTATTATTAATTAATCCATATATAAGTTCCGGGTTAATCAAAGAAAAACATATATGATCGTCTAAATCTACCCTGTATAGCGAGTTTCTTACAAAAATTTAAGAGAAATATGCCTTAAAATTCAAAGGAAATTTAATTTTTATGTTTATATGTAATCTTACTGTCCCCATTAATGGCTTTTATCTTTTACTGAATTCTTAGTGTTAACAAACCATAACCTAATTGACGTATAAGTTTAGGCTTTTGAATCAAAAGATTACTCTCTTACTGAGAAGGTATGGTGTCAAAGCAGCATTCACCATTTGTCTCCAAATTACAACTAGGAGGCATGTGTTAATGAATCATAAATACTGTTAGCTTTTACTTTAAATATAATAATTAGATAAACTTAAATATTTTAGTCTAGTGATTACAAATACTATATATATATATATATACAGTCTTTCTATTATCAGTTCGAACTGACAAAAGTTATATCAGTTCCTTACATGTGGGCCACTGGATTTAAATATTTTGACTGACAAGTGCATACAGCCAAGTCAAAGTATTTAAATCCAGTGGCCCACATGCTAGTAACTGATATAATTTTGTCAGTTCGAACTGATAATAGAATTTCTGTATATATATATAAACTTAAAATTTTTTAAAAACAATTGAACAAAACTACATGAAATCGTAAAATTAAAAAGTTAATAAATAATATTTAAAGAAAAAAGTAAATAAATAATATTAATATTTGTGTGTATTGATTAACAATAATGTTAAACATCCCACCTAAAATCCCACCCTTTTCATCCCACTACATGTGGCATGTGAGGTGTCAAATTGTGAGTGGATACACATTAATTACACCTACCCTATGTATCCACTCACAATTTGACACCTCACATACCACATGTAGTGGGATGAAAAATGTGGGATTATAGGTGGGATGTGTAGATTACTGATTAATTAATCACCTGGGAAGGTTGTTGTCAAAGGGGAAGTGCGAAAACACAATTGAACAAAACTCCGTAAAATCGGAACATTAAATAGTTAATAAATAATATAAATGTGTGTATTAATTAATCACCTAGGAAGGTTGTTGTCAAAGGGGAAGTGCGAAAACACAATTGAACAAAACTCCGTAAAATCGGAACATTAAATAGTTAATAAATAATATGTTTTTTTTTTTTTAAAGTTAATAAATAATATTAATGTTTGTGTGTATTAATTAATCACCTAGGAAGGTTGTTGTCAAAGGGGAAGTGCGAAAACACAATTGAACAAAACTCCGTAAAATCGGAAGATTAAATAGTTAATAAATAATATGTTTTTTTTTTTTTTTTTTTAAAGTTAATAAATAATATTAATATTTGTGTGTATTAATTAATCACCTGGGAAGGTTGTTGTCAAAGGGGAAGTGCGAAAACAGCGTTTGATATATCGCTAAAGTAAGTGTGAGTGTGAGTGTCACCCGTGAGTCAAAGCTTCTCACGAGCCAAACGTAGCAGATACACACAAAAGGACACTAACTTTATAAGATTTTTCTCTTCTTCTTATCTGTATAAAACCAGGGTTGGACCTGAACACCAATACACACTTCTTAATGGCTTTTCAACTTCAGGCCAAATAGTTTCTTCAAAAAAGAGAGACTACTGGTATGTATATACACGTACGTTTCTCTTTCTTTATCTTCTTCCTTTGATCATCTTTTTGTTCTTTTCCGGCTTTATTTAGCTTAATTTAGAGCTTGTTTTGATTGTTTTCAGGTGGGTAATCATACATATAGTTTTGGATCATCATCATCATCGACCGGTGAGTGGTTTCCATGCTATGCTTGTCAAGTGAGCAATCTTTTGCAGCTTATAACCTTTGTTTCGTTGTCTGTTCGACCTTGACTTAACATATATATCGTGTTAGAAACAACGAAAATATTAGTCAAAATTTTCGCAAATAAGCAAAAGAAAAGAAAACTGGTATTACTGATCTTCCCTATCAACTTCGGATTTCCCTTCTCTTTATTATCTATATTTCTCATCTATAAATCTTTAGATCAGCCACATATACTATCACATATCTGGTTGTAAATTTCGCGTAACGATATGATTGTTCTATTTCTCTTCTTAAAAAACGACTATATATGCGTGTATTGTATGAGTTGTGAGTTAGGTGCAAGTGTTTTAAAAGAAAAGTAGATAGTAGAAAAACCTTGTCGTTACTATAAGTTACAATTAGCTAGGGCTCTGCGTGAGACTTCCGGGTGCCTCAAAAAGTACAAGTAAATAAGAAGAAAACAAGGTGAGTAATTATTAGAGATTCATCAGACTTTCTTTCATATCAGGATCTAACTCTCGTTGTCCTCATCGTCGTAGATCAACTTCACCAGGACTATATACAGAGTTCCAATCTAGATCTGTTTATAAACCACATAGTTTTCAATAAGAAGTCCCTTTCAGTTTTTTTTGTTTTCCTTAATTCTTTATCAATACATGCAAATTATAGCCAGATGATCATAAATTCCCTTCAATCAGTCTTTGGCTTTAGGTTTTGATTCATAGATAGATTATGATTCATGTATGTTGTTAAGATTCGATAGAGTGATAGTTTTTGTCCGTTGGACGATTTAAGTTAATTAACTAATGTTTGCTTAAAGCAGACATGTCAATAACTGCATGCATGCTATCAAACATGACCTTTCTTTTAAACTTTGTATATATTTGCATTAGGAGGCAATTAGAGAGATTCAAAATGAGATTTAAACGAGAAATCTCATACAAATTACTGCATATATATGTCAAAATATTTTTATTTTAACCATAGATGAACTATACCTTAATTAAACTATATGTGCTATGATTAGATACTACATTAATACTACATTTCGTAATTAACGAAAACTCAACTGTACTCAGCCTGTCACTAATAACCCGGCCTCAATTCTTGTATATTCTCTTATTTTCATACATATATATATATATATATATATATAAAATTCTATTTAAATATTTTAAATATTTTTAATTAAAAAAAAAAAAAAAACCCTCTTCTTTTACTTCTCTAAGTATCATATTTAATTACGAGTAATGACTTTGTTGCTTTTGTTATTTGGGAATCATATTTGAAGTAAATTAACTCTCAGATTATGAAAACAACTTCATAAGAACGTTTGTGTATTAGCCAATTAGGTTTCCATAGAGAACACAATTATCTGAGATTACATGTCAAGTTTGTATACATATCCAAAGACTCCAACAGCAAATATTAACTTGCTCTATGTTCGGCCATGCCCATTTTGTAATTTTCTGCTTCATGGGGTCTCTCTTATAACATAATTAAACTATAAAACTTTTATGGTTTTCATTTATGTGCATGCCTTTGTTTAGGAAATTGACATCAAACAACCCATTATTTTGTTCTTTCAATCCTTTTTTTCTCCTACTACCTAATTAATTAGCCTTTCACTTGCAAAATAAAGTTACAGAAAAAGAATTAATTATTTTTACAGATAGTGAGATGTTGTACAACGTTTTGCTACTCCGAACCTAAAAATGTATTGAAATTTGACATTCTTAGGTTCCACCAAATATCTAGTTGGACTTAATTAAAAACTATATGGAACATACATTTAATATAATTTTACAAGTATATATGAGGAGTTTTAGTGCATACGTTTAAGATTTACCATTTGTGAATCTGTTAAATAAGGATATGCTACAGAAGCATACTTGACATGATTTTGACAGATAGAGTGAGTGAACAATGACGTGATCCATTTGTCTTTTTAAGCTTTTCTCATATTTCAATACAAATGCTTAGATTACTTATTTTCTTTTTCTTTTGGGGCCAAATAATGCTTGTACAATCGGTTAATAATCAATACAAAATTGATAATAATACATGTGTTATAATAAAGTAGTTCGACTACATGTCTACATATATACATATAGAAATTAATTTAAGGTCGAACAGAGGACGAATGTGAGGCATATAGCAAGGGACTCTTCATTTGACAAAGTTTTGCATGGAACCCAACACCCTCTTAAATACTACAAGGATGATCACTTCAACAAGCCAATTGCAAGCCAAGATATACGTTAATTTCCCAGGTCTAATCTCTCTCTCTTTCATTTTCTTTGTAGTTTAAAATAATAATAATAATAAAATTATAATAAAAAAATGTGAATATATATATATATATATTTAGTGTGTGTATAAACATATAACATATCTCAAACATATATATATATATATATGTTTGAGATATGCTATACGTATATACACACACTAAATATAATTTTTTGTTTAAAAAAACAAAAGAAAAAATTGATTTAAAAAAAAATAAAAAACCTAAAATAAATCAATGTCATCCCCTTATTTACCAAAATACCACCTATTTAACTGCAAGTTGACGGAATTGGATGGAATGGCCATCAGTGTCACACTTTTCGCTAAAAATGGCCATTTTGAAACAAAATCTCCATCTAATGGTCATTTTAATAGTGTGAAAACAAATGGGTGGCCACCAAGATAATTATCCCATTTTTTTTACTTGGTTGGCTGCTTCTACCAACTTTTATGGTGAAGAAATAATAGAATCTTGATTCATGTAGTTCCGTAATGCATTTCTTAAATTAGTTGATTTTTTATATTATAAATTATTTTATTAGATTTTTTATTTTTATTTTTGTTATTACTGGTCCTAATTTGGTACGTTGTCAATACAATTTTATACTCTGTACATTGATGGATCATATAGTTTTGGATATATATATATATATATATATGCAATTTTTCTATTGACAGTTCGTCCTGATATAAAATATATTAAGACGAAGAATGTAGACCATTAGATTTACATACTTTGACTCAAAGTGTATTTACTTGTCAAAACTTTTCTATAATCTATGGTCTACATTCTTCGTTAAAATATATTTTATATGAGGACGAACCGACAGTAGAAAGACTGTATATATATATATATATATGAAAATGAAAGCATGGAGTGAGAGTACAAAAATAAAAAAGTTTGGTAAAAATAATAATTATATGTGACACCGAGATAATCAAAAAGCAAGAAGAACAACGAGCCAAAGGATAATAAAAACCAAATCTCCAAAGGGATACAAAAATTTCCACCCAAAGGAAACTTAATGAAAAGTAGATAAAGCTCACCACCAAAGTTAAATCACAAAAGGAATACAAATTTTCATAACCCTAAAGTATTCAACAATGGATACAAAACTAAAAGAACTCACCACTCAATGGAAATCCACTAAAGAGATAAAAAGTTGAAGGATAAAACCTCAAAAGAGATAATATTCTGATATTTGATATTCATTTCTTCATTTAACAAGGATAGAGGCTTATTATATAGCCTAATCATGGCACAACCCTCCATGCATAGGAAAGGGACGAAAATAAAAGATAACAACACAATTCAAAGCATTTTAAACAAAGAAATTAAAGACTTTAAGGTTGAACTCTTCAAATCCCGTGCTATGTTAACTTCTGACCCTTGGAAGTAAAAACAGTGATAACTCCCTCTAGAAAGCTTCAAACAATGCAATTCAAAAGAGGAAATCGTAGTGAAGACACTGAGCTTTTCAATGTCGTGAGTCATGTCAGCTATTTCCCCTTCATTTAGTACTGAATTAATTCTGAAATTACCCCTAGTGCAGAATCTATTGTTCAACCAATTAAAAGAATTCGAAATTCTTTAGTTCCTCAATCAATATTCATGCAACGAGACACTCCCGTGTCAATCTCCCCTGGTTGAAAAAGGCTCATCCTCGAATCTAAACTGATTTCTTCACAAAGATAAGGAGAAAGATCAGAAACATTGAATGTAAAGGAGACACCATATGATTTGGGCAATTCGATCTTGTATGCATTCTTTCCAATACGTTCTAGCACTTTGAATGGACCATTAGCTCTTGGTTTCAGCTTGCTGTACCTTCCAGGTTAGAAACGTTCTTGAAATATACAAACGTGGTTAAATTGCTTAAAGCATACCTAGAGAGTGAGAAGGGGGGAGGGGGGGGGGGGGGGGGGGGGGGGGGGGGGTAGGAGAAGAATAGGTTAAACAAACAAGAGTTTATCCCTCTAGATAGCTTGAATCACAACACTTAAACAATAAAACATGTGTAGACAATAGAAGCATTTTCAATAAATCATTGTCTATTAAGTCCACAAGTTGTTACTGAAAGAAATATAATAAAACTAAAACCAAAGAATACTTGTATTCACAATTATGTTCAATATGTACAAATACTTAATCAAGATATGATTATATACAAATAAGTCAATATACAAAAGAACGATATTTAAAATGATGTGCTTGCATCCCACACTTTACATAATCTTGTTTACAAATACATCTTAAAATGAAGATTATGGAACAAAATTAAACCATACACATATACAAATATAAAAGGTAGAGATAGGAAGAATTAACACAAGATTTTTAACGTGGTAAAAGCTCCAAAGAGGAAACATCCACAGGTTGAAACTACAACCATTAGGTACAATATTAATTGGATGATAGATTCGAAATTCCTCAAAAGTGACCAACTCATGATCAACTCCCTATTGGACTCTATGTCTACCCAACCCTATTGGTAGATTAGAAATTCCTCAAAAGTGTGAAACACTCTCTATTGGAGTTTATGTCTACTCAACACCATTGATAGATTAGAAATTCCTCAAGAGTGAAAACACATCCCATATAACACTCTCTATTGGAATCTATGTCTAATCAATATCCCAGGCCTACCAATGTCATAGCCAACTTTCTATTCAAGGTACTCATACCTTTAGAAAGCCTCCCTTGCATAGCTATCTGGATCTCCCCGATCCTAGCCATGAATTCTTGCTTGGTTATTTGAACTACTTGTCCAAGCCAAGATTTCATGCCTTTTACAAGGACTTCCTAAGTGTGATCAATGAATGCAAATGATGCAAACAAGCACTCAATATAAAACATGTGATCAATACATTCTATGCAAACTAGACATAAGCATTTGAGAACATAAATCAATGTTGTCTAGTTACAAAACATGAATTAAAACCTAGAGCATGTGAAACACCTAACACATGTAATTTCTAGTTTCATTCATGAACCTAACACTTGAATAAATCATATACATGAAGCATATATTCAAGATATTAGAAACATATACAAACAAGCTAGATTCAAAAGATATAATCAAAGAATATTCATGCAAGTATTTAGAGCAAGTATATATACAATAATCAATGAAATCCTAATTAGCTCTAAATACAAAATCAAATGTGCTAATCTTATATTCGTTCAACTAATGGATCATAGCACATGATAAGACTATCAATCATGAAATAAAGTCAATCAAAGTACAAATAGCCCTAGATAATAAGCTAATCACAATACAACTCACAAACATGTGAAAACCTAGATTTCTAGAAAACTAGTTCACATTCAAGTCTCCAATTAGACTAGATTAGCTTATAATTGAAGCTCTCCTTCTCAATAGTATTTGTCAATATAGCACTAACATATAGAAGAAGAAAACCCAAGGTAATTGAAGGCTTGAAAGATCAAAACTCAAAGATGAAACAATACCTTGACTAATTTAGTGCAGTTTCGGTTTTGTGTGTAGAGCCACTACAAAACTTGATCAAATGGCTGCAAAGTCATTTGGAAAAGGTAGGGAACTTCAATACATAGATTATCCAACTTCAATCATTCAAATCGGATGAGAAATGAGAAAGTTATGGTGTTTGGAAGTTGAGAAAGTTGGAGAGAAAATTTCTACACTCTTTCTTTTTCAAATTTTCTTCTTAAATGAAATGGGAGGGAAAAGAGACATTTAAAGGAGAGGGAAATGAGAGATTTCAAGGACCAATGGGAGGTGGCCAACTCAGCCTCCCGTGAGAGGCACATGAGCCACATGGGGGCAGAGGGCCTTTTTTTCCGTGAGGCTCACGCGCCTCTCAAGGGAAAGGGTGAAGTTGGCCTTTGGCCAATCTTCGCCTCCCTCGTGCTCCTCTCGCGTTCTTCGACCGTATTTCGGTCTCTGAACTCTGAATTCGAATCCATTTTCAGATTATGAACCGTGACTCCTTCACGCACAAGGATGACTATGAAACTTTGACCAAAGGTTATGAATTTGACTCGATACATGAAGGCAAAGACAATGCATTGTAAGAGAACGTAAAGTTTCGTAACTTCCTATTCGGAACTTGAAAACTAATGAATGAGTAACTAAAATGACCGGAACTCAATAAGGAATAATATAAGATCAAATTCAAGTCCAATAACACAAAACAAACAAACAAACAAACAAACACATGAGCACACATGTATACCATTTCCTAGATATAGTCCTAGAACATGCAATTCACAAAATTTGTCAATTTAGTTCTAATGCATGAGCATACAAAATCAAGTGTGTGAATGTATTATACTAATTGAGCACAACGATGCAGGGACACATATGCATGCAATGTGTGTGTGTGCCTAAGCCATGTAAGAGGAATGAGGTTTAAATATACCTTTGTTCAGCAATGAAGCATATTCCTCTTTGAAGACACCATCTTGCATGAAAGGTTGCCAAATCTTTCAAGCTTGAATCATCATCAACCTAAGACAACTAATCAATATAAGTGAAACATTGTTTTGATATGAAATTTTTGCCAGCACAAACCAAAAACCTAACAGTTCTTTGCGAAGATGAATCCACACCAAATCTCCTTCTTTGAACTCAACATGCTTGCGATGTTTGTTTGCTGCATTCTTGTACTTGTCATTTTGCTTCAAAATTCTATCACGTACTTGTTCATGCAACTTCTTGATACTCTTAGCTATTTCTTCAGCATCTCCACTAAAATGATTGTCAGTTCGATATAGAACTAAATCCAAAGGGCTGATAGGATTCTCACCATAAACAACTTGAAATGGACTACAATCAGTGCTTTGACTAGTAGAATGATTGTATGCAAATTCAATTTAAGGCAAGATAAGATCCCATTATTGAATGTTCTTCCCCATATAACACCTAAGAAGATTGCTCAAGCTTCGATTGGTAACTTCAATTTGCCCATATGTTTGTAGATGATGAGAAGAGCTGAAAGTAAGACTAGTGCCAAGCTTCTTCCAAAGAGTGCGCCAAAAATGACTTAGAAACTTTGGATCTCAATCAGACACAATGGTTTTTGGAATGCCATGCAATTTCACAATTTTTCGAAAATACAAATCAGACACATTTGAAGCATCTATAGTTTTGTTGCAAGGAATAAAATGGGCAATCTTCAAAAATCTGTCAACCACCACCATGATTGAATACTAGTTTCTTTGTGTTCTTGGCAAACCCACCACAAAATCTAAACTAACACCTTCCCAGGGAGAACAAGCTATTGAAAGTGGTGTATACAGCCTGGTGTTTTAACCAAGAGTCTTAGCAATATGATAGATTCAACATTGATGTACCTGCCTCATCACATCTTTCTCCATTTTAGGCCAAAAGAAATTCTCTCTCACAAGAGCAAGTGATGCATGGGCAATTTTCCTTGAAGAGATATCCCAAACCATTGCCATGAGCCTCAACAATAATGGATTGTCTAAAAGAACATTGTGGGATGCACGGGCTGTTGGGGTTTTTGCCCTAAAGCTTGTAATTTGTAAATATGATTTGAACATAAATAAAAGAAGTAGTATATTCATTCATTATGTGTCATACTTTATATATATAACATGTGTACTTAACATCCAAGATTTCCAGATGTAATTTCGAACTGAGTATATGAGTGTCATATACAGCATACAGATGAATGCAGTTTAAAACGAGTAATCTAAAGAGTCCGTAGATAGCAAATAAAGCTAGGTACTTTATTTGTGGTCAGTCTATAGCTGCGGTGTATTTCGTAATGTACGGCGATCCTATCCTGGATCATTCATATGGAGATATGAGAATGGAGGCACCTTGTATGATGTGATCATATAGGAATGGGCCATGATTTATATGAATCTCTCACTAAGATCCGTTTAACGATGAGATTCATATATATCAACTAATGATGGCTATATGTGGGTGATCTTAATCCTGAGTGTCTTATCGACTCCTTCAGGTTAGATCGTGGTCTTTGATATACCATGGGTGAGGTCGGAGTTGCATTCCTGATCAATATGCTCCGTATGTTGGGATCGCGGTTTGGCTTGTGGCTGGGAAGGTTTGTACACAATAGTGGAATCCACTCCTTCTTGCGAGAAGTAGATGGTAGTTCCCTTAAGGGTTGATTCAGGGCTTGAACAATATGAGCGCTCTCCTAATTCCGTAAGGAATGTAGGATTTATTGTTCATTAGAGAATCAATGGTACTTAAAGGAAAAATATAATTAGAGAGGTATAACGGATATTATGACCCAGCTCTAATTATGAACTACTTGTGGAGGATTATACCATATGTAATAGCTATATCGATGGACACCGAAATTATTGGTTTGTGTAAAAACGTCTACAGTTGAGAGAGTGCAGCTTCGGGTTTTTAGTGGAATAACACCGATGTTAATAATCATGAAATATTAATTAATTATTTCTAAGGATTATTGGAGCTCAAAATACTGTGGGTCCATTAGGTCCACTTGCTAGCCCGATCGATTTAGGTAACAAGGGTCACGGTTAATTAATTGGATTGTCCGATTAATTGTGTTACGAAAGTGACACGTATATATTTGGGAATTAATTGAATAATGAGATTATTTAATTAATAAATATTAATGATTAAATTAATTAAATAATTAGATTATTTAATTATGTGATTAATCATTGAATGGAGGGTGTTAGTTGATATTTGGATTTATGTGAAGATAAAATAATAGGATTATTTTATTTTTACTAAATCAATTATCTAAGTATTTGAATTTAAGTTTGAATTTAAAATACTTATTATCCCTTTCTTAATATATTAGATATATTTGAAAAGGATAATAAAAGAAAGGGTTTTTAGTTAAAAAATATATATATGATATATTTAATAACTAAAGTGTATCCTGACAACAAACACACCAAAATAGAAGAGAAACAAAAGTGGCTGGCGGCCAAGAAGAATCAAAAGAAAAAAATATATATATATATTTTTTAAAGTTTTCTTTTTTTGTGTGGCCTAACCTAAGACATACAAACAACAAGAGTTGTTTTGTGTGTTCTTCTCTTCTTCCATACAGGTTCTTGAATACCGTGACACGCCCACACGCTGTTACCAGTTCCGGGAGATAGCGAGGAAGATCAAGTGGTTCAAATAAGGAGCAGATCATATTAAAGTGAAGGAGCCTCCTACGTAGGTATGAAGAAAATTGTTTCTTCTCTTCTTGTTTATATGTTTTGATTTCGATTCTTTTGTTTTATTGTTCCGAAAAATAGATCCTAGGGTTTATCAATCGTAGTATTTCTTTATGAAATTTTTTTTTTAAAAAACCTTCCACTGCATGATTGGTAAACCGGGGTCCCAACACGGGCAATTTGCCTTGAAGAGATATCCTTCATGGATCAAGAACTGATTGTAAGGATCCTTTGCACACTCTTTCCAAATCTTGTTGAAATAAGGATCTTCTTCATACATCTCTTTCAAAACCTCAAAGCCTACAACATTCACTTGCAAAGTGGACAACAAGGAATACTTTCGACTCTAAGCATCAACCACCACATTCTGAATGCTAGATTTTTGCTTTATGATAAAGTTATAAGCTTGAAGAAACTCTACCCAAGTTGCATGTCTTCTATTTAGTTTTTGTTGATTGTTGATGAACTTCAAAGCTTCATGATCAGTAAAGAGAACAAATGGTTTTGGAAGAAGGTACTGATTCCAATGATTCATGAAACTAAATATAGCACGATATGAATAAAACTATCTAGAGGGGGGGTGAATAGATTTTACGCTTTTTACCCAATTTTTCATGTTAGTCAAAATTATGAAATTACCCCTAAATAGATAAAGCAATAAATCAAGTAAAATATGCGGAAATTAAATAAGACTTGATTTTTACGTGGAAACCCTCACGGGAAAAACCACGAGCTAGTAAGTAAGCCACACTCGAACCTCGAATCCACTAAATGTGTAAACAATTACAACCTAATCTCGGAAGTAATCACACACCTACCTAATCCCGGTATGAGTGAACCTAGTCAAATTTGCTTGCGATCTAAGCAACCTAATCCCGGTTGCTACACACAAGACTTACTTTCTCTAGAAGAGAATAACAACCCTAAGTGAATATATGAATATCCAAATGCAACATAGAGCAAGGGAAACCCTTTATGCTTATCTAAGATGATGAATTTGCAATTAAGAACAATCCTAGATATCAAAACTAAATGACATGTCAATTAGTTTAGCTAATCAATATTAAGCACAAAACCTAATATGCTAACACAATACAACTTCTCAAACATACATCATACTAATCTCAATCTTGTATCCAAAGCATGCAAAATAACAAACAAGTAATTAATTGAGATTGCTGGATAAGAGAAACACAAAATATGTAAGATATTAGTGAAAAGCTTACCAAGCAAAGTATGATGAAGAATCCATGCTAGATGACAACTAGATGATCAAAGATGATGCTAGATGATGATTGATGATCATGAAAAAGTGTTTGAGTAATTAAAAATGAGTTCTTTGTGTATTTTTCTTGTCTTGAAAAATATCCTAAGTATGAAGCTTGAATATGAACTCTCTTCTTTGACCTAAAATCAAGTTAGCATATATATAGGGGCCATAAGTGAAGTGAGGTTGTTTTGAAAACGCGCCAGAAAATTGCTCTGTGCGCTGGTGGACCTGCGCTGGACGACAGGCACAGGACCAACGCACAAGCACATTTTTGCAAGGGCGCTGGACGACAAGCGCTCACACAGGCGCCAGACCAGCAGAGCACCACTGGGCGATTAGCGCTGGTGGGCTTGCGCTGGTGTGCGACCAGCGACAGACCACTGGGTGATCTGCGCTGGTGGGCCTACGCTGGTGGACCAGCGCACGACCAGCGGCACGCCACTGGGCGCTTTGCGCTGGTGAGCTGCGCTGGTTAGGCGCTTGAGGACCAGCGCACAGCCCACACCTTTGAACCCCACAAGAAATCATGCAAGGGGTAAAAAGGTAAATTAAGATGCATCCTAAAAGCCTAAAATGCTATGACATGTAATCAAAAGATGCAATCAAAATAACAAGCAAGAAGAGATGTTAATTGAACATTAATGCACAACCATAAGAACCACAACATACAAGGAATAAGCATATGCATGAGTTGTGAGTGTGTGCAACTATCTCTTCAAGACAAGTAAGCAATTAGAGTATTACCTTCAGAGTGCTTAACACTTGCAAGGGCCTTGAGCTTGAACACATTCCTAAGCTACCCTTACATGATCCCCACATATGGTTTGATCACGAAATAAGTCAATTAAAAACAACGGGAATCCTCACATAAAAATAGAAACAACGGGATAGCATAGATCTTCTACAATACAAAGAGATAATAAACAAAATAAAATCTTCAATGCTCCAATCTCTTGTAGAACAACCAACCCTACAAAACAGAGTTTCTATATTTTTCCAAAAAGTACATGTGAGATTAATCAAGTGATATCAAAACAAGCATTTGCATTTTTAGAATTTAGGTACAACATTACAAAATATATGCAATGTATGATAAATGCAATGCTCCCCCTCAAAGGGTTACTCCCCCTCAATGTGTTATCTCCCCAAAGTGCACAATTGCAACACCAATTTGCATCTCCCCTTACCATATCCTACTCCCCCTTTTTGTCATGATATAGGCAAAGGAGTAGTCCCCAACCGGGTCACTCAAGGCATAGAGAGATAGAAGCATGCAAGATATTTGCATATACATATAAGTCACTTTATGCATCTCAATTAATTGGAGAGAAACAAGGAGATTTATTTGAGAAAATGTGTGAATCCAACATGCTTTGCATACAAGACATATAGCATTCAAGTCCAAAATACAATGGTATTTGGCAAAGCAAATGACAAAGGTTTCTAATTAAAATTCAAACCAATTTCACCAATGTCATGGGAAAAGCAAGGATATAGAGATTATTGATTTCAATTTAAGAGCAACTATATCCAACTTTATAAGTGAAACATGGCATGAGCGACTTTGCACCCTATTTGATTTTTCCGGATAAGATATCCGTATGATAGTAGCCATGTTCAACTAATAAAGAAGGAGAGACATTTGGAATGTAAATTCCTTTGAACGGATACAAGATCCTTTATTCATTTTGAGTCTCATTAGCTTTCACACAAGTTTTACATTTTTAAGATTATGCAATCATCAATTCATGCTTTTCATGTGAGCATGTTATATGAATTTCATGCTTTTTCGTTTGACATTAGCATGTTATAAAAGAATCATCATGTCATGGAGATAACTATAGGTCATTCACATCATACTTCCTATGTAAATCTCCTAGTCTAAAAATGCATGTTTGAACATAAATATGACATGGATTGTAATCAAGCAAGGTTCACACTTATAGAATTTGAAAGCATATATACATATGTACAACCAAGCTTACTCAAGCAATCAAAAGAAGAGGCATAAGATATTTTAAATTTTTTGCAAGTTACAAGAATGCAAAATAGCTCTCTTTGCTTGAGTTCCCCATATGGGGTCAATCATAGAACACATCACTCCACGAGACATATCCCAATAGATCTACTAAGAGTTTTAAATCGAGTAGCATCTAAGGGTTTAGTAAATAGGTCCGCAAGTTGATCATTAGTACCTACATGTTCAAGTACTATGCATTTATTTTCAACAAGCTCTCTAATGAAGTGATGGCGGATGTCAATATGCTTAGTTCTAGAATGTTGAACCGGATTCTAGGAAATATTAATAGCACTCATGTTATCACAAAAGAGAGTGAGAGTACCTTGGTTGAATCCGTAGTCTACTAGCATTTGCTTCATCCATATAAGTTGAGTTTGTTAGGATTATGCTCAATAGCAAGAGTGTAATATTGTAATTAACAATCTTTGTCATATTAATAAAGTGATTTCTGGTTTAACAAATCGTATAGCATTTATAGTTTAATATTATAATTGTCAAAGTAAATAATCATAAGGTCTAAAGACTATGAGAAAAGAAGAATTGTTCGTACATATGGATATGTATGAGGTAGACACAATTCTTTAGTTAGTCTTGAAAAATGTTCACAACTTAAGTTAAAGGTTGGGCACCTTTATCTTGTTAAAGTTGTAGAATTCTTTTGCTAACATTTGAGTGGGATCAAATGAGATATGATGAGTCTAAAATCATCGGAGTGTCTTCGAGCAAAAGGATCTAGTGCACTGGGTGCATTGAACTGGATCACAATGAAAAGCTTTATCTAGAACCGTCAATAGATAATAGTCTTTTCATTATCAGGACAATCGGAGAGTTTATCTTAATCCTGAGATAAATGATGGACTTATGGTTGCAAGTGATATCATTTGAGTTATCAATGAGTACGATTATATGGCATAGTCTATCCTCGATAGTTTGGTGATATTCATTTGTTAATCGATAGAGGACTTCATTTATAGATATGGACATCGTGGCTCCATTTATTAAATGAGAGTATAATATCATCGTATGGATGTTTTGAGGTAATTGGATATTAAATCTCAACGTTGAGTTTTCGATAGTGTCTATTGAAAACATGGCTTCTGGACAAGTCAAAATATCCAAGTTCAAAACGTGGTCATATGAGTAAATATGGTAACTTGGAGAGTTATAGGCGGTCTATGAACTCTTGGCGATTACTGATATTAATCACGAGGATACACTATCTCCAATATGATTGTCTAGGGTATGAATGAGGAACATCTTCATTTTAAACTTATCAAAAGTTTCGGATTTTTCTCTAAGAAAATATGTCCATGTAAATCTAGAGAAATCATCAACACAAACAAAAATGTATCTCTTTCCACCCAAACTTTCGGTTTGCATGGGACCCATGAGGTCCATGTGGAGAAGCTCAAGAGGCTCCTTGGTGGAGAGATACTTGCCCTTTTTGTGCATGCTTTTGGTTTGTTTTCCTTGTTGGCAAGGTCCACAAATACCATTGGCTTTCTTCCCAAGCTTAGGGAGGCCACGCACACACTCGAACTTTCCAAGGGATTTATCTTTATTTAAGAGTTCAGTTTTAGCTCTTTAGTGGAATGAGTTAAAATTAATGGATCGGACCTAAGTGAATCATTTGTTGATTGTGATTAGGTTATGTCTATTGAAGCTTAAATTTAGATGGCCCGCCAAGATCCCCAATCCACACGGACTTGCATGGATCACTTGATATATTCTACCGGACCAATTTATGGGTCCATCTAGAATTGCATTTAATATATTAAGAATATAATTTGCACATTATTTATTTAATGGGCTGCTCAATTATATTAATATATTAATGAAAGGCATGTGGGCTTGTTTCTTTTAGTAAGAATGGGTCTGGTTCACATGTGGGCTTTTTAATTAAAGTCTAATGGATTAAATAAAATAAGAAAATAATATTGAGTCCATATATATATGATGTGGGCAGCAAGGCTAATTTATTAGTCTAATGTATTATTTTATTTTATTGTTTGATTAAATGAGAATTAATTAATTTATTAATTAATTATTTAATTAAGAAACAAAATCTTTTTCTGATCAGGAAATATGTTTCCTAGAGTTATACTATTGGTAGTAGTATACTAAAAGTAAAAGACTTATTTGGTAAGAAAATAAATAATAAAGTTTATTTATTTAATCAAATAAGGAAGTCTTTTATGTAGTCACAGATACACTAAAGAGTTGGATTAGGGTTTGTATATAATATATGTGCATGCGGAATATATAGAATATATATGCATGAATGCATGCATGCGGAAAAATATATGCATGATTAAAGTCATGCGGATATATATAGAAATATACATATAATATATGCATGATTAATGTCATGCGGATATATAGAAATATATAGTATATGCATGCATGATTAAAAGTGGTGCAGAATTATATACATTACATATATGCATGTTAAAGTTAAGCAGAAATAAATATATATTATTCTTGAAACCTAAATGTGGGTGCGGCAATAAATATATATTATTCTTGAAACCTAAATGGGTGCGGCAATACATATATATTATTCTTGAAACCTAAATGTGGTAGCCGCATTATATATATTTATAAAGAATTAGGCTAACCCTATTTGCAAGGCTTGAGAGTTTTTTCTTTTGCTTAAAAAATAGAATCCAACTCTAGTGATTAGTGTGTGTGTTGATTTCGACTAAAACATAAAAGAGTGAATAGGTTATTCTTTGATGGTACACTAATTGCTTGTTCATCAATAAGCTTGTGTGTACAACATCGATTTAGGTTCACGCGAGTTTCGATCATTAGATTGAGAACTCAAAAGTGACCGGAATAATCTTAGTCTTCTTTTGATTGTTTTGTGACTAACAAAAGAAAAAGAAAAGTTTGTTTGTCCATTCTCAGGTTTGCAATTCAAAGAAAAGGGAGACCACGCTCCTAGGTGATTCACGTTCGTGCTAGGATTGAAGATCTTGCGGATTACCATCGACGTAAGTCAATCGGATCACGCGACAAAAGGTATTCTTCTTTTGTTGATTATATGTATGTTTAATTAATTAAAGGGTTAAGGTTCATAAAAGGGAAAATTTTTTAAAAGTCACTAAATCTATTTTTTAGTCTCGCTTCCGCTGCGTGTACTACTTTTGTTATTTTTCCCTACAGAGTTGCATCCACTCCCCGCGGCTATGTACTCGGCCTCGGCCGTGGACAAGGAAATCGAGTTTTGCTTCTTGCAAAACCAAGACACCAAGTTGTTGCCTAGAAAGAAGCAACCGCCCGATGTGCTCTTCCTATCATCACAATTTCCTGCCCAATCCGCATCACTATATCCTACAAGACTAGGATTAGTGTCAAATGAGTACCAAATCCCATAATTAGAAGTCCCATTCACAAATCGAATGACTCTCTTAACCGAAGAGAGATGGGACTCCTTGGGATCGGATTGGTACCTAGCACAAACTCCTACACTAAATGATATATCGGGCCTACTTGTGGTCAAATAGAGCAAGCTCCCTATCATGCCACGATATAAGGTTTGGTCCACACTTTTACCGCTAGCATCCTTGCTTAGCTTCAAAGTGGTGCTCATAGGAGTATCACAATGTTTGGCTTTTTCAAGACCAAACTTCTTCACTAGATTTTTGGCATATTTGGCTTGGGATATGAAAATCCCATCATCTAGTTGCCTAATTTGCAAACCTAGGAAGTAACTAAGCTCACCAACAAGACTTATCTCAAATTCATGAGACATGACATCAACAAATTGTTAGACTTTGGTGTTGTTGGTGGAGCCGAACACTATGTCATCAACATATATTTGAGCTATGAAAAGCTCATCATTGTCTCTCTTGATGAATAGTGTCTTGTCAACACTACCTCTTGTGTAGTTATTGTCAACAAGAAATTGAGTGAGGCGCTCATACCAAGCCCTCGGTGCTTGTTTCAACCCATATAGTGCCTTTTTGAGGCAATAGACATGGTTGGGGTGGTGAGCATCCACAAACCCCTTAGGTTGTTCAACAAACACTTCCTCTTGCAATAAGCCATTGAGGAAGGCACTCTTGACGTCCATTTGGTGCAATTTGAACTTGTGCACACAAGAGATGGACAAGAGAAGCCTAATGGACTCTAAGCGGGCAACGGGAGCAAAAGTCTCCTCAAAGTCGATACCCTTAATTTGAGAGTACCCTTGTGCTACAAGTCTAGCCTTGTTCCGCACTATGTTGCCATCCTCATCGGATTTGTTCCTAAATATCCATTTAGTGCCTATGACATTAGTGGTCTTAGGCCTAGGAACTAGAGTCCAAACCTCATTCCTTTTGAATTGGTTTAGCTCTTCTTGCATGGCAAGAACCCAAAATTCATCATTTAAGGCTTCTTCAACCTTTTTGGGTTCAATTTGAGAGGTGTAGCATGTATAGCTAATAAGATTAGCAAGTTGACGTCTAGTCCTAACACCCTCATTTACCTCTCCAATGATATCTTCTTTATCATAGAGTTTCCTAACCCATGGAGCGGATTCTTTAGAGTCCAAGAGAGGAACTCTATCAATAGGTTGTGTGTCATCATTGTTGACATTTGATGTCCCAACATTAGGAGACACCACAACCTCCTCCAAAGAAGAACCATCACTAAAAATAAGCTCTCCTCATGATCATTAGACTTGAGCCTAGTATCATCAAATACGACATTGGATGATTCCATAACACTTAGAGTCTTTAAATTGAAAACTCTATAGGCTCTACTATTTAAGGCATAGCCAATAAAAATACCCTCATCACTCTTAGCATCAAATTTGCCAAGTTGATCACGGTCATTCAAAATGTAGCATTTGCTTCCAAAAGTGTGGAAGTAGCTAACATTCGGCCTCTTGCCTTTCCATAACTCATAGGAGGTGTTTCTAGTACCGGGCCTTAGGAAAACTCTATTTCCTATATAGCAAGCCGTATTGATGGCTTCGGCCCATAAGTTCCTAGGGACATTGTTGCTAAGCAACATCACACGGGCCATCTCTTGAAGGACCCTATTTTTCCTCTCAACAACTCCATTTTGTTGAGGTGTCCTAGGAGCCGAAAACTCATGGGAGATGCCTAAACCATTACAAAAGGTTTCAAAAGTGGCATTCTCAAATTCCCTCCCATGGTCACTTCTAATCCGTTTTATGCTTTTAATATTAGAGTTCATTTCATTTTGAATTTTATTACAAAGCATTTTAAACTTATCAAAAGTTTCGGATTTTTCTCTAAGAAAATATGTCCATGTGAACCTAGAGAAATCATCAACACAAACAAAAATGTATCTCTTTCCACCCAAACTTTCGGTTTGCATGGGACCCATGAGGTCCATGTGGAGAAGCTCAAGTGGCTCCTTAGTGGTGAGATACTTACCCTTTTTGTGCATGCTTTTAGTTTGCTTTCCTTGTTGGCAAGGTCCACAAATACCATTGGCTTTCTTCCCAAGCTTAGGGAGGCCACGCACACAATTGAACTTTCCAAGGGTCCGTAGATCCCTATAGTTCATGTGGCCAAGTCTTTCATGCCACAACTCAATTTGCTCATCCATGGACACATGATTAGATACAATACTAGCTTCAAGACAATAACAATTGTCGCTAGATCTCATGCCCTTCAACAAGGTTTGTCCATCGGGTTTTAGGATAGAGCAATAGTCTTTAGAAAACAAGACGGAATATCCTTCATCACTAAGATGTGAAATGCTTATTAAATTGGCTTTCAAGCCATCAACAAATAAAGCATTGGATAAGGAGGGCAATCTGGGAACGGAAATGGTTCCTTTCCCTACAACATTTCTTTTGGATCCATCACCAAAAGTGACATTTTCACCTTCCTCCATAGCAAGAGTCTCGAAGAAACTCTTGTTTCCCGTCATGTGCCTAGAGCACCCACTATCCAAATACCAAAAATTAGAAGAATTTGCCTTCAAGGCTATTTGTGCAACATGGCAAACATTTTCATTCTTTCTAATCCACTTAGCAACAATTTTAGCTTTCTTAGTGGTCTTTGGTACATGTGCTCTACTATTTCTAGGATCATGCAAATCAATATTATCATTCCTAGAAACATGCATCTTGGCTCTATTCTTTCTCTTTTCAATCATGCTTTGTTTTCTACACAATTTAATATATTGAAAGCAATTTGGTCTAATGTGACCATCACAACCACAAAAGTGACAAATAGGGATGAAAAAAGGAATCATACCTTGTCTTTGTGCACGTATGGGAGCTC
Source organism: Acer saccharum (assembly GCA_030490815.1). Classification (NCBI taxonomy): domain Eukaryota; kingdom Viridiplantae; phylum Streptophyta; class Magnoliopsida; order Sapindales; family Sapindaceae; genus Acer; species Acer saccharum. Next base: position 33,794,223 of record CM059873.1, read on the forward strand.
GTCCATGTCTTTGTGGATAAGTGGGTTCAATCCATCTTCGTTGTTGAACCGGTCTAGGTTGCTTCCAAGCCTGAGGTTGCATGATTGGTCTCTTTCCTTTGTGAGCCAATTTTAGAGGAGTGTTGGCTTGAGGGACCCTAGGGGGTTGAGCTTGAGATTTCCTTCTTGGCCCCATTTTCACTTGTGCATTAGAACATTGTCCTACTTCTAACTTCTTCCTAGGAGGTTGCACAAATGAAGTTTCTTCGTTCTTCAAGCTCTTGACAAACACGGTCTTGTTAGATGTTGAGATTTTCTTGCCATCTTCATACCCAAGACCTCTCTTGTCACTTGGACTCTTTCCAACACCAAGTAAATGATCAAGCTTCTTGGTGCTAGAATCTATCCTAGCCAAGGACCCTTTAACATCTACAAGTTCCCTTTTCAAGCCTTCTTCACTTCTCTTGGATAAATCTAACTCCTCAATTAACTTATCCTCTCTCCTCTTCAATCTTTCCACTTGTTCACTTAAGTGGTCATTGTGAGCCGAAAGTTCAAGGTTCTCTTCTCTCAACCTCTCAATCTTTCTTGTGCTTTTAAGTGCTAAATCATTGAACTCGGCATGGTATTTAGCAAGCACCTTTTGCTCCACAAATTTCTTTTTGGAACTAGAAGAGGAGTCACTTTCTACTTCACTAGAGTCAATTTCCTCTTGACTCATCTCCTCTTTTTCACTAGCACTTTTGCTCTTGTGAGAAGAGGCAAAAGCTAGGAAGTTAGCCATGAGCTCTTCTTCACTTGAAGACTCATCTTCCTCATTGGAGTCATCACTACTCCCACTCCAAGTGGCGGCCATCACTTTGCCCTTCTTCTTTTCATTGTGATTAGCACATTCGGGGGCAAAGTGACCAATCCCACCACATTCAAAGCATCGGACCCCTTTCCTTTCGGTCCTTTCTTGTCTAGGCTCAAACTTCTTGAAGGAACCTTTTTTCTTCAAGTCTTGTCCTCTTGACCCAAATCCCTTCTTCTTCTTGAACCCCATAACCTTATTAAACCTTTTCACAAATAAGGCAAGGTCTTCATCCGATTCATGCTTTGGCTCCTTTGCATCCTTAGATGCTTTCAAGGCTATTCCTTTAGACTTCTTAGGAGGAGTAGTGGTGCTAGGAGCCTTCCTAGACTCATATGCAAGGAGACGTCCAATTACCTCACTTGGCTTCATATCCATGTAGCCACTATTTTCTTCTATGGCCGTCACCTTTGATTCAAACCTATCGGGGAGAGATCTCATAATTTTTTGCTTGACTCTCCTATCCGAATACGGGTCTCCGAGTTGATGGCTTTGATTTACTATGTCCATCAATTTGATTTCGAACTCATTGAAGCATTCATCCTCTCCCATCCTAAGTAACTCAAATTGAGTTTGGAGGACTTGAAGCTTGGACTCCTTCACCACCTCGGTTCCCTCATGTGCAACTTAAAGGATGTCCCATGCCACTTTTGCAATCTGAGTATTCTGAATAAGCTTGTACTGATTCTTATCCATTGCACACATGATGGCATGCATAGCCTTCCTATTCCACTTTGAAGCCTCAAACTCTTGTGCGTTCCATTGCGCCTTAGGCTTCAAAACATCTTCTCCTCCACCCGCGGGAGTCATCGTAGGGAGATCATATCCGTCTTCCACCGCCATCCATGCACGGTCGTGAATTTGGCATATGTAGGATTCCATCTTCCCTTTCCATTGGGAATAGTTCAAACCGGTAAGAAGTGGAAGCCTTGTGCTAGAAGCACCTTCGTTGCCACCACCATTTCCACCGTTTCCACTCATAGTGTTTATGAATGAATGAAATGAATGCAAATGTATGAATGATCAAAAATCACACAAAATGCAAAACACACCAAAATAAGCAAGGATCACCTATGTATGTCTAGGAACCCGCTTTGATACCAATTGAAACTAAATATAGCACGGTGTGAATAAAACTATCTAGAGGGGGGGTGAATAGATTTTACGCTTTTTACCCAATTTTTCGTATTAGTCAAAATTACGAAATTACTCCTAAATAGATAAAGCAATAAATCAAGTAAAATAAGCGGAAATTAAATAAGACTTGATTTTTACGTGGAAACCCTCACGGGAAAAACCACGAGCTAGTAAGTAAGCCACACTCGAACCTCGAATCCACTAAATGTGTAAACAATTACAACCGAATACCGGAAGTAATCACACACCTACCTAATCCCGGTATGAGTGAACCTAGTCCAATTTGCTTGCGATCTAAGCAACCTAATCCCGGTTGCTACACACAAGACTTACTTTCTCTAGAAGAGAATAACAACCCTAAGTGAATATATGAATATCCAAATGCAACATAGAGCAAGGGAAACCCTATATGCTTATCTAAGATGATGAATTTGCAATTAAGAACAATCCTAGATATCAAAACTAAATGACATGTCAATTAGTTTAGCTAATCAATATTAAGCACAAAACCTAATATGCTAGCACAATACAACTTCTCAAACATACATCATACTAATCTCAATCTTGTATCCAAAGCATACAAAATAACAAACAAGTAATTAATTGAGATTGCTAGATAAGAGAAACACAAAATATGTAAGATATTAGTGAAAAGCTTACCAAGCAAAGTATGATGAAGAATCCATGCTAGATGACATCTAGATGATCAAAGATGATGCTAGATGATGATTGATGATCATGAAAAAGTGTTTGAGTAATTAAAAATGAGTTCTTTGTGTAGTTTTCTTGTCTTGAAAAAATCCTAAGTATGAAGCTTGAATATGAACTCTCTTCTTTGACCTAAAATCAAGTTAGCATATATATAGGGGCCATAAGTGAAGTGAGGTCGTTTTGAAAACGCGCCAGAAAATTGCTCTGTGCGCTGGTGGACCTGTGCTGGACGACAGGCGCAGGACCAGCGCACAAGCACATTTTTGCAAGGGCACTGGACAACAAGCGCTCACACAGGCGCCAGACCAGCGGAGCACCACTGGGCGATTTGCGCTGGTGTGGGCTTGCGCACGACCAGCGACAGACCACTGGGTGATCTACGCTGGTGGGCCTGCGCTGGTGAACCAGCGCACGACTAGCGGCATGCCACTAGGCGTTTTGCGCTGGTGAGCTGCGCTGGTCAGGCGCTTGAGGACCAGCGCACAGCCCATACCTTTGAACCCCACAAGAAATCATGCAAGGGGTAAAAAGGTAAATTAAGATGCATCATAAAAGCCTAAAATGCTATGACATGTAATCACAAGATGCAATCAAAATAACAAGCAAGAAGAGATGTTAATTGAACATTAATGCACAACCATAAGAACCACAACATACAAGGAATAAGCATATGCATGAGTTGTGAGTGTGTGCAACTATCTCTTCAAGACAAGTAACCACTTAGAGTATTACCTTCGGAGTGCTTAACACTTGCAAGGGCCTTGAGCTTGAACACATTCCTAAGCTACCCTTACATGATCCCCACATATGGTTTGATCACGAAATAAGCCAATTAAAAACAACGGGAATCCTTACAATTCAAGGCTCGATAAATTGCATAGTGAAACAAATATAGCGGCGTGTCTAAAACAACCTAGAGGGGGGGGGGGGGGGGGGGGGTGAATGGGTTGTTAATTTGATTATTACCAAAATTTTTGGATAAGTCAATATTACAAAAATAACCCCAAACACACAAATAAATAAATCAAGTGTAAAGTGCGGAAATTAAATAACACTTGATTTTTACGTGGAAACCTTCAACAGGGAAAAACCACGAGCTATTATGCTAGCCATAAACGGTCACCGAAATCCACTATATTAAAAGACAGTTACACCCACAAGGGATGCTCGGACTCTTACCCTAGACAACCTTAGGCTATGGACACTACCACTCGCCACTCTTGGTTTAATCTCTAGTGATATCCCTCGATCCACTACTCTTGGCGTGAGCACCACTTAATCTACCCGCATGTATTTTATAGTGGCACTTGACCAATTTGCTTGAGCACTAAGCCACCTTAGTCACAAGACTTACTTCTCATGAAGAGATCAACACCCTATGTGAATATTATGCAATATCCAAAATGCAATTAATGCTAGGGAACACTAAATGCTTATCTACAGATTAAATGATGACAATAAAATCAATCATAGATATCAAAGTTTGCTATATGTCATGGCATACAACTTAGCTATGTGAAGGATAACCAATCATAAATACAATAGCTATCACAAACAATCTCAATCATTTAATGAGATAAATTAGCTAGATTTATATAAACATGAAATCCTAGCTATCACAAAACAACTCAATCAATCAACATATAATCTCAATCTGGTAAGTATAAATTTATCTAAAAGCATACAAGTTATAAATGAGATAAATTGCTAAGTAAAAACACTAAGATTAGATGAAATTAGTGTTCAACTTACCATAACATGTGTGTTGAAGAAGACTCATGCATAGATACATCCTAGATGATCGTAGATGATGTTTAGATGATATTTGATGCACATGGAATTGAGTTTGTGTAATCAAAGATGAGTTCTTGGATGATTTTCTCTCTTAGAAAGTACTCTAAGTTAAAAATATGATTTTGAACTCATTTAGATGACCTAAGGACAAAGAGGCATATATAAATGATGTCCAATTGAAGCTATGGTATTTTGATAAATGTTTTAAAAAAATTACCTTGACCGCTCTACACTCGCTCTACGTAGAGCGGTTGTACAGCGGGTCACTTGGAAAAGTGAAGAACAAATTCTCTGACAACTGATGTACGAATAGTAACTTTTGGGCGGGTGTACAGCGGTTTAAAAAAATCAATCAGGTGCACGCTGTACGTAGGGCGAGCGTACATCGGTTTGGACGCGATAGTGTATCAGCTTTAGATTCAAGCGCCTCAAAACATGACTAGACAACATCGAAACCTTTTGTATGATATATCATTGGAAAGGTATGGATGTCTACTTTCTACTCCTTTTAATGGAATGACATTTTGATGTCCATAGAAAAAATTATGGTCAATTGAGTGACCAAAGGTTAGAAACGAACAATAACAGAGTTGCCCTGTTTTGGTGGTCACTTTGGAGATTTCAAAACCAATCCAAACGGTCAAGAAGTATTATGAATAATATATTTCGGAAAGGTATGGGTGTCTATTTTGTATAGATTTTTTTTCAAAACTCATTTTGAAGCTTTGTATAAAATGCTATGGTCACAAGACCATATAAAGGTCAGTTTTGAAAATCATTTAAATCATTGAAATCCAATCTTTTGAAACTAGACACTTTACTCCAAACAACCAAACCAAAACTAACATTTATCCAAGAGAAGAATAGGACCTTCTCAAATGGTCAACCATCGTGCTAAGACAAGCACACCATTGTGCAAGCACAGACGTTTCCGATCACACACACGGAAATGAATTACTAGACACTATCACACAACAAAATCCAACAAAGAGGTGCAAGTGTGAAGTGTGAAGAATGCACACATAAGAATAGGAACTTCTCAAATGTGGTTTGTCAACGAAATAAGCCAATCAAAATATGAGGACCTTACAATCTCCCCTTTTGGCTATTTCGTGAAAAAACCACCAATCACATTTGATCCTCACAAAAATTAAAGTTAAGGGTCAACAAGAGTTTAATCTCTATTACAAAGAGAAGCCTAATCAAACTAGATCTTCAAGCTTTCCATCTCTTGTAGAATAAACATCCTTGGAAAATAAGAACTACACTTTCCAGACAAGTGTATGTGAGTTGATCAAGTGAGATAAAAACAAGCATTTGCATTGAATAAAATAAGCAACAGCATGCTATGAATGTGCAATGCAATGCTCCCCCTCAACGGGTTACTATATTCTCCCCAATTTGCTAATTAGCTACTCTCAATTAGCAATCTCCCTTATCACATACTACTCCCCATTTTTGTCATGAGATAGGTAAAGGAGTATTCCCTAACGGGTTACTTGTAGCAAAGAGAGATAGTAGCATACAAGATATTTGCATAATCATATAAGCCACTTTATGCAACCCAATTAATTGGAAGAGAAGCAAGGAGATTTATTTTTAAGAAAATGTGTGATAAAGATGCTTTGCATGCAAGACTTATTGCATTCAAGTCTAAAAATCAATGGTATTTGGCAAAGCAAATGACAAAGGTTTCCAATATAATTCAAACCAATTTTACCATTTGTCATGAATAAAGCAAGGATATAGAGTTAACAATCATTCAATTTAATGAACAACTATATCCAACTTTATAAGCAAAACATGGCATGAGCGACTTTTGCACCCTATTCGATTTTTCCGGGTAAGATACCCATATGATAGTAGCCATGTTTAACCAATAAAGAAAGAGAGACATTTAAATTTTAAAATCCTTAGAATTTATACAAGATTCTTTATTCATTTGAGTCTCATTATTGCTTTTCACACATAGTTTTGCATTTAAGAATTTGCAATCATCAATTCATGCTTTTCATTTTAAGCATGTCATTTGAAATCATGCTTTTCATTTTAAGCATTTCATTTGAAAGAATCATCATGTCATGGAGATTAATTATACAAGATTCTTTATTCATTTGAGTCTCATTATTGCTTTTCACACATAGTTTTGCATTTAAGAATTTGCAATCATCAATTCATGCTTTTCATTTTAAGCATGTCATTTGAAATCATGCTTTTCATTTTAAGCATTTCATTTGAAAGAATCATCATGTCATGGAGATTAATTATAGATCATTCAAAGAGTACTTCCTAAGTAAATTTCCTAGTCTAACAATGCATGTTTGAACATAAATATGACTTGGATTGCAATCAAAGCAATTGGTTTAGACTTATTGAATAAAAAAACATATAAGCATATATGCAACCAAGATACTCAAGCAATTAATAAAGAAGCATAATGTTTATCAAATTTTGCATGTGACAAGTATGTAAAATTGCTCTCTTTGCTTGATTTCCCCTTATGGGGTCAATCCAAGCAAGTCAATGGGAGACATGAGTCCCTATAGACTTACTAAGTCCATTGGACCCAAATGCATCTACGGGTATCACTTTGGCACATTGGCACGCGGGTTCATTCTTTCTAACCCACCTAGATTCCACTTTTTGATCTTTAGTGGTCAGAGACATATTTCTAGGTTCCCTAGGTTTATGCAAGCTTACCCTTTTTTTATGACAACAAGTTTTACCTTAACCGCTCTACACCCGCTCTACGTAGGGTGGTTGTACAGCGGGTCACTTGGAAAAGTGAAGAACAAATTCTCTGACAATGGCTGTACGAACAATGACTTTTGGGCTGGTGTACTGCGGTTTAAAAAAATCAATTAGGTGCACGTTGTACATAGGGCGAGCATACAATAGTTTGGACACTATAATGTATCAGCTTCAGCTTTAAGCGCCTTAAAACATGACCAAACGACATTGAACTCGTATTATATATCGTTAGAAAGGTATGGATGTCTAATTTCTACTGCTTTTTAGAGAATGACATTTTGATGTCTGTAGAGAAAGTTATATTCAATTGTGTGACCAAAGGTCAGAAACGAACAACAACAGAGTTGCCCTGTTTTGGTGGTCACTTTGGAGATTTCAAAACCAATCCAAAAGCTCATGAAATATTACGAATAATATATCGTTGGAAAGGTATGGGTGTCTAGTTTGTACAAATTTTTTTCAAAACTCATTTTGAAGGTTTGTATAAAATGTTATGGTCACAAGACCATACAAAGGTTAGTTTTGAAAATCATTTAAATCATTGAAATCCGATCTTTTGAAACTAGACACTTTACTCTAAACAACCAAACCAAAACTAACACTTTTCCAAGAGAAGAATAGGACCTTCTCAAATGGTCTACCATCGTGCTAAGACATGCACACCTTCATGCAAGCACGGACGTTTCCAATCACACAAACGAAAATGAATTACTAGACACTATCACACAACAAAATCCAACAAAGAGGTGCAAGTGTGAAGTGTGAAGAATGCACACATAAGAATTGAAGCACAAATGCAAGATGAATAAAACATGTATGAAGAAGTGTGTGTGTGTGTGCAACTAATCTCTTCAAGAGGCAAGTCAAGTGATTTACCTTACTCTTAAAGTCACTGGGATGCTTGGGAGCTTGTCAACGAGAACCTAAGCTACCCATTATATAGGCATCCCTAAATGTGGTTTGTCAACGAAATAAGCCAATCAAAATATGAGGACCTTACACATAGAACTCCTTATCATAAATAGAGTATTTTCTGTTTGAATAATTTAACTTCTCACTAAAGAAGGCAATTGGTTTACCCTATTTGCTAAGAGCAGCACCAATAACAGAATTAGAAGCATCATATTCCACCTCAAACACCTTTCCAATATCTAAAAGTGAAAGAATAGGAGCTTCGGTTATGTTTCTCTTGATTAGTTCAAAACTCTTTTAAGCATCATTTGTCCATTTGAAGCCATCACATTTTAAGCACTCAGTGATGGGAGCAATAATAGAACTGAACCCTATAATGAAACAACAATAAAATGAAGCAAGTCCATGAAAGCTTCGAATGTCATGAAGTGACTTTGGTTCAAACCAGCTAAGAATTGCTTCCACCTTGCTAGGATCCATCTTGATTCCATCACTAGAAACAACATAGCCTAAGAAAATAAGGTTGTTCGTGAAAAAACTTGCATTTCTTTATATTAGCATAGAGTTTTTGATCTCTCAGTATGCTGAAAATCTACCCAAGATGATTCAAGTGTTGCCCTTCATCTTTGTTGTACACCAACATATCATCAAAATAAACAATAAGAAATTTCCCAATGCATGGTTTAGTAATATGATTCATAAAGCGCATAAAAGTACTAGTAGCATTAGAAAGACCAAATGGCATAATCATCCATTCAAAAAGTCCATCTCTTATTTTTTAGGCTGTCTTCCATTCGTCTCCATCTCTCATTCTAATCTGATGATACTCACTTCGAAGATCAATTTTTGAGAAGATTGTAGCACCATGGAGTTGACCAAGAAGATCATCAAGTCATGAAATAGGAAAACAACAATCAACCGTAATCTTGATTACTTCTCTACTATCAACACACATACACCACGAACCATCTTTTTTTGGAACCAATAAGGCTAGAACAGCACAAGGACTCATGCTTTCCCTAACCATACCTTTAGCCAAAAGTTCATCGACTTGCCTTTGTAATTCTTCATGCTCTTTAGGACTCTTTCTATAAGCTGATTTGTTGGGCAAAATGGCACCCGAGATAAAATCACTGTAAGGATTCCATTTATTGATTGGCTTGTTTCGTGGACAAACCACATGTCGGGTTTATTGTAAGGATAGCTTAGGTATTGGTATTCAAGCTCAAGGCCCTTTCAAGACCTCATCTTGATAAGCACCAAAGGTAAATTTCTAGTGCTTACGTGCTTTGAAGAGATCTAGTTGCACATACACACAACTCATGCATAAATGTTATTCTTATATGTTATGTGTTTTCATATGTGTGCATTCATAATTGTTGAATATCTCTTCATGCATGTTTATTTAATTGCATCTAGTTTATTGAAATGCCATGACATGTTTAGGCATTAGGATGCAAAGTCATGAATTTTATTCATGCATGTTTGAATTGAGTGCATCTTGTTTGTAAAGATTCCCGTAGTTTTTAATTGGCTTATTTCGTGATCAAACCATATGTGGGGATCATGTAAGGGTAGCTTAGGAATGTGTTCAAGCTCAAGGCCCTTGCAAGTGTTAAGCACTCCAAAGGTAATACTCTAAGTGCTTACTTGTCTTGAAGAGATAGTTGCACACACTCACAACTCATGCATATGTTTAATCCTTGTATGTTGTGTGTCTTATTTGTGTGCCTTAATGCTCATTAACATCTCTTCTTGCATGTTAGTTTGATTGCATCTTGCATATCTAATTGCCTTGTCATGCTTAGACTTAGGATTGCATTTTTGCACTGGGCGCTCCCAAAAGCGCTCTATGAACAGCCCCCGTTGGGCGCTATACAGACCTGATCGATTTAATTCGGTCGTTGTACGAGCGCTGTAGAGGCGCTCTACAAAGCGCTCTACAAAGCGCTCTACGTAGAGCGCCCCTCTGTTTTGTCGCGAGAACAGAGCAGGGGCACTGTACAGAAGCACCCTACGTACAGCGCCCATGGCAAAATTGTTGTGTCACTTATCAAAATGACCACACTTCATCTTGACACTCTATATATATGCCACTTTAACTTTAAGTCAATTACAAGAGTTCATATTCAGATTTCATGCTTAGGATATTTTTCAAAGAGAAGAAAAATTCCAAGAACTCATTTTTATCATCTCAAACACTTTTTCATGATCATCAATCATCATCTAGCATCATCTTAGATCATCTAGATGTCTTCTTGCATGGATTCTTCATCATACTTTGTTTGGTAAGCTTTTCACTAATATCTTACATATTTTGTGTTTCTCTTAACAAGCAATCTCAATTAATTACTTGTATGTGATTTTGTATGCTTTGGATACAATATTGAGATTAGTGTGATGTATGTTTGAGAAGTTGTATTGTGATAGCTAATTAGGTTTTGTGCTTAATCTTGATTAGCTAAACTATTTGATTGAACATGTCATTTAGTTTTTAATATCTAGAATTGTTCTAATTGCATATTAATCATCTTAGATAAGCATATAGGGTTTCCCTTGCTCTATGTTGCATTTTAGATATTCACATATATTCACTTAGGGTTGTATTCTCTTCATAGAGAAAGTAAGTCTTGTGTGTAGCTTCCGGGATTAGGTTGCTTAGATCGCAAGCAAATTGGACTAGGTTCACTCATACCGGGATTAGGTAGGTGTGTGATTACTTCCGGGATTAGGTTGTAATCGTTTACACATTTAGTGGATTCGAGGTTCGAGTGTGGCTTACTTACATAGCCCGTGGTTTTTCCTGTGAGGGTTTCCACGTAAAAATCAAGTGTTGATTTAATTTCCGCACCATATTACACTTGCTTGTTTATATTATCTTGAGGGTAAATTCGTAATTTTGACTAACACGAAAAATTGGGTAAAAAGCGTAAAATCTATTCACCCCCCCTCTAGATAGTTTTATACACACCGTGCTATAATTAGTTTCATTGTTCAATGATAATGCCATGACATGTTAGGCATTAGGATGTATTCAATACCCATACTTGCACTTCATGATTAGTCTTAAGTGTGGTGTAATTCGTTTCCGTTTGTGTGATCGGAAACGTCCGCGCTTGCACGATGGTGTGCATGTCCTAGCACGATGGTTGACCACTTGAGAAGGTCTCATTCTTCTCTTGGATAAGTGGTAGTTTTGGTTTGGTTGTTTGGAATAGAGTGTCTAGTTTCAAAAGATTGGATTTCAATGTTTAAATGATTTTCAAAACTGACCTATGTATGGTCGTGTGGCCATAACTTTTTACACAAAGCTTCAAAATGAGTTTTGAAAATTTTTGTATAAACTAGACACCCATACCTTTCCAACAGTATATTATTCGTAATATTTCATGACCATTTGGTTTGGTTTTAAAATCTCCAAAGTTACAACCAAAACAGGGCAACTCTGTTGTTATCTGTATCTGACCTTTGGTCACTCAATTGACCATAACTGTTTCTACAGACATCTAAATGTTATTCTCTAAAAATTAATAGAAAGTAGACATCCATACCTTTCCAACGATATATCATACGAAAGGTTTCGATGTCGTTTGGTCATGTTTCGAAGCGCTCGAATCTTGAGCCGCTGCACTGACGCGAGTACCGCGAAAATGCCCATAATTTTTCCACTTCTTCCAAAATGACATAGTTTTACTTGGGCATTATAAATACATATCTTTCTCATCATTTTTAGGGTAGAGCCACAAAATCAAACCCTAGAGAGAGAGGCTCCATATTCTTGAGAGAGAAAGAGAGACTTGAGAGAAAAAGCTTAAAGATTACATCTTTATCTCTCTAAACCCATTCCCACATGCACAAATCATCATCTAGGCATCATCTAGGTTCATCTAGCATGTGCTAATGCATGAGTCTTCTTCAACACACATGGTATGATTTGGTGAACACTTTTATCTTACATAATTAGTGTTTTTACTTATCAATTTATCTCTTTTATCACTTGTATGTTCTTTGAGTAATTTCTACATACATGATTGAGATTATGTGTTGATTGCGTTATTTATGTTAGCTAGGTTTTTATGCCTATTTTATATCTAGCTAATTAATCTCATTATATGATTGAGATTATTTTTAATAACTTAAATGATTAGGTCATTATTGCCTAAAAGCTATGCCATAAACATTCTTGTGTGATTTATTGATAACTAGGTTGATAGATTGTATTTTAATCAACTAGTTAATCTTTTGAATGTTTGTGGGTTATTTGTGATAGCTATTGTATTTAGGATTGGTTATCCTTAACATAGCTAAAGTTGTATGCCATGTCATATAGCTATATTTGATATCTATGATTGATTTTATTGTCATCATGTAATCCTAGATAAGCATTTAGTGTACCCTAGCACTTCTTGCATATTTGGATATCATTGCATATTCACTTAGGGTTTGATCTCTTCGGAGAAGTAAGTCTTGTGTGATAGACCGGGATTAGGTCAGACACCGGGATTAGGTGGTCACATGAGCAAATTGGACTAGGTCCACTTTTATAGGCCTGCGGGTAGTGGTAGCGAGATATTGGCCGGGATTAGGCCGTCAAACTGGGATTAGGTTGCATACGCTATCACAATTAGTGGATTCAAGGTTCGAGTGTAGCACACTTACCAGCCCGTGGTTTTTCCCGTGAGGGTTTCCACGTAAAAATCAAGCGTTCTTTAATTTCCGCACTTGTATGCTTGATTTTGTATATTGACTAGATTGGGGCATTTTCGTAAATTTTACTAAACGCGAAAATTGGGTAATAACGATTAAAATCTATTCACCCCCCCCTCTAGATAGTTTTATACACACCGTTAATTTGTTTCAATCACTACAATGTTAAATGTCCCTCATAGGAGGAAGACCTGGTGGTATCTCTTTCGGAACTAATCAAGAATAGATTTCATAATCAGAGGTGGCTCATTATCATCTTCGTTCTTTTCCATCACCTAAAGAGCATACATTTCGCTACCCGATCCAACTCCTTTCTACAATCAGATTGAGTTAACAAACTACTTCCCTCTCCTTTAAGAGAAAGTTTACAAACATCATTGAACATGCAATATGGCTGCAACTGTACCACATTACAAATTTCAGACTTCAAACCCCCAAGATATCGTGCAATAGTCTGCTCTACTGGTTCAGTAAGATCATACCTCAACATAAGATTATCAAACTCCGTAGTATGTTCCTCAACTGAAAACTCCCTTTGTTTAAAATTGTGACATTTAAGAAAAACATATTGCTGATAATTGTTCGGTAGATATTTTCTCTTAGCTCCTTCTGTTAGGATTATGCTCAATAGCAAGAGTGTAATGTTGTAATTGACAATCTTTTTCATATTAATAAAGTGGTTTCTGGTTTAACAAATCTTATAGCATTTATAGTTTAATATTATAATTGTCAAAAGTAAATAATCATAAGGTCTAAAGACTATGAGAAAAGAAGAATTGTTCATACATCTGGATATGTATGAGGTAGACACAATTCTTTAGTTAGTCTTGAATAATGTTCACAACTTAAGTTAAAGGTTGGGCACCTTTATCTTGTTAAAGTTGTAGAATTCTTTTGCTAGCATTTGAGTGGGATCAAATGAGATATGATGAGTCTAAAATCATCGAAGTGTCTTCAAGTAAAAGAATCTAGTGCACTGGGTGCATTGAATTGGATCACAATGAAAAGCTTTATCTAGAACCGTCAATAGATAATAGTCTTTTCATTATCAGGACAATTGGAGAGTCTATCTTAATCCTGAGATAAATGATGGACTTATGGTTGCAAGTGATATCATTTGAGTTATCAATGAGTACGATTATATAGCATAGTCTATCCTCGATAGTTTGGTGATATTTATTTGTTAATCGATAGAGGACTTCATTTATAGATATGGACATCGTGGCTCCATTTATTAAATGAGAGTATAATATCATCATATGGATGGTTTGAGGTAATTGGATATTAAATCTCAACGTTGAGTTTTCGATAGTGTCTATTGAAAACATGGCTTCTGGACAAGTCAAAATATCCAAGTTCAAAACGTGGTCATATGAGTAAATATGGTAACTTGGAGAGTTATAGGCGGTCTATGAACTCTTGGCGATTACTGATATTAATCACGAGGATACACTATCTCCAACATGATTGTCTAGGGTATGAATGAGGAACATCTTCTTATTCTATCTTTATTTAAGAGTTCAATTTTAGCTCTTTAGTGGAATGAGTTAAAATTATTGGATCGGACCTAAGTGAATCATTTGTTGATTGTGATTAGGTTATGTCTATTGAAGCTTAAATTTAGATAGCCCGCCAAGATCCCCAATCCACACAGACTTGCATGGATCACTTGATATATTCTACCGGACCAATTTATGGGTCCATCTAGAATTGCATTTAATATATTAAGAATATAATATGCACATTATTTATTTAATGGGCTGCTTAATTATATTAATATATTAATGAAAGGCATGTGGGCTTGTTTCTTTTAGTAAGAATGGGTCTGGTTCACATGTGGCTTTTTATTTAAAGTCCAATGGATTAAATGAAATAAGAAAATAATATATGGCCCATTTTATACATGTGGGGCGGCAAGGTTAAAATATTAGCCAAATATATTATTTTGTTTCATTGTTTGATTAAATGAGAATTAATTAATTTATTAATTAATTATTTAATTAAGAAACAAAATCTTTTTCTGATTAGGAAATATGTTTCCTAGAGGTATACTATATGTATATTAAAAATAAAAAACTTGTTTGGTAAGAAAATAAATAATTAAGTTTATTTATTTAATCAAATAGGAAGTCTTTTTATTATAGTCAATAATAGAATAAAAATACTTATGAGTTGGATTAGGGTTAGAAGTCAAAAGTAGATGTGTATTAGGATGCAACACAAATCCTTTTTTTTTATAAAGGAATTGCGGCAACCCTAATTAGACCACATGAAGATTTCGGCCAACCCTAAAAGGAAAAGGAGAAGAAATTTCAGCCACCCTATATAACACATGTTATAGAATTCGGCCACCCTACTTCTTCACTGAATCAATTTTTCTTCTTCTTCTCAACTCAAAGAAAGTGTTTGATTATTCTACCAAGACATAAAAGAGAGAAAAGATTATTCTTTTGATGGTACACTAATTGCTTGTTCATCAATAAGCTTGTGTGTACAACATCGAATTAGGTTCACGCGAGTTTCGATCATTAGATTGAGAACTCAAAAGTGACCGGAATAATCTTTGTAATCTTTTGATTGTTTTGTGACTAACAAAAGAAAAAGAAAAGTTTGTTTGTCCATTCTCAGGTTTGCAATTCAAAGAAAAGGGAGACCACGCTCCTAGGTGATTCACGTTCGTGCTAGGATTGAAGATCTTGCGGATTACCATCGACGTAAGTCAATCGGATCACGCGACAAAAGGTATTCTACTTTTGTTACTTGATATGTATAGTTAATTAATTAAAGGGTTAAGGTTCATAAAAAGGAAAAATTTTAAAACATACTAAATCTAATTTTTAGTCTCGCTTCCGCTGCGTTGACCGGTATTTTTCCCTACACCTTCTTCATTTTGCACCATGTAACAATTTTATTTCTTCCTTCTCTCTCTCTCTCTCTCTCTCTCTCTGCTTCTTAATCTTCTCCCACCATAAAGAGGCATGTTTTTTAATTTTAATGGCAACGTGTTTTACCTTACGATGTTCCAGAGCATCTTGATATTAAAAACTCAATCCAATGTATTTAACTAATCAATAAACTCATCTGGCTGCATCCTTCCTTCAAATTATCTAATTTCAACTTTCACATTGAAAGCACGATGTGTCTCACGATCCCTCAAGACATAATGCCTCAAATCACGTGGATGTGGAGGAGTACTATCACTAGAAACATGGTTGGGCGCTTGATGGAAAGGGTTAACATCATCACCATCATCTCCAAATCCTTCATTCTCGTCGTGACCGTGATTCTCATAGAGATGCAAACGTTGTTGGAGTTGATGGATTTGTTGTTTTAGATCATTAATAATAACTTTTCTTTGTTGATCCACTTGAGGAGCATATTGTTCTTCACTAGTTGATGCACGATAGCGACGACTCGCCATTGAAAACCAAATGCTCTGATACCAAACGGACACCGAGATGATCAGAAAGCAAGAAGAACAATGAGAAAAAGGAAAATAAAAACCAAATCTCCAAAGGGATACAGAAATCACCACCCAAAGGAAACTTAATAAAAAGTAGATAAAACACCATCAAAGTTAAATCACAAAAGGGATACAGATTTTCACCACCCTAAAATATTCAACAAAGGATACATAACTAAAAGAACTCACCACTCAATGGAAATTCAGCAAAGAGATAATAGCTAAAGGATAAAACCTCAAAAGAGATATATGATATTTGATATTCATTTCTTCATTTAACAAGGATATAGGCTTATTATATAGCCTAATCATGGAACAACTCTCCATGCTTAGGAAAGGGACGAAACTAAAAGACAACAACACAATTCAAAGCATTTTAAATAAAGAAATTAAAGACTTTAAGGTTGAACTCTTCAAATCCCATGCTATGTTAACTTCTAACCCTTGGAAGTAAAAATAGTGATAACTCTCTCTAGAAAGCTTCAAACGATGCAATTCAAAAGAGAAATCCCATGCTATGTTACTTTAATTGGTTGAGCTTTCCAATGTCGTGAGTCATGTCAACTACTTATCCTTTATTTATTACCGAATTAATTCTGAAATTACCCCTGGTGCAGAATTCAAAAGAGAAATCATAGTTAAGACATTGAGCTTTCCAATGTCGTGAGTCATGTCAACTACTTATCCTTTATTTATTACCGAATTAATTCTGAAATTACCCCTGGTGCAGAATCTGTTGTTCAACCAATTAAAGTAAGAATTCGAAATTCCTTAGTTCCTAGATCAATATTCATGCAACGAGACACTCCCGTGTCAATATGAATGTAACTAAAATTCTCCTAGTCGATTGCATCCCCTAACCATCATTTAACAATATGACTTAAAACAAAAAAGAAAAGCCAACAAATTGAAGTTGACATAGGACATCTAAGCACAAGACAACTAGAATTTATTTGTTTTTGAACTTTAATTATTTTGGTATTTTTATTTTTTGCAGCTCTGTTTGTTTTAACAATTATTCATTCTTGGGAAAAATCGTATTTTAGTCCCTATAGTTTGCCTTAATCTGTGTTTAGTCCACGGTTTTTGGGAATTGTAATTTTTAGCCCATCAGTATTCTGACAATAGGGATTGCAGTCCCTACCATCCAATTCTGGTAGGGTTCCATCAAGTCAACAAGGGTCAACAAGGGTATAAAGGTAAAATAACATTATATGCTCTAGAATCTTATATAACCAAAGGGTATAATAGTAATTTACAAATTAATTTTTAAAAAAAAAATTAATATTATTAAATTAAATAATAATTATTACAATCAAAAAATTAAATAATAATTAAATTTTAAAATAAAACTAATTAAAACTAATCAAAACTATAATTAATTAAATTTAAAAATAAAACTAATTAAAACTAATTAAATTTTCTAGAATTTCGGCCCAATTTCTAGAATTTCAGCCAACATCACTCTCCCAAGCGTCCCCAATCCAAAACACCACCATTATCATCAACCCAATCCACAATCATCAACCACCTTCACCACAACCCAGAAACAACATCATCACAAACCGGCACCAAATCGACCAATCAACAAATCGGCAAATCGGCACCACCAAATCAAAATCCCCAAATCGAAAATCCCAAAAATCCCTAAATCAAACACTCCAAAAATCAAAATCCCCAAATCGGCACCACCTAATCAAAATCCCCAAGTCACTTACATGGTGAAATTCTTTTCTAGGGCTAGGGTTGTATATCCTTATCTTGCTTGAATCGATTAAATCAGTTCAAAATGAGATCACTTGGGGTTGGCTACACGTGTGATTCATCATAATCAATTTTGTAGGAACACTGTCATGATACTGTTTAGTGTATACTATTTGATGTATAGCATAAGTCCTTTCTCATCCCCAACTGTTTGTAGTCGTCTCAATGAATGCAATTGTTTAGATCCCACATTTTGTCAAGGTAGAATGTTCAGTGATGGGAGTCGTGATGCTCACCTATTTTTTTGTCTCGGTTTTGGGTATGCTCTAATTGCTTAGAGTTGTATACGGGTGGGAGAGATGAAGGAGGTAGAACCCTTCCTTTGCGTCACCGTCGTCGCTGCACATCCGCTACCACCAATGGAGTGCGCTTGGTTCGAGTACTTCGTCTCGAGTCTCCATCTCTAGTTTGACTCTCCATCTCCCAGATCTGGAGCCCCACTCCATCTCTTCTTCATCTGTTAAGTTTGATTTTTATTTTTTATTTTTGTAAAATGACGAATATCATGAGGGTTTGTGTTTAGTGATTGTGGTGTTTGTTTTGTTGGATTTTGTTGTGGATGGAAAAGATGGATAAATGGAATTTCTTTTTTTGATTTGATGAAGATGAAGAGAAGATGGTGTGGTAATTGAAGATGGATTTTTTTTTAATTTTTTTGTGGATTAAATGAAGATGATATGTTTGATGATTGTGTTGTATACAGGTGAGAGAGATTGAGATTTTTTATTTTATTTTTTAAAGATCCGGGGATTGTGTTGTGTAAGTGCCTCACTTTTGATTGGCGTATTTCGTTGGCAAAATCACAATGGGGTTCTATATGTAAGGGTAGCTTAGAATGGAAGGAAACTTCATTGTGTGATCAAGAGCTTCAAGGAAGGTAAATTGCTTGACTTAACTCTATTTTGAAGAGATTTAGAATGCACACACTCATATGTCATTCATCTACTTGATTTGAATTCCTTGTGTGCATTTCTTGTTTGATTCCTACTTAGCATGCACTCTTCACACTTACACAAAATTGCATCTTGCTAGGTTTTAGGTTGTAAAGCCAAGGGGCTTTTTGCGCCCCTATTCGGCGGTCCATGACCGCATAGTAGGCCGCCGTTTTTCGGTGCCCTTGGTTCGGCGTTAAGGGGCCGTAAAAACCAGGCCGTAGAAAAGGACCAGAAAGTCAGGTCTTTTTCGGCGCCCTTGGTTCGGCGGTCAGTGGCTACCGATTTAGGGCGCCGTTTTTTTGGCGCCCTTGGTTCGGCGTTAAGGGGCCTTAAAAACCAGGCCGCCGAAAGGGACCAGAATGTCAGGTCTCATTTCGACGCCCTTGTTCGGCGGCCAAGGGCGTAGAAATAGGCAGCATAATCCAAAGTCTCGCGCGTCTGTTGGTATTTGGCGCCCTCATTCTGCGGACACCGACCGTAGAATCAAGGGCGCAGATCTGCTTTTTTCTGATCTTCTTTTCAAAACGACATCACTTCATTTGGATCATATATATGTGTCTTGTGTGCCTTGGCTCGTTTTAGAGAGCAAAAATTACTCATTTGAGAGCTTCTTGAGCATCTTCCACTTCAAGGCATCAAGACTCCATCTTTAAGGTTCCAAAACATAAACACCCTTCATCTTGCATCTTTCATACATCATCTAGCATGATTCTAGGTTGATTTCATTTAGGGTTGTTAGTTTTGCTCACATGACTTGTATCTAGAACATCATTCTCATATCTATATGTGCTTTACAAGATAGCTTTTTTATCACTTGAATTGATTCAAGATTGCATCTTTATGACTTGACTTAGTTTCAAGATTGTTTTATTGTGGTTTGTGAGTTGTTTTGTGATAGATAATGCATATAGGATTTTGGTTGCTTATTTAGTATTGTTATATGCATGTCATCTAGTGATATGATATCTAGGAATGTCTAACATGTTCATCCATGCCTAGATAAGCTTGAATGTCTAACCTTGCATTTTTAGCATCTTGAGTATTTCACATATTCACCTTAGGTTGTGCTATCTCTTCACTTTAGAGACAAGTCTTGTATTTACCTCTTAGGTAGTTTGCAAGCAAGGGACTAGAGTCACTATTAAAGGCCCGCGGGTAGCAAAGACGGATTAGTAATTTTAGGTGTGATGTGGTCAACCTAAATTGTAATCGTATTTGCAAATAGTGGATTTGAGGTTCTCATGTGGCGCACATAATAGCCCGTGGTTTTTCCCCGTGTGGGTTTCCACGTAAATATTGTGTGTCCTTTAATTTCTGCACTTATATGCTTGTTTTTGTATATTGACTAGATTGGGGCATTTTCATAAATTTGACTAATCTCGAAAATTGGGTAAAAATGTTTAAAATCTATTCACCCCCCCTCTAGATTACTTTAGGACACGTTTATATATATTTTCATGTTGTTTGATGATGAATAAAGAATTTTGCTTTAAAATTAAATAAATAATAATAAAAGATATTTTAAATTTATGTTTTTAATATAATTTTTATTTAATGAATATCTTAAAGGGTAAAATTGTAATTATAAGATAAAATTAAGGGTAAAATGGTCTTTTCAATTGGATTAACACACATTAGGGGCATTAAGGTCTTTTAATACGTTTGACATGACAGAATCTGTCTTATGACGAATTCTGTCACAGAAAGGACTAAATATTACAATTCCAAAAAACCGTGGACTAAACGCAGATTAAGGCAAACTACGAAGACTAAAAGACAATTCTCCCTTTATTTTTAGGCTAGTACGGTTTGAGAATGCAGCTTATAAAAGGGATATTATATTGTATTGAAAGGGAGTTTTTTGTTATGCCGTTAATAAAATTTTCCCTTTAAGAGTTCATCTTTAGAAAATTCCAGTTTTGAAGGGTTAGAGGTGTTCTTTCCCTATTTCCGTTGCTTTCGATTGTGTCATTTGGTATCAGAGCTAGGAGTCGCCTAGCTTGATGGCTAATAGCAAAGTTGGTGGCAAGATGCCTAACGATGGAGAACGTGGGGAGGATGCTATTTTGGTAGCCATTGATTCTATGAGACAAAAGTTGAACATCCGTGGTTTGCTCACATAGCAAACCTTGAACACGAATCAGTAACCTGTGATTAATAGGAATCATATCGGAGGAATTGTGTGTGACAAACCTTAGACAGGCCTATTCGTAATAAATTGGTTCGAGATAGAGTTCCTCCTAAACAGCAACCGCGTCTGCTTACACATAAGGATGAGTCAGATTTAGACGATGATGATGGTGTAGATCCCTTTAATCATTTTGTTGCATGAAAGACCAAGGTTACCACAGTTTTAAGGTAGTTGGGACCAGTAGAGAAATCTGCGAATTCAGACTGCGAGTACTTACTTGCAGTCGCACCTCGTAGTCAAGGCTGAGATCTTTCTGCTAGATCATTCTGTGAGACAATTCTCGCAGTAAAGAAAAATTTAACTCGCAGTGTCTTCTGTGGACACATTTGCGAGTATGAGCTACGAGTACATTCTCGTAGTGTCACCTGAGGACACATCTACGAGAGGAGACTGCGAGAACAATCTCATAGTCTGTAGAAGGCTTAACTCGAAGTGCAATCTGAGATCTTTCCACGAGATTATAACTACGAGTACATTGTCGCAATTCATAACTCGCAGCGTTGCCGAGAACATGAACCCTAAACATCTGCGAGCATGAACTCGCAGATTGAGTGGGATTTTGGAGTATAAAGCTGAAACGTCACTTACAAAAAAAACCGTAACAGTTTCCCTTAGTCTCTTCTGAGAAAATTTTCAAATTTTCACTAAAGCAAGCACAAAATCAACTCGATTTCACTCCGATTAAGCGTCAAACAGGTATGGATCATCAATTAAACTCCTAATCTTTCTTTAATTTACCAAAAATCTGCACTTTTCTCTCTATCTCGACCGAATCAAATAGGTTAGGGTTAGATTTTTATGTAATTATATGTGGATTAAATGATGGGGGTTTTGTTTATTGATGTTCGGTATGTCAAATTCATGCTTTATTTTCCATATTTGCATGATTATTCTTTGAAATCAATGCTTGAATCCCGAAATCCCAATTTGGGGATTTTCTGAACTATTAAGGATTTGAATCCCAAAGTTCAAATAAACTTTTGCATGTTGTTTATAATGATTGAAAATTGTTTTTAACACTTAAACAAGATAGGATCTTATATATTTGAAGGATTAAAGTGTTTACATGTAGGATCTTATATATTTCGAAAATATTGAGATGAATTGATTTTTGAACTTGATGTATATGATTTACCCAAAAAAAAGAACTTGATGTATATGTGTTTAATGGTTTGATAATGGATCATGAGATATTTGCAAATCAATTATGCCATGCTTGATGTTATTTGAAAATCCAAACCAAAGCATGTGGTAATTGTTTGCGCTTGAGTTTTGTGAAACCAAATATGAAAGTGGAAGTTATTAGGTAGACAAACTAGATTGATATTAGGGGTAACGAGTTGCTTAATTTGTCAAGTGTAAAGAAAAATGTTAACCGAAAATTGTCACTGGGTGATTTTTCCAATTAACAATTGAAGGGACTAGAATCGGGGTAGATTTCAGTCGGCGGGGTATCAAGTACTTCGATATCCTTAGCTTCCTAATAAAATCAACAAAAAGCAATGATAATGGTGGGCAAAAATTAATGTAACAAAAGGATCACTCGTAACACTTTTTATTGATAACAGAAAAATAACAAGAATACAGTGGAGGATTTTTGACTGCTATGGTGATAGGAAAAAGACCCTCAGTGGGCAATGGCGATGGAATTCTCAAGCATGTCGATAAGTGGAAAAAATTCTCTAGTTGGGTTAGGCACTCAAGTTGTGATCAAGTCCCCTCTTTCTGTGACAATACAATGAATATATAAGTCTCAATACTTGCCCACCACTCCTTTGAATTCGGTCTTCTGACCTAGTGTTTTTTGGGGCATTCAGTGTCGATTGGCGAGAAGATCGTTTCTTTTCTTCTAGGAATCTAGAGATCCCTTATTTGGCAGACTTTTGATGGAGTTGACTTGTATTTCAAATAGGACTCTTTAAGTGGCGAGAAAGAAACCACTTCCTCGTTATTAAAACGTTGTTGTTATGCTCGTCCTTTTTACGTAATTTTGATCTTCGGCATACCTGATTTTGTCTTGATACTTGGTAGTCTGCTAACCTGATACTTACTGCTTGGTTGGCTAGCTTTAGGTGGATCGGGGTACTCGGGTGCCTTGCCTTCTTCCCGTTCGTTAAACTTTGGATGTGTAGGGAAAAATAACAAAAGTAGTACACGCAGCGGAAGCGATACTAAAATTAGATTTAGTGACTTTTAAAAAATTTTCCTTTATGAACCTTAAACCCTTTTAATCAATAAACATGTATATACATTAACAAAAAGTAGATTACCTTTTGTCGCGTGATCCGATTGACTTACGTCGATGGTAATCCGCAAGACCTTCAATCCGAGCACGAACGTGGATCACCTAGGAGCGTGGTCTCCCTTTTCTTTGAATTGCAAACCTGTGAATGGAGAAAACAAAACTTTTCTTTTCTTTGTTAGTCACAAAACAATCAAAAGAATGTCTAAGATTATTCCGGTCACTTTTGAGTTCTCAATCTAATGATCGAAGCTCGCATGAACCTAGATCGATATCGTATACACAAGCTTATTGATGATTAAGCAATAGTATACTATCAAAGAATAATCTAACACTCCTTTTTGTCTTAGTAGAATAAAAACTCTCTATGAATGAAGAAGAAGAAGAAAAATAAAATCTCAAGCACACATGTATGTTATTGTGGTGGCTGAACCCTATAAGAGCACTTATATAGGTTGGCCGAATTTTTCTTTCTTTTTCCTTTAGGGTTGCCGAATTCTATGTAGTTTTAGATTAGGGTTGGCCGAATTTCATCATGTCACTTATATAGGGTGACCGAAATTCAACCCTAATTCTTTTCAACTTTATAGACTTCAAACCCTAATCCAACTCATTGATTTTTATTCTTTTAATTTGACTAAATAAAAAGACTCCTTATTTGATTAAATAAATAAAATTTATTTATTTATTTCCTTATCAAACAAGTCTTTTACTTTTAGGAAAGATTTGTTTCTTTAATTAAACAATTAATCAATAAATTAATTAATTCTTATTTAATTAAAACAAATGAAACAAAATAATATATTAGGTTAAAACATTAACCTTGCCGCCCCACTTGTATAAAATTGGGCCTAATATTATTTTCTTATTTCATTTAATCCATTGGACTTTAAATAAAAAGCCCACATGTGAACTAGACCCATTCTTACTAAAAGAAACAAGCCCACATGTCTTTCATTAATATATTAATATAATTGAGCAGCCCATTACATAAATAATGTGCATATTATATTCTTAATATATTAAATGCAATTCTAGATGGACCCTTAAATTGGTCCGGTAGAATATATCAAGTGATCCATGCAAGTCCGTGTGGATTGGGGATCTTGACGGGCCATCTAAATTTAAGCTTCAATAGACATAACCTAATCACAATCAACAAATGATTCACTTAGGTCCGATCCATTAATTTTAACTCATTCCACTAAAGAGCTAAAACTGAACTCTTAAATAAAGATAGAAAAGGAAGATGCTCCTCATTCATACCCTAGACAATCATATTGGAGATAGTGTATCCTCGTGATTAATATCAGTAATCGCCAAGAGTTCATAGACCGCCTATAACTCTCCAAGTTACCATATTTACTCATATGACCACGTTTTGAACTTGGATATTTTGACTTGTCCAGAAGCCATGTTTTCAATAGACACTATCGAAAACTCAACGTTGAGATTTAATATCCAATTACCTCAAAACATCCATATGATGATATTATACTCTCATTTAATTAAATGGAGCCACGATGTCCATATCTATAAATGAAGTCCTCTATCGATTAACAAATGAATATCACCAAACTATCGAGGATAGACTATGCGATATAATCGTACTCATTGATAACTCAAATGATATCACTTGCAACCATAAGTCCATCATTTATCTCAGGATTAAGATAGACTCTCCGATTGTCCTGATAATGAAAAGACTTTTATCTACTGACGGTTATAGATAAAGTATTTCATTGTGATCCAGTTCAATGCACCTAGTGCACTAGATTCTTTTACTCGAAGACACTCCGATGATTTTAGACTCATCATATCTCATTTGATCCCACTCAAATGCTAGTAAAAGAATTCTACAACTTTAACAAGATAAAGGTGCCCAACCTTTAACTTAAGTTGTGAACATTATTCAAGACTAACTAAAGAATTGTGTCTACCACATACATATCCAGATGTATGAACAATTCTTCTTTTCCCATAGTCTTTAGACCTTATGATTATTTACTTTGACAATTATAATATTAAACTATAAATGCTATACGATTTGTTAAACAAGAAATCACTTTATTAATATGAAAAAGATTGTTAATTACAACATTACACTCTTGCTATTGAGCATAATCCTAACAATCTCCCACTTGCGCTATAGCAAATGTGTCATATCTCTCAAGCCCATGTTCTCTAGATGCCCATCGAAACTCTTCTGAGGTAGAGCCTTTGTGAAGGGATCCGCTAGATTTTCTGCTGACGCGATTTTGGTAATCGTCACGTCACCTCTTTGAACAATCTCCCTTAAAAGATGATACTTTCTTTCAATGTGTTTACCTCTCTTGTGACTTCTTGGTTCTTTCGAATTAGCCACTGCTCCACTGTTGTCACAGTAGATAGTGATCTGCTTGTTCGCACTAGGAACCACTTCTAAGTCAATCAAGAATTGGCGGAGCCAAACAGCCTCTTTGGCAGCTTCGCATGCAGCAACATACTCAGCTTCCATGGTGGAATCAGCAATACAAGATTGCTTGATACTCCTCCATATAACTGCTCCTCCTCCAATAGTAAACACAGCCCCTGATGTGGATTTTCTGGAGTCAGAATCTGATTGGAAATCAGAATCTGTATACCCAACGGGAACCAAATCCCCTCCAGAGTATACAAGCATATTATCTCTCGTTCTCTTAAGATACTTGAAAATATGCTTGACTGCCGTCCAGTGATCAGGACCAGGTTTCGATTGAAACCTGCTAACTATGCCAACAGCAAAACAAATATCTGGTCTAGTACAGAGCATTGCATACATGAGACTTCCAACTGCCGAGGCATATGGAACTCTACTCATGAATTGCTCTTCATGCTCATTCTTAGGAACTTGTTCCTTAGAAAGCTTGATTCCATGTCTGAAAGGTAACATACCTTTCTTGGAATCCTGCATGGAAAACCTAGACAAGATCTTGTCTATGTATGAAGCTTGGGATAATGCAATCGTTCTATTCTTTCTATCCCTTATTACTTGGATACCTAGAATAAAACTTGCTTCTCCTAAGTCCTTCATATCAAATTGTTTTGCTAACCATTCTTTTACTGATGTCAATACACCTACATCGTTTCCAATGAGTAGTATATCATCAACATAAAGAATCAGGAAAACCAACTTGTCGCCTTTAATCCTTTTGTATACACAAGGTTCGTCAGGATTCTGAATAAATCCAAAACCTTTGACAGCTTGATCAAACCTTATGTTCCAGGATCTAGATGCTTGCTTTAATCCATATATGGATTTCTGCAACTTGCATACCTTATCCACTTGGCCCTTTTCAATGAATCCCTCTGGTTGCATCATGTAGATGCTTTCGTCAAGACTTACATTTAGGAAAGCTGTCTTGACGTCCATTTGCCAAATCTCTAGATCTAAAGATGCTGCAATGGATAAGAGTATCCTAATGGATTTAAGCATGGCCACAGGAGAGAAGGTTTCCTCGTAATCGATACCTTCTTTCTGTGTATACCCTTTAGCTACCAATCTAGCTTTAAAGGTTTCCACCTTTCCATCCATACCTCTTTTCCTCTTGTATACCCACTTGCACCCAATGGGTTTTATCCCTTTAGGTAAGTCTACAAGGGACCAGACTTTGTTATCGAACATAGATTCAATCTCGGATTGCATTGCCTTTTGCCAATGGCGACTATCAACATCCTCCATAGCTTCCTTGTACGTATAGGGATCATCGTCATCTGGGAGATTCTCCACTGATTCTCCCAGACCGATGTATCTTTCGGGTTGTGTTCTAACCCTCCCACTATGACGAGGAATGGTAGGTTGTTGATCTTGTGTTGGATCGGAACTTACAATTGGGTTAGGTTGTGTAACCTCTCGTGGAATTGTATCTCCTGACATCTCATTCAGGACAATTCTACTTCTAGGCACAAAATCATTCATATAGTCCTTTTCCAGAAATTTAGCATTCGTCGAAACAAATACTTTAAGGTCTGAAGGACTATAGACTTAATATCCTTTAGTTTCTTTTGGATACCCTACAAATATACATGTTTCTGAACGGGACTCCATCTTTTCTGTCTTTCCTTTTAACACATGCGCAGGACAACCAAATGTCCTTAAGTGTTGTAAACTAGGCTTGCGCCCAGTCCACAACTCATGCGGTGTTTTAGGAACAGACTTAGATGGTACATCGTTTAGAATGTATATAGCAGTTTGTAAAGCATATCCCCAAAAAGAAATAGGAAGTGTTGAATAACTTAACATAGACCTAACCATATCCAAAAGAGTTCTATTTCTCCTTTCTGCTACCCCATTCTGTTGAGGTGTACCTGGTGCAGAAAACTGAGAAACTATCCCATTATCAATAAGATATTGCTGAAACTCACCAGATAGATATTCTCCACCACGATCAGATCTCAAGATTTTTATGTGTTTCTCAAGCTGATTTTCCATTTCAGCTTTGAATGCTTTGAACATGTCAAAAGCATCCGACTTATGTCTCATGAGATACACATAACCAAATCTCGAGTAATCATCCGTGAAGGTGATGAAGTACTCATATCCACCTATAGCTTGAATGCTCATAGGTCCACATACATCAGTGTGTTATCAATCCTAAACATTCAGTGGCTCTTGCACCTTTGGCAGAGAACGTCCTTTTGGTCATTTTACCTTCCAAACAAGATTCACAAGTTGGTAGATCATCAACCTTTAAGTCACTCAAAGGTCCGTCACATACCAATCTTTTAATCCTATTAAGGTTAATATGACCTAAGCGTAAATGCCAAAGGTAGGTTTCATCTGTTGATAATTTTACTCTTTTATGATTAGGTTCCGTTATTTCTGTGTCTAACGAGTGAGAGATATTTCTATGCAAAAAGTATAGACCGTTTTCCAATGTACCTTGGCAAATAATTTTGTCATTCTTACTAATAATAAAAACTTTATTAAAAGTAACCGAATATCCAAATTTATTCAAACAAGAAACTGAAATTAAATTCCTCTTGAATTGAGGTACATAATAAACGTCTATTAAATCTAAATGCCTTCTAGAATCCAAATAAACTCTAATATCTCCCACTGCACTTGCAGACACTAACGTTCCGTTGCCCAAGCGCAAATTGATTTCATTCTTACTCAGCTTTCTCCTTTCTTGAAACCCCTGCAAGGAATAACAAACATGATTAGTGGCTCCTGAGTCTATGATCCAAGAATCTGTAGAATCAGCCAAAAAACATGTTTCAAGATAATTCAAATTACCTTCTTCCTTCTTGTTCTAGGACTTTGGGCAATTTCTCTTCCAATGTCCCTTTTCACCACAAAGGAAGCATTTCCCTTTGATCTTGGTTACTTTCTTGGTCTCCTTCTTGATAGGCCCAAGTTGCTTTTTCTTCTGTTGTTTCTTGACCTTTTAACGGGCCTTAACAGTAGCAACTTTACCAACCATATGAATCTCTTGACCTTTGCCTTTCACAAGGATCTTTTCAGCACTTTGAACATCTTGCATCAGGCCTTGTAAGGTGTATTCCTTTTTGTTCAAAGTGTAGTCCAATTTGAACTGATCAAAAGAATCTGACAATGAATTGACAACCATATCAATCTTTGTCTCACCATCTATCTCAGCGCCATGCAGTTCAGCAATGTTGAGATGTGCTATGACTTTCATCATGTGATCTTTCACAGCCTGTCCAGGTTTCATCCTAAGATTCATAAAAGCAGTCACTGCCTCTCTCTTAGTCGTCCTAGACTTCATAGCAAACATCTCCTCTAGAGACATCATTATATCAGCAGCGGACTCCATTCCTTCATGCTGCTGTTGCAACACGTCGGAGATAGTGGCCATAATGTAACATTTTGCCATATCATCTGAAGTCTTCCACTGCTCATACTCATCTCTATACATTATGCTAGATTCATTATTAGGAGCAGGTGGTTTAGGAGTAGTTAGAACAAACTTATGTTTTTCACTTTGCAGCAACAACCCAATTTTCCTTTTCCATGTGACATAATTATCTCCAGTTAAAGTGTTATCTTTCAGGATGTTCATAAGTGATGGGTTCATGATTTCTAAATAAAACAAAACATATATAAGTAAATAATCATGATAAAGCACTTTTAAATATTTATCTTGAATTAAATAAATAACTCAATCATAAAATTCAACGGTGATCTAACACCCATAAATGTTACGCCTCCTTTGGGAGTTCGCACCATTTACTAGTTAGACTAGGTCCCACCTAATTGTTAACATAACAACCAGCGTTTTCAATTTTAGCCTTGCAATTTTACTGACAAGAACTCTTGGGTGGATATCAATAAAATTACATTGAGTGTGTTACCAAGATATCGACCCTCAATTTTCTCTCACGAAAATCCCTCCTTGGGGAGTAGATCTCGTTTGAGTCCATTGTCTAGTCTATCCTTGTAAGGAAGTATGTTCCTAAATTCCATTCATGGACGCCCCTTGGGGGGATTACCAATAAATAATAAAGCTCAACTAACCTTGGAGGCCATAGGTGTTACAAAAACACCTTCTCCCACTCAATTATTTAAGGCGTGTGATTAAATCCCATAGAATGATTTACCGTGTTATCTAGATGCCAATTTAGATACCTAAATCATTCAATGCATGTTCATACCAAAAGAGATATATGCATGGCACTCCTATTCTATATGTCATGTTATCATACAATAACAAATATTGTAATATTTAAGCATAAATTAAATAGCAACAATTTTGGCCCATCCTAGAAAAACAAGTAAATTACAATTGTCAGGAATACAAGATCTTCAGGTGGCCCATCAACCATATGCTCATCCTTCGGCCCAAACCCCATGGGCGTGCACAACCCACAACCCCACAAAGGGGCTGCCATGCGCAGCCCATAAGGCCTTCAAGGCTGCCGTGCGCAGCCCACCTTGTAATGGGCTTGCCATGCGCAGCTCAATCAACTCCGCGCACGGTGCTCGTTCTCGGTTCCGGTTGCTTCGTTTTGCTTCGTGTCTTCGAATCTTCAAGACCTAAATATATTATTGCAGTATTTAAACAAATAAAATACTGCAGTATTTTTTTTTTTTTTTTAATCACTGCAGTACTTTTTACACATAAAAAACTGCACATAATAAAAATAAAAAAAACTGCAGCAGTGATAAAAAAAATACTGCACTTATATTAAAAAAAATAAAAACCTAGCAACTACCAAGAAGGAATTATGGCGATAATAGACCACCCTTCTTGTTACAACTCCGAAACAAAAATTACATTGAAAATCTAGGGCCAAAATCGAGCAATAACAATCCACATAAAACATATATAAATCCATACATCACATGTAATTATATATTTGAATACCTAGAGTGCCATCTCTTTCTAAACATGCATAATCACAATAAAAAGAAAGAGATCCACGTATATATACGTTAATTAATTAAAAGGGTTCAACCTAGGCTCTGATACCAATTGTAGGGAAAAATAACAAAAGTAGTACACGCAGCGGAAGCGATACTAAAATTAGATTTAGTGACTTTTAAAAAAAATTTCCTGTATGAACCTTAAACCCTTTTAATCAATAAACATGTATATACATTAACAAAAAGTAGATTACCTTTTGTCGCGTGATCCGATTGACTTACGTCGATGGTAATCCGCAAGACCTTCAATCCGAGCACGAACGTGGATCACCTAGGAGCGTGGTCTCCCTTTTCTTTGAATTGCAAACCTGTGAATGGAGAAAACAAAACTTTTCTTTTCTTTGTTAGTCACAAAACAATCAAAAGAATGTCTAAGATTATTCCGGTCACTTTTGAGTTCTCAATCTAATGATCGAAGCTCGCGTGAACCTAGATCGATATCGTATACACAAGCTTATTGATGATTAAGCAATAGTATACTATCAAAGAATAATCTAACACTCCTTTTTGTCTTAGTAGAATAAAAACTCTCTATGAATGAAGAAGAAGAAGAAAAATAAAATCTCAAGCACACATGTATGTCATTGTGGTGGCCGAACCCTATAAGAGCACTTGATGCAGTAAAATCTGTATTCAATTTACTAAGAAAGTTCGTTCACTGGGATCGGCGATTCTATCGGTCAAAGCCAATTAATCTAGCAAGGATTACTCTAAATGTGAAAACTAAATTGCATAATGCTTTTCTTTGGAAAAATTGTTTAATTCTAAAATTAACCTAATTTATGACTACTTGAACAAAAAATCAAATCAACGAATAATCAAATCAAAGAATGAATATATGGGGAGATACTAGGGAATCGATGCACCTTTCTTGGACACTCAATGCTCTCAATTAGTCTCAATAAACACTTCAAATAAGTTTAGGGCTTGTTTTGATAAACAATTAATAACGAATCTCCTTCCCACCACTCGCACAAAGGCCATGTGTCAAGTGATAGTAACGAAATCCTTTGGAACAAAACTCTAAGCCAAATCAATGCAACAAGGCCATGCAAACATTAACTTTCAAATCTATTAAGCTTATGATTGTGATTTAAATGGAAAGGCCATTCACATCTAAACCCTAATCTCATGGATAAACTAAATCACAAACTCATATCAATTGAGGCCACAAAATAATATGAATCAGTAATATAGAGCAATTAATTCAATAGACAAGACTAAAACCCAATTGATTAACAAAAAGATAGACTAATTGATTACATAGAGTTGTCCAAAATTGGTTACATCAATCCCCTAATAAAGGTTTAGTTACACATCAATGGAGAGAACAAAAACATAGAAGAGATGAAGAGAAAACCCATATTTATCTTGATAGCTTCTTGGCTGGAAATCTCCTTCTTCTTGCTTCCAAGAATCCTCCAAGGATGGATGATGTGAATAAATAAATGAATGGAATGAATGAATGTGAAAGAATGGTGTTTTTGGGTCTAATCCTCTTGTGGTGGCTCTAAGTGATGGGGGACGGCCCCCTTCTATGGCTTGGAACCTCCCTTGGCTATCTCTTTCAATTGGAAAGAATAGGAAGTATTTATAGGTGACTTTTCCTTGCGAACCCCCAATTCTTCTTAGGTTTAGAAAACACACCAAGTGGGAAAGTAGAATGAAATAAGGAATGAGAATCCTTTCCTAACTTGGATTTCCTATCTTGATGATTGACTCCTAATTTGAGTTTAGGAAGTTTCCCAAACATGTCTTGATCTTCTAAAGTTATTAGGATTTGATTTGGGAAGTTTTGGAACAGTTCTGAACCAATTCGGAGTTGAAATCCGCCAAAAATACGTAATTCCGCTCCTTGGGTCGCTCCGGAGGCATGTTGCCTCGGCAGCTGCACGTCAAGCGGAAATTCTTCTGCTTTGGGTCGCTGCCTAGGCCGCTCCCTAGGCAAGTTGCACGAGGGGCGGTCTGGGCCGCGGTAATTCTTTTCAGCTCCGACCTTCGGTTACTAAATCGGTCATAACTTCTTCTAGAAATATCGGAATTGCGATCCGAAAAGTGCGTCGGAAACTAGACTTCCGGGGCTTTCAATCCATAGGTGGTAGGACACACAATGCAATCGGAGCTGAGAGATATGGGCCCCGAAACATAGAGGTTCTGCACTGGCCGAAAATCATCTTTTCATTGTTTCTTCCAATTTGCTCCTTTTCTCCATCTTTTGATTCCTTTTCTTCCAAAATAAGATTTAACACCACTAGAATGGAATGGACCTACACATGCTCAACAAACACATTAAACAACCTAATTTACTCAGGAACAAAGCATAAATAATAGGAATTCGGGGCCTAAAACATGTATAGAAATGAACCGATCAGCACTTATATAGGTTGGCCGAATTTTTCTTTCTTTCTTTCTTTTTCCTTTAGGGTTGCCGAATTCTATGTAGTTTTAGATTAGGGTTGGCCGAATTTCATCATGTCACTTATATAGGGTGACCGAAATTCAACCCTAATTCTTTTCAACTTTATAGACTTCAAACCCTAATCCAACTCATTGATTTTTATTCTTTTATTTTGACTAAATAAAAAGACTCCTTATTTGATTAAATAAATAAAATTAATTTATTTATTTCCTTATCAAACAAGTCTTTTACTTTTAGGAAAGATTTGTTTCTTTAATTAAACAATTAATCAATAAATTAATTAATTCTTATTTAATTAAAACAAATGAAACAAAATAATATATTAGGTTAAAACATTAACCTTGCCGCCCCACTTGTATAAAATTGGGCCTAATATTATTTTCTTATTTCATTTAATCCATTGGACTTTAAATAAAAAGCCCACATGTGAACCAGACCCATTCTTACTAAAAGAAACAAGCCCACATGTCTTTCATTAATATATTAATATAATTGAGCAGCCCATTACATAAATAATGTGCATATTATATTCTTAATATATTAAATGCAATTCTAGATGGACCCTTAAATTGGTCCGGTAGAATATATCAAGTGATCCATGCAAGTCCGTGTGGATTGGGGATCTTGACGGGCCATCTAAATTTAAGCTTCAATAGACATAACCTAATCACAATCAACAAATGATTCACTTAGGTCCGATCCATTAATTTTAACTCATTCCACTAAAGAGCTAAAACTGAACTCTTAAATAAAGATAGAAAAGGAAGATGCTCCTCATTCATACCCTAGACAATCATATTGGAGATAGTGTATCCTCGTGATTAATATCAGTAATCGCCAAGAGTTCATAGACCGCCTATAACTCTCCAAGTTACCATATTTACTCATATGACCATGTTTTGAACTTGGATATTTTGACTTGTCCAGAAGCCATGTTTTCAATAGACACTATCGAAAACTCAACGTTGAGATTTAATATCCAATTACCTCAAAACATCCATATGATGATATTATACTCTCATTTAATTAAATGGAGCCACGATGTCCATATCTATAAATGAAGTCCTCTATCGATTAACAAATGAATATCACCAAACTATCGAGGATAGACTATGCGATATAATCGTACTCATTGATAACTCAAATGATATCACTTGCAACCATAAGTCCATCATTTATCTCAGGATTAAGATAGACTCTCCGATTGTCCTGATAATGAAAAGACTTTTATCTACTGACGGTTATAGATAAAGTATTTCATTGTGATCCAGTTCAATGCACCCAGTGCACTAGATTCTTTTACTCGAAGACACTCCGATGATTTTAGACTCATCATATCTCATTTGATCCCACTCAAATGCTAGTAAAAGAATTCTACAACTTTAACAAGATAAAGGTGCCCAACCTTTAACTTAAGTTGTGAACATTATTCAAGACTAACTAAAGAATTGTGTCTACCACATACATATCCAGATGTATGAACAATTCTTCTTTTCCCATAGTCTTTAGACCTTATGATTATTTACTTTGACAATTATAATATTAAACTATAAATGCTATACAATTTGTTAAACCAGAAATCACTTTATTAATATGAAAAAGATTGTTAATTACAACATTACACTCTTGCTATTGAGCATAATCCTAACAGGATGAGTGTATCAGGGTACCGAGGTACCGGGATTCCGGATGTCAGAGGGGTTCTAGGATCTTGCAGCAGTGGAGTTGCCTTCTGTTTTTGCTAGTACCTTTTGAGTCTAAGGATCCTTGACTCTGATTTGGGCTGGTAGGAGGTTGTACCCGACCAATTCGTAAGGTATCGGGGTATCTGGGTGCTCTTTTAAGATGTCTTTCTATCTCGATTTATCTTCCAATGTTGATGGAAAATTCTTTTTTGACCCTTGCCACTTTTGGCGGTTAACAGAAGTCCCCCCTGACTTGAACACCGGTATCTTGCTGGGGTTGGAGTTAAGATTCCTAGTCCGCTTGAAGGATTTTCTATCCTGTCTGCTTGTCTACTCTCGTCTGGCTGGCCTCTATTACTACGGAGGAAATCTTCCTTGGATACAATGGTATTTAATAAGCAGTCCACGTGTTAGATGATGATTGCTCCGCAGATTTAAACGAGCCGTTTTAGGCACGATTTTTTCGAAACCGCCTCGAACACGTCTCCGGTCATCACTCCATACTTCCTTTTCTATTCTGGTAATCAACCCCCTCTGTCTATAAATACACCACTCTCTCACTCATTTACGTACGCTCACTTACACTTTAAAAAAATCAAGAATTGATCTTTCTTCTTTCTCGAGTTCCTTCTTCCTCAAGAATCTTCTTTTCCTTCTTTCTTTTACTGCAATGGCATCACCATCAAAGCTCCCTACTTCTACACAAGACCTTCCTCTAGCTTCGTTAAACCCTCAACCCATATCTTCAAACCCTCGTCCAACTTCTCCCAACCCTCCTGATAGCCTCGATGACCCC
The DNA here is from genome assembly GCA_030490815.1 of Acer saccharum. Taxonomy (NCBI): domain Eukaryota; kingdom Viridiplantae; phylum Streptophyta; class Magnoliopsida; order Sapindales; family Sapindaceae; genus Acer; species Acer saccharum. The sequence goes on from CM059873.1 coordinate 33,829,970, forward strand.
CTAAATATGCAACGAGCAGAATCAGAAGACAGTTCCCCGACAACCAAAGGGAAGAAGTGAGATCGAGACGAAGGTGATGTCACTGGTGATGGTACCCCGTCTCAGTGTCGTCGCTCTGACAGAAACCCTCGAATCGGGTCTGGTTTTCATAACAAACCTGAAGACCTAGTCCAGATAGTGGACGAGGAGGACGACGATGATATTGATGATGATGAGGAGGAGGAGGATGAGGGGAACCTTCCGGTTGTCGACTCTACAGGAGTCCAAACTGGTCCTCTATCGTTTTTTCACGATGGCTGGATTATCCTGGATTCGGCCTACACAGTTGATACCCTTGCTCGTCTGAGGAAGGTCTATAGGATCCCGGACGCTATCGCTTTGTCAGTCCTGCACCGGCTCTATGATGTATATACCTCTCCTCGAAGCCGCCTACTAATTCATATAGCCACTTTCAAGTGCGGAGTCAGGCTTCCTCTTCATCCTACTCTTCGTAGGGTGCTCGTCGCTCTGGAGCCGACCCTACTACACATCTCACCTGGGTTCTGGAAGAACCTGACGGGGTTCCTAGCGCTTTGGAAGGAGCAGTGTGAAAAAGATGACATGATAAGGGAACCTGGCTTCGACGAGATCCGCTATATCTACTGTGAGGATTATGCTCAATAGCAAGAGTGTAATATTGTAATTGACAATCATTTCATATTAATAAAGTGATTTCTTGTTTAACAAATCTTATAGCATTTATAGTTTAATATTATAATTGTCAAAGTAAATAATCATAAGGTCTAAAGACTATGAGAAAAGAAGAATTGTTGGTACATCTAGATATGTATGAGGAAGACACAATTCTTTAGTTAGTCTTGAATAATGTTCACAACTTAAGTTAAAGGTTAGGCACCTTTACCTTGTTAAAGTTGTAGAATTCTTTTGCTAGCATTTGAGTGGGATCAAATGAGTTATGATGAGTCTAAAATCATCGGAGGGTCTTCGAGTAAAAGAATCTAGTGCACTGGGTGCATTGAACTAGATCACAATGAAAAGCTTTATCTAGAACCATCAATAGATAATAGTCTTTTCATTATCAGGACAATCGGAGAGTCTATCTTAATCCTGAGATAAATGATGGACTTATGGTTGCAAGTGGTATCATTTGAGTTATCAATGAGTACGATTATATAGCATAGTCTATCCTCGATAGTTTGGTGATATTCATTTGTTAATCGATAGAGGACTTCATTTATAGATATGGACATCGTGGCTCCATTTATTAAATGAGAGTATAATATCATCATATGGATGTTTTAAGGTAATTAGATATTAAATCTTAACGTTGAGTTTTCGATAGCGACTATTGAAAACATGGCTTCTGGACAAGTCAAAGTATCCAAGTTCAAAACATGGTCATATGAGTAAATATGGTAACTTGGAGAGTTATAGGCGGTCTATGAACTCTTGGCGATTACTGATATTAATCACGAGGATACACTATCTCCAATATGATTGTCTAGGGTATGAACGAGGAACATCTTCTTATTCTATTTTTATTTAAGAGTTCAATTTTAGCTCTTTAGTGGAATGAGTTAAAATTAATGGATCGGACCTAAGTGAATCATTTGTTGATTGTGGTTAGGTTATGTCTATTGAAGTTTAAATTTAGATAGCCCACCAAGATCCCCAATCGACACGGACTTGCATGGATCACTTGATATATTCTACCGAACCAATTTATGGGTCCATCTAGAATTGTATTTAATATATTAAGAATATAATTTGCACATTATTTATTTAATGGGCTGATCAATTATATTAATATATTAATAAAAGGCATGTGGGCTTGTTTCTTTTAGTAAGAATGGGTCTGGTTCACATGTGGGCTTTTTATTTAAAGTCTAATGGATTAAATAAAATAAGAAAATAATATTAGGCCCATATTTAATGGTGTGGGCGGCAAGACTAGAAAATAGTCTAAATATATTATTTTATTTTATTGTTTGATTAAATGAGAATTAATTAATTAATTAATTAAGAAACAAATTTTTTTTCTGATCAGGAAATATGTTTCCTAGAGTTAGTAGTATACTAAAAGTAAAAGACTTATTTGGTAAGAAAATAAATAATAAGGTTTATTTATTTAATCAAATAAGGAAGTCTTTTATTTAGTCAATAAAGAATTAAACACTTATGAGTTGAATTAGGGTTAGGATTCTAATGTTGAGAGGAATTAGGGTAAAGCACAAATCCTCTTTAGTAGAGAATTCGGCCAACCCTAATTACATCATAAGAAGAATTCGGCCAACCCTAGTAGCAAGAGAAGTAGAATTCGGACACCCTATATAATACACATTATAGGGTTCGGCCACTTACTCCCTCAATTGATTCACTTGATCAACTTCTTCTTCTTCTAGCTTGAATCATACTCATAGACAAGTGTTTTAATTTTCGGCCAAGACACAAGAGAGAAGAGATTATTCCAATTTCAATAGTACACTAATAGCTTATACATCAATAGGCTTTTGTGTACAACTTCGAATAAGGTTCACGCGAGTTTCGATCATTAGATTGAGAACTCAAAAGTGATCGGAATAATCTTTGTAGTCTTTTGGATGTTTTGTGACTAACAATAAGAAAAAGAGATTTTGTTTATCCATCCTCAGGTATGCAATTCAAAGAAAAGGGAGACCACGCTCCTAGGTGATTCACGTTCGTGATAGGATTGAAGATCTTGCGGATTACCATCGACGCAAGTCAATCGGATCACGCGACAAAAGGTATTCTACTTTTATTAGTATATATATATATGTTTAATTAATTTAAAGGGTTAAGGTTCATCAAAGGAAAAATTTTAAAATATACTAAACTCGTTTTTAGTCTCGCTTTCGCTGCGTGACCGTATTTTTCCCTACATCTACCAAGTAGCAAACTTGGTACCAGGGGGCCAATTTTACCTAAGGACCAAGAAAAAGATGAAGTTCATCATACCCGGGGCAAACGTGAAATACAACCAGCCTTGGAAGGATGTGAAAGTATACAAACGTAGTTAAATTGCTTAAAGCATACCTAGAGGGGGGGGGGGGGGGGGGGGGTGAATAGGTTTTTACACCTTTTTTCAATCCCTTGAACAAACTTTCGTTTGTCCCTCAAGGTAGCCTTACACACAACAAAATAAGCCAAGGAAGACATACATAGACAATACGAGAATACAATCATAAGAGTAAGGTCTATGTATATCATCTAGTTGTGTGAGGTATAAGAACAAATAAACACAACAACACAGTAAGCTTGTATTTCAATAGATATTCAATGAGTTACAAGAGTGATCAAAATATCACTATACAAAAATTACAATATACAAAAGAATCATAGATACAAAAATGATCAAAAGAATGAATCCACAAACCACACTATACAAAGTCTTGCTTCATAATACATCACATGTGAATATTATGAAACAAGATAATAAAATATATAATTAAAATATAAGAGAAAGAGATAGGAAGAATTAACACAAGAGATTTTTTAACGTGGTTAAACCTCCAAGGAGGAAACATCCACGGGTTGAACTACAACCATTGGGTACTATATTATTGGAAAGTAAACATAGAACATTCACAAAGTGACCAATCTTTAGCTCACCCAACCTAGTGAAGTCTAAGCCTACCCAACCCTATTGGAAAGTGTGAAATCCCTCAATGATACGAAACCACCATATATTGGACACCACACAACACCAACATCGATGGTAGATTAGAAATTCCTCAAGAGTGCATACACCTCCCGTGTACCCCGCTTTATAGGAGTCTATGTCTAACCATACGCCTAGGCCTACCAATACAATAGCCAACTCCCTATCCAAGGCACTCTTGCCTCTAGGGAGCCTCCCATGCATGACTATCCGAGTCCTCCCGACTCTAGCCATGACTTCTTGCTTACCTATCCGAGTCATCCCGACTCTAGGCAAGTCTTCTTGCTTGGCTATTCGAGTCACCCCGACTCTAACCAAGACTTCATGCCTTTTACAAAGACTTCCTAGTGTGATCATGTGAATGCAAATGATGCAAACAATCAAATCAACATAGAACATGTGATCAATACATTCTATAGTACAAATAGACCTAAACATGTGATAACACATTCAATAAAAGTCTAGATGCAAAATATGAGAATAAAACCTAAGCATGTGAAACACCAAACACATAAGCTCAAAGTCTCATTCACATATACAACACTTGAACCAAAATATATTCATGAAGTACAAGTTCAAGATGCAATCAATATACAATAAAATGCTAGATACATGAGATTTAATCAATCAATATTCTAGCTAAAAACATAGAGCAAGGATTTGAGATTTACATCAATCAAAACCTAGATTTCTCTAAATCACAAACAAATACACAAATCCTAGATTTCATCAATCAAAGGATTAAATCAAATCTCAAGATCATTTATCACAAAATTGATTCAATCAAGTTCCAAACAACCTAAGATGCCATTCTAATCACAATACAACTCACAAACATATGTAAAACCTAGAATCATAGAAACTAGTCAACATTAGTCTATAAATTGACTTTCAATTAGAATGATAATCAAGCTATCTTTCTCAATAACTTTTACCAAACATAAACATAGATATAGAAGAAGAAACCCCAAGCAAATTGAAGGTTAAAAAGAAAGAAATCCCAAAGATTAGTCCAATACCTTAGATTCTATAGCTGGTTTGGAAATCAGTGTGGAACCACCAGAAATCTCAATCAAACAGCCACCAAACCACTTGGAGATGATAGAGGACTCAAATACGAACACTTTCCAACTTGAATCGCTCAAATCTGACTCCGGATGAGGAAGATATGGTGTTTTGAAGTTCTAAAATTCTGGAGAGAATTTCTGACGGGAAAACTTAATTTTTCTTCTTAGAATTTCAAATGGAGAGAGAGAGGGAAGATATAAGGAGGAGAGAGAAGGACCAAATTGGCCAATGGTGTGAGGCCACATCACCCCCTGGCCGTGGGGGGTGCGTGGGCCTCACGGGGGCAGAGAGCCCCCTTGGCCGTGGGGCCCACGGCCTCCCTCACGGCCAGGCCAAGTGGCCTCACGGCCTGGGCTGTCTTCTCGCGCGCTCCCTCGGTTCTTCAGCCCGTATCTTGAGCATCCGAACTCTGATTTTGAATCCGTTTCCAGATTACGAACCGTGACTCTCTCACACACAATGATGACTACACAAATTTGAAAAATGGTTGAGAAAGCATCTCAGAAAACATCGATGAAGTCAACTCAACGAATGAGAACGAAAAGTAGCGTAGCTACATCGTTTGGACTTAAAACTACATGAATGAGTAACCGAACTGACCGAAACTCAATAAGACATCAAATAAGAACATGTTCAAGTCCATGTACAAAAATATAAAAACAAACAAGCACAAATACACACACATATGCTAATTTCCAGACATAGTCATAGAAAATGCAATAAACAAAATATTACCAATATGGTATGAATGCATGAGCATATTTTGTCAAGTGTGTGAAAGTGAAACATAAGTGATGTTTAATCATGAAGGAACACACAAGAATGCTATGTGTGTGTGTGTGCCTAGCCTTGTAAGAGATATGAGGTCCTTTAATACCTTTGTTGAACAATGATGCACGAATCTTTTAAAAGCCGGCTTCTTGAATGAATTGTGGTTAAGACATCCTTCGTCTTCTTAATTCTTCAATACGAACCACTAAACATTATAAGAGAAACACATTTTGATATGGAATTTATGCCAACACAAACTATAAACCTTATAGGATGAATGGGTCGTGGTTGAAGGAGATTGAGGCCACTCAGTGCATATAGGGGGAACTGAGTATTTGGTCCCCGCCCAATTCTCCTCAAAAGATAAATGGAGCATGGGCATACTTTCTACTAAATCCAAGGGGTTCTCTAGAGGATCCAGGGTAGGTGTTACATGAACCTGAAGTACCCCTCATGTGACGCCTTTGAAGGTGCCCGGCTAGAAAGGTATCTAAGGATATCCATTGTGGATCTGGGTAGTTGATTTTACCCTTATGCCCTTATGGACCTTTTTTTTTTTTTTTACTACATGGTACTAACCCTTCTTTTGACAGTTTCTGCTACCCCTCTTCTTTCATCTTCTCCTACTTCTTCTGGACCGGTATTCTCGGAGTCCTTTGTAGCCAGCTCTTTTATTCCTTCCCCTCCCGGTGTAGGTGCTACATCCGGGTCTCAACTACCTACATTAACTCCTCCTCTCGCTATTACGGGGTTACCTTCACACTCTTTTGCCTCTCCTACTGCTAAGATTGCAGCACGTCCGTCTTTTGGTGAGATGCTGGCACGGGTTGCCAAGGCTAATGTTTCTCTCTCTCCTACCCCGAAACTGGCTATCAATGTTGCTACTGCCAAGCTTGCCGTAGTGCCTCCTCCTCCTCCTCCTCCTCCTCCTCCTCCTCCTCCTCCTCCTCCTCCTCCTTCGATTGTACCAATTAGGCGCCCAGCCAGAGTGGAGAAAGAAAAAAACGTTGTTACCAGGGCCACTCCTCCTACCAATCTTCCTTCTAGACCGGATCGAGGGACAACAGCCAGGAGGAGATCATCTCCAAATTTATTGCTGCTTCTCTTGGTGGAGGTTTACAGTCTACATCCTCCCTACCAGTAGATATTCTGGCCACCAAAGGGGCTTGCCTGCTTGCCGAGGTATGAACCTTGGTCTTCTAGCTTGTTTAGTATAAACTTCTTTTATAGATACTTACTTTTCTTTTCTTTTTTGTAGGGTTTTAAGTTTGCTCTGGTTATGGGGCAGCAGGTCAAGGCTTTGAAAGAGGCCAATCTTACACTTCAGGAGGAGCTGGCAGAAGCTAAGGATGATCTAGCCCGGGCAGAAGAAAATGTAACCTTCCTGGTCCAATTTGCTTTTGAGTCTGAATCTGGAAGACAGGCTACTTTAGTGGAGCTGGAACGAATGACGCGTGCTTATGACACAGAAACTATCAAGTCAACACTCCGCCGAGCTGAGAGGGAAACTGTGAAGGTAGAGAAGGCTGTCCTTCTTGATAAGAACCGATTCTTACGGGGTTCTGTGAGTATCCTGGAATCCAGGGTGGATTCCTCTTTCTTGGATGGGTACTTCACTGCCTCATACGAGGTTGTCAAGGCGTTTCCTCCTCCTTTTGATTTGTAAACCCCCTGTTAACCGCCAAAATTGGCAGCGATCAAAGAAGAATTTTCCACCGGCTTTGAAAAATGAGTCTGGGTTAGAAAGCAACAATGGGAGAGGTACCCGGGAACCCCGCCTACCTACAAAAAGGTTAGGGTATGAACTTCTACTCACATCGGCCTGGTCCAAAACCTCCAGGGCCAAGAAAGCATCAGGGAAACCTTGAAGACAAGGCCCCAGATACACTACTGTCACGAGATCCTAGCGCCTATTTACTCCCAGGCACTTCGGTACCCCTGAATCCTAGTAGCCCGATACCCGGTACCCCCGATATCTATAAACATCATTTAAGGAGAGCAAGAGGAAGGTGGGGTACCTAAAGTATCCCGACCCATAAAACTCGTGGCTGACACTTAGCCAATTAACACCAAAATCCCAGTGCACCGACCCCACCTAAAGCGAGAAGCGGGTACCCCGAACAGCAAACCGAGAAGGAAGACAAGCATTAAACGCCATCATTCTAGATGTAAGGATTCCCATTTCTTGATTGGCTTATTTCGTGGACAAACCACGTGTTGGGGATTTTATGTAAGGGTAGATTAAGTGAATGATATTCAAGCTCAAGACCCTCTCATGTCCTCAAGGTTGATAAGCACCAAAGGTAAATTTCTATGTGCTTAATTTGCTTTGAAGAGATTAGTTGCACACACACACTCACATCTCATGCTTAATTCATTTTCTTGTATGTTGTGTATGTGTTGTTATTATGTGCATTCATGATCATATAACATCTCTTCTTGCATAAATATTGATTGCATCTTGTGATTTTAATGTCATACCATGTTAGGCTTTTAGGATGCATCATATTTTACCTTTTTACCCTTGCATGTGTTTTTGGGTTCAAAGGAGTGGGCTCTGCTGTGTGCTGGTCGTCATGCGCCGGACCAGCGCAGATCGCCCAGTGGTCTGTCGCTGGTCGTGCGCTGGTCCACCAGCGCACCATGAAAATGGTCTATGTGCTGGTGGTGCGCTGGACATCCAGCGCAAGCTGACCAGCGCACAACGCACAATCAGGTGCGATTTTTCAAAACGACCTCACTCTACTAGAGTTGCCTATATAAAGTCTTCTATGATTTTAGGTCGTCCAAGAGAGTCAAAATATCACATATTTTCCTTAGAACATTTTTCAAGAGAAAAATCATTAAAAGAACTCTCCTTTAACCACTCAAATCAAATCCCTTTTGCATCATATTTCATATTGTATCTTCTATTACTATATAGAATGCATCTATGATTGGATTTGCATCATCACAACTTGCTTGGTAAGATTTTGATTAAGTTCATCTTATTTGATTATTTTTATTATCAAGCTATTCTCTTTATTTTTCTTGTATGTTTTGATCATATGATAAATACAAGATTAGAGAATTAATTGTGATGAATTGATTGAGTGTTGTATTGTGATAGATATCTAGGTTTTTATAATCTATGTTTATCTAAGCTATTATGACATGTCATTTAGCACTTGATATCTAGGATTGATTTTAATTGAATATATCATCATCCTAGATAAGCATCTAAGGTTCCCTAGCCTTGTTTGTTATTTGAATATTCATACATATTCACATAGGTTGCATAATCTCTTCTTAGAGAATTAAGACTTGAGGCTAAGAGTGCTTAGGCCTCAAGCAAATTGGAATAGGTTGCTAATAAAGGCCCGAAGGGTAGAAGTGGGGGGTTACAGACCGGATTGTTAGACGAGGTCTACATAGGTTGTAAACTTCATTTCAATTAGTGATTTCGAGTTCTGAGTGTGGCGCACTAAACAGCCCGTGGTTTTTCCCAGTGGTTGGGTTTCCACGTATACATCAAGTGTCTTTTTTAATTCCGCACTATATTACACTTGCTTGTATTTTTGACTAGTAGGGTCATTTTCGTAATATTGACTTGTATGCGAAAATTGGGTAATAATAGCTAAAATCTATTCACCCCTCCTCTAGATTAATATAATTGATAACACACCTAGTTTAAAGTAGGACTTTTCAATTGGTATCAGAGCGGGTTCCTAGATATACTTAGGTGATCCTTTGCTCATTTTTGGTGTGTTTTGCATTTGTGTGATTTGTGCTCATTCATACATTTTGCATTCATTTGAATTCATTCATTATACACTATGAGTGGATTCGGTGGCAACCATGAGGGTACTTCAAGCACACGGCCTCCTCTCCTCACCGGTGTGAATTATGCCTCATGGAAAGGCAAGATGGAGGCGTATGTGTGCCAAATCCATGATAGGGCATGGATGGCGATTGAAGATGGGTATGCACCTCCTATGATGACTCCTACGAGTGGTGGAGAACAAGTACTCAAGCCAAAGGCCCAGTGGTCACCTGAAGAGTTTGAGACTTCAAAATGGAATAGGAAGCCATGGCATGCTCTTCTATGTGCAGTGGATGAAAATCAGTACAAACTGATTCAGAACACTAGGATAGCCAAGGAAGCATGGGATATCCTAGAGGTTGCACATGAAGGAACCGACGTCGTCAAGGACTCGAAGCTACAAGTCCTTCAAACGCAATTTGAGTTGCTTAAAATGGAGGAGGATGAGTGCTTCAATGACTTTGAAGTCAAGTTGATGGATATTGTCAATCAAAGCCATCAACTCGGTGATCCTTATTCGGATAGGAGAGTTAAGCAGAAAATTATGAGGTCTCTCCCCGCTAGATTCGAATCAAAAGTGACGGCTTTAGAGGAGAATAGCACATATAAGGATATGAAGTCGAGCGAGGTGATTGGAAGACTCCTCGCCTATGAATCTAGGAAGGCTCCTAGTATTTCACCTCCTAAAAAGCAAAAAGGAATTGCTTTGAATGCTTCCAAGGTTGTGAAGGAGGAAAAAGGTGACTCGGACCAAGACATGGCTTTGCTACTTAGAAGATTTAAGAAGTTTGTCAAGTTCGAGAATAAGGGCGTTGGATCCAAGGGCCAAGACTTGAAGAAAAAAGCTCCCTTCAAGAATTTTGAGCCTAGGAAAGAGCATAGTGAGAAGAAAGGGGTCCAATGCTATGAGTGTGGTGGTATAGGTCACATCTCACCGGATTGTGGGAACTTGAAGAACAAGATGGCAAAAGTGATGGCCACCACTTGGAGTGAAAGTGATGACTCCGAAAATGGAGACAAGTCATCAAGTGATGATGAGCTTACCATCAACTACACCGCATTTGGGGCCACGTGTGTAGATGACAAGGTTGTTGGTAAGAATGACTTGACTAGTGATCCCACAGAAGAAAAAGATGAAGAAGTAGCTCTAGAAAAGATAAATGTAGCTACTCATTGGGATATGGCTCTCATTGACTCAAGAGACCATGGTGAAGGTCTTAATGGGGGAAATGACTCCATTAGTGAGAAAGAGAGTGGAAGAGATAACTCAAGTGAAGATGACTCAGCATCTAACTCTACAAATGGAAGTGTAGAGAAAATGGATGTAAATGACTTTATAGTCAAGTGTGAAAGTTCATTGAAGAAGAACAATAGAAAATTGAAGATTTTAGAGGATGAAAATCTAGAACTTTTAACACACGATGACCACTTAAGTAATCAAGTGGAAGCATCCAAGAAGATTGAAGACAAGCTAAGGGATGAGCTAGCTATGTCTAAGAGGAATGAAGAAGGGTTGAAAAGAGAGCTTGATGAAGCTATAAAGTCATTGACTAGGATGACTACAAGCACCAAGAAACTTGACCACATTCTTGGTGGTGGAAAGAACCCTTGTGACAAGAGAGGTATTGGGTATGAAGAAAGCAAGGAGATCACTACTCCAACCAAGACCGTCTTTGTCAAGAGTTTGGGCAAGATAGAAGCCTCGCCGGTGCACACTCCTAAGAAGAAAATTGATCTAGGACAATGTTCAAAAAATGCACAAGTGAAGGAAGCTCCAAGGAGACAACCTCAAGCTCAAAAAGTTCCTCAACCTAACTTCCCTCAAGCTCATATTCATCAAGGGAAGATGTCAATCATGCAAAAAATGGATCAAGGAAGCAAGCAAGAACCACTCAACCACAAAGTCATGGGAAGGCTCCTATGCATGCACAAGGACATGGTATGAATTCTAAATTTATCCCTACATGTCACTTTTGTGGTATTCATGGTCACATTAGACCAAATTGCTTTCATTTCATTAAATTATGTAGAATCAAAAGCATGATTGAAAAGAGAATGACAAGAGCTAGAATGCATGCTAATAGGAAGGAAAACATTCATATTCATGATCCTATTAATTCTAGAACTCTTGAACCCTTAACCACTAGGAAGAAAAAAGTTATATCTATGTGGGTAAGGAAAAATGAACCCGCTTGCTACGAGACTAACAAGTCTCAAATAGGTTCATCCAAGTCAAATGGACTTGGGAGGTCCATAGGACCTCATGACCTTCATTGATGAAGGATGATGATGACCCCATATGGGGAACTCAAGCAAAGAGAGCTAATTGCATACTTGTTGCATGCAAACATTTGAAAAATCTTATGCTTCTTTGTTGATTGCTTCAGTAAGCTTGGTTGCACATATGTATATATGTTTTAAATTCAATAAGTGTGAACCTTGCTTATATACAATCCATGTCATATTTATGTTCAAACATGCATTTTTGGACTAGGAGATTAACATAGGAAGTATGATTTGAATGACCTATAGTTACCTCCATGACATGATGATTCCTTTAATAACATGCTAATGACATATGAAAAGCATGAAATTCGAATGACATGCTCAAATGAAAAAGCATGAATTGATGATTGCAATTTTTAAATGCAAAACTTGTGTGAAAAAGCTTATGAGACTCAAAATGAATAAAGGATCTTGCATCCGTTCAAAGGAATTAATATTCCAAATTGTCTCTCTTTCTTTATTGGTTGAACATGTCTACTATCATACGGGTTTCATTCCCGGAAAAATCAAATAGGGTGCAAAGTTGCTCATGACATGTTTAACTTATAAAGATGGATATAGTTGCTCATAAATTAAAATCAATGAAAACTCTATATCCTTGCTTCTCTTATGACATTGGTGAAATTGGTTTGAATTCCTATTAGAAACCTTTGTCATTTGCTTTGCCAAATACCATTGTATTTTGGACTTGAATGCTACATGTCTTGTATGCAAAGCATTTTTGATTCACACATTTTATCAAAATAAATCTCCTTGTTTCTCTCCATTTGATAGAGTTGCATAAAGTGCATTTAATGATTATGCAAATGACTTGAATGCTATCATCTCTCTTTGCTAAGTGACCCGGTTGGGGACTACTCCTTTGCCTATATCATGACAAAAAGAGGGAGTAGAATGGTGGTTAGGGGAGTTGCAAATTGTGGTGGCAATTGTGCATGTTGGGGAGACAACACATTAAGGGAGAGTAACCCTTTGAGGGGGAGCATTGCATACACAAACATTGCATGATGTTGTGCTTAATTTTTTTTATATATGCAAATGCTTGTTTTAATCTCACTTGATTCATCTCACCTTTTCTTGTTTTGGAAAGTTTAGAAACCTTGTTTCAGGGAATGATTGTTCTACAAGAGATTGAAGGCTTCAAGATTTATTTTTTTTATATATCTCTTTGTATTGTAGAAAATCTTCATTGACCCATAGGTTTATTTTTTGTGAGGAATCACTAAGAGTGGTGGTTTTGTCACGAAATAGCCAAAGGGGGAGATTGTAAGGATTCCCATTTCTTGATTGGCTTATTTCGTGGACAAACCACGTGTTGGGGATTTTATGTAAGGGTAGATTAAGTGAATGATATTCAAGCTCAAGACCCTCTCATGTCCTCAAGGTTGATAAGCACCAAAGGTAAATTTCTATGTGCTTAATTTGCTTTGAAGAGATTAGTTGCACACACACACTCACATCTCATGCTTAATTCATTTTCTTGTATGTTGTGTATGTGTTATTATTATGTGCATTCATGATCATATAACATCTCTTCTTGCATAAATATTGATTGCATCTTGTGATTTTAATGTCATACCATGTTAGGCTTTTAGGATGCATCATATTTTACCTTTTTACCCTTGCATGTGTTTTTGGGTTCAAAGGAGTGGGCTCTGCTGTGCGCTGGTCATCATGCGCCGGACCAGCGCAGCCCACCAGCGCAGATCGCCCAGTGGTCTGTCGCTGGTCGTGCACTGGTCCACCAGTGCACCATGAAAATGGTATATGCGCTGGTGGTGCGCTGGACGTCCAGCGCACAACGCACAATCAGGTGCGATTTTTCAAAACGACCTCACTCTACTAGAGTTGCCTATATAAAGTCTTCTATGATTTTAGGTCGTCCAAGAGAGTCAAAAATATCACATATTTTCCTTAGAACATTTTTCAAGAGAAAAATCATTAAAAGAACTCTCCTTTAACCACTCAAATCAAATCCCTTTTGCATCATATTTCATATTGCATCTTCTATTACTATATAGAATGCATCCATGATTGGATTTGCATCATCACAACTTGCTTGGTAAGATTTTGATTAAGTTCATCTTATTTGATTATTTTTATTATCAAGCTATTCTCTTTATTTTTCTTGTATGTTTTGATCATATGATAAATACAAGATTAGAGAATTAATTGTGATGAATTGATTGAGTGTTGTATTGTGATAGATATCTAGGTTTTTATAATCTATGTTTATCTAAGCTATTATGACATGTCATTTAGCACTTGATATCTAGGATTGATTTTAATTGAATATATCATCATCCTAGATAAGCATCTAAGGTTCCCTAGCCTTGTTTGTTATTTGAATATTCATACATATTCACATAGGTTGCATAATCTCTTCTTAGAGAATTAAGACTTGAGGCTAAGAGTGCTTAGGCCTCAAGCAAATTGGAATAGGGTTGCTAATAAAGGCCCGAAGGGTAGAAGTGAGGGGTTACAGACCGGATTGTTAGACGAGGTCTACATAGGTTGTAAACTTCATTTCAATTAGTGATTTTGAGTTCCGAGTGTGGCGCACTAAACAGCCCGTGGTTTTTCCCAGTGGTTGGGTTTCCACGTATACATCAAGTGTCTTTTTTAATTCCGCACTATATTACACTTGCTTGTATTTTTGACTAGTAGGGTCATTTTCGTAATATTGACTTGTATGCGAAAATTGGGTAATAATAGCTAAAATCTATTCACCCCCCCTCTAGATTAATATAATTGATAACACACCTAGTTTAAAGTAGGACTTTTCACTAGACAGAATATTACACGTATTCCTGCCATTCAAGAGTCCCATTCAAAAGCAAAATCAACTCTTTCAATTCTAAAAGGTGGAAACCATTGATTTCGGGAATTGAATCCCCGACGAATTCATGGATCGCCAAGGAAGGATCCGTAAAATGCTAAAACCCTAGATCAAAATTCTAGGAGTGCATGGCAAGACACGAACCTATATATTCATCGCATGATGAAGAGAAAAGGAGGACTGGACATCTTTTCCATTTATCGATAAGCACGAAAAGCTCCATCCCCATCGCCCATTCGGCTTATTTTTGTTTTCTTTGTTCATATAATAGTAGTAGTGCTATCAATTGACTGTAATCTTACTATATGATATTCTAAATAAAATAAGTCGAGTGTTCATTCTACCATATATCAAAATCCTTCTTATCTTACTACTATCACACACCATTCTTAGTAGATCTTTAGGAAGCAGAAGGGTACCGAACTACTTAATACCCTGCCGACCAAGATCTATCTAGATCCTGGTCCTCCTTAAATTGTTAATTGGAAATTTCACTCCGGTGACAATTTTTGGTTAACACCCCCCTTGGTTAGGACCGGGACCAGATCATGGCTAGGGCAGCCTCACTTTCTGATGCTGATCCTGAATAGAGGGGTCCATTCAATCAATCAGGGTATGCAATCCCCATTCCCGGGCTACAAAAAATAATAATAAATAACAAAGGTGAGGTCACACATCCTGCCCTTCTCCTATTTGTTCCTCCTGCCTAGACCCGTCTACCCCTTCCACTACTTGAGTTCCAGCCACAGCTTGAACATCATCAACTCCAAGCGCGCATGCCTCAACAGGGAAATCTGCCACCCTAGTCTGATGAATAGAGTCCTGCGCTGGATTTTCTCGAGTAGAAGGAGGATACTGAGACCCCACCTCGATAACATCACTAGAATTGAAAGTAGGCGGACGAGAACATGGATCCGGAATGGTGGCAACCTGTGAGGTACCTTCTTGATCTAGATCAGCGTCTGAGAGTGCAACAACCATAGCCAGGATATGATCCCGATCCCAACCAAGAGGGGTTAGCAAGTCAAAAGGAGGAGGGAAAGCCTTGGCAAGCTCACAGGAGGCGGTGAAGTATCCAACTGAGAAGGAAGAATCCACTAGGGATTCCAAAACTTTCACGGTACCTCGTAGAAATCGGTTTTCATCCAGGAGGACTGCCCTTTCTGCCTTGACGGATTCTCTCTCAGCTTTGTGGCGAGTCGAAATGATGGTCTCAGTGTTATAAGCACGCTGCATTCTTTCCAGCTCCACTAAGGTAGCTTGCCTCCTAGATTCAGACTCAGCAGCAGCTTGAACCAGGGTAGTGACATTTTCTTTGGCCCGGGCTAGATCATCGTGGGCCTCTTCCAACTTAGCCTGAAGTGCCAGGTTGGCTTCCTTCAAGGGTGTTACCTACTGCCCGATAGCCAAAGCAAACTTGAAACCCTACAGATGATAGGAAAGATGATAAATATATATATATATATATATATATATATATATATGTATACATATATAATATCTAACAAATTAAAAGGAGAGAGATCATACCTCAGTAAGCAGGGAAGCCCCTTTGGTAACAAGAACCTTAGTAGGCAGAGAGGACATTAACTGTAGACTCCCACCAGGACATGCTGCGATAAACTTGGAAACGGTTTCATCCTGGTTGTTATCCTATGACCTTGATCTGGAAGGAAGGTCAGTAGGGGGAGCCTTAGGGGTGGCCGACTTTTCTTTTTCCACCCGGGCAGATTTATCCTTCTCCGCCCTGGCAGGATGCCTAGCGGAGGGAACTAGGGAAAGAGGAGGGGCAGCCACGACTGTAGGCTTGTGAATAGCAACCTTAGTAGCCGGCTTCGTTTTGGGGACTAGAGAGACCTTGGCTTTGGCAGCTCTCGCCAACATCTCGCTCAGAGATGGATGTGCTGTGATCTTTGTAAGGGAAGAAGTTAGAGAATGAGGCGGCGACCCCACTAAAGCAGGAGGAGAAGAAGGTGCTGGGTGATGAGAACCCGATACAAACTCGGTACCAGGGGGAGCAGGAATGGGGGAGCGGGACACTCAGGAAGCCGGGATTACCGGTCCTGAAGTGGTAGGAGAAGATGTTAGGGGGGGGAGCTGACACGCCCCAACTAGTTCTACCAATGTCACTGGAAATGAACTTAATCTACCACGGTCGTGCTAAAGGGACGTGCGAGTCTGGTGACCCTATTGCAAGTGCACAAGTCGTTAAACTAGTGTAGTGAGCAAGTAAGGGTATCGTTCCCACTAGGTAAGCACTAAAAAGCTTTCTATCCTTAGATTAATTCTACAATTTCCTAATTATTCTAACAAGTTTTACTTAAACTAACTAGTGATTAACAAATTAATTATTCTAAGATGAAGTTGTCTAATTAGCAATTACAACTACTTGAATTAAATTCTATATTGAAAATTGTTAAGGAATTAGATTCATTCAAGTAATATTCTAGCTTCTAATCAATCATTCATTAAGCCTAACCTTCAATTACTAACATGCATATATCCATATGAATGTTCTAAGCACCTAATTCTCAACTTAATCACAATTAAATCTAAGATTAGAGAGTGATCAAGGGGAAATCAATGATTGAGTAGTAGAGAATTACAAGTTAGTAATCTCTACTCATAGGTGCTTCACTATTAATATGCAATAAATGGTACATGTTGTATGTATAAATTCGCCAACCTGACACATCATCAAAAGAGCTAACGAAAGACTATCACGTCACTCATTGACCGGGTTAAGGGAGGAAGTTTGACAAGTCAGAATGATAAAATAGCTCAAACCAAAAGGAAGTCAAAGATATGGTCGCCGAAGCTAAATACCTACTCGCTGAATGTGGAAGTGTGCTCGCCAAATATGCAATACCCAGAAAGTAAAGGTACTCACTGGACCAGCACACTGGGCCTGAACCAACTCGACAGAAACACAGAAATAAACCCTAAACTTCTAGAAGACCCAAAACAGTGAGGAATCATGAAAAGAAAAGGAGTCCTGATCCGTGACAAGAAAAGATCCTAGTACGAATCAAAGAGGAAAACCTTCCTCCCACACGGCTAAAAACGAGGGGAAACCCTAATTAAACATGTATAAATAGAACCACCTATCCCATGAGGAGGGGGTTCAGAAATCGAGAGAGAAGAGAGCAATTGTAAGAAAGATCTAAGCGTGTAACAAAGCAACGAAAACCTAGTATTATTTTTCTGCCCCAAGGGGCGCCGTGGTTTTTTCCCATTCAAGGGTTTTCCACGTAAAATCTGTCTTTTGCATGCGTTCTTAATTTTCTTGTTTTATATTAAATTGATATAATTGTTGAGTGCGTTGCAATCCAAATTTCACCGTCAACAGTACATGCATACAATTTCATCAAGTTTTGCACTATAAGGAGATAGGTGGTTGCAACCACCACACATGCAATTATAAAAGCACAAAACATGACTTAAGAGGATTATACAAATATGATTGATTAGATAACAAGGAAGTACAAGAATTACATCTAATTCCTTAACAAAAAGGATTAGCTACACATAGTATCAAAATTACAAAGATATACAAGTAAGGAAAACATCACCAATGGACAAACTTGTGAAGTGGAAATGGTCTTCCTTGCAATCCAAGCAATTCACTCTTCTATGGCAACTTGAGGTGATCACTCTAAGTAACCAATATGTAGTGTTTGGCTACCTAGAAATTGGCCATGAAAATACTATCTTTCTTGATTCCTAAGAACAAAATATCTTTAATTAATATCTCCTTTCTAACTTCTCTCTAACTAACTCTATCTTCTCTCTAACTAAAACTAAGTATATCTTCTTTGTTTTGACACCTTCGTATATGCATGAGAGAGAGGAGGCCTTCCAAGGACAATAGGTGGAGAAAGGGGCAGCCTTTCTTGACTTTTGGGGTGAGCTTCAGCCAAATTGCAGCTTCTTAGAATCGGCGGCGGGCATGCAAGGCGGCTTTATTCCCGCCGCAAGATCCCGCCTTAACGACGGCAGCTTCTGCGGCGGCAGCTTCTGCGGCGGCTTCTTGCCCGCCCAACAAACCCGCCTGGATTACGGCAGCTTCTGCGGCGGCTTCTTGCCCGCCGGCCTGAATGCATGAACCAGCGTTCTTGCTTTTCTTCTGTTCTTTGCCCAATTTGCCCTCATTTCTTCACTTTGGACAAAAATGCCCTTGAAACACCTGTTTTACTTGAAAATACTTATTTACACAATTAAACACATGGAATGCTTAGAAATTGATTACAAAAACAAGGAAAAAGGGGCACTAAATGTAAACATTTGAAGCGCGATCAGACCGCCAAACCTGACTTTTGCTCGTCCTTGAGCAAACTATAAATACTAAAAACCAAACTAAACGTAACTTTCACTATGTACAATATTTATCAACCATGCACACAAAAACATTTCCGAGAGCCACATTATAAATATGCTTAAAGATGTGATGAGATAAGAAATAAACATGCGAAAACCTCTGGTAAGACGCTAGCACGATCACATTCCTCAAAAACACACTACACGGTGCACCCCACACTCTAAATGTTCAGTTTCAAAAACTAAGCGCTCAAAAACAAGAACTCAATTGGCCTTGACTCTATCCTTACCGGATTTCAGTCTGATTTTCTCTCAGAACCTAAGTTGCTCTCAAATAACATATGCGAGTAAGAATTTTTCTAACAAGAATCAAATGTAACGCATATGCAATTAAAATTAACGCACAACTTATGGAAACTGTTTCATGAATGAATTGAAATGCCAAGAACGTGGAAAGAACATGCTTAACCCGCATTCCCCCGCCAGACTTTCTAAAAGATCAACTAGGTCTTTCCATGGTTGTAACGGGGCCAAGGGTGATATGGAAGAATCACTGGAATTCTGAAGTATTTAATCAACAACCTCAAGTTTAACTTCTTAGCTCAAAAAGATAATTACATGCGTCTAGGCTACGATTTTATTTTCTTGTGTTCTAATTTATATATAAGTTTAAACACTTATAACTAATTTGTGTTCTAATAATATGTTTTTTTTTTTTTTTTTTACAACTCTATCATCGCCTGAGTACACGCAATCTATTGAATTTCGAGCTTTACAAATGTATCTACAACCTTCATATCTTTGATCAAAATACACATCATTCCAAGTGACATAAAAGGACCTTTTAGTGTGTGATGGAAAGAAAGGTTTGTGTTTGGCCTCAAAGTGGTAGTTGGAGCACACATCACAATATGGACAGTGTTTGGGCATTTGGTAGCTTAAGCACACATGCCTAGAATCATTTCCAGGAGTCCGTCTGACTAGGGAATACAAAATCAACAAGCAGTCCACAATTTTATTGTCCATGGCATTCAATTATGCAATATGAGATCTTGTATGAATTGGAAAGTATTTATTCTCATAAGGTGAAATTTTAGGCTCTGTTCCTTACTGGTAGTCTCCACTATTGGTTCATGCAGTCTTTTGCGCTCAATTCTATTCACTAGACACAAGAGAAAGGAACTATTACACTATGTGTAATGTTGTCTTGAAATGCTATTGTGATAGCTACAATTTAGTGATCAATGCATGCACATTTCCTTAATCAACACATACCTTTTAGCATATTTATTAAACACGATCCTTGGCTCAATCAGAATTCTTTTGAAAAATTTTTACAAAAATTTTAACTAAGGCAATCAATATATACAAGACACTTATATACATATGTACAATCATGTGAAAGATTGGAAAAGTGTTAAAGTGCCCACACCCCCAAACCAAAACTCAACATTGTCCCCAATGTTTGCACACGGAAGACAATACTTGAGTATGTTGGGTTGGTTGTTTGGCCAACAAACTACTTCCAAATCTAATGCAAAAAGGAATCCATATATAACACACATGATATCCTATCCATTATGCACACTAGTGTCAAAAATCCTACGCACTATCAATCAACCATATAGCAATTTCCACACTTAGATCTAACATGTTACTAACTAAGAAAATATATGCAAGTAGGCAATATAGATATATAATAATAAAAAGGCAATAACTATAATCCCAAAAAGTAAAGTAACGAGTGTACAAAAATGCGGAATAATGCTCCGCCCACAAAAATTCATGCGGCGTACCAATCCGCCTACATGAAAAAGTCATCATCACTGAAGTCTAAGGGTGTGAACTGTACTCCTCTGACGGAGTAGCGGAAAATGGGCTCAGGAGGAGGTGGTTCGACAAAAGGAACGATGTGTGTCGGGGACTCGGGCTCCTCCACAATGTACTCCACCGGATAAGTAGTGGTCTCCTCGTATCCATCCGGAAGAAGCTCGATGTCCACCACATACGACTCCACGTACGCCACATGTTCCACCTGCTCAGGCATCTGCTCCTGGAATGGTTTCTGGTCCTCCATCCCCTCCGTGTACATCTCTCTCAACTGGTCCGGTAGGTACCTCTCCACCTCCGGTTTCCCTATCACCTGTTCTAGAAGCTGTTGTTGCTCACAGAGTAAATCCATGAAGTTGAAATTCTGCTGATAAAGGTCTAGCGGAACCATAGGACTGAAAAATAGATCATCAATATCAACAAAAGTAAAGGGGTTAGGTATACCTGTCTCTAGTACAGGCGGAATAGCTGACGTCTCAGATGCTGTGGGTGTCTCGTCGTGTCTGCGCTTCTGTCGGCGCTCTGCATCTCGATCACTCGAGTGATCACTGGACCCACTCACCTGGTACCCCACACATCGTGCCACAGCTCCTGTCAATGCTCTCACCTGCCTCGTGAGGCGGCGAACTGTCCGTGGTAGAGCATTATTCGAGTCTATCAATTTCTTGTGAGACTCCACCATGTCCCTCGCCCATGCTGGTGCTTCAACCTCTCTCTCAGACTCTGTCTCCTCAGACTCATCTCTGTCAACTCCTACATCGGACTCCTCACGTCCTTGCTCTTCTATTCTTTCTAACTCTCTCCTCTTAATGGACCTCCGCTGAGCCAATCTCTGATCCCTCTGCTCGCGCAAACTGAGAAGCTTCTCTATCCCGAGCTTTCCCTCAGCTGCCTCGTTGTAGGCCCTCCTGCCTACATGACCTGATGGTGTCAGAATCCCGTCTGCAGGTAAATCAACTCGGAGGCCTGCCCTTCGAGCAAAGTGGGTGATCAAACATGGAAAGAAAAGGCTCAGATTGCTCCGCCTTCCTGATTCTACTATCCTCTTCACTATAGTGCGCCCAACATCAAACTCCAAGTGATTCTTCATTTGGTAGATCATGATGGCAATTTGCTTCTTCAAGTCTGTTCTGTGTCCGCTAGGCATGAGTGAGTAGCTGAAGTATACACTCCAAAAGTGCTCCTCGAAGCCTAGATCTCTCTGGTAGACCTTGCCATCCCAATGCATGTTCTCGTCCCCTGTGAGTGCGACGCCGAATTGCTTGTCATAATGCTCGAAGAGGGCATTGTAGGGAAAAAATAATAATAAAAGTGGTAAACGCAGCGGAAGCGATACTAAAAACGATTTGGTGACTTTTAAAAAAATTTTCCTTTATGAACCTTAAACCCTTTTAATCAATAAACATGCATATACATTAACAAAAGTAAATTACCTTTTGTCGCGTGATCCGATTGACTTACGTCGATGTTAATCCGCAAGACCTTCAATCCGAGCACGAACGTGGATCACCTAGGAGCGTGGTCTCCCTTTTCTTTGAATTGCAAACCTGTGAATGGACCAAACAAAAACTTTCTTTTCTTTGTTAGTCACAAAACAATCAAAGAAGAAGAAGAAAGAAATAAATCTCAAGCACCATTCACTTGTGGTGGCCGAACCCTATAAGAACCCTTATATAGGTTGGCCGAATTTTTTCTTCTTTTTCCTTTAGGGTTGCCGAATTCTATGTAGTCTTAGATTAGGGTTGGCCGAATTTCATCATGTCACTTATATAGGGTGACTAAAATTCAACCCTAATTCTTTTCAACTTTATAGACTTCAAACCCTAATCCAACTCCTTGATTTTTATTCTTTTATTTTGACTAAATAAAAAGACTCCTTATTTGATTAAATAAATAAAACTAATTTATTTATTTCCTTGTCAAACAAGTCTTTTACTTTTAGGAAAGATTTGTTTCTTTAATTAAACAATTAATCAATAAATTAATTAATTAATTAAAACAAATGAAACAAAATAATATTTTAGGTTAAAACATTAACCTTGCCGCCCCACTTGTATAAGATTGGGCCTAATATTATTTTCTTATTTCATTTAATCCATTGGACTTTAAATAAAAAGCCCACATGTGAACCAGACCCATTCTTACTAAAAGAAACAAGCCCACATGTCTTTCATTAATATATTAATATAATTGAGCAGCCCATTACTTAAATAATGTGCAAATTATATTCTTAATATATTAAATGCAATTCTAGATGGACCCTTAAATTGGTCCGGTAGAATATATCAAGTGATCCATGCAAGTCCGTGTGGATTGGGGATCTTGGCAGGCCATCTAAATTTAAGCTTCAATAGACATAACCTAATCACAATCAACAAATGATTCACTTAGGTCCGATCCATTAATTTTAACTCATTCCACTAAAGAGCTAAAACTGAACTCTTAAATAAAGATAGAAAAGGAAGATGCTCCTCATTCATACCCTAGACAATCATATTGGAGATAGTGTATCCTCGTGATTAATATCAGTAATCGCCAAGAGTTCATAGACCGTCTATAACTCTCCAAGTTACCATATTTACTCATATGACCACGTTTTGAACTTGGATATTTTGACTTGTCCAGAAGCCATGTTTTCAATAGACACTATCGAAAACTCAACGTTGAGATTTAATATCCAATTACCTCAAAACATCCATATGATGATATTATACTCTCATTTAATTAAATGGAGCCACGATGTCCATATCTATAAATGAAGTCCTCTACCGATTAACAAATGAATATCACCAAACTATCGAGGATAGACTATGCGATATAATCGTACTCATTGATAACTCAAATGATATCACTTGCAACCATAAGTCCATCATTTATCTCAGGATTAAGATAGACTCTCCGATTGTCCTGATAATGAAAAGACTATTATCTACTGACGGTTCTAGATAAAGCTTTTCATTGTGATCCAGTTCAATGCACCCAGTACACTAGATCCTTTTGCTCGAAGACACTCCGATGATTTTAGACTCATCATATCTCATTTGATCCCACTCAAATGCTAGCAAAAGAATTCTACAACTTTAACAAGATAAAGGTGCCCAACCTTTAACTTAAGTTGTGAACATTATTCAAGACTAACTAAAGAATTGTGTCTACCACATACATATCCAGATGTACGAACAATTCTTCTTTTCCCATAGTCTTTAGGCCTTATGATTATTTACTTTGACAATTATAATATAAACTATAAATGCTATACGATTTGTTAAACCAGAAATCACTTTATTAATATGAAAAAGATTGTTAATTACAACATTACACTCTTGCTATTGAGCATAATCCTAACAGGCATTTGGCTCATACCCCTCCTTCCACTGAGGATAACTCTTTGTGTGGAGGTATTCGTTGATTTGCTCGGCGGTCATAGAGATGGCCTTCCTTCAGACCATGACCGGGGCTCCCCTATCGAATTCATCAGGGTCCATGGCAGCATAGAATTCTTGGACGATCCTTTGATTTGCTCTCTTTGGGAAGGACGCATACGCCTCCCACTTCCTTCGACGGATCTCATCAAAAATTACTGTCTCCCCTAATTCCTCAAAGCTTATGTCTCTCTCGATGAGGATAGGTCTCCTAGTGGTGCTCTGGAGTCGTTCTTCATAGATCTCCTCAGCTGTCCTTTCCGGTTGAGAGGATCTTTCCTTCTCCTTTCCCTTTCGGGATGCATCCCCCCTCTCCATTGTGGATGCCTTCCTTTTAGGTCCCATCTGTGGTTAGAGCAAGGAAAAAGCACAACAAATACTCCAAATGGATTAGACTTCGGGTTAGTGACAACAATATCAAACTAAACTTAGTTAAAACACTATAATTATGTATACTACTAATATTATGTGCGTGTGGGTGTGTTTCACTCTACCATCAAGCTAGGAGAATCAATAGAGTCATATTGGAATAGAATTTGGTGCCAAATTTCTAATGAGAGATACCACATTTATGCATTATCATAAACATTTTATCCATGCAAATGTAGATACCATTTTCATCAATTAAAATCACACACACATGTGCCACATTGTACTCGAGTTGTCCAACACAACTTAGATCAAATTCACAATCAATTGGTCTTTAACATATGCACACAATTGCACACACCTCACTTGATCTAAATTTCGCACACAACATCGATTGTTATTGTACAAGTACAAGAATTGCAAATTCCATATTCCCATATCACATTTCTTAACTCCCTTAACCAACCAATTCACAATTCCACATCAATATCTTATAATTCATCCAATTCTTCATCAATTAATCTCAATCAACCACAATCACTCAAAAAGCATGGTCTCAATCCATCATTTTATTATCATGCATGAACCTTAATAAACCCTAACATCATCAATCACATCATTAATCACGAAATGGAATGATTTCAAGCAATAATCACATCACAAGATTCATTAATATAGACACGAAATTCGAAACCCCCTAAATTCGGCCAAGTAAGAAACCCTAACATCATACAATCACGAATTGGAATCAAACAAAGAGGATTTGGTTCGAAATGGGTTCTACCATGTATATCTAACATTAATTTCATCAACAATTGCCCAATAATTCAACCAAAATCAAGAACCATGTATGAACCCTAATTTTCGAATCATAGAACAATTCAAAATGATGTAAGACATGAATTTGTGATCAAAAGAGAGTAAAGTTAAAGTACTTACCTTTACCTTGAAGTTCCGGATGAATTCGAACAAGATTGGGGAAGGATTGGAGAAGAAGTTTTGTTGATTCACGCGGGAGAAGTGGAAAGGATTTGAATTTGGGCAAACGGTTTGTCGTGACAGTGACAGGTCCTATTTATAGGACTTGGGTTTGGGTGGCTTCTTGCCCGCCCAACAAACCCGCCAACCATCTAAATTTCATCAAAACGGCAGCGTTTTGGGTCATTAGGGGGTGTGGCGACCTTGTTGACGGCGGCTAGTTTCCCGCCTAACAAACCCGCCGTGTCTGAGTGATGTTAGCGGGCTTGTACTTTCTGGAAGGCGGGCAATGTCCCGCCTAATGAGCTCGCCATGGACTTCTTTCCTTCAAGAATGGCGGGCTCATTTGTTCTGGAAGGCTGGCTCATTCCCGCCGTGATGAAACCCGCCGTGATTCTCATGAGTGGCCGCGGGTTCATCTCTTCTAGAAGGCGGCCAATGTCCCGCCTAATGAACCTGCCCATATTCCTAACTTCAATTGTTGGCGAGCTTGTACGTTCTGTAAGGCGGCCAATGTCCCGCCTAATGAGCTCGCCAACTTTGCTTGTTCTCCTTGGCCATTTCCACGGGCTTGATCATTCTGGAAGGCGGGCAATGTCCCGCCTAATGAGCCCGCCGAAATGATTTTTGCCCTCCTTTCACTCTCTTCAATTTCTTCTCTTGATTTCTTGTTACCTACACACAATGGCACAACAAACACACCAAATGCAACATATTTTCTCTACATTAATTAAGCTAATTGAACATGCTTAACTCATAACAAGTATTTCAAAACCCCCAAACCTTTCTTTTGTGCACCTAAACCCTTAATGATTTAATTTTAAGCTCGGTGAGTGCACAAGAGATTGAGTGGGGTTGTCAATTTCCCGATCACACCTAAACACAATTCAATTCATTCAAAAACTCACATATTTACAAAGCAAAATACATCTATGTGGCAAGTGTGTCTTTGATATTTGATATTTACACACTTGAACAATCATCAATTCAATCACCTCCTCCATGCCCCATTTAGAATGGGTGGTTCAATCACCACATACCCCGTTTCTTTCTTTTTGACCCACAAGGGTCCCTTCCCACTAAGTCCTTCCAGCTTGGATTTTGCTATCCAAATGGATTTGACATTGACCTTGGGAATTGGGGTTGCATATTTCCTAACTTGCCGTCTTTTGTTGGGACAATTAGGCCTAATATTGCCTATTCGATGGCAGTAGTGACATATAGGAGTGAAAGTAGAAAATGTACCTCCTGATGTAGATTTGGAGGTGGAATGCGATTCTTTCTCCTAGGCTTTCGCCTTGGTTTTTGTTTTGGAGCAAAAGTGGTGGACTCCTCGTGTGATACATGCATCGTCTTCCTTGAAGGTGGCTGAACCATCCCTTCGGACTTGACCAATGTGCCTATCTTTGGCATAGCAATCTCAACTAGAATCTCCTCATTTTTCACTCTCAAAATTTCCAGGGCCTTGTCCCTAGAATGAATCTCCTCTTCCATGATTTTCATCTTACCTTCGAATTCCCTACTCAAAGACTCATTCCTTTCTCCAAATTCATCTTTCACTAGGGAGTAATCATCTTCAATTTTGTCTTGGAGGGCATAATTTTCCTCTAAAGCTTCATCAAGCTTCGTGGTAAGCTCAAAGTTCTTCACCACCAACTCCCGGTTTTCTTCCTTGAGCTGTGCGATGGTGTCATCGTAACTCGATGAATCATGCTGCAAAAGCGGGGTCTTATTAGTCACCTCGCTGTGAGTGAGTGCTATATATTCCCCGAAAGTAGAGTGAGGTTCATCATCTTGTTCGGCACTTGCAATGTTAAAACAAACACTACCCTTCAACGGGTTTTTCATGCTTTCAAACACTTCAAACTCTGCTGTTTGACCTAAAACCGTCATGGAGAGCCGTCCCTTGTGGACATCGATAATTGCCTTGGCAGTTGACATAAAAGTTTGCCCTAGCAATAACGGCATCTCCCTTGCCTTGGTTGAATTGATCTCCATCTCGAGAATAACAAAGTCAGCTGGGATGATCAATTCGCCCACCCTGACTAACACATCTTCGACCACTCCTGTAGGATGTCGTACTGAGCGGTCGGCTAGTATCAATTCCATGGTGGTCGGCTTCAATCCCTCTAATCCTAAATCCTTAAACAATGCATAAGGCATTAAATTGATCGAAGCTCCTAGGTCTAACATTGCCTTCTCTCTTCGAGTTTCGCCAACTGATATGGTAATGATGAAACTTCCCGGATCCTTCATCTTAGGTGGCAATGCTGTTTCCATGGCTGCATTTGCTTCTTTGGAGATTACTATCCTTTCCAGAAATTCCTTCTTTCGCGCCTTTGAGTTGAGTTCCTTGAAGAACTTGGCGTATGCGGGCATTTTCTCAATCACCTCAAGTAGGGGAAGGCTCACGTTCACCTTCGATAGAATGTCATAGATCTCCCTGAAAGCTTGGTCTAATTTCGATTTCTGAAGCCTTCCTGGGAATGGGATTGGAGGCACATACGAATTAGGTGATTTGTGTATCCTTGAAGTATCCTTGTGTCCTCTCTCCGGACCTCTACTCGTTCCTATCCCTACTTGAGTATCAAGATCATTCTTGCTAGGCACGTCCCTGTCCACTGAAACATTATCAGGAATATCAGAAATTTCAGGTGGATATGGGTTAGAAAGTACCTTACCACTTCTTAGTACCGTAGCTGACTTGGCTTGTTCAGACTGACTTGGAAGCTTCCCTGGCTCCTTCTTTTGACTAACTTCAGCATACTCCCCTATTTGTCTTTCCAATGTCTTGATTACTCCTTCCATAGAAGTAATCCTAATATGATTAGGATCGCTGGTGTAATACTGATTAGTGGCCCTGTACTCATTGTCTCTCTGGCCTTGTTGGCGCCACGGTTAGTTTTCCTTTACCTTCCATGGTTGCGTACTTTGCTGTGGTCTAGATTGGTGTCCTGGAGGTGGATACCAGTTATTATTATTGTTGTTCTATGAAGGTAACGGGGGATTCAAACAATGGTTGTTCCCGTAGTTCAGATTAGGATGCCTTGCCCATCCTCGATTGTACGTGTTGGAGAAAGGATCATCCAACTCTCTTGACTGACGTGGCGGATACACCAC
The DNA here is from genome assembly GCA_030490815.1 of Acer saccharum. Taxonomy (NCBI): domain Eukaryota; kingdom Viridiplantae; phylum Streptophyta; class Magnoliopsida; order Sapindales; family Sapindaceae; genus Acer; species Acer saccharum. Next base: position 33,858,451 of record CM059873.1, read on the forward strand.
TTGCAATTCTTCCTTCCTGGGTAGCACTGGCACAACTATGGAATTCATGTCCATTCCATGGTTTTCCCTGATATAATTCTGATCTGGGGCTAAAGGTTGGTTACCGAACTTGCTCATGAGCGTCTTAATGTTCTTACTCATATCACTCATTTGACTCGCCATCTCCCTGCTCACTCCTCCTCGACTACCTTGAGTGTTCCTCTGCTGGGAATTCTGTTCAAGCATCTCATACTTATCAAACACATACTGTGCCGTTTTCTCTCGCATCGCTCCTCCGCATGCGTTATCAACAATCGCTTGTGAAAGTCCCGTAAATCCATCATAGAAAAATTGAACTTGTGATACTAAAGTATACTCATGGTGAGGGCACTGTGCTAAAAGTAGCTTGAATCTACCCCATGATTCATGAAATGCATCCCCTTCCCTTTCCTGGAAATCAGCTATCATACTTCGTATTTCTTTCGTCTTCCATGAGGGAAAGTACTTGGCGAAAAACTTCTGTTCAACACCGCTCCATGTGGTAAGTGATCCTGCTGGTAATGCCATGAGCCTTTTCTTGGCGTCGTCTCTCATGCAATACGAAAAACATCGCATGCGTAAGTGATCCTCCGTCAAGTTTCTGAGTGGAAACGTGGTCACCACATTATAATATTCCTTCATGAATTGAAGGCAGTCTTCACTCAAGTTACCACCAAAGTGCGGGAGTGTGTTGTAGTGCAAGTTTTTCAGCTCGTAATTTCTCTGGGCATCATCTAACAATATGGCTGAAGGATGTGATCCAACGGTAGGCAATGAGAATTCCTTCATCATTCGTTGATCCTGTCCGTGTTCTGAACCAGTGGAGGTGCTGCTAGAAGAGGTTGACCCTTCCTCAAGGTCGGATAGTCCTCTGGGATTGTCCGTCATTGTCGGTAGCCTCGCTATGCGATCAATATTTTCAACAAAAGGTTCAAGTGGGCTTCCCAACGATCGTCTTTCGTGCATCTATTCGTGACAATAAACCTGAAAGTAACTACACTAACTACCAAAAGGTTAAGTGCTCAAACAGAAAATCACTACGATTATGCAACAATTAAATTGACTAATGTTCTAAAAAGAATAAGGCAAAAAGTAACAAGCCACGCTCCCCGGCAGCGGCGCCATAAATTTTGACACGCCCCAACTAGTTCTACCAATGTCACTAGAAATGAACTTAATCTACCACGGTCGTGCTAAAGGGACGTGCGAGTCTGGTGACCCTATTGCAAGTGCACAAGTCGTTAAACTAGTGTAGTGAGCAAGTAAGGGTATCGTTCCCACTAGGTAAGCACTAAAAAGCTTTCTATCCTTAGATTAATTCTACAATTTCCTAATTATTCTAACAAGTTTTACTTAAACTAACTAGTGATTAACAAATTAATTATTCTAAGATGAAGTTGTCTAATTAGCAATTACAACTACTTGAATTAAATTCTATATTGAAAATTGTTAAGGAATTAGATTCATTCAAGTAATATTCTAGCTTCTAATCAATCATTCATTAAGCCTAACCTTCAATTACTAACATGCATATATCCATATGAATGTTCTAAGCACCTAATTCTCAACTTAATCACAATTAAATCTAAGATTAGAGAGTGATCAAGGGGAAATCAATGATTGAGTAGCAGAGAATTACAAGTTAGTAATCTCTACTCATAGGTGCTTCACTATTAATATGCAATAAATGGTACATGCATACAATTTCATCAAGTTTTGCACTATAAGGAGATAGGTGGTTGCAACCACCACACATGCAATTATAAAAGCACAAAACATGACTTAAGAGGATTATACAAATATGATTGATTAGATAACAAGGAAGTATAAGAATTACATCTAATTCCTTAACAAAAGGGATTAGCTACACATAGTATCAAAATTACAAAGATATACAAGTAAGGAAAACATCACCAATGGACAAACTTGTGAAGTGGAAATGGTCTTCCTTGCAATCCAAGCAATTCACTCTTCTATGGCAACTTGAGGTGATCACTTTAAGTAACCAATATGTGGTGTTTGGCTACCTAGAAATTGGCCAAGAAAATACTATCTTTCTTGATTCCTAAGAACAAAATATCTTTAATTAATATCTCCTTTCTAACTTCTCTCTAACTAACTCTATCTTCTCTCTAACTAAAACTAAGTATATCTTCTTTGTTTTGACACCTTCGTATATGCATGAGAGAGAGGAGGCCTTCCAAGGACAATAGGTGGAGAAAGGGGCAACCTTTCTTGACTTTTGGGGCGAGCTTCAGCCAAATTACAGCTTCTCAGAATCGACGGCGGGCATGCACGACGGCTTTATTCCCGTCGCAAGATCCCGCCTTGACGACGGCAGCTTCTGCGGCGGCTTCTTGCCCGCCGGCCTGAATGCACGAACCAGCCTTCTTGCTTTTCTTCTGTTCTTTGCCCAATTTGCCCTCATTTCTTCACTTTGGACAAATATGCCCTTGAAACACCTGTTTTACCTGAAAATACTTATTTACACAATTAAACACATGGAATGCTTAGAAATTGATTACAAAAACAAGGAAAAAGGGGCGCTAAATGTAAACATTTGAAGCGCGATCAGGAGCTGCTGAAATTGCAAAAGAAAAGAGATGTTAAAAAAAAAATGATGAATGAGAGATATTAACAAAGCTCAATTATCTATGTTCAGCAACAGATATCCTCAGATATCTCTCTAATTGAGCTCCTTTAAAGGGGTCGCAGGAAGGATACTGCATATTCATGTAACCCCGTTCCTAGATCCTCGCCAGGATCCTCTTGGATTCAGAAGATAGATCCCCCAAGCTCCATTTTTCTTTGGAGGAGAATTGAGTGGGGACCGGATACTCAGTATGTTCGATATTCACCGAGTGACCCCAATCCCCCTCGACTACGACCCATTCATCCTTCCAGGATTGATTGTATTTCACGTTCACCTCGGGTACGATAAATTTCATCTTGTTGTTGGGCCTCAAATAAAATTGACCCCACGGTGACAAGTTTGCCACCTGTTAGATATAGCGGATCTCGTCAAAGCCCGCTTCCCTCTACAAATTGTCCCTCTCACATTGCTCGTTCCAGAGCACCAAGAACCCCGTCAAGTTCTTCTAGAACCCAGGAGAAATTTGGAGAGGGGCCAGCTCTAAGGCTACAAGCAATCTACGATGTAAGGGGTGAAGAAGGAGCCGGACCCCGTACTTGAATGCGGCCACATGAATTAGTAGACGACCTGTAGAAGGGGTATAAACATCATAACCCCGATGAGGAAGGGACAAAGAGATGTGGTCCGGTATCTTAAAAGTCCTCCTCAATCGAATAAGGGTGTCGGCTGTACAAACGAAATCCGGGATGATCCGGCCGTCATGGAAGGAGGACAAATGTCCTATTTGAACCCCTACTAGGTCGATAACCTGAGCATTCCCTGTTAGGATTATGCTCAATAGCAAGAGTGTAATGTTGTAATTAACAATCTTTTTCATATTAATAAAGTGATTTATGGTTTAACAAATCGTATAGCATTTATAGTTTAATATTATAATTGTCAAAGTAAATAATCATAAGGTCTAAAGACTATGGGAAAAGAAGAATTGTTTGTACATCTGGATATATATGTGGTAGACACAATTCTTTAGTTAGTCTTGAATAATGTTCACAACTTAAGTTAAAGGTTGGGCACCTTTATCTTGTTAAAGTTGTAGAATTCTTTTGCTAGCATTTGAGTGGGATCAAATGAGATATGATGAGTCTAAAATCATCGGAGTGTCTTCGAGCAAAAGGATCTAGTGCACTGGGTGCATTGAACTGGGTCACAATGAAAAGCTTTATCTAGAACCGTCAGTAGATAATAGTCTTTTCATTATCAGGACAATCGGAGAGTCTATCTTAATCCTGAGATAAATGATGGACTTATGGTTGCAAGTGATATCATTTGAGTTATCAATGAGTACGATTATATCGCATAGTCTATCCTCGATAGTTTGGTGATATTCATTTGTTAATCGATAGAGGACTTCATTTATAGATATGGACATCGTGGCTCCATTTAAATAAATGAGAGTATAATATCATCATATGGATGTTTTGAGGTAATTGGATATTAAATCTCAACGTTGAGTTTTCGATAGTGTCTATTGAAAACATGGCTTCTGGACAAGTCAAAATATCCAAGTTCAAAACGTGGTCATATGAGTAAATATGGTAACTTGGAGAGTTATAGGCGGTCTATGAACTCTTAGCGATTACTGATATTAATCACGAGGATACACTATCTCCAATATGATTGTCTAGGGTATGAATGAGGAGCATCTTCCTTTTCTATCTTTATTTAAGAGTTCAGTTTTAGCTCTTTAGTGGAATGAGTTAAAATTAATGGATCGGACCTAAGTGAATCATTTGTTGATTGTGATTAGGTTATGTCTATTGAAGCTTAAATTTAGATGGCCCGCCAAGATCCCCAATCCACACGGACTTGCATGGATCACTTGATATATTCTACCGGACCAATTTAAGGGTCCATCTAGAATTGCATTTAATATATTAAGAATATAATTTGCACATTATTTTAGTAATGGGCTGCTCAATTATATTAATATATTAAAGAAAGGCATGTGGGCTTGTTTCTTTTAGTAAGAATGGGTCTGGTTCACATGTGGGCTTTTTATTTAAAGTCCAATGGATTAAATGAAATAAGAAAATAATATTTGGCCCATTTACTCTAAGTGGGGCGGCAAGGGTTATTTTTAACCTAATATATTATTTTGTTTCATTGTTTTAATTAAATAGGAATTAATTAATTTATTAATTAATTGTTTAATTAAAGAAACAAATCTTTTCTAATCAGGAAATATATTTCCTAAAAGTAAAAGACTTGTTTGATAAAGAAATAAATAATTAGTTTTATTTATTTAATCAAATAAGAAGTCTTTTTATTTAGTCGAAATAAAAGAATAAAAGATCTATAAGTTGGATTAGGGTTTGAAGTCTTAAAAACTAGATGGAAATTAGGGTGCAACATAAGCCTATTGTGGGCATGTATTTTGCGGCAACCCTAGTTATTTCTAGGTTAGGATTTCGGCAACCCTAATAGAAAAGAAAAAGAAAATTTTGCCACCTATATATGTGGACTTATAGAATTCGGCCACTTAGGGTTTTTGGTGCTTGATTCTATTTTCTTCTTCTTTTCAATTCATAGAAAGATTATTTTATTCTACTAAAAACATAAAAGAGTGATAGATTATTCTTTGATGGTATACTATTTGCTTATTCATTAATAAGCTTGTGTATACAACATCGATCTAGGTTCACGCGAGTTTCGATCATTAGATTGAGAACTCAAAAGTGACCGGAATAATCTTAGTATTCTTTTGATTGTTTTTGTGACTAACAAAGAAAAGAAAAGTTTGTTTTGTCCATTCACAGGTTTGCAATTCAAAGAAAAGGGAGACCACGCTCCTAGGTGATCCACGTTCGTGCTAGGATTGAAGATCTTGCGGATTACCATCGACGCAAGTCAATCGGATCACGCGACAAAAGGTATTCTTCTTTTGTTAGATAATATATATGTTTAATTGATTAAAGGGTTTAAGGTTCATAAAAGGAAAAATTTTTAAAAGTCACTAAATCTATTTTTAGTCTTGCTTCCGCTGCGTGTACTACGGTATTTTTCCCTACATTCCCCTCATCCACCTCGATATTGACGTCCTCGTCTTCCTTGTCGGCTATTTGAGCAGGAGCTTCGGGTCTAGTGCCAGAACCCGACCCGATTCCATAGTTCTTATCAGAGCGATGGCGTTTGAGCGGGGTGCTGTCATCGATGACATCGCCCTCGTCTTGACCTCGTTTTATCCCTTTAGATGTCAGGTAACTCTCTTTCAACTCTACCCGCCCAGTGTTGAGCAGCTCGTCGAGGCTATCAAGAGGATTTGAGGAAGCAGGCTGAGGGTTGGGCGAAGCCGCTGGAGGGTTTGAGGCAGGAAGGACTGGCGTAGAAGCTGGGATTTTCGATGGTGAGGCCATTTCGATTAAAGGAAGAAAGAAGAGAAGATTCAAGAGGAAGTAAGATTTCAGGGAGAGGAAGAAATTAAATATTTCGAAGGTTCAAGCAAGCATGAGTACGTTAAGGAAGAAGGAGCAGTGTATTTGTAGGCAGAGGGGTACAGCAAGATACCGGTGTTCAAGTCAGGGGGGACTTTTGTTAACCGCCAAAATTGTTAGGGATCAAAGAAGAATTTTCCACCGGCTTTGAAAAATGAGTCGGGGTAGTAAGCAACAACGGGAGAGGTATCCGAGAACCCCACCTACATACAGAAAGGTTAGGGTATGAACTTGTACTCACCCCGGCCAGGTCCAAAACCTCTAGGACCAAGAAAGCATCAGGGAAACCTCGAAGACAAGGCCCCAGAGACACTACTGTCACTAGATCCTAGCGCCTATTTACTCCCAGGTACTAGCCCGATACTCGGTACCCCGATATCTACAAATATCATTTAAGGAGAGCAAGAGAAAGGCGGGGTACCTGAAGTATCCCGACCCATAAAACTCGTGGCAAACACTTAGCCAATTAACACCAAAATCCCCGTGCACCAACCCAGCCTAAAGCGAGAAGCGGGTACCCCGAACAGCAAACCAAGAAGGAAGACAAGCATTAAACGCCATCATTCTAGATAGAATATTACACGCATTCCCGCCATTCAAGAGTCCCATTCAAAAGCAAAGTCAACTCTTTCAATTCTAAAATGAAACCATTGATTTTGGGAATCGAATCCCCGATGAATTCATGGATCGCCAAGGAAGGATCCGTAAAATGTTAAAACCCTAGACCGAAATTCTAGGAGTGCATGGCAAAACACGGACCTATATATTCATCGCATGATGAAGAGAAAAGGAGGACCGGACATCTTTTCCACTTATCGACAAGCACGAAAAGCTCCATCACCATCGCCCATCCGACTTATTTTTGTTTTCTTTGTTCATATAATAGTAGTAGTGCTATCGATTGACTATAATCTTACTATATGATATTCTGAATAAAATAAGTCGAGTGTTCATTCTACCATATATCATAATCCTTCTTATCTTACTACTATCACACACCATTCTTAGTAGATCTTTAGGAAGCAGAAGGGTATCGAACTACTTGATACCCCGCTGTTGACGGTGAAATTTGGATTGCCACGCACTCAACAATTATATTAATCCAATGTAAAATGAGAAAATAATCAATGCATGCAAAAGACAGGTTTTACGTGGAAAACCCTTGAATGGGAAAAAACCACGGCGCCCCAAAGGGCAGAAAGATAATACTAGGTTTCTTGCTCTGTTTACACACTCAGATCTCTCATACAATTGCTCTCTTCTCTCTGTTTTCGAACCCCTCCCTTGTGGGATAAGTGGTTCTATTTATACATGATAGTTAGGGTTTTCCCTAGTCCTAATTGTGTTGGTGGTAGGATTTCCTCTTTGATTTGCGTTAGGAATCCCACGTCGTAATGGATTAGGATTTCCTTTTTATTCTGACTTCTCCGTCGAGAGTTTGGTCTTCCCTCCTCTTTCTATAATTTCTCGCTGTTATGGGTTTTCTTAGAAGTCACGGTTTTATTTCTGTGTTTCTGCCGAGTCGGTTCAGGCCAAGTATGCTGATGCAGCGAACACCTTCACTCCTAGATATTACCCTTCGGCGACCACGTTTCTATCTTTGGTGAGTATATATCTAGCTCTGGCGACCACACCTTTTGACTTATTGGCTTTAAAACGTTTGACATGCTAACTGGTCACATCTTTCTCCTTTGACCCGGACAACGAGTGACGTGGCAACCTTTTCTTCAGCTTTTATTGACTCTTTTGATGACGTGTCTGCTTGGCAAATTTATACATACAACAATACCCCCATAAATACTTCGAGCCAAGTGAATGATTTGGTCTTTTTAACTCGTTTGCCTCCGCAAGCAGTATTTGTATCCATGCTTTTTAGATTTCGGCGCGTTTTTATAATTAACTTCTCTTTCTCCTTTTCACCACGTGTTGTATTGATTGGTTGATTCTTCCGGTGCAAGCTTTTAATTTTAGCCGCACAACCTCTGGCGCTTCCACTCACTTGACAAGCGAAGATACACTCTGACTGCTTGGTGATCCCCAAGATGCCACATGTCCCTTATTTGGTGGTGACTGTTGTGGCTGGTTACTGTTACCGTCACTCACATTAATTGCGTATCCTTTATCTGATTTTTCTTTTTTTGGAATTTCAAAACTCCCTCTTTTAAGGCCTGATCGTTTCTTCTTCTTCATTTTGCTCTTTTCATTTATTCTTCCATTGTTTCCTCTCAGCAGAAAAGGAAAAGTTCATACCTTTGTTTTTTCTGCCATTTTTCTTCGAGCATTTGTTACAGCCCTTTTCTACGTCTTCCATTGCCAAGCGGTTCACCGAACTTCGACCATTTCAGTTTCTCTGCGTCCCTAACTCTTCTGCACATCTCTGCGATTCTAGGGTTTTCTGGTGAGTTCCTATGGATCCTTCCTTACGTTCTGCTCTTTTTATTCAAATGATGCGAGCTATGGAGCTTGGAGACAAATGTACTGTAGACAAAATCGAATCTTTGATTCGTAATTTTCACCCGGATTCTCCGGTCCCAATTTCTGTTTACGTTTCGTCTTCTGAAGATGATTTTATTCCTAACATTTCTCCTCCTTCGTCCTCCAATAGTGATTCTCCAGTGATGCCAAGATCTTCTAAACCAGGTGGCAGCAAACGACGCGCCTCTAGGGCTCCTCGTGAGTCCCTACTAGATGCGCAGACAACTGTTGACTCTGACGTTGAAGACCATCAACGAGATAGGCTGCACTTTTCGTTAGATCGTCCGTGTTCCTTTGACACAAAAGTTAATGTGGTTGGCAAGGATGAGCTCCGTAAGTATATGAGTCACTTTGAGATTCTAGACTTGGTGACTTTGATGCTACCTGGTAATCGAGCAGCATGGAATCCTCCCAAAAATGCGGTCGCCATTTACGGTGCCATGCTCAGCTGTGGGGTAACCCTTCCTCTTCAGCCCTTCATCGCCAGGTTTCTTATGGAGGCTCAAATTGCACCCGCTCAACTTGCTCCAAATAGCTGTAGGTAAAAAATAATAAATAAAAGTGTTACACGCAGCGGAAGTGATACTAAAGACGATTTAGTGACTTTTAAAATTTTTCCTTTATGAACCTTAAACCCTTTTAATCAATAAACATGCATATATATCAACAAAAGTAAATTACCTCTTGTCGCGTGATCCGATTGACTTACGTCGATGGTAATCCGCAAGACCTTCAATCCGAGCACGAACGTGGATCACCTAGGAGCGTGGTCTCCCTTTCCTTTGAATTGCAAACCTGTGAATGGACCAAACAAATACTTTCTATTCTTTGTTAGTCACAAAACAATCAAAAGAATGTCAAAATTATTCCGGTCACTTTTGAGTTCTCAATCTTATGATCGAAACTCGCGTGAACCTAGATCGATATCGTATACACAAGCTTATTGATGTTTAAGCAATTGTATACTATCAAAGAATAATTTTTCACTCCTTTTTGTCTCTCTAGAATAAAAACTCTCTTAGAATTAAGAAGAAGAAGAAAGAAAATAAAAACTCAAGCACCAATTGTATTGATGTGGCCGAACCCTATAAGAACATATATATAGGTTGGCCGAATTTTTCTTCTTTTTCCTTTAGGGTTGCCGAATTCTATGTAGTATATGATTAGGGTTGGCCGAATTTCATCATGTCACTTATATAGGGTGACTAAAATTCAACCCTAATTCTTTTTAACTTTATAAACCCTAATCCAACTCTTTTATTTTTATTCTTTTATTTGACTAAATAAAAAAGACTCCTTATTTGATTAAATAAATAATACTAATTTATTTATTTACTTATCAAACAAGTCTTTTACTTTTAGGAAAGATTTGTTTCTTTAATTAAACAATTAATCAATAAATCAATTAATTCTTATTTAATTAATACAAATGAAACAAAATAATATTTTTTAGGTTAAAACCTTAACCTAGCCGCCCCACTTATATATAAGATGGGCCTAATATTATTTTCCTATTTCATTTAATCCATTGGACTTTAAATAAAAAGCCCACATGTGAACCAGACCCATTCTTACTAAAAGAAACAAGCCCACATGTCTTTCATTAATATATTAATATAATTGAGCAGCCCATTACTTAAATAATGTGCAAATTATATTCTTAATATATTAAATGCAATTCTAGATGGACCCTTAAATTGGTCCGGTAGAATATATCAAGTGATCCATGCAAGTCCGTGTGGATTGGGGATCTTGGCGGGCCATCTAAATTTAAGCTTCAATAGACATAACCTAATCACAATCAACAAATGATTCACTTAGGTCCGATCCATTAATTTTAACTCATTCCACTAAAGAGCTAAAACTGAACTCTTAAATAAAGATAGAAAAGGAAGATGCTCCTCATTCATACCCTAGACAATCATATTGGAGATAGTGTATCCTCGTGATTAATATCAGTAATCGCCAAGAGTTCATAAACCGCCTATAACTCTCCAAGTTACCATATTTACTCATATGACCACGTTTTGAACTTGGATATTTTGACTTGTCCAGAAGCCATGTTTTCAATAGACACTATTGAAAACTCAACGTTGAGATTTAATATCCAATTACCTCAAAACATCCATATGATGATATTATACTCTCATTTAATTAAATGGAGCCACGATGTCCATATCTATAAATGAAGTCCTCTATCGATTAACAAATGAATATCACCAAATTATCGAGGATAGACTATGCGATATAATCGTACTCATTGATAACTCAAATGATATCACTTGCAACCATAAGTCCATCATTTATCTCAGGATTAAGATAGACTCTCCGATTGTCCTGATAATGAAAAAACTATTATCTATTGACGGTTTTAGATAAAGCTTTTCATTGTGATCCAGTTCAATGCACCCAGTGCACTAGATCCTTTTGCTCGAAGACACTCCGATGATTTTAGACTCATCATATCTCATTTGATCCCACTCAAATGCTAGCAAAAGAATTCTACAACTTTAACAAGATAAAGGTGCCCAACCTTTAACTTAAGTTGTGAACAATATTCAAGACTAACTAAAGAATTGTGTCTACCACATACATATCCAGATGTACGAACAATTCTTCTTTTCCCATAGTCTTTAGACCTTATGATTATTTACTTTGACAATTATAATATAAACTATAAATGCTATACGATTTGTTAAACCATAAATCACTTTATTAATATGAAAAAGATTGTTAATTACAACATTACACTCTTGCTATTGAGCATAATCCTAACAATCTCCCACTTGCGCTATAGCAAATGTGTCATATCTCTCAAGCCCATATTCTCTAGATGCCCATCGAAACTCTTCTGAGGTAGAGCCTTTGTGAAGGGATCCGCTAGATTTTCTGCTGACGCGATTTTGATAATCGTCACGTCACCTCTTTGAACAATCTCCCTTAAAAGATGATACTTTCTTTCAATGTGTTTACCTCTCTTGTGACTTCTTGGTTCTTTCGAATTAGCCACTGCTCCACTGTTGTCACAGTAGATAGTGATCTGCTTATTCGCACTAGTAACCACTTCTAAGTCAATCAAGAATTGGCGGAGCCAAACAGCCTCTTTGGCAGCTTCGCATGCAGCAACATACTCAGCTTCCATGGTGGAATCAGCAATACAAGATTGCTTGATACTCCTCCATATAACTGCTCCTCCTCCAATAGTAAACACAGCCCCTGATGTGGATTTTCTGGAGTCAGAATCTGATTGGAAATCAGAATCTGTATACCCAACGGGAACCAAATCCCCTCCAGAGTATACAAGCATATTATCTCTCGTTCTCTTAAGATACTTGAAAATATGCTTGACTGCCGTCCAGTGATCAGGTCCAGGTTTCGATTGAAACCTGCTAACTATGCCAACAGCAAAACAAATATCTGGTCTAGTACAGAGCATTGCATACATGAGACTTCCAACTGCCGAGGCATATGGAACTCTACTCATGAATTGCTCTTCATGCTCATTCTTAGGAACTTGTTCCTTAGAAAGCTTAATTCCATGTCTGAAAGGTAACATACCTTTCTTGGAATCCTGCATGGAAAACCTAGACAAGATTTTGTCTATGTATGAAGCTTGGGATAATGCAATCGTTCTATTCTTTCTATCCCTTATTACTTGGATACCTAGAATAAAACTTGCTTCTCCTAAGTCCTTCATATCAAATTGTTTTGCTAACCATTCTTTTACTGATGTCAATACACCTACATCGTTTCCAATGAGTAGTATATCATCAACATAAAGAATCAGGAAAACCAACTTGTCGCCTTTAATCCTTTTGTATACACAAGGTTCGTCAGGATTCTGAATAAATCCAAAACCTTTGACAGCTTGATCAAACCTTATGTTCCAGGATCTGGATGCTTGCTTTAATCCATATATGGATTTCTGCAACTTGCATACCTTATCCACTTGGCCTTTTTCAATGAATCCCTCTGGTTGCATCATGTAGATGCTTTCGTCAAGACTTCCATTTAGGAAAGCTGTCTTGACGTCCATTTGCCAAATCTCTAAATCTAAAGATGCTGCAATGGATAAGAGTATCCTAATGGATTTAAGCATGGCCACAGGAGAGAAGGTTTCCTCGTAATAGATACCTTCTTTCTGTGTATACCCTTTAGCTACCAATCTAGCTTTAAAGGTTTCCACCTTTCCATCCATACCTCTTTTCCTCTTGTATACCCACTTGCACCCAATGGGTTTTATCCCTTTAGGCAAGTCTACAAGGGACCAGACTTTGTTATCGAACATAGATTCAATCTCGGATTGCATTGCCTTTTGCCAATGGCGACTATCAACATCCTCCATAGCTTCCTTGTACGTATAGGGATCATCGTCGTCCGGGAGATTCTCCACTGATTCTCCCAGACCGATGTATCTTTCGGGTTGTGTTATAACCCTCCCACTACGACGAGGAATGGTAGGTTGTTGATCTTGTGTTGGATCGGAACTTACAATTGGGTTAGGTTGTGCAACCTCTCGTGGAATTGTATCTCCTGACATCTCATTCAGGACAATTCTACTTCTAGGCACAAAATCATTCATATAGTCATTTTCCAGAAATTTAGCATTTGTCGAAACAAATACTTTAAGATCTGAAGGACTATAGAAATAATATCCTTTAGTTTCTTTTGGATACCCTACAAATATACATGTTTCTGAACGGGACTCCATCTTTTCTGTCTTTCCTTTTAACACATGCGCAGGACAACCAAATATCCTTAAGTGTTGTAAACTAGGCTTGCGCCCAGTCCACAACTCATGCGGTGTTTTAGGAACAGACTTAGATGGTACATCGTTTAGAATGTACATAGCAGTTTGTAAAGCATATCCCCAAAAAGAAATAGGAAGCGTTGAATAACTCAACATAGACCTAACCATATCCAAAAGAGTTCTATTTCTTCTTTCTGCTACCCCATTCTGTTGAGGTGTACCTGGTGCAGAAAACTGAGAAACTATCCCATTATCAATTAGATATTGCTGAAACTCACCAGATAGATATTCTCCACCACGATCAGATCTCAAGATTTTTATGTGTTTCTCAAGCTGATTTTCCACTTCAGCTTTGAATGCTTTGAACATGTCAAAAGCATCCGACTTATGTCTCATGAGATACACATAACCAAATCTTGAGTAATCATCCGTGAAGGTGATGAAGTACTCATATCCACCTCTAGCTTGAATGCTCATAGGTCCACATACATCAGTGTGTATCAATCCTAAACATTCAGTGGCTCTTGCACCTTTGGCACAGAACGTCCTTTTGGTCATATTACCTTCCAAACAAGATTCACAAGTTGGTAGATCATCAACCTTTAAGTCACTCAAAGGTCCGTCACATACCAATCTTTTAATCCTATTAAGGTTAATATGACCTAAGCGTAAATGCCAAAGGTAGGTTTCATCTTTTGATAATTTTACTCTTTTATGATTAGGTTCCGTTAATTCTGTGTCTAACGAGTGAGAGATATTTCTATGCAAAAAGTATAGACCGTTTTCCAATGTACCTTGGCAAATAATTTTGTCATTCTTACTAATAATAAAAACTTTATTAAAAGTAACCGAATATCCAAATTTATTCAAACAAGAAACTGAAATTAAATTCCTCTTGAATTGAGGTACATAATAAACGTCTATTAAATCTAAATGCCTTCTAGAATCCAAATAAACTCTAATATCTCCCACTGCACTTGCAGACACTAACGTTCCGTTGCCCAAGCGCAAATTGATTTCATTCTTACTCAGCTTTCTCCTTTCTTGAAACCCCTGCAAGGAATAACAAACATGATTAGTGGCTCCTGAGTCTATGATCCAAGAATCTGTAGAATCAGCCAAAAAACATGTTTCTAGATAATTCAAATTACCTTCTTCCTTCTTGTTCTGGGACTTTGGGCAATTTCTCTTCCAATGTCCCTTTTCACCACAAAGGAAGCATTTCCCTTTGATCTTGGTTACTTTCTTGGTCTCCTTCTTGATAGGCCCAAGTTGCTTTTTCTTCTGTTGTTTCTTGACCTTTTGATGGGCCTTAACAGTAGCAACTTTACCAACCATATGAATCTCTTGACCTTTGCCTTTCACAAGGATCTTTTCAGCACTTTGAACATCTTGCATCAGGCCTTGTAAGGTGTATTCCTTTTTGTTCAAAGTGTAGTCCAATTTGAACTGATCAAAGGAATCTGACAATGAATTGACAACCATATCAATCTTTGTCTCACCATCTATCTCAGCGCCATGCAGTTCAGCAATGTTGAGATGTGCTATGACTTTCATCATGTGATCTTTCACAGCCTGTCCAGGTTTCATCCTAAGATTCATAAAAGCAGTCACTGCCTCTCTCTTAGTCGTCCTAGACTTCATAGCAAACATCTCCTCTAGAGACATCATTATATCAGCAGCGGACTCCATTCCTTCATGCTGCTGTTGCAACACGTCGGAGATAGTGGCCATAATGTAACATTTTGCCATATCATCTGAAGTCTTCCACTGCTCATACTCATCTCTACACATTATGCTAGATTCATTATTAGGAGCAGGTGGTTTAGGAGTAGTTAGAACAAACTTATGTTTTTCACTTTGCAGCAACAACCCAATTTTCCTTTTCCATGTGACATAATTATCTCCAGTTAAAGTGTTATCTTTCAGGATGTTCATAAGTGATGGGGTCATGATTTCTGAATAAAACAAAACATATATATGTAAATAATCATGATAAAGCACTTTTAAATATTTATCTTGAATTAAATAAATAACTCAATCATAAAATTCAACGGTGATCTAACACCCATAAATGTTACGCCTCCTTTGGGAGTTCGCACCATTTACTAGTTAGACTAGGTCCCACCTAATTGTTAACATAACAACCAGCGTTTTCAATTTTAGCCTTGCAATTTTACTGACAAGAACTCTTGGGAGGATATCAATAAAATTACATTGAGTGTGTTACCAAGATATCGACCCTCAATTTTCTCTCACGAAAATCCCTCCTTGGGGAGTAGATCTCGTTTGAGTCCATTGTCTAGTCTATCCTTGTAAGGAAGTATGTTGCTAAATTCCATTCATGGACGCCCCTTGGGGGGATTACCAATAAATAATAAAGCTCAACTAACCTTGGAGGCCATAGGTGTTACAAAAACACCTTCTCCCACTCAATTATTTAAGGCGTGTGATTAAATCCCATAGAATGATTTACCGAGTTATCTAGATGCCAATTTAGATACCTAAATCATTCAATGCATGTTCATACCAAAAGAGATATATGCGTGGCACTCCTATTCTATATGTCATGTTATCATACAATAACAAATATTGTAATATTTAAGCATAAATTAAATAGCAACAACTTTGGCCCATCCTAGAAAAACAAGTAAATTACAATTTGTCAGGAATACAAGATCTTCAGGTGGCCCATCAACCATACGCTCATCCTTCGGCCCAACCCACGGGCGAGCACAACTCACAACCCCACTAAGGGGCTGCCGTGCGCAGCCCATGAGGACTCCAGGGCTGCCGTGCGCAGCCCACCAAGCTTGGGCTTGCCATGCGCAGCCCAATCCACTCCTAGGGTGCGCACGGTGCTCGTTCATGGTTCCGGTTGCTTCGTTTTGCTTCGTGTCTTCGAATCTTCAAGACCTAAACATATTACGGCAGTATATATATAATAAATACTGCAGTATTAATTTTTTTTTTTTTTTTTTATTCACTGCAGTATTTTTACAAACAAAAAACTGCACGTACAAAAAAAAAATAAAAAATCTGCAGTAACCCTAAAAAAATACTGCACATATATAAAAAATAAAACCTAGCAATCTACCAAGAAGGAATTATGGCGATAATAGACCACCCTTCTTGTTACAACTCCGAAACAAAAATTACATTGAAAATCTAGGGCCAAAATCGAGCAATAACAAACAACATAAAACATATATAAATCCATACATCACATGTAATTATATATTTGAATACCTAGAGTGCCATCTCTTTCTAAACATGCATAATCACAATAAAAAGAAATAGATCCACGTATATATACGTTAATTAATTAAAAGGGTTCAACCTAGGCTCTGATACCAATTGTAGGTAAAAAATAATAAATAAAAGTGTTACACGCAGCGGAAGTGATACTAAAGACGATTTAGTGACTTTTAAAATTTTTCCTTTATGAACCTTAAACCCTTTTAATCAATAAACATGCATATATATCAACAAAAGTAAATTACCTCTTGTCGCGTGATCCGATTGACTTACGTCGATGGTAATCCGCAAGACCTTCAATCCGAGCACGAACGTGGATCACCTAGGAGCGTGGTCTCCCTTTCCTTTGAATTGCAAACCTGTGAATGGACCAAACAAATACTTTCTATTCTTTGTTAGTCACAAAACAATCAAAAGAATGTCAAAATTATTCCGGTCACTTTTGAGTTCTCAATCTTATGATCGAAACTCGCGTGAACCTAGATCGATATCGTATACACAAGCTTATTGATGTTTAAGCAATTGTATACTATCAAAGAATAATTTTTCACTCCTTTTTGTCTCTCTAGAATAAAAACTCTCTTAGAATTAAGAAGAAGAAGAAAGAAAATAAAAACTCAAGCACCAATTGTATTGATGTGGCCGAACCCTATAAGAACATATATATAGGTTGGCCGAATTTTTCTTCTTTTTCCTTTAGGGTTGCCGAATTCTATGTAGTATATGATTAGGGTTGGCCGAATTTCATCATGTCACTTATATAGGGTGACTAAAATTCAACCCTAATTCTTTTTAACTTTATAGACTTCAAACCCTAATCCAACTCTTTTATTTTTATTCTTTTATTTGACTAAATAAAAAAGACTCCTTATTTGATTAAATAAATAATACTAATTTATTTATTTACTTATCAAACAAGTCTTTTACTTTTAGGAAAGATTTGTTTCTTTAATTAAACAATTAATCAATAAATCAATTAATTCTTATTTAATTAAAACAAATGAAACAAATAATATTTTTTAGGTTAAAACCTTAACCTAGCCGCCCCACTTATATATAAGATGGGCCTAATATTATTTTCCTATTTCATTTAATCCATTGGACTTTAAATAAAAAGCCCACATGTGAACCAGACCCATTCTTACTAAAAGAAACAAGCCCACATGTCTTTCATTAATATATTAATATAATTGAGCAGCCCATTACTTAAATAATGTGCAAATTATATTCTTAATATATTAAATGCAATTCTAGATGGACCCTTAAATTGGTCCGGTAGAATATATCAAGTGATCCATGCAAGTCCGTGTGGATTGGGGATCTTGGCGGGCCATCTAAATTTAAGCTTCAATAGACATAACCTAATCACAATCAACAAATGATTCACTTAGGTCCGATCCATTAATTTTAACTCATTCCACTAAAGAGCTAAAACTGAACTCTTAAATAAAGATAGAAAAGGAAGATGCTCCTCATTCATACCCTAGACAATCATATTGGAGATAGTGTATCCTCGTGATTAATATCAGTAATCGCCAAGAGTTCATAAACCGCCTATAACTCTCCAAGTTACCATATTTACTCATATGACCACGTTTTGAACTTGGATATTTTGACTTGTCCAGAAGCCATGTTTTCAATAGACACTATTGAAAACTCAACGTTGAGATTTAATATCCAATTACCTCAAAACATCCATATGATGATATTATACTCTCATTTAATTAAATGGAGCCACGATGTCCATATCTATAAATGAAGTCCTCTATCGATTAACAAATGAATATCACCAAATTATCGAGGATAGACTATGCGATATAATCGTACTCATTGATAACTCAAATGATATCACTTGCAACCATAAGTCCATCATTTATCTCAGGATTAAGATAGACTCTCCGATTGTCCTGATAATGAAAAAACTATTATCTATTGACGGTTTTAGATAAAGCTTTTCATTGTGATCCAGTTCAATGCACCCAGTGCACTAGATCCTTTTGCTCGAAGACACTCCGATGATTTTAGACTCATCATATCTCATTTGATCCCACTCAAATGCTAGCAAAAGAATTCTACAACTTTAACAAGATAAAGGTGCCCAACCTTTAACTTAAGTTGTGAACAATATTCAAGACTAACTAAAGAATTGTGTCTACCACATACATATCCAGATGTACGAACAATTCTTCTTTTCCCATAGTCTTTAGACCTTATGATTATTTACTTTGACAATTATAATATAAACTATAAATGCTATACGATTTGTTAAACCATAAATCACTTTATTAATATGAAAAAGATTGTTAATTACAACATTACACTCTTGCTATTGAGCATAATCCTAACAATAGCTATAGGATTCTTATGTGTTTGGGTTTAATGTGGAAGTTGAAAGGTTATGAACCCCCTACGCCTCGTGAGATTCACCAGTTCTATACCTTAAGGCAGACGGGTAACAGCAGAACTTACTTTCTTCTTTCTTCGCCCGTGGGGAACTGGATCCCAGAGGGTGTGGTGAACCCTAGACAAGTAGAGATTTCTGGTGACGAGAAGAAGAAAGGATTTATCTGGGGTTTTCCTTCCTCAAATAAGAGATGGAAGAATAGCTGGTTCTTCGTAGGTGGCAAGTGGGGTAGGGACGTGTCTGCCGGTGGTCGCCTAAATCTCGCGGCGAAGAAAGTCCCTAGGCACTTCACTTCTCCCGACGCTTGGTCGAAGGCGACCCCCGTTTTGTTAGACGTAGAGATATCTCATCTCGCTGCTGCGGCCGTCCTCCCTCTAAATGAAAGAGGTCGTCCATTTCTTTTGAACGAGGATAAAATGATCGCTCAGCGGTTTTTTTTCACGTTTACCCGCCAGACTTCCTCGCCGTAAGTTCTACCTGCATTCTTTTAGTTTTATGGTTTTGCTTTCTCCATTGCTAATATTTGGTGATTTTTGTTGCAGTGTGTGATTTCGATACTGTCTATGACTTGCAAGCCCGGGCAGTGAAGAATTCTGAGGCTGCCAGTAAGAGACACGCTGCTGGTTTGTCCAAGGAAGGAATTGCTAGCCCGGATGGTGGCGATCCCTCAAATGGCGAGGAGGCTGGTGATATTACTGAGGGAGGGGTCAAATCGGGGCAGCCCCATGTGCATACAGAGGCTGCTGCGAATACTCCTGCTGCGGCTACCCCGAACTGTAATGGTAAAGAGAAAGTTGGCGTTTCACAAGGGGGGGGGGGGGGGGGGAGTCAGCGCCATCCTTATTTTTGACATGGATGTTCCTGAGGCTCCTCTTGATCCTGTGAGTGACTTGGCCCCCAGAGCCAATAGAGGAAAACGTCCAGCTAAGGGTACTCCTGACCGTGCTGCTCGTCCCTTAAAACGGGCGTCAAGGGTTGTGCAGTACGTTGTTTCTTCGGATGAGGAGGGTGCTGATGAGCCGATACTCGCCGAAACTCCTTCTACTCAAACAGCTACCCACGGGGGTCCTGTTGAAGGGGCAAATACAGCAGTGCCTTCCTCTGAGGAAGCTGATGAATCACATGTCCCTGCTTCTACTCCACCCCAAACAGCCTCTCCGTCCCTAGTGGCCTCTCCTCTGGTGGCTATGGGCGAGCCGGATGTTTCTTCAGGTCAACCTCAGCCTCCTGGTCGGTCAGAGTCGTTTGATTGACCAGGACCATCGAAGCAACTTGGGGTTTCCGCTTCTGGTTCAGGTGTTGCTCATGAAGCCCCTCCCATGGGATCAAATGAAGCCGGTGAAGGAACCGTGTCTCTTTCTGATTTTTCGGCTACTGAGATTTGCTCACATTTGATCAACAATGACATATACATTGGTGAGGGCTGGGAGCATGTTAAAGGTAAACCCTGCAACAGGAAGATGGAGTTTTTCTTCAACTGCCACTCTCTGGTAAGCTTCTTACCGTAATATTGTTGTATCTGTATTTTATATTTATTTTCTGATTCGGATGTTTCTCTTTTCAGATGATGTCTGAGTTGGCTGAGAACTATAAATATGGGAACAAAGTTTCCTGGGAGATCAAACGTTTGTGAGAGCAGGCTTCTGTTTTGGCCGCCTAGAAGCTCTCTACTGAAGAGTCTTATGCTCAACAACTCGCTCATCTAAGAGAGTTTGCAGATGGTCATCTGTCCGCTCAAATAGCTGTTGAAGAGAAATTGTCTGCTGTTGAAGAGGAAGTTCGCTTGCTGAAAGAGCAATTGTCTGCTAGCCAAGAATCCCTCGCAGCACGTTTTGAGGCTGAGCGGATAGCTGAGAAGGCTAAGGAGAAAGCTGAACATGAGGCGTAGGATTTGTGCAATCAATTGTCTTCGCAAGAACTCATCTTCGATAATTTAAAGGCTGTACTGGAGGCTGAAGCAGTTGATCGTTTTAAGAGATCCCCTGTCTATGATGCGCTTTTGCTGCGCGAGTTTGAACGAGGCATGAGGCAATCGAAGAAGTTCTTTGCCATGAAGGACCATTCGAATGAAAAGGCTCTAAGGCTCTTCGACAGGTCTTTTCAACAGCATATGGCCAGTGGAGTGGGTTCAATTAAAAAGCAGATAAAGCGATGGAAAGCCCACTGCCGCTATAACAGGACTGAGCCTCATCCCATGCATTTGGAAATCCCTAGCAAGTGTGCCTTCAACACTTACTATTCTGGTCAGAAGGGCAGCTTTTCTAGTTCTGGTGCTGAACCCGATTTGGGTCCTGTTGCTGGTAGGGATTATGAACCTTTCATGCCGGATGGGGACGAAGAAGTTACCTAGCCTGTTGAAGAGGAGATCGAAGATGAGGAAGACAGCGAGGGCCCTCCTGCTGCTAGTTGAGATTTAGGTTTTTAGAGACTATCTAAAATTGTAAATATTTATGTCTTTTTGCCCCTCCAATTGTAAATGACTTTTCTGTTTTATAAATTAATTTATAACTCCTTTAGCTTTATTTTTGTTCAGCTGCCTTTGCTGAGTTTTTGGCTTACTCAGTGTTTCACCAAGTTTTTAGCATATTTTATAGCTTTGTTCAGCTGCCATTGCTGAGTTTTGGCGTACTCAGTGTTCATCAGGACGTATCCGACCATACACCAAGTTTTTAACATATTTTATAGCTTTATTCAGCTGCCATTGCTGAGTTTTCGCGTACTCAGTGTTTGTCAGGACGTATCCGACCATACACCAAGTTTTTAACATACTTTATAGCTTTATTCAGTTGCCATTGCTGAGTTTTGGCATACTTAGTGTTTGTCAGGACGTATCCGACCATACACCAAGTTTTTAACATGTTATCTATTCAGCAGCCATTGCTGAGTTTTAGCATATTATTGGGATGTCTCCCTTTTTTGCTTTTTGCTTTTTGCTTGTCTTTTTTGTTTTCAGCTGGTTTTCTCGATTTCCTTCGTTTGTGATTCATGTATGTTTTTGATTGGGTGTTTCTCGCCTCTCTAGGGATTTTATTTTTCCTGTGGTGGCGATCACCGATTTTTATAACTAGGGATTTTATTCTTTTCGCCAGTTCTCATTGCTGCGAGTATGAAACTCGTTCTTACGCGATGGTAGTGGCGTACGACGGCGAATGCCCTTTGTATTTGGCAAGTGTAATCACGAATTCTCAGTAATAAATTACTCTTTATTGAATACTTCCTGTAACTTTTATTAACATAGTCATAGAGAAAAAATGCTAAAACTAAAACTGCCTAAGAAATAAAAGGTAGAAATAAATCCTAAAAGCAACGAAAAAAGGTCAAAGGTAATATATCTTCAGGTACTGCGTATTGCATGGCCGAGGTGGTTCGTCTAAACCCTCTTGAATAATGGGATATGCCCCGTGACCAGCTACGCCTGTAATTTGATAAGGCCCTTCTCACTTGTCTGCGAGTGATCCTGCGGCGAGCTGTTAGGATTATCCTCAATAGCAAGAGTGTAATGTTGTAATTAACAATCTTTTTCATATTAATAAAGTGATTTCTGATTTAACAAATCGTATAACATTTATAGTTTAATATTATAATTGTCAAAGTAAATAATCATAAGGTCTAAAGACTATGAGAAAAGAAGAATTGTTCGTACATCTGGATATGTATGTGGTAGACACAATTCTTTAGTTAGTCTTGAATAATGTTCACAACTTAAGTTAAAGGTTGGGCACCTTTATCTTGTTAAAGTTGTAGAATTCTTTTGCTAGCATTTGAGTGGGATCAAATGAGATATAATGAGTCTAAAATCATCGGAGTGTCTTCGAGCAAAAGGATCTAGTGCACTGGGTGCATTGAACTGGATCACAATGAAATACTTTATCTATAACCGTCAATAGATAATAGTCTTTTCATTATCAGGACAATCGGAGAGTCTATCTTAATCCTGAGATAAATGATGGACTTATGCTCAAATGAAAAAGCATGAATTGATGATTGCAATTTTTTTAAATGCAAAACTTGTGTGAAAAAACTTATGAGACTCAAAATGAATAAATGATCTTGTATCCGTTCAAAGGATTTAAAATCCAAATGTCTCTCCTTCCTTATTTGTTGAACATGTCTACTATCATACGGGTTTCATTCCCAGAAAAATCAAATAGAGTGCAAAGTTGCTCATGACATGTTTGACTTATAAAGTTGGATATAGTTGCTCATAAATTAAAATCAATGAAAACTCTATATCCTTGCTTTTCTCATGACAATGGTGAAATTGGTTTGAATTCTTATTAGAAACCTTTGTCATTTGCTTTGCCAAATACCATTGTATTTTGGACTTGAATGCTACATGTCTTGTATGCAAAGCATTTTTGATTCACACATTTTATCAAAATAAATCTCCTTGTTTCTCTCCATTTGATAGAGTTGCATAAAGTGCATTTAATGATTATGCAAATGACTTGAATGCTATCATCTCTCTTTGCTAAGTGACCCGGTTGGGGACTACTCCTTTGCCTATATCATGACAAAAAGGGGGAGTAGAATGGTGGTAAGGGGAGTTGGGGAGACAATACATTGAGGGGGAGTAACCCTTTGAGGGGGAGCATTGCATTCATCAAACATTGCATGATGTTGTTTGTTGTACTTAAATTTCTTAGAATGCAAATGCTTGTTTTTATTCTCACTTGATTCATCTCACTTTTTACTTGAATTGGAAAGTATAGAAACCTTGCTTTCAGGGATTGATTGATCTACTTGAGATTGAAGACTTCAAGATTATTTTTATATATCTCTTTGTAAAGTAGAAAATCATAGTAGACCCATAGTTTCTATTTTGTTGTGAGGAATCAATGTGAGTAGTGGTTTTGTCACGAAATAGCCAAAGGGGGAGATTGTAAGGATTCCCATATCTTGATTGGCTTATTTCGTGGACAAACCACGTATTGGGGATTGCTTGTAAGGGTAGCTTAAGTGATTGATATTCAAGCTCAAGACCTTCTCATGTCCTCAAGGTTGATAAGCACCAAAGGTAAACTTCTATGTGCTTAATTTGCTTTGAAGAGATTAGTTGCACACACACACAACTCATGCATAAATCTTATTCTTGTATGTTGTGTGTTTTATATGTGTGCATGCATGTTCTTGAACATCTCTTCTTGCATGTTTTATTTTGATTGCATCTTATTCATTGAAATGCCATGACATGTTTAGGCATTAGGATGCATTCACTTCCCACACTTGCACTTCATTATTAGTCTTAAGTGTGGTGTAATTCGTTTCCGTTTGTGTGATCGGAAACGTCCGCGCTTGCACGATGGTGTGCATGTCTTAGCGCGACGGTTGACCACTTGAGAAGGTCTCATTCTTCTCTTGGATAAGTGGTAGTTTTGATTTGATTGTTTGGAGTAAAGTGTCTAGTTTCAAAAGATTAGATTTCAATGTTTTAAATGTTTTTCAAAACTGACCTTTGCATGGTCTTGTGACCATAACTTTTTATACAAAGCTTCAAAATGAGTTTTGAAAATTTCTGTATAACTTTGACACCCATACCTTTCCAACGGTATATTATTCATAATATTTCATGACCGTTTGGATTGGTTTTAAAATCTCCAAAGTTACAACCAAAACAGGGCAACTCTGTTGTTGTCCGTTTCTGACCTTTGGTCACTCAATTGACCATAACTTTTTCTACAGATATCGAAATGTCATTCTATGAAAACTAGTAGAAAGTAGACTTCCATACCTTTCCAACGATATATCATACGAAAGGTTTTGATGTCGTTTGGTCATGTTTCGAAGCTCTCGAATCTTGAGTCGCTGCACTGACGCGAGTACCGCGAAAATGCCCATCATTTTTCCATTTCTTCCAAAACGACATAGTTTCACTTGGGCATTATAAATACATATCTTTCTCATCATTTTTTGGGCTGTGCCACAAAATCAAACCCTAGAGAGAGAGGCTCCATATTCTTGAGAGAGAAAGAGAGATTTGAGAGAAAATCAAATCAAGAACTCACCTTTAACCACTCAAATCAAACCACTTTTGCATCAAATTTCATATTTGATCTTCTATGCCTCCATAGAATTGATCCATGCATGGTTTTGAATCATCACATCTTATTTGGTATGTTCTTCACTAATTTCATATCTCTTTAGTGTTTTCCATATTAATACATCTCTTTAATTACTTGTATGCTTTTGATTATATGCTAGATACAAGTTAGAGATTATTTGTGATGAAAATGATTGGGTGTTGTATTGTGATAGTTAATTAGGTTTTTAATTAATCTTGATTAGCTAAGCTATTTGACATGTCATCTAGCCATTTATATCTAGGATTGTTTTAATTGCAAATTCATTATCCTAGATAAGCATATAGAGTAACCTAGCTCTAATTTGCATTTTGAATATTCATACATATTCACTTAGGTTGTTTCTCTTCATTGAGAAGTAAGTCTTGGGGCTAAGAGTGCTTAGGCCTCAAGCAAATTGGAATAGGGTTGCTAATAAAGGCCCGCTGGGTAGAAGTGAGGGGTTACAGACCGGAGTGTTAGACGAGGTCTACATAGGTTGTAAACTTCATTTCAATTAGTGATTTCGAGTTCCGAGTGTGGCGCACTATACAGCCCGTGGTTTTTCCCAGTGGTTGGGTTTCCACGTATATATCTTGTGTTATTTAAATTCCGCACATATTACACTTGATATATTATTTTGACTAGTTAGGGGCATTTTCGTCAAATTGACTTGCATGCGAAAATTGGGTAATATTTGATAAAATCTATTCACCCCCCCCTCTAGCTTTATATTAGTACACACCGCGTATTAGTTTCAGGCCCGCTGGGTAGAAGTGAGGGGTTACAGACCGGAGTGTTAGACGAGGTCTACATAGGTTGTAAACTTCATTTCAATTAGTGATTTCGAGTTCCGAGTGTGGCGCACTATACAGCCCGTGGTTTTTCCCAGTGGTTGGGTTTCCACGTATATATCTTGTGTTATTTAAATTCCGCACATATTACACTTGATATATTATTTTGACTAGTTAGGGGCATTTTCGTCAAATTGACTTGCATGCGAAAATTGGGTAATATTTGATAAAATCTATTCACCCCCCCTCTAGCTTTATATTATACACACCGCGTATTAGTTTCATATATTATTTTGTTTCATTGTTTTAATTAAATAAGAATTAATTAATTTATTAATTAATTGTTTAATTAAGAAACAAATCTTTTCTGATCAAAAAATATATTTCCTAAAAGTAAAAGTAAAAGACTTGTTTGATAAGGAAATAAATAATTAGTTTTATTTATTTAATCAAATAAGAAGTCTTTTTTATTTAGTCAAATAAAAGAAAAAAAGATTTATGAATTAAATTAGGGTTTGAAGTCTAAAACTAGATGGGAATTAGGGTGCAACACAAACTCTTTTAAGCTTGTATGTTGCGGCAACCCTAGTCCATTTAGGGTAGAGAATTCGGCAACCCTAAAAGAAAGAAGAGAAGAAAGTTTGGCAACCTATATATACACACTTATAGAATTCGGCCACTCTAAGGCTTGGTGCTTGAGATTCTATTTTTTCTTCTTCTTCTCAATTCATAGAAAGATTTTATTCTACTAAAACATAAAAGAGTGTTAGATTATTCTTTGATGATACACTAATTGCTTGTTCATCAATAAGCTTGTGTGTACAACATCGATTTAGGTTCACCCGAGTTTCGATCACTAGATTGAGAACTCAAAAGTGACCGGAATAATCTTAGTCATTCTTTTGATTGTTTTTGTGACTAACAAAGAAAAGAAAAGTTTGTTTGTCCATTCACAGGTTTGCAATTCAAAGAAAAGGGAGACCACACTCCTAGGTGATCCACGTTCGTGCTAGGATTGAAGATCTTGCGGATTACCATCGACGTAAGTCAATCGGATCACGCGACAAAAGGTATTATTCTTTTGTTAGATAATATATATGTTTAATTGATTAAAGGGTTTAAGGTTCATAAAAGGAAAAATTTTTAAAAGTCACTAAATCTATTTTTTAGTCTCGCTTCCGCTGCGTGCACTACGGTATTTTTCCCTACAATTGGTATCAGAGCCTAGGTTGAACCCTTTTAATTAATTAACGTATATATACGTGGATCGATTTCTTTTTATTGTGATTATGCATGTTTAGAAAGAGATGGCACTCTAGGTATTCGAATATATAATTACATGTGGATGTATGGATTTATATATGTTTATGTGGATTGTTGTTGCTCGATTTTGGTCCTAGATTTTCAATGTAATTTTTGTTATGGAATTGTAACAAGAAGGGTGGTCTATCATCGCCATAATTCCTTCTTGGTAGTTGCTAGGTTTTATTATTTTTTTATATAGGTGCAGTATTTTTTTAATACTACTGCAGTTTTTTTTAATTTTTAGTGTGCAGTTTTTTATTTTGTAAATTTACTGCAGTGAATAAAAAAAAAAAAAAAAAAAAATTAATACTGTAGTATTTATTATTTTATACTGCCGTAATATATTTGGGTGTTGAAGATTCGAAGACACGAAGAAAAACGAAGCAACCGGAACCGAGAACGAGCACCGTGCGCACACTAGGAGTGGATTGGGCTGCGCATGGCAAGCCCAAACTTGGTGGGCTGTGCACGGCAGCCCTGGGAGTCTTCATGGGCTGCGCACAGCAGCCCCTTTGTGGGGTTGTGGGTTGTGCACGCCCATGGGGTTGGGCCAAAGGATGAGCGTATGGTTGATGGGCCACCTGAAGATCTTGTATTCATAAACAATTGTAATTTACTTGTTTTTCTAGGATGGGCCAAAATTGTTGCTATTTAATTTATGCTTAAATATTACAATATTTGTTATTGTATGATAACATGACATATAGAATAGGAGTGCCACTCATATATCTCTTTTGGTATGAACATGCATTGAATGATTTAGGTATCTAAATTGGCATCTAGATAACTCGGTAAATCATTCTATGGGATTTAATCACACGCCTTAAATAATTGAGTGGGAGAAGGTGTTTTTGTAACACCTATGGCCTCCAAGGTTAGTTGAGCTTAATTATTTATTGGTAATCCCCCCAAGGGGCGTCCATGAATGGAATTTAGCAACATACTTCCTTACAAGGATAGACTAGACAATGGACTCAAACGAGATCTACTCCCCAAGGAGGGATTTTCGTGAGAGAAAATTGAGGGTCGATATCTTGGTAACACACTCAATGTAATTTTATTGATATCCTCCCAAGAGTTCTTGTCAGTAAAATTGCAAGGCTAAAATTGAAAACGCTAGTTGTTATGTTAACAATTAGGTGGGACCTAGTCTAACTAGTAAATGGTGCGAACTCCCAAAGGAGGCGTAACATTTATGGGTGTTGGATCACCGTTGAATTTTTATGATTGAGTTATTTATTTAATTCAAGATAAATATTTAAAAGTGCTTTATCATGATTATTTACTTATATATGTTTTGTTATATTCAGAAATCATGACCCCATCCCTAATGAACATCTTAAAAGATAATATTTTAACCAGAAATAATTATGTCACATGGAAAAGGAAAATTGGGTTGTTGCTGCAAGCTGAAAAACATAAGTTTATTCTGTCTGCTCCTAAACCACCTGCTCCTACTTATGAATCTCAGATTCATATGGTTGGTAAAGTTGCTACGGTTAAGACCTGTCAAAAGGTTAAGGAAAAACAGAAGAAAAAGCAACTTGGGCCTACCAAGATGGAGACCAAGAAAGTAACCAAGATCAAAGGGAAATGATTCTTTTGTGGTGAAAAGGGACATTGGAAAAGCAATTGCCCAAAGTCCCAGAACAAGAAGGAACAAGGTAATATTAATTATTTTGAAACATGTTTTCTGACAGATTCTACAGATTCTTGGATCATAGACTCTGGAGCCACAAATCATGTTTGCTATTCCTTACAGGGGTTCCAAGAAAGGAGAAAGTTGAATAAGAATGAAATCAACTTGCGTTTGGGCAACGGAACGTTAGTGTCTGCAAGTGCAGTGGGAGATATTAGAGTTTATTTGGATTCTAGAAGGCATTTAGATTTGATAGACATTTATTATGTACCTCAATTCAAGAGGAACTTAATTTCAGTTTCTTGTTTGAATAAATTTGGATATTCGGTTACTTTTAATAAAGTTTTTATTATTAGTAAGAATGACAAAATTATTTGCAAAGGTACATTGGAAAACGGTCTATACTTTTTGCATAGAAATATCTCTCACTCGTTAGACATAGAATTAACGGAACCTAATCATAAAAGAGTAAAATTATCAATAGATGAAACCTACCTTTGGCATTTACGCTTAGGTCATATTAACCTTAATAGGATTAAAAGATTGGTAAGTGACGGACCTTTAAGTGACTTAAAGGTTGATGATCTACCAACTTGTGAATCTTGTTTGGAAGGTAAAATGACCAAAAGGACGTTCTCTGCCAAAGGTACAAGAGCCACTGAATGTTTAGGATTGATACACACTGATGTATGTGGACCTATTAGCATTCAAGCTAGAGGTGGATATGAGTACTTCATCACCTTCACAGATGATTACTCGAGATTTGGTTATGTGTATCTCATGCGACATAAGTCGGATGCTTTTGACATGTTCAAAGCACTCAAAGCTGAAGTGGAAAATCAGCTTGAGAAACACATAAAAAACTTGAGATCTGATCGTGGTGGAGAATATCTATCTAGTGAGTTTCAGCAATATCTTATTGATAATGGGATAGTTTCTCAGTTTTCTGCACCAGGTACACCTCAACAGAATGGGGTAGCAGAAAGGAGAAATAGAACTCTTTTGGATATGGTTAGGTCTATGTTGAGTTATTCAACACTTCCTATTTCTTTTTGGGGATATGCTTTACAAACTGCTATATACATTCTAAACGATGTACCATCTAAGTCTGTTCCTAAAACACCGCATGAGTTGTGGACTGGGCGCAAGCCTAGTTTACAACACTTAAGGATATTTGGTTGTCCTGCGCATGTGTTAAAAGGAAAGACAGAAAAGATGGAGTCCCGTTCAGAAACATGTATATTTGTAGGGTATCCAAAAGAAACTAAAGGATATTATTTCTATAGTCCTTCAGATCTTAAAGTAATTGTTTCGACAAATGCTAAATTTCTGGAAAAGGACTATATGAATGATTTTGTGCCTAGAAGTAGAATTGTCCTGAATGAGATGTCAAGAGATACAATTCCACGAGAGGTTACACAACCTAACCCAATTGTAAGTTCCAATCCAACACAAGATCAACAACCTACCATTCCTCGTCGTAGTGGGAGGGTTAGAACACAACCCGAAAGATACATCAGTCTGGGAGAATCAGTGGAGAATCTCCCGGACGACGATGATCCCTATACGTACAAGGAAGCTATGGAGGATGTTGATAGTCGCCATTGGCAAAAGGCAATGCAATCCGAGATTGAATCTATGTTCGATAACAAAGTCTGGTCCCTTGTAGACTTGCCTAAAAGGATAAAACCCATTGGGTGCAAGTGGGTATACAAGAGGAAAAGAGGTATGGATGGAA
Source organism: Acer saccharum (assembly GCA_030490815.1). Taxonomy (NCBI): domain Eukaryota; kingdom Viridiplantae; phylum Streptophyta; class Magnoliopsida; order Sapindales; family Sapindaceae; genus Acer; species Acer saccharum. Next base: position 33,888,975 of record CM059873.1, read on the forward strand.
AGGTGGAAACCTTTAAAATTAGATTGGTAGCTAAAGGGTATACACAGAATGAAGGTATCGATTACGAGGAAACCTTCTCTCCTGTGGCCATGCTTAAATCCATTAGGATACTCTTATCCATTGCAGCATCTTTAGATCTAGAGATTTGGCAAATGGACGTCAAGACAGCTTTCCTAAATGGAAGTCTTGTCGAAAGCATCTACATGATGCAACCAGAGGGATTCATTGAAAAGGGCTGAATGGATAAGGTATGCAAGTTGCAGAAATCCATATATGGATTAAAGCAAGCATCCAGATCCTGGAACATAAGGTTTGATCAAGCTGTCAAAGGTTTTGGATTTATTCAGAATCTTGACGAACCTTGTGTATACAAAAGGATTAAAGGCGACAAGTTGGTTTTCCTAATTCTTTATGTTGATGATATACTACTCATTGGAAACGATGTAGGTGTATTGAAATCAATAAAAGAATGGTTAACAAAACAATTTGATATGAAGGACTTAGGAGAAGCAAGTTTTATTCTAGGTATCCAAGTAATAAGGGATAGAAAGAATAGAACGATTGCATTATCCCAAGCTTCATACATAGACAAGATCTTGTCTAGGTTTTCCATGCAGGATTCCAAGAAAGGTATGTTACCTTTCAGACATGGAATCAAGCTTTCTAAGGAACAAGTTCCTAAGAATGAGCATGAAGAGCAATTCATGAGTAGAGTTCCATATGCCTCGGCAGTTGGAAGTCTCATGTATGCGATGCTCTGTACTAGACCAGATATTTGTTTTGCTGTTGGCATAGTTAGCAGGTTTCAATCGAAACCTGGTCCTGATCACTGGACGGTAGTCAAGCATATTTTCAAGTATCTCAACAGAATGAGAGATAATATGCTTGTATACTCTGGAGGGGATTTGGTTCCCGTTGGGTATACAGATTCTGATTTCCAATCAGATTTTGACTCCAGAAAATCCACATCAGGGGCTGTGTTTACTATTGGAGGAGGAGCAGTTATATGGAGGAGTATCAAGCAATCTTGTATTGCTGATTCCACCATGGAAGCTGAGTATGTTGCTACATGCGAGGCTGCCAAAGAGGCTGTTTGGCTCCGCCAATTCTTGATTGACTTAGAAGTAATTCCTAGTTCGAATAAGCAGATCACTATCTACTGTGACAACAGTGGAGCAGTGGCTAATTCGAAAGAACCAAGAAGTCACAAGAGAGGTAAACACATTGAAAGAAAGTATCATCTTTTAAGGGAGATTGTTCAAAGAGGTGACGTGACGATTACCAAAATCGTGTCAGCAGAAAATCTTGCGGATCCCTTCACAAAGGCTCTACCTCAGAAGAGTTTCGATGGGCATCTAGAGAACATGGGCTTGAGAGATATGACACATTTGCTATAGCGCAAGTGGGAGATTGTTAGGATTATGCTCAATAGCAAGAGTGTAATGTTGTAATTAACAATCTTTTTCATATTAATAATGAAACTAAATATAGCACGGTGTGTATAAAACTATCTAGAGGGGGGTGAATAGATTTTATGCTTTTTACCCAATTTTTCGTGTTAGTCAAAATTACGAATTTACCCTCAAGATAATATAAACAAGCAAGTGTAATATGATGCGGAAATTAAATCAACACTTGATTTTTACGTGGAAACCCTCACGGGAATAACCACGGGCTATGTAAGTAAGCCACACTCGAACCTCGAATCCACTAAATGTACAAACGATTACAACCTAATCCCGGAAGTAATCACACACCTACCTAATCCCGGTATGAGTGAACCTAGTCCAATTTGCTTGAGATCTAAGCAACCTAATCCCGATTGCTACACACAAGACTTACCTTCTCTAGAAGAGAATACAACCCTAAGTGAATATATGTGAATATTCAAAATGCAACATAGAGCAAGGGAAACCCTATATGCTTATCTAAGATGATTAATATGCAATTAAGAACAATCCTAGATATCAAAACTAAATGACATGTCAATTAGTTAAGCTAATCAATATTAAGCACAAAACCTAATATGCTAGCACAATACAACTTCTCAAACATACATCATACTATTCTCAATTTTGTATCCAAAGTATACAAAATAACAATCAAGTAATTAATTGAGATTACTAGATAAGAGAAACACAAAATATGTAAGATATTAGTGAAAAGCTTACCAAGCAAAGTATGATGAAGATTCCATGCAAGATGACATCTAGATGATCTAAGATGATGCTAGATGATGATTGATGATCATGAAATTGTGTTTGAGTAATTAAAAATGAGTTCTTTGTGTATTTTTCTTCTCTTGAAAAATATCCTAAGTATGAAGCATGAATAAGAACTCTTATCAGTGACCTAAAATCAAGTTAGCATATATATAGAGGCCATAAGTGAAGTGAGGTCGTTTTGAAAACTCGCCAGAAAAATGCACTGTGCGCTGGTGGACCAGCGCAGGACCAGCGCACAAGCACATTTTGGCTTGAGCGCTGGACGACAGGCGCTGCCACCAGCGCCAGTCCAGCGGCGCACACCTGGGCGATTGGCGTTGGTGGCCATGCGCTGGTCCACACCAGCGCACGACTAGCGGCGCTCCACTGGGCATTTTACGCCGGTGAGCGGCGCTGGTCGACCGGTGCTGGTGGACCAGCGCACAGCCCAATTTTGTACCCCACAAGCAATCATGCAAGGGGTACAAAGTTAAACTAAGATGCATCCTAAAAGCCTAAATGCTATGATGTTTTAAACACAAGATGCAATCATAAAAACAAGCAAGAAGAGATGTAAATAAGCATTGATGCACAACAAAAAGAAACATAACATACAAAGATTAAACATATGCATGAGTTGTGAGTGTGTGCAACTATCTCTTCAAGACAAGTAAGCACTTAGAGTATTACCTTTGGTGCTTGTCAATAATGAGGTCTTCAAAGGGCCTAATGCATTAACAACAACATCTAAACTACCCTTACAAAGAATCCCCATTTATGGTTTGATCACGAAATAAGCCAATTAAAAACAACGGGAATCCTTACAAATAAAGTGATTTCTGGTTTAACAAATCGTATAGCATTTATAGTTTAATATTATAATTGTCAAAGTAAATAATCATAAGGTCTAAAGACTATAAGAAAAGAAGAATTGTTCGTACATCTGGATATGTATGTGGTAGACACAATTCTTTAGTTAGTCTTGAATAATGTTCACAACTTAAGTTAATGGTTGGGCACCTTTATCTTGTTAAAGTTGTAGAATTCTTTTGCTAGTATTTGAGTGGAATCAAATGAGATATGATGAGTCTAAAATCATCGGAGTGTCTTCGAGCCAAAGGATCTAGTGCACTGGGTGCATTGAACTGGATCACAATGAAATACTTTATCTATAACTGTCAATAGATAATAGTCTTTTCATTTTCAGGACAATCGGAGAGTCTATCTTAATCCTGAGATAAATGATGGACTTATGGTTGCAAGTGATATCATTTGAGTTATCAATGAGTACGATTATATCGCATAGTCTATTCTCGATAGTTTGGTGATATTCATTTGTTAATCGATAAAGGACTTCATCTATAGATATGGACATCGTGGCTCCATTTAATTAAATGAGAGTATAATATCATCATATGGATGTTTTGAGGTAATTGGATATTAAATCTCAACGTTGAGTTTTCGATAGTGTCTATTGAAAACATGGCTTCTGGACAAGTCAAAATATCCAAGTTCAAAACGTGGTCATATGAGTAAATATGGTAACTTGGAGAGTTATAGGCGGTCTATGAACTCTTGGCGATTACTGATATTAATCATGAGGATACACTATCTCCAATATGATTGTCTAGGGTATGAATGAGGAGCATCTTCCTTTTCTATCTTTATTTAAGAGTTCAGTTTTAGCTCTTTAGTGGAATGAGTTAAAATTAATGGATCGGACCTAAGTGAATCATTTGTTGATTGTGATTAGGTTATGTCTATTGAAGCTTAAATTTAGATGGCCCGCCAAGATCCCCAATCCACACGGACTTGCATGGATCACTTGATATATTCTACCGGACCAATTTAAGGGTCCATCTAGAATTGCATTTAATATATTAAGAATATAATTTGCACATTATTTATGTAATGGGCTGCTCAATTATATTAATATATTAATGAATGACATGTGGGCTTGTTTCTTTTAGTAAGAATGGGTCTGGTTCACATGTGGGCTTTTATTTAAAGTCCAATGGATTAAATGAAATAAGAAAATAATATTTTGCCCATTTATTCTAAGTGGGGCGGCAAGGGTTAATTTTAACCTAATATATTATTTTGTTTCATTGTTTTAATTAAATAAGAATTAATTAATTTATTAATTAATTGTTTAATTAAGAAACAAATCTTTTCTGATCAGGAAATATATTTCCTAAAAGTAAAAGTAAAAGACTTGTTTGATAAGGAAATAAATAATTAGTTTTATTTATTTAATCAAATAAGAAGTCTTTTTTATTTAGTCAAATAAAAGAAAAAAAGATTTATGAATTAAATTAGGGTTTGAAGTCTAAAACTAGATGGGAATTAGGGTGCAACACAAACTCTTTTAAGCTTGTATGTTGCGGCAACCCTAGTCCATTTAGGGTAGAGAATTCGGCAACCCTAAAAGAAAGAAGAGAAGAAAGTTTGGCAACCTATATATACACACTTATAGAATTCGGCCACTCTAAGGCTTGGTGCTTGAGATTCTATTTTTTCTTCTTCTTCTCAATTCATAGAAAGATTTTATTCTACTAAAACATAAAAGAGTGTTAGATTATTCTTTGATGATACACTAATTGCTTGTTCATCAATAAGCTTGTGTGTACAACATCGATTTAGGTTCACGCGAGTTTCGATCACTAGATTGAGAACTCAAAAGTGACCGGAATAATCTTAGTCATTCTTTTGATTGTTTTTGTGACTAACAAAGAAAAGAAACGTTTGTTTGTCCATTCACAGGTTTGCAATTCAAAGAAAAGGGAGACCACGCTCCTAGGTGATCCATGTTCGTGCTAGGATTGAAGATCTTGCGGATTACCAACGACGTAAGTCAATCGGATCACGCGACAAAAGGTATTATTCTTTTGTTAGATAATATATATGTTTAATTTGATTAAAGGGTTTAAGGTTCATAAAAGGAAAAATTTTTAAAAGTCACTAAATCTATTTTTTAGTCTCGCTTCCGCTGCGTGCACTACGGTATTTTTCCCTACACGAGCAACTTCGACACCTCCTCTTTTATTGCTGCACTTCTTTTTGGGTTAAAGCTTCTCCTTTTTTGCACAACCGGTTTGCATTTTTCGTTTAAAACAATCGACTCAGTTAGCTCTTCCTTTTCTATGCTCGTTTTGTCCCTTGGGTCCAGCTCAAAGGTTTCTGGATTATCTTCCTACACTTCCTTGTTTACTTCGAATATGCTTAAGGTTTCCATCCCTACCTTATCTGTAAGGATTCCGATATTTTAATTGGCTTATTTCGTGGACAAACCACGTGTTGGGGATTATATGTAAGGGTAGATTAAGTGATTGATTTTCAAGCTCAAGACCCTCTCATGTCCTCAAGGTTGATAAGCACCAAAGGTAAATTTCTATGTGCTTAATTTGCTTTGAAGAGATTAGTTGCACACACACACTCACATCTCATGCTTAATTCATTTTCTTGTATGTTGTGTATGTGTTGTTATTATGTGCATTCATGATCATATATCATCTCTTCTTGCATAAGTATTGATTGCATCTTGTGTCTTTAATGTCATACCATGATAGGCTTTTAGGATGCATCTTGTTTTACCTTTTTACCCTTGCATGTGTTTTTGGGTTCAAAGGAGTGGGCTCTGCTGTGCGCTGGTCGTCATGCGCCGGACCAGCGCAGATCGCCCAGTGGTCTGTCGCTGGTCGTGCGCTGGTCCACCAGCGCACCATGAAATTGGTCTATGCGCTGGTGGTGCGCTGGACGTCCAGCGCAAGCTGACCAGCGCACAACGCCCAATCAGGTGCGATTTTTCAAAACGACCTCACTCTACTAGAGTTGCCTATATATAATCTTCTATGATTTTAGGTCGTCCAAGAGAGTCAAAAATATCATATATTTCCTTAGAACATTTTTCAAGAGAAAAATCAATCAAAGAACTCTCCTTTAACCACTCAAATCAAATCCCTTTTGCATCATATTTCATATTGCATCTTCTATTACTATATAGAATGCATCCATGATTGGATTTGCATCATCACAACTTGCTTAGTAAGATTTTGATTAAGTTCATCTTATTTGATTATTTTTATTATCAAGCTATTCTCTTTATTTTACTTGTATGTTTTGATCATATGATAAATACAAGATTAGAGAATTAATTGTGATGAATTGATTGAGTGTTGTATTGTGATAGATATCTAGGTTTTTATAATCTATGTTTATCTAAGCTATTATGACATGTCATTTAGCACTTGATATCTAGGATTGATTTTAATTGATTATCTCATCATCCTAGATAAGCATCTAAGGTTCCCTAGCCTTGTTTGTTATTTGAATATTCATACATATTCACATAGGTTGCATAATCTCTTCTTAGAGAATTAAGACTTGAGGCTAAGAGTGCTTAGGCATCAAGCAAATTGGAATAGGGTTGCTAATAAAGGCCCGCAGGGTAGAAGTGAGGGGTTACAGACCGGATTGTTAGACGAGGTCTACATAGGTTGTAAACTTCATTTCAATCAGTGATTTCGAGTTCCGAGTGTGGCGCACTATACAGCCCGTGGTTTTTCCCAGTGGTTGGGTTTCCACGTATACATCAAGTGTCATTTTTAATTCCGCAATATATTATACTTGCTTGTATTTTTGACTAGTAGGGTCATTTTCGTAATATTGACTTGTATGCGAAAATTGGGTAATAATAGCTAAAATCTATTCACCCCCCCCTCTAGATTAATATATTGATAACATGCCTCGAGTATTTAGTTATTTACAATTGGTATCAGAGCGGGTTCCTAGATATACTTAGGTGATCCTTTGCTCTTTCTTTTTTGGTGTGTTTTGCATTTGTGTGATTTGTGCTCATTCATACATTTTGCATTCATTTGAATTCATTCATTATACACTATGAGTGGATTCAGTGGCAACCATGAGGGTGCTTCAAGCACATGGCCTCCTCTCCTCACCGGTGTGAATTATGCCTCATGGAAAGGCAAGATGGAGGCGTATGTGTGCCAAATCCATGATAGGGCATGGATGGCGATTGAAGATGGGTATGCACCTCCTATGATGACTCCCACGAGTGGTGGAGAACAAGTACTCAAGCCAAAGGCCCAGTGGTCACCTGAAGAGTTTGAGACTTCAAAATGGAATAGGAAGGCATGGCATGCTCTTCTATGTGCAGTGGATGAGAATCATTACAAACTGATTCAGAACACTAGGATAGCCAAGGAAGCATGGGATATCCTAGAGGTTGCACATGAAGGAACCGATGTGGTTAAGGATTCCAAGCTACAAGTCCTTCAAACGCAATTTGAGTTGCTCAAAATGGAGGAGGACGAGTGCTTCAATGACTTTGAAGTCAAGTTGATGGATATTGTGAATCAAAGCCATCAACTCGGTGATCCTTATTCGGATAGGAGAGTTAAGCAGAAAATTATGAGGTCTCTCCCCGCTAGGTTCGAATCAAAAGTGACGGCTTTAGAGGAGAATAGTACATATAAGGATATGAAGCCGAGCGAGGTGATTGGAAGACTCCTCGCCTATGAATCTAGGAAGGCTCCTAGTATTTCACCTCCTAAAAAGCAAAAAGGAATTGCTTTGAATGCTTCCAAGGTTGTGAAGGAGGAAAAAGGTAGCTCGGACGAAGACATGGCATTGTTGCTAAGAAGATTCAAGAAGTTTGTCAAGTTCGAGAATAAGGGCATTGGATCCAAGGGCCAAGACTTGAAGAAAAAAGCTCCCTTCAAGAATTTTGAGCCTAGGAAAGAGCATAGTGAGAAGAAAGGAGTCCAATGCTATGAGTGTGGTGGTATAGGTCACATCTCATCGGATTGTGGGAACTTGAAGAACAAGATGGCAAAAGTGATGGCCACCACTTGGAGTGAAAGTGATGACTCCGAAAATGGAGACAAGTCATCAAGTGATGATGAGCTTACCATCAACTACACGGCTTTTGGGGCCACTTGTGTAGATGGCAAAGTTGTTGGTAAGAATGACTTGACTAGTGATCCCATAGAAGAAAAAAATGAAGAAGTAGCTCTAGAGAAGATAAATGTAGCTACTCATAGGGATATGGCTCTCATTGACTCAAGAGACCATGGTGAAGGTCTTAATGGGGGAAATGACTCCATTAGTGAGAAAGAGAGTGGAGGAGATAACTCAAGTGAAGATGACTCCTCATCTAACTCTACAAATGGAAGTGTAGAGAAAATGGATGTAAATGACTTCATAGTCAAGTGTGAAAGTTCATTGAACAAGAACAATAGAAAATTGAAGATTTTAGAGGATGAAAATCTTGAACTTTCAACACACAATGACCACTTAAGTAATCAAGTGGAAGCATCCAAGAAGATTGAAGACAAGCTAAGGGATGAGCTAGCTATGTCTAAGAGGAATGAAGAAGGGTTGAAAAGAGAGCTTGATGAAGCTATAAAGTCATTGACTAGGATGACTACAAGCACCAAGAAACTTGACCACATTCTTGATGGTGGAAAGAACCCTTGTGACAAGAGAGGTATTGGGTATGAAGAAAGCAAGGAGATCACTACTCCAACCAAGACCATCTTTGTCAAGAGTTTGGGCAAGATAGAAGCCTCGCCGGTGCACACTCCTAGGAAGAAAATTGATCTAGGACAATGTTCAAAAAATGCACAAGTGAAGGAAGCTCCAAGGAGACAACCTCAAGCTCAAAAAGTTCCTCAACCAAACTTCCCTCAAGCTCACATTCATCAAGGGAAGAGGCCAATCATGCAAAATGGAACAAGGAAGCAAGCAAGAACCACTCAACCACAAAGTCATGGGATGGCTCCTATACATGCACAAGGACATGGTATGAATTCTAAATTTATCCCTACATGTCACTTTTGTGGTATTAATGGTCACATAAGACCAAATTGCTTTCATTTCATTAAATTATGTAGAATCAAAAGCATGATTGAAAAGAGAATGACAAGAGCTAGAATGCATGCTAATAGGAAGGAAAACATTCATATTCATGATCCTATTATTTCTAGAACTCTTGAACCATTGTCCACTAAGAAGAAAAAAGTCATATCTATGTGGATAAGGAAAAATGAACCCGCTTGCTACGAGACTAACAAGTCTCAAATAGGTTCATCCAAGTCAAATGGACTTGGGAGATCCATAGGATCTCATGACCTTCATTGATGAAGGATGATAATGACCCCATATGGGGAACTCAAGCAAAGAGAGCTAATTGCATACTTGTTGCATGCAAACATTTGAAAAATCTTATGCTTCTTTGTTGATTGCTTGAGTAAGCTTGGTTGCACATATATATATATGTTTTAAATTCAATAAGTGTGAACCTTGCTTATCTACAATCTATGTCATATTTATGTTCAAACATGCATTTTTGGGCTAGGAGATTAACATAGGAAGTATGATTTGAATGACCTATAGTTATCTCCATGACATGATGATTCTTAACGACATGCTAATGAATATTGAAAAGCATGAAATTCATATGACATGCTCAAATGAAAAAGCATGAATTGATGATTGCAATTTTTAAATGCAAAACTTGTGTGAAAAAGCTTATGAGACTCAAAATGAATAAAGGATCTTGTATCCGTTCAAAGGATTATAGAATCCAAATGTCTCTCTTTCTTTATTTGTTGAACATGTCTACTATAATACGGGTTTCATTCCCGGAAAAATCAAATAGGGTACAAAGTTGCTCATGACATGTTTGACTTATAAAGATGGATATAGTTGCTCATAAATTAAAATCAATGAAAACTCTATATCCTTGCTTCTCTTATGACATTGGTGAAATTGGTTTGAATTCTTATTAGAAACCTTTGTCATTTGCTTTGCCAAATACCATTGTATTATGGACTTGAATGCTACATGTCTTGTATGCAAAGCATTTTTGATTCACACATTTTATCAAAATAAATCTCCTTGTTTCTCTCCATTTGATAGAGTTGCATAAAGTGCATTTAATGATTATGCAAATGACTTGAATGCTATCATCTCTCTTTGCTAAATGACCCGGTTAAGGACTACTCCTTTGCCTATATCATGACAAAAAGGGGGAGTAGATTGGTGGTAAGGGGAGTTGCAAATTGTGGTGGCAATTGTGCATCTTGGGGAGACAACACATTGAAGGGGAGTAACCCATTGAGGGGGAGCATTGCATTCATCAAACATTGCATGATGTTGTTTGTTGTACTTAAATTTCTTAGAATGCAAATGCTTGTTTTAATCTCACTTGATTCATCTCACCTTTTCTTGTTTTGGAAAGTTTAGAAACCTTGTTTCAGGGAATGATTGTTCTACAAGAGATTGAAGACTTCAAGATTTATTTTTTGTATATCTCTTTGTATTGTAGAAAATCTTCATTGACTCATGGGTTTATTTTTGTGAGGAATCAATGTGAGTGGTGGTTTTGTCACGAAATAGCCAAAGGGGGAGATTGTAAGGATTCCCATATTTTAATTGGCTTATTTCGTGGACAAACCACGTGTTGGGGATTATATGTAAGGGTAGATTAAGTGATTGATTTTAAAGCTCAAGACCCTCTCATGTCCTCAAGGTTGATAAGCACCAAAGGTAAATTTCTATGTGCTTAATTTGCTTTGAAGAGATTAGTTGCACACACACACTCACATCTCATGCTTAATTCATTTTCTTGTATGTTGTGTATGTGTTGTTATTATGTGCATTCATGATCATATATCATCTCTTCTTGCATAAGTATTGATTGCATCTTGTGTCTTTAATGTCATACCATGATAGGCTTTTAGGATGCATCTTGTTTTACCTTTTTACCCTTGCATGTGTTTTTGGGTTCAAAGGAGTGGGCTCTGCTGTGCGCTGGTCGTCATGCGCCGGACCAGCGCAGATCGCCCAGTGGTCTGTCGCTGGTCGTGCGCTGGTCCACCAGCGCACCATGAAATTGGTCTATGCGCTGGTGGTGCGCTGGACGTCCAGCGCAAGCTGACCAGCGCACAACGCCCAATCAGGTGCGATTTTTCAAAACGACCTCACTCTACTAGAGTTGCCTATATATAATCTTCTATGATTTTAGGTCGTCCAAGAGAGTCAAAAATATCATATATTTTCCTTAGAACATTTTTCAAGAGAAAAATCAATCAAAGAACTCTCCTTTAACCACTCAAATCAAATCCCTTTTGCATCATATTTCATATTGCATCTTCTATTACTATATAGAATGCATCCATGATTGGATTTGCATCATCACAACTTGCTTGGTAAGATTTTGATTAAGTTCATCTTATTTGATTATTTTTATTATCAAGCTATTCTCTTTATTTTACTTGTATGTTTTGATCATATGATAAATACAAGATTAGAGAATTAATTGTGATGAATTGATTGAGTGTTGTATTGTGATAGATATCTAGGTTTTTATAATCTATGTTTATCTAAGCTATTATGACATGTCATTTAGCACTTGATATCTAGGATTGATTTTAATTGATTATCTCATCATCCTAGATAAGCATCTAAGGTTCCCTAGCCTTGTTTGTTATTTGAATATTCATACATATTCACATAGGTTGCATAATCTCTTCTTAGAGAATTAAGACTTGAGGCTAAGAGTGCTTAGGCCTCAAGCAAATTGGAATAGGGTTGCTAATAAAGGCCCGCAGGGTAGAAGTGAGGGGTTACAGACCGGATTGTTAGACGAGGTCTACATAGGTTGTAAACTTCATTTCAATTAGTGATTTCGAGTTCCGAGTGTGGCGCACTATACAGCCCGTGGTTTTTCCTAGTGGTTGGGTTTCCACGTATACATCAAGTGTCATTTTTAATTCCGCACTATATTATACTTGCTTGTATTTTTGACTAGTAGGGTCATTTTCGTAATATTGACTTGTATGCGAAAATTGGGTAATAATAGCTAAAATCTATTCACCCCCCCTCTAGATTAATATATTGATAACACGCCTCGAGTATTTAGTTATTTACATTATCTTTGAAGATTGATAGGTTGGCGCGGCGAACCATCTCCTGTGACCCTTTCAATTCTCCGACTCCAAATTCTGTAGGGAATTTTATTTTCAATGCATGGGTTGTGAAACTAAATATAGCACAGTGTGTATAAACCTATCTAGAGGGGGGGGGGGTGAATAGATTTTACGCTTTTTACCCAATTTTTCGTGTTAGTTAAAATTACGAATTTACCCTCAAGATAATATAAACAAGCAAGTGTAATATGGTGCGGAAATTAAATTAACACTTGAATTTTTACGTGGAAACCCTCACGGGAAAAACCACGGGCTATGTAAGTAAGCCACACTCGAACCTCGAATCCACTAAATGTGCAAACGATTACAACCTAATCCCGGAAGTAATCACACACCTACCTAATCCCGGTATGAGTGAACCTAGTCCAATTTGCTTGCGATCTAAGCAACCTAATCCCGGTTGCTACACACAAGACTTACCTTCTCTTGAAGAGAATACAACCCTAAGTGAATATGTGAAAATATCCAAAATGCAACATAGAGCAAGGGAAACCCTATATGCTTATCTAAGATGATTAATATGCAATTAAGAACAATCCTAGATATCAAAACTAAATGACATGTCAATTAGTTAAGCTAATCAATATTAAGCACAAAACCTAATATGCTAGCACAATACAACTTCTCAAACATACATCATACTATTCTCAATTTTGTATCCAAAGCATACAAAATAACAATCAAGTAATTAATTGAGATTACTAGATAAGAGAAACACAAAATATGTAAGATATTAGTGAAAAGCTTACCAAGCAAAGTATGATGAAGATTCCATGCAAGATGACATCTAGATGATCTAAGATGATGCTAGATGATGATTGATGATCATGAAATAGTGTTTGAGTAATTAAAAAATGAGTTCTTTGTGTATTTTTCTTCTCTTGAAAAATATCATAAGTATGAAGCATGAATAAGAACTCTTGTAAGTGACCTAAAATCAAGTTAGCATATATATAGAGGCCATAAGTGAAGTGAGGTCGTTTTGAAAACTCGCCAGAAAAATGCACTGTGCGCTGGTGGACCTGCACTGGTGGACCTGCGCAGGACCAGCGCACAAGCACATTTTGGCTTGAGCGCTGGACGACAGGCGCTTCCACCAGCGCCAGTCCAGCGGCGCACACCTGGGCGATTGGCGCTGGTGGCCTTGCGCTGGTCCACACCAGCGCACGACCAGCGGCGCACACCTGGGCGATTTGCGCCGGTGAGCGGCGCTGGTGGACCAGTGCACAGCCCAATTTTGTACCCCACAAGCAATCATGCAAGGGGTACAAAGTTAAACTAAGATGCATCCTAAAAGCCTAAATGCTATGATGTTATAAACACAAGATGCAATCATAATAACAAGCAAGAAGAGATGTAAATAAGCATTGATGCACAACAAAAAGAAACACAACATACAAAGATTAAACATATGCATGAGTTGTGAGTGTGTGCAACTATCTCTTCAAGACAAGTAAGCACTTAGAATATTACCTTTGGTGCTTGTCAATAATGATGTCTTCAAAGGGCCTAATGCAATAACAACAACATCTAAACTACCCTTACAAAGAATCCCCACATATGGTTTGATCACGAAATAAGCCAATTAAAAACAACGGGAATCCTTACAGGTTGAAGTAATAGCTCGAGCTTTGTTAAGAAACGGTCGGCCAAGTAAAGCATTATACGGCCAATTATGGATGTCGACTACAACAAAGTCCAGCAGGATTGTTCACCGGCATGGTGCTATACCAAACCTCACCGGCAGCTTCACAGTTCCCAATGATCTCACTTCTGCACCCCCGAAACCTTTCAACGGCACATGGAAGGGTTCAAGATCTTTTATGTCTAGCCGCAACTCATCGTATACCCTGGCACTTAAAATATCAACTAAACTCCCGTTGTCAATCATTACCCGAAGGACATCCCTGTGGGCTATTCGAACCCCCACTACGATTGCATCATTAGGCTTTGCATCAATTCCGTCTAAGTCTTCTGCTGTAAACGTTATGGGGTCATGTCCTTCTCTTCCTTTCTTAGGGTTTCTTTGCACCGAATTAATCTCCATGGTTCTGTTTTCATACATTACTTCTCGGACTTCTGACATCCTTTCTCGGTTGCTACTCCCAGCATGGGGCCCATCAAAAATGGTGTTTATAGTGGCGTTAGGGCTGTTTCTCTTTGGACTATTCCTGTCCTGCCCGTTTCCTTGGCGGCTATCCTGGAGACCGCCGTGCTTGTCCCCTTTCAAAGTAAAATCCTTCAAGTGCCCATCTCTGATCAGGCTCTCAATATGATCACGCAGCTGGAAACATTTTGAAGTTTCATGCCCATGATCTTTGTAAAATCGGCAGTATTTAGTTGTATCTCTCCTAGCATTTGCTGATTGCTGCCGAGGATATTTGGCGAGTCCTTTGTCTTTTACCACAGAGAGTATTTCTTCCTGATCACCAGTTAAAGGGGTGTAATGGTTGTACCTTCCTCGAAACCTATTGGCTCGAGCGTTTCCCCTGCTTTCCCTTGGATGTCCCTTTTGGCCCTTCTCGTCTCTATGGTGGTCACATGACTGCGTCTTCTTGTCATCCTTATGTTCTGATTTTGAGTCAGGCTTGTGTCCATGTACGTAGCTACCCCCTTGTGCTACTTCTTCCTCTTCTACCAGTGCATAGTCGCCAGCTATCTCCATCATCTCCTCATAAGTTTTCGGTCTATCTCTTCACAGGTCAAAGGATAATCGCCCACTTTGTAATCCATTGGTGAAAGCGGCAATAACAGCTACATCACTGGCGTCCTCAATTTGAGCAACCTACTTCTCGAATCTTGCTAGGTACTTTTTGATCAACTCATTGCGCTCCTACTTCAAGTTTAACAGATGAGCGAGTGACTTTCTTCTCTGCACACTCCCCATGAATTGCCTTATGAATGCCTTGCTGAGGTTTGAGAAACTGCTTATACTTCCGGGTGGAAGTCTTCCAAACCACCTGGAGGCGAGGTCGCCGAATGTTTACGGGAAGGTGAGGCACAATAGCCCGTCATTGGATGAGTACTGGGCCATAACATTACGGAACCGGTGAACATGCTCCTTCGGATCCCTGTTCTCCTTATACTGCTTAATGGTTGGTATTCTGAATCTGTCTGGAAATTGGGTGCGAGCGATATTTTTAACGAATGGGCTATCTGACTCATCATCCGAAGATACGTTGCGACCATACCTTCGTGCCATTGCTGAAACCTTTCTTGATAGCTCTTGCAGGGTGACATCTCGCTGACCAGTTGGTTCTCTTGCTGGATCTAGTCTGCTCTTGATTGTCATCCTCCTATAATTGCCTCTATCGTCCGGGCTCCTTCGATCTTCTGTGCTCTCGGATTTTCTCCACCGTGCCCTTTTGGATCGTAATTCCCTTCGTGGACGAGGACTCTTATCTTCAGACGAGATAGAACGGTGTCTCCGCCGATTCCTTTGGTATGTGTCACTGGAATTGACCCCATGTGTTCGTATCTGGTCTCGCTCCTCCCTAGATTCTTCATTCATCACACCTTTTCCCCTATGATATGGAATTAATGCCAACACAAACTATAAACCTAACACCCTTCCTTTGTTTTCTCCCTTCGAAATCCTCAGGGTGGTCCTAGGGAGTCTCCTTAGTGGATTGTCTTGCTTGAGCATCGGGGGTTGCAATGTGAACTTTCGACAGTAGTCTTCCGGGTGGCTGGATTCCAGGAGTGGTTAACTCATAGGGAGAAGAGACTCCCAGTCCTATGGGAAGCGAAAGCCCTATTTTGCCAGCCTCGCTGATTAAGTTACCAGTGTAGTTTGAAAGTGCTGCAGAACCCTGGGGTCGGTTGCCCTAGTTCCTGGCGTTGCTGCCGATTGTTCCCCGATCGTCACTGCCCTATCTCCTATCAGCGCTATTGGTTCAATAATTAGATCTCCGCTAGAGTTACCATCCTTGTCGCTGTCGTTGTTCATATTTTTCAACTCGCAAGGGTTCCTCGAAGTTTCTGTTCTGGATCCCCCTTCTTCTTGTGCCAATTGTTGAGGGTGAAATTTGGATTGCCACGCACTCAACAATTATTTCAATCCAATGTAAAACGAGAAAATAATCAATGCATGCAAAAGACAGGTTTTACTTGGAAAACCCTTGAATGGGGAAAAACCACGGCGCCCCAGAGGGCAGAAAGATAATACTAGGTTTCTTGCTCTGTTTACACACTCAGATCTCTCATACAATTACTCTATTCTCTCTGTTTTCGAACCCCTCCCTTGTGGGATAAGTAGTTCTATTTATACATGATAGTTAGGGTTTTCCCTAGTCCTATTTGTGTTGGTGGTAGGATTTCCTCCTTGATTTGCGTTAGGAATCCCACGTCGTAATGGATTAGGATTTCCTTTTTATTCTGACTTCTCCGTTGTGAGTTTGGTCTTCCCTCCTCTTCCTATAATTTCTCGCAGTTATGGGTTTTCTTAGAAGTCACGGTTTTATTTCTGTGTTTCTGCCGAGTCGATTCGGGCCCAGTATGTTGATGCAGCAAACACCTTCACTCCTGGATATTACCTTTCGGCGACCACGTTTCTGTCTTTGGCGAGTATATATCTAGCTCTGGCGACCACACCTTTTGACTTATTGGCTTTAAAACATTTGACATGCTAACTGGTCACGTCTTTCTCCTTTGACCTGGTCAACGAGTGACGTGGCAACCTTTTCTTCAGCTTTTATTGACTCTTTTGATGACGTGTCTGCTTGGCGAATTTATACATACAACACCTGCCGACCAAGATCTATCCCGATCCTGGTCCTCATTAAATTGTTAATTGGAAATTTCACCCAGGTGACAATTTTTGGTTAACACCCCCCTTGGTTGGGACCGGGACCAAATCATGGCTAGGGCAGCCTCATTTTCTGATGCTGATCCTAAACAGGGGGGTCCTTCCTAAACTGCCACCATCTTGGATCCTCCTCCACATCAGGGCTCAAGTGCTATGTTAGAATCAGCCGAGAAGGGAGGACAGGATCCTCGTACTACTAAAAATGATCAAGTGCAGGACTCTTAGCATCCCGCCGTGATAGAGTTGTTGGATGAGGCTGAAGTTCCTGCTGAATCCGGGGTGCTAGGGTTTGAGGGAGTTCAAGCTGCTACTGGAGCCAAGGTGGCTGAGGAGGTGGATGGAGCTAGGCAAGAAGAGCAGATGGGAGAAAGGCAGCAAGATGCTGTAGGGAAAAATACCAAGAAGTACATGCAGCGGAAGCGAGACTAAAAATAGATTTAGTGACTTTTAAAAAATTTTCCTTTTTATGAACCTTAAACCCTTTAATTAATTAAACATACATATATAATAACAAAAAGTAGAATACCTTTTGTCGCGTGATCCGATTGACTTACGTCGATGGTAATCCGTAAGATCTTCAATCCTAGCACGAACGTGGATCAGCTAGGAGTGTGGTCTCCCTTTTCTTTGAATTGCAAACCTGTGAATGGACAAACAAACTTTTCTTTTCTTTGTTAGTCACAAAAACAATCAAAAGAATGACTAAGATTATTCCGGTCACTTTTGAGTTCTCAATCTAATGATCGAAACTCGCGTGAACCTAGATCGATGTCGTACACACAAGCTTATTGATGAATAAGCAAATAGTATACCATCAAAGAATAATCTAACACTCCTTTTTGTTTTAGTAGAATAAAATCTTTCTATGAATTGAGAAGAAGAAGAAAAATAGAATCTCAAGCACACAAAGCCTTAGGTGGCCGAATTCTATAACTATGTATATATAGGTTGCCAAACTTTCTTCTCTTCTTTTCTTTTAGGGTGGCCGAATTCTCTAACCCTAAATGGACTAGGGTTGCCGCAACATACAAGCTTAAAAGAGTTTGTGTTGCACCCTAATTCCCATCTAGTTAAAGACTTCAAACCCTAATTCAATTCATAATCTTTTATTCTTTTATTTTGACTAAATAAAAAAGACTTCTTATTTGATTAAATAAATAAAACTAATTATTTATTTCCTTATCAAACAAGTCTTTTACTTTTACTTTTACTTTTAGGAAATATATTTCCTGATTAGAAAAGATTTGTTTCTTAATTAAACAATTAATTAATAAATTAATTAATTCTTATTTAATTAAAACAATGAAACAAAATAATATTTTAGGTTAAAAATTAACCCTTGCCGCCCCACTTAGAGTAAATGGGCCAAATATTATTTTCTTATTTCATTTAATCCATTGGACTTTAAATAAAAAGCCGACATGTGAACCAGACCCATTCTTACTAAAAGAAACAAGCCCACATGCCTTTCATTAATATATTAATATAATTGAGCAGCCCATTACTAAAATAATGTGCAAATTATATTCTTAATATATTAAATGCAATTCTAGATGGACCCTTAAATTGGTCCGGTAGAATATATCAAGTGATCCATGCAAGTCCGTGTGGATTGGGGATCTTGGCGGACCATCTAAATTTAAGCTTCAATAGACATAACCTAATCACAATCAACAAATGATTCACTTAGGTCCGATCCATTAATTTTAACTCATTCCACTAAAGAGCTAAAACTGAACTCTTAAATAAAGATAGAAAAGGAAGATGCTCCTCATTCATACCCTAGACAATCATATTGGAGATAGTGTATCATCGTGATTAATATCAGTAATCGCCAAGAGTTCATAGATCGCCTATAACTCTCCAAGTTACCATATTTACTCATATGACCACGTTTTGAACTTGGATATTTTGACTTGTCCAGAAGCCATGTTTTCAATAGACACTATCGAAAACTCAACGTTGAGATTTAATATCCAATTACCTCAAAACATCCATATGATGATATTATACTCTCATTGAATTAAATGGAGCCACGATGTCCATATCTATAAATGAAGTCCTCTATCGATTAACAAATGAATATCACCAAACTATCGAGGATAGACTATGCGATATAATCGTACTCATTGATAACTCAAATGATATCACTTGCAACCATAAGTCCATCATTTATCTCAGGATTAAGATAGACTCTCCGATTGTCCTGATAATGAAAAGACTATTATCTATTGACGGTTCTAGATAAAGTATTTCATTGTGATCCAGCTCAATGCACCCAGTGTACTAGATTCTTTTGCTCGAAGATACTCCGATGATTTTAGACTCATCATATCTCATTTGATCCCACTCAAATGCTAGCAAAAGAATTCTACAACTTTAACAAGATAAAGGTGCCCAACCTTTAACTTAAGTTGTGAACATTATTCAAGACTAACTAAAGAATTGTGTCTACCACATACATATCCAGATGTACGAACAATTCTTCTTTTCCCATAGTCTTTAGACCTTATGATTATTTACTTTGACAATTATAATATTAAACTATAAATGCTATACGATTTGTTAAACCAGAAATCACTTTATTAATATGAAAAAGATTGTTAATTACAACATTACACTCTTGCTATTGAGCATAATCCTAACAGCACATTCGGTACATCTGGATATGTATGTGGTAGACACAATTCTTTAGTTAGTCTTGAATAATGTTCACAACTTAAGTTAAAGGTTGGGCACATTTATCTTGTTAAAGTTGTAGAATTCTTTTGCTAGTATTTGAGTGGGATCAAATGAGATATGATGAGTCTAAAATCATCGGAGTGTCTTCGAGCCAAAGGATCTAGTGCACTGGGTGCATTGAACTGGATCACAATGAAATACTTTATCTATAACTATCAATAGATAATAGTCTTTTCATTATCAGGACAATCGGAGAGTCTATCTTAATCCTGAGATAAATGATGGACTTATGGTTGCAAGTGATATCATTTGAGTTATCAATGAGTACGATTATATCGCATAATCTATCCTCGATAGTTTGGTGATATTCATTTGTTAATCGATAAAGGACTTCATCTATAGATATGGACATCGTGGCTCCATTTAATTAAATGAGAGTATAATATCATCATATGGATGTTTTGAGGTAATTGGATATTAAATCTCAACGTTGAGTTTTCGATAGTGTCTATTGAAAACATGGCTTCTGGACAAGTCAAAATATCCAAGTTCAAAACGTGGTCATATGAGTAAATATGGTAACTTGGAGAGTTATAGGCGGTCTATGAACTCTTGGCGATTACTGATATAATCACGAGGATACACTATCTCCAATATGATTGTCTAGGGTATGAATGAGGAGCATCTTCCTTTTCTATCTTTATTTAAGAGTTCAGTTTTAGCTCTTTAGTGGAATGAGTTAAAATTAATGGATCGGACCTAAGTGAATCTGTAAGGTTGATAATTAGTGTTGGCATTAATTCCATATCAAAACGTGTTTTACTTGTAATGTTTAGTGGTTAGTAAATGAAGGATTTCGAAGACGAAGGACGTCTCAACCATTATTCGTTCAAGTTGCCGGCTTTTAAGAGTTTCGGACATTATCGGTCTACGAAGGTATTCAAAGACCTCTTATCTCTTACAAGGCTAGGCACACACTCACACATATCATTCTTGTGTGTCCCTTCATGATTTTATTTCATTTACATTTCACTTTCACACACTTGGCAAAATATGCTCATGCATTCACATTTAGTTAATAAACTTTGTGTTTTGCATTTTCTAGGACTATGTCCGGAAACTAGCATATGTGTGTGTATTTGTGCTTGTATGTTTCCATATTTTATGTTTAGGACTTGAACATGTTCTTATTCAATGCCTTATTGAGTTTCGGTCGTTTCGGTTACTCATTCATAAGGTTTCGAGTCCAAACGTGTTGACTATGCCACTTTACGTTCTCTTACGTTGTGTTGACTTCATCGATGATTTCCGAGATGATTTCTCAACCATTTTTCAAAGTTGTATAGTCGTTATCATGTGTGAGGGAGTCACGGTTCGTAATCCGAAAACGGATTCGAAATCGGAGGTCGGATGCTCAAGATATGGGCTGAAGATCCGAAGGAGCGCGCGAGGGCGTAAGTGGCCAAGAGGCCACGTGTGGCCCACGCCGTGGGTGGAGCCGTGGGCCCCACAGCCAGAGGGACTCTCTGCCCCCGTGTGGCCCATGCGCCCCCCACGGGGCTGGGCTGAGGTGGCCCTCTTTGATTGGCCAAAAATTGCCTCCTCTCTCCTCTTTTTAAAACCCCTCCATTCCCTCCATTTGTTTTCAAGAAGAAAAAGTTAGAATTCCCGTCAGAATTTTTCTCCCAAATTTTCCCAACTTCCAAACACAATAACTTTCTCATACGAAGTCGGATTGAGTGATTCAAGTTGGAGAACGTTCGTAATCGAGTCCTCTACCTTTTCCAAGTGATTTGGCAGCTGTTTGATTGACTTTTCTGGTGGTTGCACACAGAAAACCGAACCAGCTCGAAAATCCAAGGTAGTGTTCATATCTTTGGGATTTCTTCTTTTATAACCTTCAATTTGCTTGGGGTTTCTTCTTCTATATGTATGTTTATGTATTATGAATGCTATAGAGAAAGATAGCTTCATAATCAATCTTAATCAAAAGTCTAATTAGAGACATATGTGAACTAGTTTCTTAGATTCTAGGTTTTTCACATGTTTGAGAGTTGTATTGTGATTAGATTGATATTGTTGACGGTGATTTTTGGTGATCACCAAGTCAATGATTTGTTCTTGAGTTGCTACAATTTATATGCGAGTATAGTCAAAGATTGTAAAGAAATAACAGGTGATTTACGTGGTAAAACTCCAAAAGATCGGAGAAAACATCCACGGGATCGTTGCCTCTAGCAACAAAGCCAAATCCACTATGAATCACGATTTACAGGATGAAGAATGACAGAATGCTTACAAGCTCTTTAATACGATTCTCTCTCTCTCTCTCGTTCTACCTCTCACGTCCCCCCTTTTTGTGTATAGAGGGGTATTTATACATGTTGTTCTTAGGGTTTTAAGGTGGCCGCTAGGGTTTGGTATTGTGGTGCCCAAGTTTCAAGCGGTTTCCTAGTCCTAATTAGATTGTGTTTCCTCTTTTGGCTGAGTTTGATTCTGGACGAGATTCTTTCTCCTTTATTCGCGGGAGAACTGCTTGTTTCCTTGTTAAACTCTAATAGTCCACATCGTTGCTTATCGTGGATGTGCTGGTCGCTGATTATGATTGGCATACGAATGTTGGTGACTATCTCATTGATTCCCGAGTATGTATGCCCGAGTATGCCCGAATGTGCCCGAGTGAGATTTGCTGCCCGAGTTGATCGTCTTCGTTTGTGGTCGGACTACTCACTCTTTTTCCGAGTGGGTTTATCGTGGGAGGTTTCTGCTCCATAAGTTGACTTATCTTGACTCTCGCTTTCCTGGCTTTTCGTGCTGATGACGTGTCCTTCACCACTAATTTTTACCTATAACAATACCCCCTTAAATATTTGAGCCGATCATGTTGAGCCAGGTCCTCTCGGGACGAATATTTAATTTCAATAATTTCTCACAACTGGTCCTCGCTTGTCGTTTTCCGCATTAATGTATCCTCGTTTGATTCGAAGCTTTAAATGACGTGTCTTAATTACGACCGCACGCATTCGATTCACCACTCATTTCAGAAATCTCTTGATGGTGACGTTTCTACTCTCTGGCGGCTCAAGGTGCTCTCCGGTTGCCACTTGTCTTTTCTTTGTTTGGCTGGGTCTTGACTCATTTATGAGACACGACCTCTCTGTTTGCCCGCGTATAGCCCACGTCATAGCCCACGCCCCTCTATTTTCCCGCTTTACTGTGCCTCTCCTAGGGTTTCGTTCGTTTTTGAAATCAATGTGCCGCCTATATATGTTGGTTATCCACCTCCCCTTCCCTTCTTATTTCTTTTCCGCCATTTGTGTATTTCTTCGAAACAAGTGTGCCTGTGTCCCTTGCGCTTCTGGGTATTTTGTTCTCTCCTCCAACTTGTTTCTTAATCCTGCTTTGCCGAGATCGTCTGTTTCGACCCCCAAGCCTGTACTCGAAGGTTTCTCCTCTGTTGTCTGCATTTACCTGCCTTTCCCTAATCAAGGTTAGTTCTCATGGATCCTGAAGCTAGATACCGTCTTTTTACTGTTGGTATGATTGCTATTGAGCGAAATGATGCTTTCACTGCGTCGGTTGTTCACAGGTTATTAGACGAGCCTCTTTTCGATCAGCCGCGTTACACTGACGCCGACATTTCTGGACTTTTTCCAGAAAGGCCTGCTACTTCTGAGGTTCCTTCTGCTTCAGAGATTCCTACTGCTTCTGCCAGTTCATCACCACCTTACTCATACCAACCTGAAGCTTGGTCAGATTCTTCTGCTTGTACTGATATTCGCCCGAGCAGAAGACCAGGAAAGAGGATGACTACTCGCAGAGTTTATAAGGACTCGCATTCTCGGGAAAGCCGAGTGGCGGCTCAAAGGATTATCGAAGATGATATTGAAGAGGAGCACAGGGCTGCTCGTATTCCCTTCTCCCCCGAGCGTATTTGCATTTATGATGTTGAGCCGAACGTGGTCGGCCCTGACGAGATAACGCGATATATGCGGCGGTTCGATTTGGATAGCAATGAGATTTCGCTGATCCCAGCCGAAGGTCGGGCTGCATGGAACCCACCCCCCGGCCACGTAGCAGTTTACGGGTCCATGCTTACATGCGGCGTCACTCTTCCTCTTCAGCCTTTTATTACTTGGTTCTTGGCTGAAGCCCGACTCGCTCCGGCCCAGCTCACGCCGAACAGTTATCGCATCCTGATGTGCATGTGGCACATGTGGCATAGAATGAAGCGGCCACCTCCCACTCCTCGCGAGGTTCGCCATTTCTATTCGCTGAGGCCAGTGGGGAAAACCGGGATTTATTTTCTCCAGTCGAACCAGCCCGAGTTCTGGATTCCAAAGAATGTCGTGGTCAAGGGCTGTGTCGAACCGACCACGGACGAGAAGATGAAGGGGTTCGTTTGGGGCTTCCCGACCTCGAACAAGTTTTGGAAGAACAGCTGGTTCTTCGTGGGCAAAGACTGGGGCCAGTCGATTAGTTTCGATTTGGACGGCACTCAGATGACCTGCCGGGTTCCTCGGTACTTCTGCACGCCGCAGTGGAACCATCTAACTTCAGCTTTTACTGATGAGGAGCTGAAGACCTTGGCTAGGGCAGCAGTCCGCCCCCTAGAGAAAAGGGGAAAACCCTATCTCTATAAAGAGGGGAAAATGATCAAGGCCCGTCTCTTCCCTCAGATTTCCGCGTGCCGCCGACGCCGTAAGTTTACTTGTATGCATTTTTTATTTGCAACCTGACTTCTAAGCTTGCTTGCTAACTCGGATTCTTCTCTTTTTTTTTTTTTTTTTGAAGTGTTTGACGTTGATATAGTCAGTGATGGTCTGGCACGCCGGATGAAAGGCATCGTCGAGGCGAGTCGAAAGGCAGTCCTTCGTCAACGAGATGCTGGGATAGCCCCTCCTGAAGACGAATCTGACGAGGGTACTCCCGGGAACGTTCCCGAGGGAGATGATGAAGAGGGAGTACCCGATTATGTGCCCGAGGAGGCTCACGATCAAGAACCGACCGTGTGTTCGGCGGGAGCTGAGGGCGCCTCGGGGAACTTTGGAGTAAGTAGGACCTCTGTTGATTCGGGCAATCCCGCAGGTCCTTCCTCCAAGGGGAAAGAAAAAGTAGGGGATCTCCCTGAGCCCGAGCGGGCAAATCCCCCCAGCGGATCTGGTTCCCCCCACTCTGCTGCTGATATGCAAGACGTCCCTTTGAAGCGGTTGGGGGGCCTTCAGGTGCGGTAGCTCCGGAGTTTCCGACTTCAGTTGAACCGAATCGTTCTTCGGAGATTCCTGCTTCTGCTGATCCGATTTCTACTCCTGGGGACAGCAACACTGAAGCGGGGCAGACTGGGAAAAGGAAGGCTTCGTTTTCTTCTGGTCGCCCTTTCCCAAAGATTCCCCGAGTAGTTGCGTATGTTAACTCCTCTTCGGAGGACGAGGGGGAGGATGATGCGAGCGTGACCCCGCCGCGGGAGCAGGTCAGAGAGAGTGCTGGTGGCTCAGCCGGCCTTCCTCGAGCGGCCCCGTCCGCTGAACTCCCCGAGGGCGATGTGGGTGATATGGGCTCCTCTCCCCAAATCGATGATCCCACTCCCGAGACTATTTTCAGGGCCATGGCTTCAGGCCGAGCCTATATTGGGGAGGATCGTTGGAGTCGTCTCAGGACCGGGACTGTGTCTGACCAACTCCACAATTTCTTCAACAGCGCTTCCTACGTGAGTGACTCTCATATGCGTCCTTTCGCATTCTTCCTCCTCTCTTTTTTTTTTATATTTGTTGATTTGTTTGTTGCAGATGGTGGCCGAGATGTCTGGGGCTTGCGAAGCTGGCGAAGCCCAAGCGGAAAAAATAAGAAGGCTAGAAGCCCAATTGAAGGAGAGCGAAGATCACTGTTCTCGGGCTGAGTTAGCTCGTCAGGAGGAAGCCAGGTCGGGTGAGATGCTCGTAAATCAATGCTTAGCACGGCAAATGGAAGCCGAGCAACGGGCATCTTCTGCTGCGGAGGAGGTCAGGACTCTACAAGATCAACTGTCGTCCACCCGGGAAGCCTTGCTTCGAGCCGAACAGAACGCCGAAGACGCCAAGTCTGCTTATGAACGTCGAATCAACGACTTGGAGTGTCAAGCCCTGACGGCCAAGGAACTGTCGAAGGGATCTAGGCTGGAAATGGAGCTACAAAGCGTTGACCGTTTTAAGAGATCTCCTGCCTATGATGCTCTGCTTCTTCGGGAGTTCCAGCGTGGAATGGTCTCGGCCGGCGAATTTTTTAAGCAGAGGAACAGGGCGACTGATCGGGCCCGGGCCAACTGGAGCTTGTCAATTAGGAAGCATGTGGATACATCCTTGGAGTCTCTCCGGATCCAAATGAAGGAGTGGCGAGCGTATTGTAGAAGTAAAGGAAAAACGCCACATCCCATGCACCTTGAGGTTCCGACCGCCGAGTCGTTCTCTACCTTTTACGCCAGTGAAAGGGCGAGTTTTAGCAACGAGATACCCGACTTGGGGCCCGTTCCTGGTACCGACTATAGTTCCTGGATGGATGACGAAGAAGATGTGATCATATGGCCATCGGACGACAGTCTTCTGAGCGAGTACGTGATGGAGCCTGACCCTGATGTTGGCAGAAGCAGCTCACCACCCCCGGCGCCTTCCTCTTGATCTTCAAGCCTTTTTGTAACTTTTTGTTACTATACTTGTACATCTTTCATATATACATCGTATGTTGTATCTTTCTATACACTATGAATATAAGACCAGATTTTACTCTTACATTCTACTTTTTGCCGAGTATCTTATGTAACTGGCTTATCAGTTTAGACCGAGTATCTTATTTAACCGGTAACTAATTTTTGGCCGAGTATCTTATGTAACTGGCTTATTGATTTAGACCGAGTATCTTATTAAACTGGTAACTAATTTCGTGCCGAGTATCTTATGTAACTGGCTTATTGATTTAGACCGAGTATCTTATTTAACCGGTAATTAATTCTTTTTTTTTTTTTGGGGTTGTTTACCTTCACGTTGCGTCGGGGCTCGCCGCGACCATACGTTGAGGTCCTTACACAAGTCACCTAGGACGTCTCCTGGTTTTATCTGTGCAAGGGTTCGTCGAATCGTTGGGGTACTTTGTACCGGCCAACACGACTGCGCATCTCACTAGTCTTTCTAGCGGCGCTCCGAGCATTTTCCCAGTTATCCTGGTGCCTCGGTTTTGCCTTTTTGCTAAGGGACGCGTTTGCATCGCTTTAACTAGGCGGGCATGCTACTACAGCTTTTCCGCCCTTCGAGCACCACTCGTCCGCTCTTTCGCGGCCTTATAGCGCTCGACTTTTTCGGCATTTATTCGGTCGCCTTGAATGACCTCCATTGAAATATTGCTCATGGATTTTATTGATTCCGCCACATCGTATTTGCAACTGAACTTTATTAGATGATCATGAACATGAAATTAATAAATAAATCTGAAATTTCAACGCAGAAACTAAAAACTGAGCTAAAGCAGAATAAATAAACTGTAGAACCATAACCGGATTCTTTTAGGGATAAAAGATCTTCAGGTATTGTGCGTTGCATGGTCGGGGTACCAGGCCACCTTCTGGTCGGGATATCATGTAGGCCCCGTGCCCTACGATTCTCTTGATGATATATGGTCCTTCCCATTTGTCGGCGAGGGATCCTGATGATTTATCCTTGGTATTCGGTGATACTCTCCTTAGCACTAGATCCCCGAGTTGGAATCTCCGCTCCCGAACATGGGAGTTGTAGTACCTAGCGGCCCTTTGCTGGTATGCGGAATTTCTTACTTGTGCTGCATCTCTGATTTCTTCAAGCTCGTCTAGGTTCTGCTGCAGCATGTCTATGTTGTGCTCGGGACTGTATAGCTGGACCCTGGGGGATGTGAAAGTAGTTTCTGCTGGGATAACAGCTTCCGTCCCGAATGCCAGCGCGAAAGGAGTTTCCCCTGTGGAAGACCTCACAGTTGTTCGGTATGCCCATAGCACCTCAGGCAGTTTGTCTGCCCAGCCACCTTTCTTTGCCTCTAGCTTTGCCTTCAATGTGTGCTTGATTACTTTATTCACGGCCTCTGTTTGGCCATTGGTTTGAGGATGAGCAGGCGATGCGTAGTAGTTTGCGATCTTGAACTCTTCACACATTTCTCTGAACTTCTTATTATCGAATTGAGTCCCATTGTCTGTTATGATGATGCTCGGGATCCCAAACCGATATATTATATTCTTTTTAACGAAGCTGGTAGTGTTTGCCTCGGTGATGTGTACACGTGCTTCTGCCTCTGCCCATTTGGTAAAATAATCCACCGCCACAATAGCATGTTTGGCTCCTCCCTTCGTTCCTGTGGGCATTGGTCCTATCAGGTCGAGTCCCCACATGGCAAAGGGCCAAGGCGAGGTTAAGCTTCTGAGCAACTCTGGGGGTCGCCGAATGTCATTTGCTACTCTTTGGCATGTTTCGCAACTTTCTGCGAATTGCTGTGCTTCCGCGAACAGAGTCGGCCAATAGAACCCTTGCCGGAGTATCTTGTGTGCTAAGCTTTTACCCCCAGTGTGGTTCCCACATACTCCACTGTGGATACTTCTCAGGATCTCTCCAGTCTTCTCACCGGAAATGCATCTCTGCAATACCTTCGAGAATCCTCTCCTATATAATTCTCCTCTCAGAATCGTGTACCGGGCTGACCTGTACCTGATGCGTTTAGCTTCCACAGCATCCTCTGGTAGTATGTTCTCCTCCAAGTACTTTCTGAGTTGGTATGTCCAGTCGCCCGGGCTAGGTCGGATCTCTGCTATTATGATTTCCTCGGGTTCTGCTGTGCTCGGTTTAGTCAGGTGCGCCACTGGTATTGCTTTGGATCTGATGCTTGTGGTGGCTGAAGCTAATTTGGACAAAGCATCTGCCTTTTCGTTCTCTTCCCGAGGGATCTGAGAGATTCTGTATGCTTTGAACTTTTTAAGTAGTCTTTTTGCAATGTCCAAATAAGCTATCATGTGCTCTTCCCTGGCCTGGTATTCATTCAGTACCTGATGGACCACTACCTGTGAATCACTGTAAACTTCCAGCTCATCTGCCCCTAGTGCTATGCAGACTCTCAGACCGGCCAGCAAGGCTTCATATTCTGCTTGGTTGTTGGTTGCCTTGAAATCGAACCTCATGGCACATTCTACAGTATCCCCCTCGGGGGTCGTTATGACTATCCCTGCCCCTCTGCCATACGTGTTCGATGACCCATCTACATGTAATTTCCACTGGATTTTAGTAGTCTGTTCATCTTCCATTGCCCTCCTTACCTCGGCGTCTGGCTCGGTGAATTCTGCTATAAAGTCGGATACCGCCTGCCCTTTGATGGCCGTTTTTGGTGTGTATCTGATGTCGTATTCGCTGAGCTCTACCGCCCACTTGGTCAGCCTTCCTGACACTTCTGGCTTTTGAAGAATGAGTTTCAGCGGGCAGTCTGTATATACCTCTATTGTATGTGCTTGGAAATATGGCCTTAGCTTCCTGGCCGATGTGATCAGAGCTAACGCTATTTTTTCTGCCGGCGAGTATCTGGTTTCCGCCGCTAACAACGCTTTGCTTGTATAGTACACTGGCTTTTGTATTCCTTCCTCCAGTCGGATCAACACCGAACTCGTCGCCACCTTGGTGACCGAGAGGTATAAGTATAATGTTTCTCCCACCACCGGTTTTGAAAGGATTGGTGCTCTACCCAGATATTCTTTTAATTTTTGAAAGGCTTCTTCACACTCTGTACTCCATTCGAGCCCTTTCCCCTTTTTTATTGCTTTAAAGAATGGGGCGCATTTGTCTGTTGACTTGGCTATAAACCGATTGAGTGACGCGAGGCATCCCGTTAGCCTCTGTACATCTTTTAGCGTCCTGGGTGAAGCCATTCCATCTAGTGCTTTGATCTTCTCAAGATTTACTTCGATTCCCCTCTGGTGCACCTGAAAGCCTAGAAACCTTCCCGAAGGTACTCCGAACACACACTTGCTTGGGTTGAGCTTCATCTGATACTTTCTTAGGACGTCGAAGGTTTCCTTCAAATCCTCCGCGTGTTTTTCTGCAGTTGTGCTCTTAGTCAGCATATCATCCACATAAACCTCCATATTTCTTCCAATCTGCCGAGCAAACATCCTGTTTACTAGCCTCTGGTATGTTGCCCCGGCGTTTTTCAATCCGAATGGCATTACCTTGTAGCAATATAAACCCTGGTCCGTGGTAAACGACGTCTTTTCCTCATCTGCCTTGTTCATCCGGATCTGATTGTATCCCGAGTATGCGTCCATGAAACTTAACAATTCATGTCCCGCTGTCGCATCCACCAATTGGTCGATCCTCGGGAGTGGGAAACTATCTTTTGGGCAAGCTTTGTTCAAGTCTGTAAAGTCTACACACATCCTCCATTGCTTGTTCTTTTTCTTGACCAACACCACATTGGCCACCCACTCCGGATACTTGACTTCCCTTATCGACCCCGCGGAAAGTAGCTTTTCTACTTCCTTCTTGATTGCGACGCTTCTTTCTGGATTGAATAGTCTTCTTTTTTGTACCACGGGTCGGAACTCGGGGTCGGTGGAAAGATGATGTGAAATCACCTTCGGGTCTACCCCCAGCATATCTTCATGGCTCCAAGCGAAAACATCCTTGTAATTTCTCAGTAGCGCAATAAGTGCGGTTTTGACATGTACGCTCAAATTTGCCCCTACCTTCACTGTCCTACCTGGATCCTCCGGGTCTAGTGCCACCTCTTGGGTCGGCTCGTCTTCCCTATCCTCCGGTCCTTCTCTGGGATCCAACTCAAAATCTTTCGGCACTTCTGCCTGTTCTTCAGGTTCTCTATCCTCTTGCTGGACTGTTACCATGTATACCTGGCGCACCTCCCTATCTCTATATACTGATAAGTTTGCTCTACGGGCCATCTCTTGTGACCCTTTGACCACTCCCACACCATATTCGGTCGGGAATTTCATCATGAGGGCATAAGTTGCTGTCACCCGCCTTGGCTTTATTCAAAAATGGTCGGCCCAGTAAAGCATTATACGGCCAGTTTTCCGTATCTACCACCACAAAGTCGAGCAGCACTGTTTTCTGGCAAGGGGCTTTTCCGATCTTCACAGGTAGCTTAACCGTGCCGAGTGACCTCACTTCGACCCCTCCAAATCCTCTAAGGGGTGTGGGAAAAGGCTGTAGGTCTTTCCTGTCTAGCCTCAGCTGGTCATATACTTCTGCACTAAGAATGTCTGCCGAACTCCCATTGTCGATCAGAATTCGATGAACTTCTCTATGGCCGATCCGAGCGCTGACCACCAGTGCGTCATTTGGCCTAACATCCACTCCGTGTGAGTCGGCCTCTGTGAACACGATCGGGTCCCAGCCCTCCTTGATTCTTTTCGGGTCGGGCTCAATAGAATTGACGTCCAGGTCTCTCCGTGCCTCCATAGCTTCCCGAATCTCCTGGGTTCTTTCCCTGTTACTCTTGCCCGTTGCTGGACCTCCGAAGATGGTGTTAATTGCTCCTTCATCCTCAGCTTTCTTGGGACTAAGTTTTCTTGCCCGTCCGTCCTGTCGGCTGTCTTTCTGTCCATCTGCCCTGTCCGTCTTTTTGAAAACAATATCCTTCAAATGTCCTTCCCTAATAAGAGTCTCGATATGATCCCTTAGCTGGAAACACTTGGATGTCTCGTGCCCATTCTCTTTGTGGAAACGGCAATATTTGGTGGTGTCCCTCCGAGCATATGTCGATTGCTTAGGTGGTTCTTTGGACATGTTCTTCTCTTCTAGGATTGCCAGGACTTCTTCTTGATCTTTCTTCAACGGGGTATAATTCGTATATCGGCCCTGGAACCTCTGCCGTGGTTGATCGGTTTTTGGGTCGTATGCTCGTCGTCCATCCCGACCATCCCGTGCTTTATTCTTCTGCTTATCACCTTTGGTATCGGGCATCCTGGTCTGGTCCTTGGTTTTGGATCCCTCTGGGCGACCGCCATGTACGAAGTAACCTCCTGTGGCAATTTCCTCTTCTTCGGCCAAGGCGTAACCTCCTGCCATGTCCATCATATCGGCATAGCTGGTTAGTCGGGCTCTTCTGAGGTCAAAGGACAATTGGCCATTCTGAAGGTTGTTGATGAACGCGGCAATTATTGCTTCGTCGTTTGCACTTCCGATCTCGGACACTTCCTGACCGAACCTTCCCAGATATTTCTTCAGCGACTCGTCTTTTCCCTGTTTGAGTTAGGATAAATGAGCCACTGACTTCTTCCTGTGTACATTCCCGAGGAACTGCCTTGAGAAAGCCTTGCTCAGTTCGCCGAAGCTACTTATGCTTGCTGCTGGCAACCTTCCAAACCACCGGGAGCCTAGATCCCCAAGAGTTTGAGGAAAATTCAAACATAGTAGTGCATCATTATGGACATATTGCGCCATAGCGCTCCTATACCTCCGGACATGCTCTTTTGGGTCTGTATCCTTCTTGAACAGCTCGATGTGGGGCATTCTGAATCTTTCTGGGAAAGGCATCCTCAAAACCCCATTGGTAAAAGGGCTTCCGGATTCATCGTCTGACAGCTCATTACGCCCATATCGCCTGACCAAAGCATCCATTTGCCGACGATTATTTTGAACTTCCCGAGTGAGGCTCTGTATAAGTATGTCTCTGTCCCCTTCAGGCTCTCCTGACGCATTGAAGTTCTGGCTTATGGTCAGTTTTTGGCCCCTCTCCTCGGGATTCAACTCTCTTTGATCTCGGTTTAGGCCATGCAGTCGGACTGTGCCCCTTTGGCGCTTGCGATGATGGTTCTGCTCACTTTCTTCCGAGGATGACCGGTCTCTCCGGTGACCACGCCTTTTGGGGCGGTCTCGATCTCCGGCTACCCGATCTTGATAGTACTCTTTGTCGGAATCATTCCCCTCTCTGTGCTCCCTGCTTCTCCTGGCTACTTTTTCAGATAGCATCTCTGGTCTGCCTGTAGGATCTTGCCTCGCCTTTGGGGGTGCATCAGGGGTTGGTATCACCACCGCGGAGCGCAGTCTTGCTGTCTGCTGGCTTGGGGCGGACAGTTCATGAGGTGACATCAATCCTTCCGTAACAGAGAGATCAATTCCCTGCCTTGCTGCGTCTGATATGAGTTGTTGTAGAGAAGCACGGAGTCGCTGCGTGATTTCTTCATTCGCTGTAGGTAAACGTCGAATACCAGCCAGGGCAGCTGACTGGTCTGCCGTCGTCAAAGTTGCATCCGCCGTATTGAGTGCGGTGTCGTCTTCTAACTCGTTACTTGGCCCGCCCTGACTGTACCTGGAATCGCTACCATCTCCGTCGCCAGCCATTGTTGTCACAAGATTCTGGAAGCCCCTCCTTCTAGCGCCAATTGTTGACGGTGATTTTTGGTGATCACCAAGTAAATGATTTGTTCTTGAGTTGCTACAATTTATATGCGAGTATAGTCAAAGATTGTAAAGAAATAACAGGTGATTTACGTGGTAAAACTCCAAAAGATCGGAGAAAACATCCACGGGATCGTTGCCTCTAGCAACAAAGCCAAATCCACTATGAATCACGATTTACAGGATGAAGAATGACAGAATGCTTACAAGCTCTTTAATACGATTCTCTCTCTCTCTCTCGTTCTACCTCTCACGTCCCCCCTTTTTGTGTATAGAGGGGGTATTTATACATGTTGTTCTTAGGGTTTTAAGGTGGCCGCTAGGGTTTGGTATTGTGGTGCCCAAGTTTCAAGCGGTTTCCTAGTCCTAATTAGATTGTGTTTCCTCTTTTGGCTGAGTTTGATTCTGGACGAGATTCTTTCTCCTTTATTCGCGGGAGAACTGCTTGTTTCCTTGTTAAACTCTAATAGTCCACATCGTTGCTTATCGTGGATGTGCTGGTCGCTGATTATGATTGGCATACGAATGTTGGTGACTATCTCATTGATTCCCGAGTATGTATGCCCGAGTATGCCCGAATGTGCCCGAGTGAGATTTGCTGCCCGAGTTGATCGTCTTCGTTTGTGGTCGGACTACTCACTCTTTTTTCCGAGTGGGTTTATCGTGGGAGGTTTCTGCTCCATAAGTTGACTTATCTTGACTCTCGCTTTCCTGGCTTTTCGTGCTGATGACGTGTCCTTCACCACTAATTTTTACCTATAACAGATATCTAGGATTATTTGTGGATTGATTGATGTATTTTATGATTAATAATCCTCACATGTGCTTAGATCCTCTTATTGAACAAATCTAAGATTAGCACATTTGATTTTGTATTTAGAGTTAATTAGGATTTAATTGATTATTCATTATATCCTTGCTCTAAATACTTGCTAGAATATTCATTGTATACATTTTGTGATTCTAGCATTTTTTTGTTGTTTGTGTTCTAAAGTCTTGATTATGTGCTTAATGAACATGCTTTGTTTTCAAGCTTTAGAAACATGAATAGAATCTAGGCTTGGCATGTTTTAGGTGTTTTGCATGCTCTAGATTTTTGTTCATGTTTAAGATCTAGACTACTTTGTTTTGTGAACTTTGTTGCCTATGTCTAGATCTTCATGAAGTGTACCTTATCCATACATTTCATATGCTCATGCATCATTTTGTATGGTGTCATGTTTTGGATCATAAACTAGAAAAATGTACATTGTGTGCTCATTGATTATTTCTAGTTTCCATAGGATATATTGATCATATATTCTATGTTGCATGTGTTTGCATCATTTGCATCACTTAGATCATTGCCTTGTAAAAGGTGGAAGTCTCTTGCAAAGTGAGTGAAGCTTTGTGGAAAGAGCAAGGAGTCTTGACTAGGACATGTGGTCCGGATAGTCAAGCAAAAGTCTTAGCTAGGAGTGTGGTACTCCGGATGGTTGAGCTAGGAGAGCTTAACTAGGATCTATGTGATCCGGATAGCTAAGCACGAAATCTTCCTAGAGACGTGAGCGTCTTGGATAGGAAGTTGCTTCCTAGAGGTGTAGGACACATCTCGGATAGGAAGTAGGCTAGGTGGTTCACTAGGCCCGAGGGTAGACTAGGAGTTGATAGCTTGAGCGGATATCATGAGTTGGTAGCTTGAGTGTGTAAGTCCTTTTCATCATAGTGAATTGCTTTGCCGGTGGTTGTGGATTCAACCCGTGGATGTTTCCTCTTCGGAGGTTTACCACGTAAAAATCAATGTGTCAAATGTCTCTATCTCTATCTCTTTATATTTGTATGTATGATCTATATAACTTGTTTAAGCTCTTCATTTCCTCACATCCTTGTAAACAAGTTATTGATAAAGAAAGAGTTGTGCACATTGTTGGTTGAATCAACATTTGTTTCTTGTATCTTGTAAGTGCTTGAACATTGTATCTTGTGATTCTATATCAAGTTGTAAAGCTCAACTTGGTGAGTTTGCATTGTAATATTCAAAGTACAACTTGTGGAATTTAAATTTGCTCATTATTGAATATACTTGTAAAAGAGATACATTGTTTATTGATATATGTTTTGTAGACTAAGGGTGGTGAATTGAGCATACTTGTGATAATTGTTTTCTCATAACAATCTCGTTTAAGGTTAATATGTATGCTCACCGAGGTTTTGACATAAGTCACGAAAAAGTTTTTTAAAACTAGTGCGTCAACCTATTCACCCCCCCTCTAGGTTGTTTAGCATAACCTTGTAGGTATTTTCAGAATCATTTGTTGATTGTGATTAGGTTATGTCTATTGAAGCTTAAATTTAGATGGCCCGCCAAGATCCCCAATCCACACGGACTTGCATGGATCACTTGATATATTCTACCGGACCAATTTAAGGGTCCATCTAGAATTGCATTTAATATATTAAGAATATAATTTGCACATTATTTTAGTAATGGGCTACTCAATTATATTAATATACTAATGAAAGGCATGTGGGCTTGTTTCTTTTAGTAAGAATGGGTCTGATTCACATGTGGGCTTTTTATTTAAAGTCCAATGGATTAAATGAAATAAGAAAATAACATTTGACCCATTTATTCTAAGTGGGGCGGCAAGGGTTAATTTTAACCTAATATATTATTTTGTTTCATTGTTTTAATTAAATAAGAATTAATTAATTAATTAATTAATTGTTTAATTAAGAAACAAATCTTTTCTCATCAGGAAATATATTTCCTAAAAGTAAAAGTAAAAGACTTGTTTGATAAGGAAATAAATAATTAGTTTTATTTATTTAATCAAATAAGAAGTCTTTTTTATTTAGTCAAATACAAGAATAAAAGATTTATGAATTAAATTAGGGTTTGAAGTCTTAAACTAGATGGGAATTAGGGTGCAACACAAACTCTTTTAAGCTTGTAAGTTGCAGCAACCCTAGTCCATTTAGGGTAGAGAATTCGGCAACCCTAAAAGAAAGAAGAGAAGAAAGTTTGGCAACCTATATATACACACTTATAGAATTCGGCCACTCTAAGGCTTGGTGCTTGAGATTCTATTTTTTCTTCTTCTTCTCAATTCATAGAAAGATTTTATTCTACTAAAACATAAAAGAGTGTTAGATTATTCTTTGATGGTACACTAATTGCTTGTTCATCAATAAGCTTGTGTGTACAACATCGATTTAGGTTCACGCGAGTTTCGATCACTAGATTGAGAACTCAAAAGTGACCGGAATAATCTTAGTCATTCTTTTGATTGTTTTTGTGACTAACAAAGAAAAGAAAAGTTTGTTTGTCCATTCACAGGTTTGCAATTCAAAGAAAAGGGAGACCACGCTCCTAGGTGATCCACCTTCGTGCTAGGATTGAAGATCTTGCAGATTACCATCGACGTAAGTCAATCGGATCACGCGACAAAAGGTATTCTTCTTTTGTTGATTATATGTATGTTTAATTAATTAAAGGGTTAAGGTTCATAAAAAGGAAAAATTTTTAAAACTACTAAATCTATTTTTAGTCTCGCTTCCGCTGCGTGTACTTCTTGGTATTTTTCCCTACAATTGGTATCAGAGCCAGGTTGAACCCTTTTAATTAATTAACGTATATATATGTGGATCGATTTCTTTTTATTGTGATTATGCATGTTTAGAAAGAGATGGCACTCTAGGTATTCGAATATATAATTACATGTGGATGTATGGATTTATATATGTTTATGTGGATTGTTATTGCTTGATTTTGGTCCTAGATTTTCAATGTAATTTTTGTTATGGAATTGTAACAAGAAGGGTGGTCTATCATCGCCATAATTCCTTCTTGGTAGTTGCTAGGTTTTATTATTTTTTTTATATATATAGGTGTAGTATTTTTTATTATACTACTGCAGTTTTTTTTATTTTATTATGTGCAGTTTTTGTTTGTAAAAAGTACTGCAGTGATTAAAAATATAAAAAATAAAATACTGCAGTATTTTATTTGTTTAAATACTGCCATAATATATTTAGGTGTTGAAGATTCGAAGACACGAAGAAAAACGAAGCAACCGGAATTGAGAACGAGCACCGTGCACACCCTAGGAGTGGATTGGGCTGCGCATGGCAAGCCCAAGCTTGGTGGGCTGCGCACGGCAGCCCTGGGAGTCTTCATGGGCTGCGCACAGCAGCCCCTTTGTGGGGTTGTGGGTTGTGCACACCTATGGGGTTGGGCTGAAGGATTTGCGTATGGTTGATGGGCCACTTGAAGATCTTGTATTCCTAAACAATTGTAATTTACTTGTTTTTCTAGGATGGGCCAAAATTGTTGCTATTTAATTTATGCTTAAATATTACAATATTTGTTATTGTATGATAACATGACATATAGAATAGGAGTGCCACTCAGATATCTCTTTTGGTATGAACATGCATTGAATGATTTAGGTATCTAAATTGGCATCTAGATAACTTGGTAAATCATTCTATGGGATTTAATCACACGCCTTAAATAATTGAGTGGGAGAAGGTGTTTTTGTAACACCTATGGCCTCCAAGGTTAGTTGAGCTTTATTATGTATTGGTAATCCCCCCAAGGGGCGTCCATGAATGGAATTTAGCAATATAATTCCTTACAAGGATAGACTAGACTAGACAATGGACTCAAACGAGATCTACTCCCCAAGGAGGGATTTTCGTGAGAGAAAATTGAGGGTCGATATCTTGGTAACACACTCAATGTAATTTTATTGATATCCTCCCAAGAGTTCTTGTCAATAAAATTGCAAGGCTAAAATTGAAAACGCTGGTTGTTATGGTAACAATTAGGTGGGACCTAGTCTAACTAGTAAATGGTGCGAACTCTCAAAGGAGGCGTAACATTTATGGGTGTTGGATCACCGTTGAATTTTATGATTGAGTTATTTATTTAATTCAAGATAATTTTTTTAAAAGTTCTTTATCATGATTATTTACTTATATATGTTTTGTTTTATTCAGAAATCATGACCCCATCACTTATGAACATCCTAAAAGATAACACTTTAACTGGAGATAATTATGTCACATGGAAAAGGAAAATTGGGTTGTTGCTGCAAAGTGAAAAACATAAGTTCGTTCTAACTACTCCTAAACTACCTGCTCCTAATAATGAATCTAGCATAGTGTATAGAGATGAGTATGAGCAGTGGAAGACTTCAGATGATATGGCAAAATGTTACATTATGGCCACCATCTCCGACGTGTTGCAACAGCAGCATGAAGGAATGGCGTCTGCTGCTGATATAATGATGTCTCTAGAGGAGATGTTTGCTATGAAGTCCTGGACGACTAAGAGAGAGGCAGTGACTGCTTTTATGAATCTTAGGATGAAACCTGGACAGGCTATGAAGGATCACATGATGAAAGTCATAGCACATCTCAACATTGCTGAACTGCATGGCGCTGAGATAGATGGTGAGACAAAGATTGATATGGTTGTCAATTCATTGTCAGATTCCTTTGATCAGTTCAAATTGGACTACACTTTGAACAAAAAGGAATACACCTTACAAGGCCTAATGCAAGATGTTCAAAGTGCTGAAAAGATCCTTGTGAAAGGCAAAGGTCAAGAGATTCATATGGTTGGTAAAGTTGCTACTGTTAAGGCCCGTCAAAAGGTCAAGAAACAATAGAAGAAAAAGCAACTTGGGCCTACCAAGAAGGAGACCAAGAAAGTAACCAAGATCAAAGGGAAATGCTTCCTTTGTGGTGAAAAGGGACATTGGAAGAGAAATTGCCCAAAGTCCTAGAATAAGAAGGAAGAAGGTAATGTGAATTATCTTGAAACATGTTTTTTGGCTGATTCTACAGATTCTTGGATCATAGACTCAGGAGCCACTAATCATGTTTGTTATTCCTTGCAGGGGTTCCAAGAAAGGAGAAAGCTAAGTAAGAATGAAATCAATTTGCGCTTGGGCAACGGAATGTTAGTGTCTGCAAGTGCAGTGGGAGATATTAGAGTTTATTTGGATTCTAGAAGGCATTTAGATTTAATAGACGTTTATTATGTACCTCAATTCAAGAGGAATTTAATTTCAGTTTCTTGTTTAAATAAATTTGGATATTCAGTTACTTTTAATAAAGTTTTTATTATTAGTAAGAATGACAAAATTATTTGCCAAGGTACATTGGAAAACAGTCTATACTTTTTGCATAGAAATATCTCTCACTCGTTAGACACAGAAATAACGGAACCTAATCATAAAAGAGTAAAATTATCAACAAATGAAACCTACCTTTGGCATTTACGCTTAGGTCAGATTAACCTTAATAGGATTAAAAGATTGGTATGTGACGGACCTTTGAGTGACTTAAAGGTTGATGATCTACCAACTTGTGAATCTTGTTTGGAAGGTAAAATGACCAAAAGGACGTTCTCTACCAAAGGTGCAAGAGCCACTGAATGTTTAGGATTGATACACACTGATGTATGTGGACCTGTGAGCATTCAAGCTAGAGGTGGATATGAGTACTTCATCACCTTCACAGATGATTACTCGAGATTTGGTTATGTGTATCTCATGCGACATAAGTCGGATGCTTTTGACATGTTCAAAGCATTCAAAGCTGAAGTGGAAAATCAGCTTGAGAAACACATAAAAATCTTGAGATCTGATCATGGTGGAGAATATCTATCTGGTGAGTTTCAGCAATATCTTATTGATAATGGGATAGTTTCTCAGTTTTCTGCACCAGGTACACCTCAATAGAATGGGGTTGCAGAAAGGAGAAATAGAACTCTTTTGGATATGGTTAGGTCTATGTTGAGTTATTCAACACTTCCTATTTCTTTTTGGGGATATGCTTTACAAACTGCTATATACATTCTAAACGATGTACCATCTAAGTCTGTTCCCAAAACACCGCATGAGTTGTGGACTGGGCGCAAGCCTAGTTTACAACACTTAAGGATATTTGGTTGTCCTGCGCATGTGTTAAAAGGAAAGACAGAAAAGATGGAGTCCCGTTCGGAAACATGTATATTTGTAGGGTATCCAAAAGAAACTAAAGGATATTATTTCTATAGTCCTTCAGATCTTAAAGTATTTGTTTCGACAAATGCTAAATTTCTGGAAAAGGACTATATGAATGATTTTGTGCCTAGAAGTAGAATTGTCCTGAATGAGATGTCAGGAGATACAATTCCACGAGAGGTTA
Organism: Acer saccharum; assembly: GCA_030490815.1. Taxonomy (NCBI): domain Eukaryota; kingdom Viridiplantae; phylum Streptophyta; class Magnoliopsida; order Sapindales; family Sapindaceae; genus Acer; species Acer saccharum. Next base: position 33,929,251 of record CM059873.1, read on the forward strand.
CACAACCTAACCCATTTGTAAGTTCCGATCCAACACAAGATCAACAACCTACCATTCCTCGTCGTAGTGGGAGGGTTAGAACACAACCCGAAAGATACATCGGTCTGGGAGAATCAGTGGAGAATCTCCCGGACGACGATGATCCCTATACGTACAAGGAAGCTATGTAGGATGTTGATAGTCGCCATTGGCAAAAGGCAATGCAATCCGAGATTGAATCTATGTTCGATAACAAAGTCTGGTCTCTTGTAGACTTGCCTAAAGGGATAAAACCCATTGGGTGCAAGTGGGTATACAAGAGGAAAAGAGGTATGGATGGAAAGGTGGAAACCTTTAAAGCTAGATTGGTAGCTAAAGGGTATACACAGAAAGAAGGTATCGATTACGAGGAAACCTTCTCTCCTGTGGCCATGCTTAAATCCATTAGGATACTTTTATCCATTGCAGCATCTTTAGATCTAGAGATTTGGCAAATGGACGTCAAGACAGCTTTCCTTAATGGAAGTCTTGACGAAAGCATCTACATGATGCAACCAGAGGGATTCATTGAAAAAGGGCCAAATGGATAAGGTATGCAAGTTGCAGAAATCCATATATGGATTAAAGCAAGCATCCAGATCCTGGAACATAAGGTTTGATCAAGCTGTCAAAGGTTTTGGATTTATTCAGAATCCTGACGAACCTTGTGTATACAAAAGGATTAAAGGCGACAAGTTGGTTTTCCTAATTCTTTATGTTGATGATATACTACTCATTGGAAACGATGTAGGTGTATTGACATCAATAAAAGAATGGTTAGCAAAACAATTTGATATGAAGGACTTAGGAGAAGCAAGTTTTATTCTAGGTATCCAAGTAATAAGGGATAGAAAGAATAGAACGATTGCATTATCCTAAGCTTCATACATAGACAAGATCTTGTTTAGGTTTTCCATGCAGGATTCCAAGAAAGGTATGTTACCTTTCAGACATGGAATCAAGTTTTCTAAGGAACAAGTTCCTAAGAATGAGCATGAAGAGCAATTCGTGAGTAGAGTTCCATATGCCTCGGCAGTTGGAAGTCTCATGTATGCAATGCTCTGTACTAGACCAGATATTTGTTTTGCTGTTGGCATAGTTAGCAGGTTTCAATCGAAACCTGGTCCTGATCATTGGACGGCAGTCAAGCATATTTTCAAGTATCTCAAGAGAACGAGAGATAATATGCTTGTATACTCTGGAGGGGATTTGGTTCCCGTTGGGTATACAGATTTTGATTTCCAATCAGATTCTGACTCCAGAAAATCCACATCAGGGGCTGTGTTTACTATTGGAGGAGGAGCAGTTATATGGAGGAGTATCAAGCAATCTTGTATTGCTGATTCCACCATGGAAGCTGAGTATGTTGCTGCATGCGAGGCTGCCAAAGAGGCTGTTTGGCTCCGCCAATTCTTGATTGACTTGGAAGTGGTTCCTAGTGCGAATAAGCAGATCACTATCTACTGTGACAACAGTGGAGCAATGGCTAATTTGAAAGAACCAAGAAGTCACAAGAGAGGTAAACACATTGAAAGAAAGTATCATCTTTTAAGGGAGATTGTTCAAAGAGGTGACGTGACGATTACCAAAATCGCGTCAGTAGAAAATCTAGCGGATCCCTTCATAAAGGCTCTACCTCAGAAGAGTTTCGATGGGCATCTAGAGAACATGGGCATGAGAGATATGATACATTTGCTATAGCGCAAGTGGGAGATTGTTAGGATTATACTCAATAGCAAGAGTATAATATTGTAATTAACAATTTTTTTCATATTAATAAAGTGATTTCTGGTTTAACAAATTGTATAGCATTTATAGTTTAATATTATAATTGTCAAAGTAAATAATCATAAGGTCTAAAGACTATGAGAAAAGAAGAATTGTTCGTACATCTGGATATGTATGTGGTAGACACAATTCTTTAGTTAGACTTGAATAATGTTCACAACTTAAGTTAAAGGTTGGGCACCTTTATCTTGTTAAAGTTGTAGAATTCTTTTGCTAGCATTTGAGTGGGATCAAATGAGATATGATGAGTCTAAAATCATCGGAGTGTCTTCGAGCAAAAGGATCTAGTGCACTGGGTGCATTGAACTGGATCACAATGAAAAGCTTTATCTAGAACCGTCAATAGATAATCGTCTTTTCATTATCAGGACAATCGGAGAGTCCATCTTAATCCTGAGATAAATGATGGACTTATGGTTGCAAGTGATATCATTTGAGTTATCAATGAGTACGATTATATCGCATAGTCTATCCTCGATAGTTTGGTGATATTCATTTGTTAATCGATAGAGGACTTCATTTATAGATATGGACATCGTGGCTCCATTTATTAAATGAAAGTATAATATCATCATATGGATGTTTTGAGGTAATTGGATATTAAATCTCAACGTTGAGTTTTCGATAGTGTCTATTGAAAACATGGCTTCTAGACAAGTCAAAATATCCAAGTTCAAAACGTGGTCATATGAGTAAATATGGTAACTTGGAGAGTTATAGGCGGTCTATGAACTCTTGGCGATTACTGATATTAATCACGAGGATACACTATCTCCAATATGATTGTCTAGGGTATGAATGAGGAGCATCTTCCTTTTCTATCTTTATTTAAGAGTTCAGTTTTAGCTCTTTAGTGGAATGAGTTAAAATTAATGGATCGGACCTAAGTGAATCATTTGTTGATTGTGATTAGGTTATGTCTACTGAAGCTTAAATTTAAATTGCCCGCCAAGATCCCCAATCCACACGGACTTGCATGGATCACTTGATATATTCTACCGGACCAATTTAAGGGTCCATCTAGAATTGCATTTAATATATTAAGAATATAATTTGCACATTATTTTAGTAATGGGCTACTCAATTATATTAAAATATTAATGAAAGGCATGTGGGCTTGTTTCTTTTAGTAAGAATGGGTCTGGTTCACATGTGGGCTTTTTATTTAAAGTCCAATGGATTAAATGAAATAAGAAAATAATATTTGGCCCATTTATTCTAAGTGGGGCGGCAAGGGTTAATTTTAACCTAATATATTATTTTGTTTCATTGTTTTAATTAAATAAGAATTAATTAATTTATTAATTAATTGTTTAATTAAGAAACAAATCTTTTCTCATCAGGAAATATATTTCCTAAAAGTAAAAGTAAAAGACTTGTTTGATAAGGAAATAAATAATTAGTTTTATTTATTTAATCAAATAAGAAGTCTTTTTTATTTAGTCAAATACAAGAATAAAAGATTTATGAATTAAATTAGGGTTTGAAGTCTTAAACTAGATGGGAATTAGGGTGCAACACAAACTCTTTTAAGCTTGTAAGTTGCGGCAACCCTAGTCCATTTAGGGTAGAGAATTCGGCAACCCTAAAAGAAAGAAGAGAAGAAAGTTTGGCAACCTATATATACACACTTATAGAATTCGGCCACTCTAAGGCTTGGTGCTTGAGATTCTATTTTTTCTTCTTCTTCTCAATTCATAGAAAGATTTTATTCTACTAAAACATAAAAGAGTGTTAGATTATTCTTTGATGGTACACTAATTGCTTGTTCATCAATAAGCTTGTGTGTACAACATCGATTTAGGTTCACGCGAGTTTCGATCACTAGATTGAGAACTCAAAAGTGACTGGAATAATCTTAGTCATTCTTTTTATTGTTTTTGTGACTAACAAAGAAAAGAAAAGTTTGTTTGTCCATTCACAGGTTTGCAATTCAAAGAAAAGGGAGACCACTCTCCTAGGTGATCCACGTTCGTGCTAGGATTGAAGATCTTGCGGATTACCATCGACGTAAGTCAATCGGATCACGCGACAAAAGGTATTCTTCTTTTGTTGATTATATGTATGTTTAATTAATTAAAGGGTTAAGGTTCATAAAAAGGAAAAAATTTTAAAACTACTAAATCTATTTTTAGTCTCGCTTCCGCTGCGTGTACTTCTTGGTATTTTTCCCTACAGATACCTAGAATAAAACTTGCTTCTCCTAAGTCCTTCATATCAAATTGTTTTGCTAACCATTCTTTTACTGATGTCAATACACCTACATCGTTTCCAATGAGTAGTATATCATCAACATAAAGAATCAGGAAAACCAACTTGTCGCCCTTAATCCTTTTGTATACACAAGGTTCGTCAGGATTCTGAATAAATCCAAAACCTTTGACAGCTTGATCAAACCTTATGTTCCAGGATCTGGATGCTTGCTTTAATCCATATATGGATTTCTGCAACTTGCATACCTTATCCATTTGGCCTTTTTCAATGAATCCCTCTGGTTGCATCATGTAGATGCTTTCGTCAAGACTTCCATTTAGGAAAGCTGTCTTGACGTCCATTTGCCAAATCTCTAGATCTAAAGATGCTGCAATGGATAAGAGTATCCTAATGGATTTAAGCATGGCCACAGGAGAGAAGGTTTCCTCGTAATCGATACCTTCTTTCTATGTATACCCTTTAGCTACCAATCTAGCTTTAAAGGTTTCCACCTTTCCATCCATACCTCTTTTCCTCTTGTATACCCACTTGCACCCAATGGGTTTTATCCCTTTAGGCAAGTCAAGGGACCAGACTTTGTTATCGAACATAGATTCAATCTCGGATTGCATTGCCTTTTGCCAATGGCGACTATCAACATCCTCCATAGCTTCCTTGTACGTATAGGGATCATCGTCGTCCGGGAGATTCTCCACTGATTCTCCCAAACCGATGTATCTTTCGGGTTGTGTTCTAACCCTCCCACTACGACGAGGAATGGTAGGTTGTTGATCTTGTGTTGGATCGGAACTTACAATTGGGTTAGGTTGTGTAACCTCTCGTGGAATTGTATCTCCTGACATCTCATTCAGGACAATTCTAATCATTCATATAGTCCTTTTCCAGAAATTTAGCATTTGTCGAAATAAATACTTTAAGATCTAAAGGACTATAGAAATAATATCCTTTAGTTTCTTTTGGATACCCTACAAATATACATGTTTCTGAACGGGACTCCATCTTTTCTATCTTTCCTTTTAACACATGCGCAGGACAACCAAATATCCTTAAGTGTTGTAAACTAGGCTTGCGCCCAGTCCATAACTCATGCGGTGTTTTAGGAACAGACTTAGATGGTACATCGTTTAGAATGTATATAGCAGTTTGTAAAGCATATCCCCAAAAAGAAATAGGAAGTGTTGAATAACTCAACATAGACCTAACCATATCCAAAAGAGTTCTATTTCTCCTTTCTACAACCCCATTTTGTTGAGGTGTACCTGGTGCAGAAAACTGAGAAACTATCCCATTATCAATAAGATATTGCTGAAACTCACCAGATAGATATTCTCCACCACAATCAGATCTTAAGATTTTTATGTGTTTCTCAAGCTGATTTTCCACTTCAGCTTTGAATGCTTTGAACATGTCAAAAGCATCCGACTTATGTCGCATGAGATACATATAACCAAATCTCGAGTAATCATCTGTGAAGGTGATGAAGTACTCATATCCACCTCTAGCTTGAATGCTCATAGGTCCACATACATCAGTGTGTATCAATCCTAAACATTCAGTGGCTCTTGCACCTTTGGCAGAGAACGTCCTTTTGGTCATTTTACCTTCCAAACAAGATTCACAAGTTGGTAGATCATCAACCTTTAAGTCACTCAAAGGTCCATCACATACCAATCTTGTAATTCTATTTAGGTTAATATGACCTACGCGTAAATGCCAAAGGTAGGTTTCATCTGTTGATAATTTTATTTTTTTATGATTAGGTTCCGCTATTTTTATGTCTAACGAGTGAGAGATATTTCTATGCAAAAAGTATAGACCGTTTTCCAATGTACCTTGGCAAATAATTTTGTCATTCTTACTAATAATAAAAACTTTATTAAAAGTAACCGAATATCCAAATTTATTCAAACAAGAAACTGAAATTAAATTCCTCTTGAATTGAGGTACATAATAAACGTCTATCAAATCTAAATGCCTTCTAGAATCCAAATAAACTCTAATATCTCCCACTGCACTTGCAGACACTAACGTTCCGTTGCCCAAGTGCAAATTGATTTCATTCTTACTCAGCTTTCTCCTTTCTTGGAACCCCTGCAAGGAATAACAAACATGATTAGTGGCTCCTGAGTCTATGATCCAAGAATCTGTAGAATCAGCCAAAAAACATGTTTTAAGATAATTCACATTACCTTCTTCCTTCTTATTCTGGGACTTTGGGCAATTTTTCTTCCAATGTCCCTTTTCACCACAAAAGAAGCATTTCCTTTTGATCTTGGTTACTTTCTTGGTCTCCTTCTTGATAGGCCCAAGTTGCTTTTTCTTCTGTTGTTTCTTGACCTTTTGACGGGCCTTAACAGTAGCAACTTTACCTACCATATGAATCTCTTGACCCTTGCCTTTCACAAGGATCTTTTCAGCACTTTGAACATCTTGCATCAGGCCTTGTAAGGTGTATTCCTTTTTGTTCAAAATGTAGTCCAATTTGAACTGATCAAAGGAATCTGACAATGAATTGACAACCATATCAATTTTTGTCTCACCATCTATCTCAGCGCCATGCAGTTCAGCAATGTTGAGATGTGCTATGACTTTCATCATGTGATCTTTCACAGCTTGTCCAGGTTTCATTCTAAGATTCATAAAAGCAGTCACTGCCTCTCTCTTAGTCGTCCTGGACTTCATAGCAAACATCTCCTCTAGAGACATCATTATATCAGCAGCAGACTCCATTCCTTCATGCTGCTGTTGCAACACGTCGGAGATAGTGGCCATAATATAACATTTGGCCATATCATCTGAAGTCTTCCACTGCTCATACTCATCTCTATACATTATGCTAGATTCATTATTAGGAGCAGGTGGTTTAGGAGTAGTTAGAACAAACTTATGTTTTTCACTTTGCAGCAACAACCCAATTTTCCTTTTCCATGTGACATAATTATCTCCAGTTAAAGTGTTATCTTTCAGGATGTTCATAAGTGATGGGGTCATGATTTCTGAATAAAACAAAACATATATAAGTAAATGATCATGATAAAGCACTTTTAAATATTTATCTTGAATTAAATAAATAACTCAATCATAAAATTCAACGGTGATCCAACACCCATAAATGTTACGCCTCCTTTGGGAGTTCGCACCATTTACTAGTTAGACTAGGTCCCACATAATTGTTAACATAACAACCAGCGTTTTCAATTTTAGCCTTGCAATTTTATTGACAAGAACTCTTGGGAGGATATCAATAAAATTACATTGAGTGTGTTACCAAGATATCGACCCTCAATTTTCTCTCACGAAAATCCCTCCTTGGGGAGTAGATCTCGTTTGAGTCCATTGTCTAGTCTATCCTTGTAAGGAAGTATATTGCTAAATTCCATTCATGGACGCCCCTTGGAGGGATTACCAATATATAATAAAGCTCAACTAACCTTGGAGGCCATAGGTGTTACAAAAAACACCTTCTCCCACTCAATTATTTAAGGCGTGTGATTAAATCCCATAGAATGATTTACCAAGTTATCTAGATGCCAATTTAGATACCTAAATCATTCAATGCATGTTCATACCAAAAGAGATATATGAGTGGCACTCCTATTCTATATGTCATGTTATCATACAATAACAAATATTGTAATACTTAAGCATAAATTAAATAGCAACAATTTTGGCCCATCCTAGAAAAACAAGTAAATTACAATTGTTTAGGAATACAAGTTCTTCAAGTGGCCCATCAACCATACGCTCATCCTTCGGCCCAACCCACGGGCGTGCACAACTCACAACCCCACAAAGGGGCTACTGTGCGCAGCCCATGAAGACTCCCAGGGCTGCCGTGCGCAGCCTACCAAGCTTGGGCTTGCCATGCGCAGCCCAATCCACTCCTAGGGTGCGCACGGTGCTCGTTCTCGGTTCCGGTTGCTTCGTTTTTCATCGTGTCTTCGAATCTTCAACACCTAAATATATTACGGCAGTATTTAAACAAATAAAATACTGCAGTATTTTTTTTTTTTTAATCACTGCAGTACCTTTTACATACAAAAACTGCACATAATAAAAATAAAAAAAACTGCAGTAGTATATAAAAAAATACTGCACCTAAAAAAATAATAAAACCTAGCAATCTACCAAGAAGGAATTATGGCGATGATAGACCACCCTTCTTGTTACAATTCCATAACAAAAATTACATTGAAAATCTAGGACCAAAATCGAGCAATAACAATCCACATAAACATATATAAATCCATACATCCACATGTAATTATATATTCGAATACCTAGAGTGCCATCTCTTTCTAAACATGCATAATCACAATAAAAAGAAATAGATCCACGTATATATACGTTAATTAATTATAAGGGTTCAACCTAGGCTCTGATACCAATTGTAGGGAAAAATACCAAGAAGTACACGCAGCGGAAGCGAGACTAAAAATAGATTTAGTGACTTTTAAAATTTTTTCCTTTTTATGAACCTTAAACCCTTTAATTAATTAAACATACATATACAATAACAAAAAGTAGAATACCTTTTGTCACGTGATCCGATTGACTTACGTCGATGGTAATCCGCAAGATCTTCAATCCTAGCACGAACGTGGATCACCTAGGAGCGTGGTCTCCCTTTTCTTTGAATTGCAAACCTGTGAATGGACAAACAAACTTTTCTTTTCTTTGTTAGTCACAAAAACAATCAAAAGAATGACTAAGATTATTCCGGTCACTTTTGAGTTCTCAATCTAATGATCGAAACTCGCGTGAACCTAGATCGATGTCGTACACACAAGCTTATTGATGAATAAGCAAATAGTATACCATCAAAGAATAATCTAACACTCCTTTTTGTTTTAGTAGAATAAAATCTTTCTATGAATTGAGAAGAAGAAGAAAAATAGAATCTCAAGCACACAAAGCCTTAGGTGGCTGAATTCTATAACTATGTATATATAGGTTGCCAAACTTTCTTCTCTTCTTTTCTTTTAGGGTGGCCGAATTCTCTAACCCTAAATGGACTAGGGTTGCCGCAACATACAAGCTTAAAAGAGTTTGTGTTGCACCCTAATTCCCATCTAGTTAAAGACTTCAAACCCTAATTCAATTCATAAATCTTTTATTCTTTTATTTTGACTAAATAAAAAAAGACTTCTTATTTGATTAAATAAATAAAACTAATTATTTATTTCCTTATCAAACAAGTCTTTTACTTTTACTTTTAGGAAATATATTTCCTGATTAGAAAAGATTTGTTTCTTAATTAAACAATTAATTAATCAATTAATTAATTCTTATTTAATTAAAACAATGAAACAAAATAATAATTTATGTTAAAAATTAACCCTTGCCGCCCCACTTAGAGTAAATGGGCCAAATATTATTTTCTTATTTCATTTAATCCATTGGACTTTAAATAAAAAGCCGACATGTGAACCAGACCTATTCTTACTAAAAGAAACAAGCCCACATGCCTTTCATTAATATATTAATATAATTGAGCAGCCCATTACTAAAATAATGTGCAAATTATATTCTTAATATATTAAATGCAATTCTAGATGGACCCTTAAATTGGTCCGGTAGAATATATCAAGTGATCCATGCAAGTCCGTGTGGATTGGGGATCTTGGCGGGCCATCTAAATTTAAGCTTCAATAGACATAACCTAATCACAATCAACAAATGATTCACTTAGGTCCGATCCATTAATTTTAACTCATTCCACTAAAGAGCTAAAACTGAACTCTTAAATAAAGATAGAAAAGGAAGATGCTCCTCATTCATACCCTAGACAATCATATTGGAGATAGTGTATCCTCGTGATTAATATCAGTAATCGCCAAGAGTTCATAGACCGCCTATAACTCTCCAAGTTACCATATTTACTCATATGACCACGTTTTGAACTTGGATATTTTGACTTGTCCAGAAGCCATGTTTTCAATAGACACTATCGAAAACTCAACGTTGAGATTTAATATCCAATTACCTCAAAACATCCATATGATGATATTATATTCTCATTTAATTAAATGGAGCCACGATGTCCATATCTATAAATGAAGTCCTCTATCGATTAACAAATGAATATCACCAAACTATCGAGGATAGACTATGCGATATAATCGTACTCATTGATAACTCAAATGATATCACTTGCAACCATAAGTCCATCATTTATCTCAGGATTAAGATAGACTCTCCGATTGTCCTGATAATGAAAAGACTATTATCTACTGACGGTTCTAGATAAAGCTTTTCATTGTGACCCAGTTCAATGCACCCAGTGCACTAGATCCTTTTGCTCGAAGACACTCCGATGATTTTAGACTCATCATATCTCATTTGATCCCACTCAAATGCTAGCAAAAGAATTCTACAACTTTAACAAGATAAAGGTGCCCAACCTTTAACTTAAGTTGTGAACATTATTCAAGACTAACTAAAGAATTGTGTCTACCACATACATATCCAGATGTACGAACAATTCTTCTTTTCCATAGTCTTTAGACCTTATGATTATTTACTTTGACAATTATAATATTAAACTATAAATGCTATACGATTTGTTAAACCAGAAATCACTTTATTAATATGAAAAAGATTGTTAATTACAACATTACACTCTTGCTATTGAGCATAATCCTAACAGATGCATGACTTCATTTTTTATCATTTCATTTCATTTTTATTTTTCATTCTTGTAGCCTGGAAATGGAGTTTGGGCACCCTGATTGATTGAATGAAAGTTTCTATCTTTGTGTAATTATACTGCCTTGCTTATAGTATATTCCGGTACAGTATGCTACTTGCATGTTTGATTATGAGTAAAAATTTTACTTGGAATGTTGTTAGTACTTAGCCTCAGGCTTGCTTCCTTGGCAATAGAGGAGTCCACACTCACCTTAATTCCGGAAACAATTGTTGTACGATATTTCCCTTGTAAGTTTTAGTATAAGCTTGCAATATTCTGATCAAGTAAATTAGACCAAGTATGGAAAGACTTGGGTTCGAGCAGATCGGTCCAGGTAGGAGTCCAATGCTGCCTAGGTATCTTGATTAAAATGTTGCAAGTTTGGATATTCTATAATCCCCCTTCATAAGGAATCTCGATGCTGAACCAACCCTGATTGGTTACCCTAGCAGACTTTATATCATTGAAACTTTTTACATGTATTGATGAGAATCAACAAGAATCACCAAAGGATCAATTGCATGTTCTAGTTGGGCCAATTAAAAGGGCCAAGAGGATCAAAGAAGCATTTAATGGGGGCTGATTCTGAAGTCCAAGTTTGGCCCACATGAAGACCAAATCCGGGCTGAACTTCGTGGGCCTCTACAGAGAGCATCTAAAGTCAGATTGTCTATTACAATATGTTTTTGAAAAGCCCAAGACGAGCCCTACAGATGTTATGAAGACTCTGTCATCCGTAAAAGATCACAATAGGCCCAAATTCGGCCATCTATCTTGTTGCGCGAAGACTTGAGCTGAGGAGTTCGAATTTCAGCATATTTCCTAATAGAGAGCTGATTTGGGCGTGAGATACAAGCTAGGGTTGGAGGATTCCGAATTTTAGCATATTTCCTATTTTTAATTATTTCCCAAATAAATAGTTGATTTGTTTCCCAAACAAAGTCAACTAGTTGCTAGTTTTTATTCTTTTACTTTCCTAATTGTAAGGCAATTAATTGCTGAGTAATTTATTTCCTTTTCTTTTGTCGTCTAGGGTTTAGATCTTTTCTTAGTATTTAAAGGACGCATTGATGTATTATTTGACAGATTAGACTTTGAATAAAATATTGTTTGAGAGAACTTTTTCTCTTGGTTCTTCATTGAACTATGAACTTATCAAGGTTCTACCTTGTGGCATTCAAACCTTGACTTATCACTCACCTTCTTTCTTGTTCTTGAGTGTGGCGTCTACAATCTTCTTGATACCATTGGTTCTTATCTCCATACAGATAATGGGTCACGGTCCTTTATTTTCTTTGTTTTTATAAACTTGAATTAGAAAACGATCCTTCGTTACCATATATTGGTTCCGGGTCTCACTGTTCTTGGTAAGGTTCATATCAGTTGGTATCAGAGCCTAGGCTTCTAAATCAGGTTTGATCTATCGCTTTTTTTTTTTTTAAATTTCTTTTTATTTCATTTGATAAAAAAAAAAAAAAAAAAAGTTGATCAAATCTGTTGTAAAATAAAAAATAAAAAAATAATAATAAAATAAAACCTTGTTGTTAACCGAAAATTGTCACCGGGGTGCAATTTCTAATTAACAAAATATAAGAGACCTGGAACAGATCGGGGTTGGTGGGATACCTAGTAGCCCGAATCCCGCTGATTTTAGCAAATCTACTGGGTGTAATGAGTGTGTGTAGTAAGATAAGAAGGATTCTGATATATTGTAGAAGGTGGACTGGCCTAGGGGGAAAAAGCATCACGTAGGATCATATGCTGAAAAATCCCTAGGTAGTATCCAGTGGAGAGAGATCTTTTATATATTTATGAATAGGGCGTGCTTCGGAGAGCTTACATAAGTAGGAGAATAACACAACATAAATGCTCCAGAGAGCTTACAATAATAGGCGAGCTAGGCCCCTTTCTCTAACTAGTAGAAAAGAAGAAGAAGCAGAAGATGATCTCGGTTGGGAAAGAAGCCGTAGGTCTTTTTGGGAGTAGAAGAAGATCCCCTTTCTGTCGAATATCGTGTCATATATATAGGTTTTATTTCTTGTTGCCCACTCCATCAATTTAGTCCATCAATCCACAATTATAGGAACACTGATTTGGCATTGATTGAGTTGAATATTCTCTCATTAATGGCGTTGTGAATGGCCATTAAAGAGTTGACTATCTTCATTAATACGATTGATTATCTCCATTAATAGGGTTGACTATCTCCATTAATGGCGTGGTGAATGGCCGGAAAGGTCAACCTTCCTTGTATTCGAATGCTGGCGCATACTGTCCTTCTTGTAGCATGGTTCTGGTCTTCCTTGGTAATCTGACAGACAATGTATTAAGACCTCCCTTGTTGACGCCTTCTATGTTAGGTGGTTGGGAGGTGGTTGGAAGATCGATATGGGCAGGAAACATGATACGGGGTATCGAGTGCGGGGTACTGAGTACCAGGTGCAGGATATCGGGTACCAGGTACGGGGTACAGGGTACCAAGTGCAGGGTACGGGGTACCAAGTACCAAGTGCGGGGTACGGGGTACCAAGTGCAGGGTACGGGGTACCCGGATACCAATGTGGCGTGACATCAAGATACTGTGTATCATGGATCATGCGGTAGCAGGGTACCGAGATAGTGTGGTAGCGGGATCCTCAGGATCCTGGGTTCATTCCTTCATCAATCAAATGACTTTGACATGGATGGAAAATTCTTCTTTGGACCCTTGCCAAAAAAGATGGTTAACAGAAGTCCCCCCTGACTTGAACACCGGTACCTAGTTGGGGTTGGAGTCAGGATCTGAAATGCATGAAGAATTTTTCTCCTTCTTACTAGTAATCATCACTTGAAACGAAAATCGTTCCTAGCATATTTATGCGAACCAGGGCACTAGATATTCCAACATCAAAAGTCTTGATGTTTAGGCGAAAAAGTCCTGGTAGGCAACTAAGGCCACTTAAGCACCAGTTCTTCATATGACGAATCTGTGGCATCAGGTATCCCGATAAGCGATCCCGATCCTTAGGCGATCTGTCCTGAAGAGGGGTATTCCCTAACCGAGGCTTTAGGAGTGCCGTATAGGCTCTCTTGGTCTTCCGTTTAGTGAATCTTCGGCACCGGGCATCCCACTAAGGGATCCTGGTCCTTAGGTGATATGTCCTGGAGATGGGGTATTCCACGACCAAGGCTTTAGGATTGCCATATAGGCTCTCCTAGTTTGGAGGATGACTTCACATCCTTAGTCTGGTTGGCAACTATACCATTTACGCACTTGTGCACCAGATCCTTCCTGGATGAGGGTATTCCTCGACCAAGGCAGCAAGAATGCCATATGGCTTTTCCTGGTCTCGAGGCGATCAGTTATGGAGATCCTCCTGAAGGGGTTAACCCAATCCAGGGCATCATGAGTGCTATGTAACCCTCCTGGTCTTGCTTTAGTAATGGAGATCCTCCTAGAGGGGTTAACCCGGTCTAGGGCATCAGGAGTTTTATATAACCCTCCTGGCTCATTATGGCGATCCTCCTGGAGGGGTTAACCCGGTCCAGGGCATCAGGAGTGTTATATAACCCTCCTGGCTCGTTATGGCGATCCTCTTGGAGGGGTTATCCCAGTCCAAGGCATCAGGAGTGTTATATAACCCTCCTGGCTTGTTATGGCGATCCTCCTGGAGGGGTTATCCCGGTCCAGGGCATCAGGTATTTCTACACAAGAAACCCCGGTCTTTAGGCGCTTTTATCATAGATCGGTAACCCAGTCAGATCTCTGAATGAAGGGTCACCGTCCCTCCCTTGGGGATTTACGAGAGAGAATGGTGGGCTTCCAGTCCCCAATTACTATCGCCGGTCTACGGGCTTGCTCGGGGTAGATGAAAGTTTTCAACAATCATAATGGGGCTCGAGATTCCTTCGGAATGAACCGGGACCTCGGTTGTTTACTGGGGCGTTGAGTGGCCCGGTACAAGAAATCAAGAACTGCTAGTCCTCTTTTGATGGTATTGGTCCAGAGGCATGTTTGGGATCCTAGAAGTCCCTATCAACTGAAATGAGGCTCTGGACTCCACTCGGAACCTAGGAGGCTCACTTGAGCGTTGAGGGGCCCGGTACAAAAGTGATGAGCCTCCTACATGATGCTAGTCCAGAGGCTTGCTAAGACATCAAAAAGTACTCAGCAACTGATATGAGGCTCTGGACTCTACTCGGACGAACCGGAACCTAGGAGGCTCACTTGGGCGTTGAGTGTAGGGAAAAATACCGTAGTACACGCAGCGGAAGCGAGACTAAAAAAAATAGATTTAGTATGTTTTAAAAATTTTCCTTTTTATGAACCTTAACCTTTAAATTAATTAACCATACATATAAAGTGACAAAAAGTATAATACCTTTTGTCGCGTGATCCGATTAACTTACGTCGATGGTAATCCACAAGATCTTCAATCCTAGCACGAACGTGAATCACCTAGGAGCGTGGTCTCCCTTTTTCCTTGAAATGCGAACCTGAGAATGGACAAACAAAACTTTCTTTTTCTTTTGTTAGTCACAAAACAATCAAAAAACCACAAAGATTATTACAGTCACTTTTGAGTTCTCAATCTAATGATCGAAACTCGCGTGAACCTAATTCGTTGTTGTACACACAAGCTTATTGATGAACAAGCAAATAGTGTACCATTAAAAGAATAATCTCTTCTCTCTTTTTTGTCTTGGCAGAATAATCAAACACTTTGCTATGAGTTGAGAAGAAGAAGAAAATTGATCTAGTAAAACCCTTAGAGGTGGCCGAACCAAAAAAGATTGTATTATATAGGGTGGCCGAATTTTACTTCTCCTTTCCTTTAGGGTTGCCGAAATCTACTTGTTGTGTATTAGGGTTGGCCGAATTTCATCACCTCACTTATATAGGGTGACCGAAATTCAACCCTAATTCCCATCAACTTTTAGACTCCTAACCCTAATTTAACTCATAAGTATTTTTATTCTTTTTATTGACTTAAATAAAAGACTTCTTATTTGATTAAATAAATAAACTTTAATTATTTATTTTCTTACCAAACAAGTGTTTTACTTTTAGTATACTACTACCAATAGTATAATTCTAGGAAACATATTTCCTGATCAGAAAAAGATTTTGTTTCTTAATTAAATAATTAATTAATAAATTAATTAATTTTCATTTAATTAAACAATAAAATAAAATAATATTTTTGACTAAAAACTTAGCCTTGCCGCCCCACATGGAATATATGGGCCAAATATTATTTTCTTATTTTATTTAATCCATTGGACTTTAAATAAAAAGCCCACATGTGAACCAGACCCATTCTTACTAAAAGAAACAAGCCCACATGCCTTTCATTAATATATTAATATAATTGATCAGCCCATTAAATAAATAATGTGCAAATTATATTCTTAATATATTAAATGCAATTCTAGATGAACCCATAAATTGGTCCAGTAGAATATATCAAGTGATCCATGTAAGTCTGTGTGGATTGGGGATCTTGGCAGGCTATCTAAATTTAAGCTTCAATAGACATAACCTAATCACAATCAACAAATGATTCACTTAGGTCCGATCCATTAATTTTAACTCATTCCACTAAAGAGCTAAAATTGAACTCTTAAATAAAGATAGAATAAGAAGATGTTCCTCATTCATACCCTAGACAATCATGTTGGAGATAGTGTATCCTCGTGATTAATATCAGTAATCGCCAAGAGTTCATAGACCGCCTATAACTCTCCAAGTTACCATATTTACTCATATGACCACGTTTTGAACTTGGATATTTTGACTTGTCCAGAAGCCATGTTTTCAATAGTCACTATCGAAAACTCAACGTTGAGATTTAATATCCAATTACCTCAAAATATCCATATGATGATATCATACTCTCATTTAATAAATGGAGCCACGATGTCCATATCTATAAATGAAGTCCTCTATCGATTAACAAATGAATATCACCAAACTATCGAGGATAGACTATGCTATATAATCGTACTCATTGATAACTCAAATGATATCACTTGCAATCATAAGTTCATCATTTATCTCAGGATTAAGATAGACTCTCCGATTGTCCTGATAATGAAAAGACTATCATCTATTGACAGTTCTAGATAGCTTTTCATTGTGATCCAGTTCAATGCACCCAGTGCACTAGATTCTTTTACTCGAAGACACTCCGATGATTTTAGACTCATCATATCTCATTTGATCCCACTCAAATGCTAGCAAAAGAATTCTACAACTTTAACAAGATAAAGGTGCCCAACCTTTAACTTAAGTTGTGAACATTATTCAAGACTAACTAAAGAATTGTGTCTACCTTATACATATCCAGATGTACGAACAATTCTTCTTTTCTCATAGTCTTTAGACCTTATGATTATTTACTTTGACAATTATAATATTAAACTATAAATGCTATAAGATTTGTTAAACCAGAAATCACTTTATTAATATGAAAAAGATTGTCAATTACAACATTACACTCTTGCTATTGAGCATAATCCTAACATCGAGTGGCCCGGTACAAAAGTGAGGAGCCTCCTACATGATGCTAGTACAGAGGTTTGCTAAGGCATCAAGAAGTACCTAGCAGCTGAAACGAGGCTCTGGACTCTACTCGGATGAATCGGGATCGTAGGTGGCTCACTTAGGCATTGTCCGGCCTGGTACATAAAATGAGGAGCCTCCTACATTATGTTGGTCCAGAGGCTTGCTAGGTCATCAAGAAGTACCCAGCAACTGAAACGAGACTCTGGACTCCACTCGGCCGAATCGGGATCGTAGGTGGCTCACTTGGGCGTTGTCTAGCCCAGTACAAAAGTGAGAAGCCTTCTACATTATGCTGGTCCAGAGGCTTGCTAGGTCATCAAGAAGTACCTAGCAACTGAAACGAGTCTCTGGACTCCACTCGGACGAATCGGGATCGTATGTGGCTTACTTAGGCGTTGTCCGGCCTAGCACAAAAAGTGAGGAGCCTACTACATTATGTTGGTCCAAAGGCTTGCTAGGTCATCAAGAAGTACCCAACAACTAAAACGAGACTCTGGACTCTACTCAGACGAATCAGGATCGTAGGTGGCTCACTTGGGCGTTATCCAGCCTGGTACAAAAGTGAGGAGCCACCTTTACGATGCTGGTCTAGAGGCTTGCTAGGGCATCAAGAAGTACCCTGCAACTAAGATGAGGCTTTGGACTCTACTTGGACGAATTGGGATAGTAGGTGGCTCACTTAGGCATTGTCCGGCCTGGTACAAAAAGTGAGGAGCCTCCTACATGATACTGGTCCAGAGGTTTGCTAGGAAATCAAGAAGTACCCAACAGCTAAAATGAGGCTCTGGACCCTGCTGAAAAGAATTGGAACAATAGTGGCTCATTGGGGTGTTGTCCGGCTCGGTATAAAAGTGAGGAGCCTTCTACATTATACTGGTCCAGAGGCTTGATAAGTCATCAAGAAGTACCCAGCAACTGAAACGAGGCTCTGGACTCTACTCGGACGAATCGAGATCGTAGGTGGCTCACTTAGGCGTTGTCCGGCCTGGTACAAAAAGTGAATAGCCTCCTACATTATGCTGGTCCAGAGGCTTGCTAGGTCATCAAGAAGTACCCAGCAGCTGAAACGAGACTCTGGACTCCAATCGGACGAATCGGGATCGTAGGTGGCTCACTTGGGCGTTGTCCGGCCCGGTACAAAAGTGAGAAACCTCCTATATTATGCTGGTCTAGAGGCTTGCTAGGTCATCAAGAAGTACCCAGAAACTGAAACGAGTCTCTGGACTTCACTCGAACGAATCGGGATCGTAGGTGGCTCACTTGGGCATTGTCTGCCCTGGTACAAAAGTGAGAAGCCTCCTAAATTATGTTGGTCTAAAGGCTTGCTAGGTCATCAAGAAGTACCCAGCAACTGAAACGAGTCTCTGGACTCCACTCGGACGAATCGAGATCGTAGGTGGCTCACTTAGGCGTTGTCCGGGCTAGTACAAAAAGTGAGGAGCCACCTTTTCAAGAAGTACCTTGCAACTGAGATGAGGCTCTGGACTCTACTCGAATGAATTGGGATCGTAGGTCGCTCACTTAGGCATTGTCCGGCCAGGTACAAAAAGTGAGGAGCCTCCTACATTATGCTAGTCCAGAGGCTTGCTAGGTCATCAAGAAGTACCCAGCAACTGAAACAAGACTCTGGACTCCATTCGGACGAATCGGGATCGTAGGTGGCTCACTTGGGCGTTGTCCGGCCCGGTATAAAAGTAAGAAGCCTCCTACATTATGCTGGTCTAGAGGCTTGCTAGGTCATCAAGAAGTACCCAGCAACTGAAATGAGTCTCTGGACTCCACTCGGACGAATCGGGATCGTAGGTGGCTGACTTAGGCGTTGTCCGGCCTAGTACAAAAAGTGAGGAGCCACCTTTTCAAGAAGTACCCTGCAACTAAGATGAGGCTCTGGACTCTACTCGAACGAATTGAGATCGTAGGTTGCTCACTTAGGCGTTGTCCGCCCTGGTACAAAAAGTGAGGAGCCTCCTACATGATACTAGTTCAGAGGTTTGCTAGGGAATCAAGAAGTACCCAACAGCTAAAATGAGGCTCTGGACCTTGCTGAAAAGAATCGGAACAATAGTGGCTCATTGGGGTGTTGTTCGGCCCGATATAAAAAGTGAGGAGCCTCTAGTCTGGCTGTGGTGCTGCTACCCCTAGTTCTCACAGAGGCAGCCCGCAATGCTTTATTTCCAAAATCCCGTGTAGAAATTCTAGGCTGACCTTTAGGTAGTAAAATGTCCATAACTCATTCTAGAAAACTCAAAATCACAAACTGTAAAATTCTACGGAAAGATAACTTCCGTACCTTTCCAACCATATAAGATTCGAAACCTGGTTCCTTCTGAGATGATACAGTTTAATTTTTGAAGTTGACCCATCAGTAGCCGAAATTCTGGGTTGACCTTTAGGTAGTAAAATGGTCATAACTCATTCTATAAAACTTGAAATCATGAACCATAAAATTCTACGAAAAGCTAAGTTTCGTACCTTTCCCACCATATAAGACTCAAAACCTGGTTTCTTCTGAGATGATACAGTTTAATTCTTGAAGTTGACCCATCAGCAGTAGAAATTCTCAGGCTTGATCGAAAATCTTCCAAATTGCTTCCAATTATCCCCTAGGACTTGAATAGCTGAGAACTAGGTGCGTTTGAAGAGTGGATCCAGTGACATGAGGGGATCCATATGTGTAAGTGCAATTCTGATAGATCAACTGGGTAGGAGCTCTACCGGTACCGGAGTAAATCTACTGTAAGGAAGCAGGATTGGTCCAACTCTGCTGCATAGGAGCTCTAAGAGTACCGGGGCGGATCTACTGGATAGGAGATCTACCGGTAGTGGAGCAAATCTTCTGTAAGAAAGCAGGAGAGGTACAACTCTACTACATAGGAGCTTTAGGTGTACCGGGGTGGATCTACTAGATAAGAGATCTACCGGTAGCGGAGCGGCTGTAGAGGAGCTCTAAAAGTATATGAGCAGACTTGCTGCATCGGGGCAGCATAGGATACTGGCTCCACTAGGAGCCTCATACATCATATTTGCTCCACATCAAACAAAAGTCGTCAAATGACAAAGTGAGCACCATTCGTGGTGCACATACAACATATACAAATATGGATAATGGATATACCACATGAATAATATGCCATGAATAATGAATCAATCACTTCAATAATAGAAGGTTGAGCTTGCATGGCAATAAATAAATTAGATCCTATAGATCTACATCATGATGCACTTCATATGTTCAACACATTTAAGGTGAAATATCAACCAATTATAATAGGCGTTCATTTAGTTCACAGGATCCATGCAAACTTTTTATAAAATCACACTAGTAATAAAGGAACTAGTAGGGTGAAATAAAGTATCATGGCAACATGACATCATGGCATAAGCATGTAGTGAACATATTAGTCGAATGCGTTAAAACACATGTATAGCGATTATATGTAAGAGATAAAGAAACATACGCTCATGTAGAGACAAGGAAGCCACGTTGGTCAAGTGATTTCCCACAGACGGCGCCAAAGTGTTAACCGAAAATTGTCACCGGGGTGCAATTTCTAATTAACAAAATATAAGGGACCCGGATCCGAACGGATCGGGGTTGGCGGAATACCTAGTAGCCCGAATCCCGCTGATTTTAGCAAATCTACTGGGTGTAATGAGTGTGTGTAGTAAGATAAGAAGGATTTTGATATATAGTAGAAGGTGGATTGGCCTAGGGGGAAAAAGCATCACATAGGATCATGTGCTGAAAAACCCCTAGGTAGTATCCGGTGGAGAGAGATCTTTTATATATTTATGAATAGGGCGTGCTCCGGAGAGCTTACATAAGTAGGAGAATAACACAACATAAATGCTCGAGAGCTTACAATAATAGGTGGGCTAGGCCCTTTTCTCTAATCAGTAGAAAAGAAGAAGAAGCAGAAGATGATCCCGGTTGGGGAAGAAGCCGTAGGTCTTTTTTGGGAGCAGAAGAAGATCCCCTTTCTGTCGAATATCATTTCCTATATATAGGTTTTATTTCTTGTTGCCCACTCCATCAAATTAGTCCATCAATCCACAATTATAGGAACACTGATTTGGCATTGATTGAGTTGAATATTCTCTCATTAATGGCGTTGTGAATGGCCATTAAAGAGTTGACTAATCTCTCATTAATGGCGTTGTGAATGGCCATTAAAGAGTTGACTATCTTCATTAATACGATTGATTATCTCCATTAATAGGGTTGACTATCTCCATTAATGGCGTGGTGAATGGCTGGAGAGGTCAACCTTCCTTGTATTCGAATAGGCATTCATTTAGTTCACAGGATCCATGCAAACTTTTTATAAACTCACACTAGTAATAAAGGAACTAGTAGGGTGAAATAAAGTATCATGGCAACATGACATCATGGCATAAGCATGTAGTGAACATATTAGTCGAATGCGTTAAAACACATGTATAGCGATTATATGTAAGAGATAAAGAAACATACGCTCATGTAGAGACAAGGAAGCCACGTTGGTCAAGTGATTTCCCACAGACGGCGCCAAAGTGTTAACCGAAAATTATCACCGGGGTACAATTTCTAATTAACAAAATATAAGGGACCCGGATCCAGACAGATCGGGGTTGGCGGGATACCTAGTAGCCCGAATCTCGCTGATTTTAGCAAATCTACTGGGTGTAATGAGCGTGTGTAGTAAGATAAGAAGGATTTTGATATATAGTAGAAGGTGGATTGGCCTAGGGGGAAAAAGCATCACGTAGGATCATATGCTGAAAAACCCTTAGGTAGTATCTAGTGGAGAGAGATCTTTTTTATGTTTATGAATAGGGCGTGCTCCGGAGAGCTTACATAAGTAGGAGAATAACACAACATAAATGCTCCAGGGAGCTTACAATAATAGGTGGGCTAGGCCCTTTTCTCTAATCAGTAGAAAAGAAGAAGAAGCAGAAGATGATCCCAGTTGGGGAAGAAGCCGTAGGTCTTTTTTGGGAGCAGAAGAAGATCCCCTTTCTGTCGAATATCATTTCCTATATATAGGTTTTATTTCTTGTTGCCCACTCCATCAAATTAGTCCATCAATCCACAATTATAGGAACACTGATTTGGCATTGATTGAGTTGAATATTCTCTCATTAATGGCATTGTGAATGGCCATTAAAGAGTTGACTAATCTCTCATTAATGGCGTTGTGAATGGCCATTAAAGAGTTGATTATCTTCATTAATACGATTGATTATCTCCATTAATAGGGTTGACTATCTTCATTAATGGCGTGGTGAATAGCCGGAGAGGTCAACCTTCCTTGTATTCGAATGCTGGCGCATACTGTCCTTCTTGTAGCATGGTTCTAGTCTTCCTTGGTAATCTGACAGACAATGTATTATGACCCCCCTTGTTGACGCCTTCTATGTTAGGTGGTTGGGAGGTGCTTAGAAGATCGGTCTGGGCAGGAAACATGATACGGGGTATCGAGTGCGGGGTACTGAGTACTAGGTGCGGGATACCGGGTACCAGGTGCGGGATACCGGGTACCAGGTGCGGGGTACTAAGTACTAGGTGCGGAGTACCGGGTACCAAGTACGGGGTAGGGGTACGAGGTACCAAGTGCGGGGTACTAGGTACCAGGATACCAATGTGGCGCGACATCAAGATACTGTGTATCATGGATCATGCGGTAGCGAGGTACCGAGATAGTGTGGTAGCGGGATCCTCAGGATCCTAGGTTCATTCCTTCATCAATCAAATGACTTTGACATGGATGGAAAATTCTTCTTTGGACCCTTGCCAAAAAAGATGGTTAACACTTGTTTAATTTCGTTTTATCAAGTCCAATACAAAATAAATAAAAAAAATTGATCAAGTCTAGTATGATAAAAAAAAAAGAAAAGAAAAAAAAAGTTAACAAAGAGTGGAAAAAGGCAAGAGAGTGCGAGCTCATCAGAGGGTAACAGCTGAAATTGAGTGAAATACAAGTGTGAGTGCCATCATTATTGAGAGTAAACATGTGAGGGAGTGTTTGTGAGGCTTACCAATTTGTTTTTGTAGGTTAAAAAAAAATGTCTGTCGATGCAACAGAAAAGATCGATTTCAAACTTTTCTTAAAGTTCTTTGATCAAAAGTTTGATCAGTTGGAGATGAGGTTTGATCAATGATTGAAGAGGAAGGGTTCCACACAAGTTAGGCAACATTCGGGTTCTTCTTCATCATTTGAATTGAATTGGAACAAGAGGGATGACCAACCTAGTTTCAAGGCCAAGGCCGAACCTTCCAAAGATCACAAAGATGGAGAGCTTTTTGTTGCAAGAAGAGCTCTTAATGCTCAAGCAAAGGAAGATGATGAGGTACAACGTGACAATGTCTTTCACACCCGATGCAATGTTAATGATAAGGTATGTAGCATGATAATTGATGGGGGGAGTTGTACTAATTTGGTTAGCACTAGTTTGATGGAAAAACTGAATTTGGCCACTTTAAAACACCCAAAACCTTATAAGTTAAAATGGTTAAATGATAGTGAAGAAATCAAGGTGACTAAAAAGGTGTTGGTGTCTTTTTCCATTGGGAAGTACAAAGATGAAGTCTTGTGTGATGTGGTACCAATGCATGCAAGCCATATCCTTTCGGGGTGACCATGGCAGTTTGATAGGCGTGTAACTCATGATGGTTATACAAATAGATACTCATTTGTTCTCAATAAAAAACGAATCACTCGTGTACCCTTAACCCCAATACAAGTATATGAAGATCAAGTGAGGTTAAAAGAAGAGAGAGATGTAAAAAAGGAGAGTGAGAGTTGAAAAGAAAGAGAGACAAAAGAAAGAGAGATTGAAACAGAAAAAAAAAGAAATCTCGGCTGATGAGAAAAAAAAAAAGAGAAAACAAATGAACTTCTATGCAAAAAAGAGTGAGATCAAAAAGGCATTATTTTCAAATCGGCCAACTTCTTGGCCTGGTGTTCTTGTTTCTCTTTTTCAAGACTTTGATGAAGTGTCCCAGGCTATCAACAACATTACGGTGAAGATTCGAGGACGAATCCTTTTAAAGAGAGGGGGAATGATGAGAATCGATAAGCATCACCAAAGGATCAATTAAATGTTCCAGTTGGGCCAATTACAAGGGGCCAAGAGGATCAAAGAAGCATTTAATGATGGGCTAATTATGAGTTTCTGAAGTCCAAGTTCGGCCCAAATCCGAGCTGAACTTCGTGAGCCTTTACAGAGAGCATCTGAGGTCGGATCGTCTACTATAATATATTTCTGGAAAGCCTAAGACGAGCCCTACAGATGTTATGAAGACTCCGTCCTCCGTCCTCCGTAACAGATCACAACAGGCCCCAATTCAGCCATCTATCTTGTTATGCGAAGAATTGAGCTGAGGAGTTCGAATTTTAGCATATTTCCTAATAAAGAGCTGATTTCGGTGTGAGATACAAGCTAGGGTTAGAGGATTCCGAATTTTAGCATATTTCCTATTTTTAATTATTTCCCAAATAAATAGTTGATTTGTTTCCCAAATAAAGTCAACTAGTTGCTAGTTTTTATTCTTTTACTTTCCTAATTGTAAGGCAATTAATTGCTGAGTAGTTTATTTCCTTTTCTTTTGTCATCTAGGGTTTAGATCTTTTCTTAGTATTTAAAGGACGCATTGATGTATTATTTGAAAGATTAGACTTTGAATAAAATATTATTTGAGAGAACTTTTTCTCTTGGTTCTTCATTGAACTATAAACTTATCAAGGTTTTACCTTGTGGCGTTCAAACCTTGACTTATCACTCACCTTCTTTCTTGTTCTTGAGTGTGGCGTCTACAACCTTCTTGATACCGTTGGTTCTTATCTCCATATAGATAATGGGTCACGGTCCTTTATTTTCATTGTTTTTATAAACTTAAATTAGAAAACGATCCTTCGTTACCATATATTGGTTCCAGGTCTCACTGTTCTTGGTGAGGTTCATATCAGTTGGTATTAGAGCTTAGGCTTCTAAATCAGGTTTGATCTATCTTTTTTCTTCTTTCACAACGAATTTGTATTTTGGCTTTCTGGGGCAAGTTTCCAAAATTATTGTTGTTGGGTTTCAAGGCAAGTCCTTTGAGGTTCACATCATTATTGTTGTTGGGTTTCAAGGCAAGTCCTTTGGGGTTCGCATCACTTAGTATTAGTCCCAAGCTCAAAAATCAGATTTAATTATCCTTTTCATGTTTTTTTTTTCTTAATAACGTCTTTGTTATTCCATTGTTTCATGTTTCATCAGCATCTTTCATTCTTTTGATTTCATTGTATTGAGGTTAAAAAAAGGGAAAAAAAAAACTGCTAAAAAAAAAAGAGAGAAATTATTGTTAGGATTATGCTCAATAGCAAGAGTGTAATAGTGTTTTTGACAATCTATTCATATTAATAATGTGATTTCTGGTTTAATAAATCTTATAGCATTTATAGTTTAATTATTATAATTGTCAAAAGTAAATAATCATAAGGTCAAAAGACTATGAGAAAAGAAGAATTGTTCGTACATCTGGATATGTATGAGGTAGACACAATTCTTTAGTTAGTCTTGAATAACGTTCACAACTTAAGTTAAAGGTTGGGCACCTTTATCTTGTTAAAGTTGTAGAATTCTTTTGCTAGCATTTGAGTGGGATCAAATGAGATATGATGAGTCTAAAATCATCGGAGTGTCTTCGAGTAAAAGAATCTAGTGCACTGGGTGCATTGAACTGGATCACAATGAAAAGCTTTATCTAGAACCGTCAATAGATAATAGTCTTTTCATTATTAGGACAATCTGAGAGTCTATCTTAATCCTGAGATAAATGATGGACTTATGGTTGCAACTGATATCATTTGAGTTATCAATGAGTACGATTATATAGCATAGTCTATCCTCGATAGTTTGGTGATATTCATTTGTTAATCGATAGAGGACTTCATTTATAGATATGGACATCGTGGCTCCATTTATTAAATGAGAGTATAATATCATCATATGGATGTTTTGAGGTAATTGGATATTAAATCTCAACGTTGAGTTTTCGATAGTGTCTATTGAAAACATGGCTTCTGGACAAGTCAAAATATCCAAGTTCAAAACGTGGTCATATGAGTAAATATGGTAACTTGGAGAGTTATAGGCGGTCTATGAACTCTTGGCGATTACTGATATTAATCACGAGGATACACTATCTCCAACATGATTGTCTAGGGTATGAATGAGGAACATCTTCCTTTTCTATCTTTATTTAAGAGTTCAATTTTAGTTCTTTAGTGGAATGAGTTAAAATTAATGGATCGGACCTAAGTGAATCATTTGTTGATTGAGATTAGGTTGTGTCTATTGAAGCTTAAATTTAGATAGCCCGCCAAGATCCCCAATCCACACGGACTTGCATGGATCACTTGATATATTCTACCGGACCAATTTATGGGTCCATTTAGAATTGCATTTAATATATTAAGAATATAATTTGCACATTATTTATTTAATGGGCTGCTCAATTATATTAATATATTAATGAAAGGCATGTGGGCTTGTTTCTTTTAGTAAGAATGGGTCTGGTTCACATGTGGGCTTTTTATTTAAAGTCCAATGGATTAAATAAAATAAGAAAATAATATTGAGCCCATATATATGATGTGGGCAGCAAGGCTAATTTATTAGTCTAATATATTATTTTATTTTATTGTTTGATTAAATGAGAATTAATTAACTTATTAATTAATTATTTAATTAAGAAACAAAATCTTTTTCTGATCAGGAAATATGTTTCCTAGAGTTATACTATTGGTAGTAGTATACTAAAAGTAAAAGACTTATTTGGTAAGAAAATAAATAATAAGGTTTATTTATTTAATCAAATAAGGAAGTCTTTGAGATAGTCACAAATACACTAAAGAGTTGGATTAGGGTTTGGAATTCTAAGGAAATCTACCTAGGGTTAGGATTTAAGTCAAAAGACAAATCCTACATGGTAGATGATTTTGGCCACAATATATAAATATATAAGGCCGAAATATATATGTATATAATGTATGCAGTATTTATTCTGCTATATATATATATATATATATATATTGTTTTAGGCATGCAAATATATAATTTAATTGTTTAGTGTGGGTGCCGCAATATATTATTCTTGCAACCTTAGAGTGGGTGCCGCAATATATTATTTTTATATATTATTTTGTTTAGGCGTGCAGCGTTGGTGCACTTATATATAGGTGTGCAGATTTATGTAATATATATTGAGTGATATATAGATATTATATATAGATAGAATTCGGTGAACCCTAGAGGCTAAGCTTGAGAGATTTATTTCTTTTGTTTATAAAATAAATCCAACTCTGAGACTAGTGTGATTAATTTCGGCCAAGAGAAAAGTGAGAAGAGATTGTTCTTATTTAGATAGTGCACTGGTAACTTTTACACCAAAAGGTTTTGTGCACAATTTCGAATAAGGTTCACGTGAGTTTCGATCTAACGATTGTGAATTCAAAAGTGACCGGAACATTCTTTGTAATCTCTTGGAATTTATTGTGACTAACAAAAGAAAAAGAAAGTTTGTTTGTCCATTCTCAGGTTTGCAATTCAAGGAAAAGGGAGACCACGCTCCTAGGTGATTCACGTTCGTGCTAGGATTGAAAATCTTGCGGATTACCATCGACGTAAGTCAATCGGATCACACGAAAAAAGGTATTATACTTTTTGTTACTTTATATGTATGGTTAATTAATTTAAGGGGTTAAGGTTCATAAAAAGGAAAAATTTTAAAACTATACTAAACTCGATTTTAGTCTCGCTTCTGCTGCGTGCACGTATTTTTCCCTACAATTGGTATCAGAGCCTAGGTTGAACCCTTTTAATTAATTAACGTATATATACGTGGATCGATTTCTTTTTATTGTGATTATGCATGTTTAGAAAGAGACGGCACTCTAGGTATTCGCATATATAATTACATGTGATGTATGGGTTTATATATGTTTTATGTGGATTGTTTTTGCTCGATTTTGGTCCTAGATTTTCAATGTATTTTTGTTATGGAATTGTAACAAGAAGGGTGGTCTATCATCGCCATAATTCCTTCTTGGTAGTTGCTAGGTTTCATTTTATTTTTTTAATATGTGCAGTATTTTTTTTTTATTATTACTGCAGCAGTTTTTTTTTTTTTAAGTTTTAGTGCAGTATTTTATGTGTAAAAGTACCGCAGTGAATAAAAAAAAAAAAAAAATTAATACTGCAGTATTTATTATTTTATATTGCTGTAATGTATTTGGGTGTTGAAGATTCGAAGACACGAAGCAACCGGAACCAAGAACGAGCACCGTGCGCACCCTAGGAGTGGATTGGGCTGCGCATGGCAAGCCCAAAACTTGGTGGGCTGCGCACGGCAGCCCTGGGAGTCTTCATGGGCTGCGCACAGCAGCCCCTTTGTGGGGTTGTGCATGCCCATGGGGTTGGGCCGAAGGATGAGCGTATGGTTGATGGGCCACTTGAAGATCTTGTATTCCTAAACAATTGTAATTTACTTGTTTTTCTAGGATGGGCCAAAATTGTTGCTATTTAATTTATGCTTAAATATTACAATATTTGTTATTGTATGATAACATGACATATAGAATAGGAGTGCCACTCATATATCTCTTTTGGTATGAATATGCATTGAATGATTTAGGTATCTAAATTGGCATCTAGATAACTTGGTAAATCATTCTTTGGGATTTAATCACACGCCTTAAATAATTGAGTGGGAGAAGGTGTTTTTGTAACACCTATGGCCTCCAAGGTTAGTTGAGCTTTATTATTTATTGGTAATCCCCCCAAGGGGCGTCCATGAATGGAATTTAGCAATATACTTCCTTACAAGGATAGACTAGACAATAGACTCAAACGAGATCTACTCCCCAAGGAGGGATTTTCGTGAGAGAAAATTGAGGGTCGATATCTTGGTAACACACTCAATGTAATTTTATTGATATCCTCCCAAGAGTTCTTGTCAATAAAATTGCAAGGCTAAAATTGAAAACGCTGGTTGTTATGTTAACAATTAGGTGGGACCTAGTCTAACTAGTAAATGGTGCGAACTCCCAAAAGAGGCGTAACATTTATGGGTGTTGGATCACCGTTGAATTTTATGATTGAGTTATTTATTTAATTCAAGATAAATATTTAAAAGTGCTTTATCATGATTATTTACTTATATATGTTTTGTTATATTCAGAAATCATGACCCTATCCCTAATGAACATCTTAAAAGATAATATTTTAACCGGAAATAATTATGTCACATGGAAAAGGAAAATTGGGTTGTTGCTACAAGTTGAAAAACATAAGTTTATTTTGTCTGCTCCTAAACCACTTGCTCCTACTTATGAATCTCATATTCATATGGTTGGTAAAGTTGCTACTGTTAAGACCCGTCAAAAGGTTAAGGAACAACAGAAGAAAAAGCAACTTGGGCCTACCAAGATGGAGACCAAGAAAGTAACCAAGATCAAAGGGAAATACTTCCTTTGTGGTGAAAAGGGACATTGGAAAAGAAATTGCCCAAAGTCCCAGAACAAGAAGGAACAAGGTAATATTAATTATCTTGAAACATGTTTTCTGGCAGATTCTACAGATTCTTGGATCATAGACTCTGGAGCCACAAATCATGTTTGCTATTCCTTACAGGGGTTCCAAGAAAGGAGAAAGTTGAATAAGAATGAAATCAACTTGCGTTTGGGCAACGGAAAGTTAGTGTCTGCAAGTGCAGTGGGAGATATTAGAGTTAATCTAGATTCTTTTAGGCATTTAGATTTGATAGACGTTTATTATGTACCTCAATTCAAGAGGAATTTAATTTCAGTTTCTTGTTTAAATAAATTTGGATATTCAGTTACTTTTAATAAAGTTTTTATTATTAGTAAGAATGACAAAATTATTTGCCAAGGTACATTGGAAAACGGTCTATACTTTTTGCATAGAAATATCTCTCACTCGTTAGACACAGAAATAACGGAACCTAATCATAAAAGAGTAAAATTATCAACAGATGAAACCTACCTTTGGCAATTACGCTTAGGTCATATTAACCTTAATAGGATTAAAAGATTGGTATGTGACGGACCTTTGAGTGACTTAAAGGTTGAATGATCTACCAACTTGTGAATCTTGTTTGGAAGGTAAAATGACCAAAAGGACGTTCTCTGCCAAAGGTGCAAGAGCCACTGAATGTTTAGGATTGATACACAATGATGTATGTGGACCTATGAGCATTCAAGCTAGAGGTGGATATGAGTACTTCATCACCTTCACAGATGATTACTCGAGATTTGGTTATGTGTATCTCATGCGACATAAGTCGGATGCTTTTGACATGTTCAAAGCATTCAAAGCTGAAGTGGAAAATCAGCTTGAGAAACACATAAAAATCTTGAGATCTGATCGTGGTGGAGAATATCTATCTGGTGAGTTTCAGCAATATCTTATTGATAATGGGATAGTTTCTCAGTTTTCTGCACCAGGTACACCTCAACAGAATGGGGTAGCAGAAAGGAGAAATAGAACTCTTTTGGATATGGTTAGGTCTATGTTGAGTTATTCAACGCTTCCTATTTCTTTTTGGGGATATGCTTTACAAACTGCTATATACATTCTAAACGATGTACCATCTAAGTCTGTTCCTAAAACACCGCATGAGTTGTGGACTGGGCGCAAGCCTAGTTTACAACACTTAAGGATATTTGGTTGTCCTGCGCATGTGTTAAAAGGAAAGACAGAAAAGACGGAGTCCCGTTCGGAAACATGTATATTTGTAGGGTATCCAAAAGAAACTAAAGGATATTATTTCTATAGTCCTTCAGATCTTAAAGTATTTGTTTCGACAAATGCTAAATTTCTGGAAAAGGACTATATGAATGATTTTGTGCCTAGAAGTAGAATTGTCCTGAATGAGATGTCAGGAGATACAATTCCACGAGAGGTTACACAACCTAACCCAATTGTAAGTTCCGATCCAACACAAGATCAACAACTTACCATTCCTCGTCGTAGTGGGAGGGTTAAAACACAACCCGAAAGATACATCGGTTTGGGAGAATTAGTGGAGAATCTCCCAGACGACGATGATCCCTACACGTACAAGGAAGCTATGGAGGATGTTGATAGTTGCCATTGGCAAAAGGCAATGCAATCTGAGATTGAATCTATGTTCGATGACAAAGTCTGGTCCCTTGTAGACTTGCCTAAAGGGATAAAACCCATTGGGTGCAAGTGGGTATACAAGAGGAAAAGAGGTATGGATGGAAAGGTGGAAACCTTTAAAGCTAGATTGGTAGCTAAAGGGTATACACAGAAAGAAGGTATCGATTACGAGGAAACCTTCTCTCCTGTTGCCATGCATAAATCCATTAGGATACTCTTATCCATTGCAGCATCTTTAGATCTAGAGATTTGGCAAATGGACGTCAAGACAGCTTTCCTTAATGGAAGTCTTGACGAAAGCATCTATATGATGCAACCAGAGGGATTCATTGAAAAGGGCCAAATGGAAAAGGTATGCAAGTTGCAGAAATCCATATATGGATTAAAGCAAGCATCCAGATCCTGGAACATAAGGTTCGATCAAGTTGTCAAAGGTTTTGGATTTATTCAGAATCCTGACGAACCTTGTGTATACAAAAGGATTAAAGGCGACAAGTTGGTTTTCCTGATTCTTTATGTTGATGATATACTACTCATTGGAAACGATGTAGGTGTATTGATATCAGTAAAAGAATGGTTAGCAAAACAATTTGATATGAAGGACTTAGGAGAAGCAAGTTTTATTCTAGGTATCCAAGTAATAAGGGATAGAAAGAATAGAACGATTGCATTATCCCAAGCTTCATACATAAACAAGATCTTGTCTAGGTTTTCCATGCAGGATTCCAAGAAAGGTATGTTACCTTTCAGATATGGAATCAAGCTTTCTAAGGAACAAGTTCCTAAGAATGAGCATGAAGAGCAATTCATGAGTAGAGTTCCATATGCCTCGGCAGTTGGAAGTCTCATGTATGCAATGCTCTGTACTAGACCAGATATTTGTTTTGCTGTTGGCATAGTTAGCAGGTTTCAATCGAAACCTGATCCTGATCACTGGACGGCAGTCAAGCATATTTTCAAGTATCTTAAGAGAACGAGAGATAATATGCTTTTATACTTTGGAGGGCATTTAATTCCCGTTGGGTATACAGATTCTGATTTCCAATCAGATTCTGACTCCAGAAAATCCACATCAGGAGCTGTGTTTACTATTGGAGGAGGAGCAGTCATATGGAGGAGTATCAAGCAATCTTGTATTGCTGATTCAACCATGGAAGCTGAGTATGTTGCTGCATGCGAGGCTGCAAAAGAGGCTGTTTGGCTCTACCAATTCTTGATTGACTTGGAAGTGGTTCCTAGTGCGAATAAGCAGATCACTATCTACTGTGACAACAGTGGAGCAGTGGCTAATTCGAAAGAACCAAGAAGTCATAAGAAAGGAAAACACATTGAAAGGAAGTATCATCTTTTAAAGGAAATTGTATATAAGGGTGAGAACATGGGAATGAGAGATATGACACATTTGCTATAGCGCAAGTGGGAGATTGTTAGGATTATGCTCAATAGCAAGAGTGTAATAGTGTTTTTGACAATCTATTCATATTAATAATGTGATTTCTGGTTTAATAAATCTTATAGCATTTATAGTTTAATTATTATAATTGTCAAAAGTAAATAATCATAAGGTCAAAAGACTATGAGAAAAGAAGAATTGTTCGTACATCTGGATATGTATGAGGTAGACACAATTCTTTAGTTAGTCTTGAATAACGTTCACAACTTAAGTTAAAGGTTGGGCACCTTTATCTTGTTAAAGTTGTAGAATTCTTTTGCTAGCATTTGAGTGGGATCAAATGAGATATGATGAGTCTAAAATCATCGGAGTGTCTTCGAAATAAAGAATCTAGTGCACTGGGTGCATTGAACTGGATCACAATGAAAAGCTTTATCTAGAACCGTCAATAGATAATAGTCTTTTCATTATCAGGACAATCGGAGAGTCTATCTTAATCCTGAGATAAATGATGGACTTATGGTTGCAACTGATATCATTTGAATTATCAATGAGTACGATTATATAGCATAGTCTATCCTCGATTGTTTGGTGATATTCATTTGTTAATCGATAGAGGACTTTATTTATAGATATGGACATCGTGGCTCCATTTATTAAATGAGAGTATAATATCATCATATGAATGTTTTGAGGTAATTGGATATTAAATCTCAACGTTGAGTTTTCGATAGTGTCTATTGAAAACATGGCTTCTGGACAAGTTAAAATATCCAAGTTCAAAACGTGGTCATATGAGTAAATATGGTAACTTGGAGAGTTATAGGCGGTCTATGAACTCTTGGTGATTACTGATATTAATCACGAGGATACACTATCTCCAACATGATTGTCTAGGGTATGAATGAGAAACATCTTCCTTTTCTATCTTTATTTAAGAGTTCAATTTTAGTTCTTTAGTGGAATGAGTTAAAATTAATGGATCGGACCTAAGTGAATCATTTGTTGATTGAGATTAGGTTGTGTCTATTGAAGCTTAAATTTAGATAGCCCGCCAAGATCCCCAATCCACACGGACTTGCATGGATCACTTGATATATTCTACCGGACCAATTTATGGGTCCATTTAGAATTGCATTTAATATATTAAGAATATAATTTGCACATTATTTATTTAATGGGCTGCTCAATTATATTAATATATTAATGAAAGGCATGTGGGCTTGTTTCTTTTAGTAAGAATGGGTCTGGTTCACATGTGGGCTTTTTATTTAAAGTCCAATGGATTAAATAAAATAAGAAAATAATATTGAGCCCATATATATATGATGTGGGCAGCAAGGCTAATTTATTAGTCTAATATATTATTTTATTTTATTGTTTGATTAAATGAGAATTAATTAACTTATTAATTAATTATTTAATTAAGAAACAAAATCTTTTTCTGATCAGGAAATATGTTTCCTAGAGTTATACTATTGGTAGTAGTATACTAAAAGTAAAAGACTTATTTGGTAAGAAAATAAATAATAAGGTTTATTTATTTAATCAAATAAGGAAGTCTTTGAGATAGTCACAAATACACTAAAGAGTTGGATTAGGGTTTGGAATTCTAAGGAAATCTACCTAGGGTTAGGATTTAAGTCAAAAGACAAATCCTACATGGTAGATGATTTTGGCCACAATATATAAATATATAAGGCCGAAATATATATGTATATAATGTATGCAGTATTTATTCTGCTATATATATATATATATATATATATATATATATTGTTTTAGGCATGCAAATATATAATTTAATTGTTTAGTGTGGGTGCCGCAGTATATTATTCTTGCAACCTTAGAGTGGGTGCCGCAATATATTATTTTTATATATTATTTTGTTTAGGCGTGCAGCGTTGGTGCACTTATATATAGGTGTGCAGATTTATGTAATATATATTGAGTGATATATAGATATTATATATAGATAGAATTCGGTGAACCCTAGAGGCTAAGCTTGAGAGATTTATTTCTTTTGCTTATAAAATAAATCCAACTCTGAGACTAGTGTGATTAATTTCGGCCAAGAGAAAAGTGAGAAGAGATTGTTCTTATTTAGATAGTGCACTGGTAACTTTTACACCAAAAGGTTTTGTGCACAATTTCGAATAAGGTTCACGTGAGTTTCGATCTAACGATTGTGAATTCAAAAGTGACCGGAACATTCTTTGTAATCTCTTGGAATTTATTGTGACTAACAAAAGAAAAAGAAAGTTTGTTTGTCCATTCTCAGGTTTGCAATTCAAGGAAAAGGGAGACCACGCTCCTAGGTGATTCACGTTCGTGCTAGGATTGAAGATCTTGCGGATTACCATCGACGTAAGTCAATCGGATCACACGACAAAAGGTATTATACTTTTTGTTACTTTATATGTATGGTTAATTAATTTAAAGGGTTAAGGTTCATAAAAAGGAAAAATTTTAAAACATACTAAATCTATTTTTCGTCTCGCTTCCGCTGCGTGTACTTCTTGGTATTTTTCCCTACAATTATGTCTTCCAACGGTGATTCATCAAACAAAGAAGAAAGAGGAGAACCATCATTTGTGCTGCAGGCTATCAACAACATTACTGTAAAGATTCGAGGACGAATCCGTTTGAAGAGAGGGGGAATGACGAGGATCAAGAAGCATCACCAAAGGGTCCATTGCATGTTCCAGTTGGGCCAATTAAAAGGGCCAAGAGGATTAAAGAAGCATTTAATGGGGGCTGATTCTGATTCTGAAGTCCAGGTTTGGCCCACATGAAGACCAAATCCGGGCTGAACTTCGTGGGCCTCTACAGAGAGCATCTGAAGTCGGATCGTCTATTATAATATGTTTTCGGAAAGCCCAAGATGAGCCCTACAGATGTTATAAAGACTCCGTAATCTGTAAAAGATCACAACAGGCCCAAATTCGGCCATCTATCTTGTTGCGCAAAGACTTGAGTTGTGGAGTTCGAATTTCAGCATATTTCCTAATAAAGAGTTGATTTGGGCGTGAGATACAAGCTAGGGTTGGAGGATTCCGAATTTTAGCATATTTCCTATTTTTAATTATTTCCCAAATAAATAGTTGATTTGTTTCCCAAACAAAGTCAACTAGTTGCTTGTTTTTATTCTTTTACTTTCCTAATTGTAAGGCAATTAATTACTGAGTAGTTTATTTCCTTTTCTTTTGTCGCCTGGGGTTTAGATCTTTTCTTAGTATTTAAAGGACGCATTGATGTATTATTTGACAGATTAGACTTTGAATAAAATATTATTTGAGAGAACTTTTTCTCTTGGTTCTTCATTGAACTATGAACTTATCAAGGTTCTACCTTGTGGCGTTCAAACCTTGACTTATCACTCACCTTCTTTCTTGTTCAAACCTTGGGTCACGGTCCTTTATTTTCTTTGTTTTTATAAACTTGAATTAGAAAATGATCCTTCGTTACCATATATTGGTTCCGAGTCTCACTGTTCTTGGTGAGGTTCATATCATGTATGCCTGGTGGGATGAAGTATCTGGTACCCTGATAAGGTAGCTTGATTCTTTAGCGACATGTCCTGGCAGGCAACCAAGGCCATTCCGACACCAGGTTTTCATGTGTAGATATGGCGAAGTAAGGTATCAGGTATCCTGATAAGGTATCCTGATCCTTTGGTAATCCATCCTGGTAGGCAACTTAGGCCACTTTAGCACCAAGTTTTTATGTGTAGATATGGCGAAGTAAGGTATCAGGTGTCCTGATAAGGTATCCCGATCCTTTGGCGATCTGTCTTGGTAGGCAACTTAGGCCACTTTAACACTAGGTTTTTCCTGGAGAGGGGTATTCCTCGTCCAAGGCTTCAGGAGATCCATATAGGTTGTCCTGGTCTTGAGGATGCAAAGTCTGGTAGGCGGCTACGCCATTTAGGCAATTATGCACCAGACCTTTCTTAGAGGAGGGGGTATACCCCGACCAAGGCAGCAGGAATGCCATGTGGCCTTTCCTGGTTTTGAGGCGATCAGAAATGGTGAAATTTTCAAGACGAACTCAGGAGAATCATGTAGGAGAACAAAAACTGACTTTAATGAATTTCTCAAGAAGCAAATACAAAGCAAAAAAATAAAAATAAAAAAAATGGGGTTACATACTCAAAAGTATACCAACTGAGAAAAATTCTTCTTTAAACTCTAAGGGTAAAACCTCTTAAGGTGATTGACATTCTAGGTGTGATCCACCGGGTAGCCTTCCATATCTTCCAGTTTGTAGGTACCCTTTTGAACCACTATCTTTATCAGGTAGGGACCTTCCCAGGTTGGAGCTAGTACCCCGTCAGACCTCTTCTGGGTATTCTGGGTCACCTTCTTGAGAACCAAGTCCCCTTCTTTAAAGTTTTGAGTCTTTACCTTTCTATTGAAACAACGAGCTATCTTGCTCTGGTAGGCCGCTACCCGTTCTGCAGCCCTATCTTGTTTCTTCTCGAGGAGGTCTAGACTAGCTCTCAATTTTATTTCATTATCCTCTAACTCAAGGTGTTAGACCTGAAAGATGTCAGCCTATGCTCGATAGGCGAAACTGCTTCTGTCCTAAAAGCCATTGAGTAGGGGGTTTCCCTAGTAGTAGTCCTCTTGGTAGTCCGATATGCCCACATTACATTTGGCAGCTTGTCAACCCACTTCCCTTTCTTTTGTTAAAGCTTCTTCTTTAGGAGCTTCTTAATGGTTTTATTGGTTGCTTCCAACAGCCCATTAGTTTGGGGATGGGCTACCAAGGCAAAACGAAGGTCGATACCCCGCTCTTCACAGAAATACCTTATCGGGGTATAAAAGTACCTATTTTATACCCCTAATACCTATTACTTTATGCTCGTTTCTTGGGTAAAACCAGGTATTTAATGGATTAAATAAGTGTTTTAGGTAAACAGGGAAGTTTAGGGGCATTGTTGTCATTTTGGACAATTCAGGGGCTAAAGTGAAATATTCGGGAATATATTGAAGAATCTGTGAATAAGGAGGAGATCAGGGGGCAAATTGTAATTCGCCAGCAAAGCACAGCATTAGCTTGCCTCGTCACGCGCTAAACGGCGTCGTTTTGGGAGGGAGCTGAGTCAGCCTAACGTCACGCTGACGTTAAGTCATCTTAAAGCTTGAGCAGGGATGACCCGACCCGCTATAGACCCGATTCGACCCGACTCCAACCCGGTAGTTCACTCAACCATTTCTAACCGTTTTTCGATCGATTTTTTGACGTTTTCTGCCCATAATTGTAGCCCATGTCCCTCCGGTCCCAATGGACCCATTTCCAGTCTTCCATGCAAGGGTTTTCCCTCTCCTCCAAGACCTCGAAACTCCATAGCCAAACCAGCTTCAAGGTCACTTCCAGCGGCATTTTGCCCACCCAAAGATGTCCAAACTCACCAAGATTCAGCGGTTTCATGCCACTGGAACATTCCCGCAGTCCAGAAGGTCCAAACTCAGGTCCAAACTCAAGGCCAAACGTCCAAAATCCACCGCGACTTCCGACGGCGGGAATGAACCCGCGATCCTGGTGTTCTAAACCCGCGAGGACGACTGACTCTGGAGATATTTCATCCAAAAGCTTGCCAAACCCTTCCCCATATAAATATACAACTTTCCTAACCTTAAACACAATCCCTAATATCCAAAGTTCACACAAATAAACCCTAAAATATCCTAAATAGCTTATAATAACCTATAAGCTCACCAAGAACACCAAACCTCTTGTAACTAGTGTTTAGGGTGGTTTTCCAGCCACCAATCTTGATCCAAGGCATCCACATATTGATTCCAAGCTTGGGGAAGCAAGATGAGTGAGCTAGCTTGAAGACTACACCAAGATTATTGGGTTGTCTCTTTTGTCTCTCTTATTTCCTTAGTTTGTTGTTAATGTGTAATTAAACATTTATGTTAAGGATTTGGTGTATTCATGTGTTATATCTATGAGACTTAGTTGTATCTATTATTTGAATTGAGCTTTAATTGATATATGCTTGTTAATTGATTAATCCAATTGTTAACTTGCAAAATAGGATTTACTTGATTAATGCAAACCTTGCTTAATTTAGTTAACCTATAATTGAAGTGCTTAATTTTTATGAACTGGTAATTAGGTATTTTGCATGATTCATTAGTTCCCTAACATATCTCATTATCACTCTTGCATAACTTTGCATTAGTGGTAATTAGTTTAGCTAGTTAGTTAATTTAGTTAATTGTTATTGGTATGTTTAGTGATTAGGTTAGTTAATTGTCTAAGGGATTGACAACCCTTAG
Source organism: Acer saccharum (assembly GCA_030490815.1). Classification (NCBI taxonomy): domain Eukaryota; kingdom Viridiplantae; phylum Streptophyta; class Magnoliopsida; order Sapindales; family Sapindaceae; genus Acer; species Acer saccharum. The sequence goes on from CM059873.1 coordinate 33,968,364, forward strand.
TTGTAGTTGCATTTAGTTTAATATTAGTTTAGTTTAGTTGTTAGTTTAGCTTGTGACATCTCCCTTTACTTTTATTGCATGTTAATAGTGTAAATATATTGTGTATATATATATATATAATCTAAGACTTAGAACCGACATAAGGTACCATACCTCCTTCGTGGGAACAAAATCCTTACTCGTAACCACTATACGTGGTCAATGATTCTTATACTTGCGAAAGGGTATAAACACTCATGCATCCTATCATTTACTGATAGTTTATAGAACTATCACGTCCGCCAGCGCCGATCAATACCTGAAGTTGGCATTGTCGAATTGTTTACCCAGATCAGTGATTATAGCCATCGGGCTACCGAACCTGCAAACAATGATTTCCCTAACGATGCTCGTGGTGTTTGCTTCAATTATCTGGACCAAGGACTTTGCTTCCACCTACCGGGTAAAGTAGTCTATGGCCACTATAGCGTGCTTGGCTTGACTGGGCGTAGTGGGAAATGACCCGATCAGGTCTAGTCCCCAGATAGCAAATGGGTAAGGTGTGCTGATTGAAGCGAGCCTTTTTGGAGGTAGGTGATAAAGGTTTGCTGTCTTCTGAAAAGGTTCAGAGGATTGCGCAAATTTCTTGGCTTCCTGGTGAAGAGTAGGCCAGTAGTAACCCATTCGGAGAACTTGGTAGGTCGGTGTCTCACCTGATACATGGTTGCCATAGACCCCTGCGTGCACCTCGTTTAGCACCTACTGAGCATCATTCGGATGCAAACATCTTAACAACGAAAGTGACTTTCCTTTGCGATAGAGATATCCTTGTACCAGGCAGTACCGGGTAGTGGTCCTTTTAAGTTTGCGTGCTAGATCCGAATCTTCTGAAAGAGCGTCATTTTGGAGGTAATCAGCTATAGGATCCATCCAGTAAGAGAGTCGGTCAATTGGGCTCACTTCTAACCCCGTGGAAATGGTGGGTCAGGGTATCAATTGTAGTGGTATCCCTTTTGGTAATGTCAGTCCTCCGGCTGCAGCTATCTTAGCCAGGACATCAGCTCGATGATTCTTCTCTCGAGGAATTTGTTCCATCTTCATACCCTTGAACCTTGTTGAGGCTTCTTGGACTTTTTCGAGGTACACTATCATGTTGTCACCCTTTGTCTGGTATACACCGGATACCTGGTTGATTACTAGCTGGGAATCACTTCTAACTAGGAGGAAATCAGCCCCAAGTTCTATAGCAACTTTCATTCCTGCCAACTAGGCTTCATACTCTGCCTCGTTATTAGTAGCTTTAAACTCAAACCTGAAACAGTAACTGCATTCGATTCTTTCAAGATAAGCAAGGACGATCTAGGCCCCACAGCCCGCTTGATTTGACACTCCATCTGTATATAGGATCCAGGTTTTACAATCATTGGGCCATTCCAGGGACTCCGAATCCGGGCTCGACTTCGCAGTGGTATCCAGATTTGAACTCGTGCTAAACTCTGCCACAAAGTAGGCTAAGGCTTAAGCCTTGATTGTTGTGCTTGCCTTGTATTTTATGTCATACTAAGTGAGCTCTAGGGCCCACAAGACTAGCCTGCCTGATACATCTGGCCTCTGGAGGAACTGTCATAGTGGTTGACTTGTTACTACTGCAACTGTATGAGCTTGAAAATAAGGCCGGAGCTTTCTAGCTGTGGTTACCAGTGCATAAGCGAGCTTCTCTAGGAGAGTATAATTCTTCTTAGATTTTGTCAGAGCATGACTCACATAGTAGATCGATATCTGGGCTCCATGACTGCATTCCTTCACTAAGGCCCCACTTGTTGCAGTTTCTGATACTGCCAAGTACAGCTGTAGTTCCTCTCCTGGATTAGGCTTTACCAACAAAGGTGGACTAACTAGGTATTTCTTCAACGCCTGAAATGCTTTATCACTTTCTTGATCCCACTTCATCTTCTTACCCTGCTTTATGATTTTGAAGAAAGGTAAGCACTTATCTGTAGATCGGGATATGAAATGGTTCAATGCTGCTACCCTGCCAGTCAATCCCTATGCTTGCTGGAGGGTAGTGGGGGATTCAAGATCCATGATGGCCTTGATTTTCTCGGGGTTGGTCTCGATTCCTCTCTCATGTACCATTAACCCAAGAAACTTTCCTGCTGCTACCCCGAAAGCACACTTAGCCAGATTTAGTCTCATCTGATTCTCCCTTATTACTTGGAAAGTCTGGCGTTAATCTTTAGGGTGTTGGTCAGCCATCTGAGACTTGGTGATCATGTCATCTATGTATACTTCTATAGACCTTCCAATCTGCTGCCTAAATAATTTGTTCACCAATCGCTGGTAAATGGCTCCAACATTTTTGAGGCCGAATGGCATCACCTTATAACAATAGAGGCTCTGTCCAGTGATGAAGCTGGTTTTATCTTGATCAGCAGGGTGCATTATGATCTGGTTGTACCCCGAGAAGGCATCCATGAAGCTTAGAAGCTTGTTACCTACAGTAGAATCAATCAGCTGATCTATTTTAGGTAAAGGGAAGCTATCGTTTGGGCAAGCCCAATTGAGATCGGTGTAGTCCACACACATACACCACTTCCCATTAGCTTTGGTCACCATGACCATGTTGGCGATCCACTCGAGGTAGCGGGATTCTCTAATGAATCGGCGTTGAAATGCCTTCTCTTCTGTTTGACCAGCTTGAAGGTTACATCTACCACTGTAAGGTTTATAATTTGTATTGGCTTGATTCCTTTGCAAAACACTCTATGTTTGTATTAGTTGTTGCTTAGGACATTATTTGAAGAAAGGAAGCTTAAAAAGTGAAGAGCAACGTCTAGTGCAAAAGTCGTCTTCAAGAGGTGAAAAACGTCAAAGGTAAATCTTGACTTCCATCCTCTTGCAAGGAGTTAGCGCACACACACACAATTCATACATGTGTGTCCCTGCATCGTGGTTCAAACATTTGGTATAACACATTCACACACTTCATAGTATGCTCATGCATTGATCTTGTATTGACAAACATTGTGAAATTGCATGCTTTGTGACTATCTCTTTGATATAGCATGCTTGTGTGAATATGTGTTTATTTGTTTGTGTATTTTATGTTTAGGACTTGAACATGTTCTTATTTAATGCCTTATTGAGTTCCAGTCGTTTCGGTTACTCATTCATAAGGTTTCGAGTCCAAACAAGTTGACTATGCTACTTTTCGTTCTCATTTGTTGTGTTGACTTCATCGTTGGATTCCAAGATGATTTCTCAACCATTTTTCAAAGTTGTGTAGTCGTAGTCGTGCATGAGGGAGTCACGGTTTGTAATCCGAAAACAAATTCAAAATCAGAGTTCGGATGCCCAAGATATGGGCTGAAGAACCAAAGGAGCGCGCGAGAGAAGTCGGGAGCACGTCTGGCCACAAGGCCTGCCCGTGTGGGAGGCCGTGGGCCCCACGGCCAAGGGAGCCCTCTGCTCCCATGTGGCCCACGTGCCCCACACAGGAAGGGGACGTGGCACGCTCTGATTCGCTTGAAAAATCTTTCTCTCTCTTCCTTTTAAACTGATCTCCTTCCCTCCACACTTGTTGAAGAAATTGATGAACATATCACGAAATTCTGCAGTTTTCTTCTACATTTTCGTTTTCTTATTTTGATCATATCTCTCTCATACGAACTCGAAATCAATCGATTCAAAAACCAAAATTGTTGGTCTCAAAGAGAGCTACAAATCCCAAGAATTTTCAGAGGCAGCTGACTTTTCCATTTTTCTCAGCTGATCCATTTTCCGTCCGTGGTCAAGGTTGTCATTTCAACTTCTTCTTTTTCAATTTCATCTTTGATCATCTCTTGATTCTTACTATTTGATTGATGAAATTTGTTGAGAAGTATGTTAGATCACATGCTAGGGTTGTTTGATCATTTGTTAATTGAGATTTAGCTTTGTGATTTGTTTTGAACATATATGTGCTAAACTTGATTTTGTGTGAAATTGATTCTAGAAAATGAATATATGATGTGTCTCATATTATTTTATAGATTTTATTTCATGATCTAAGAACTAGGTTTTTAGTGTGATAAATTGAATATTCATACCTTTGTTCTTATTGATTTGCATGTCTTGATTTCTAGATAATCTTGTGATTGTGTGTTGGAAGCATATTCTAGATTGTCATTGAACATGTACATTTTGCTTGATTGATCATCTAGCTTAATTTGATTGTGTTTGCATCATTTGCATCACTTTAGATCATAGCCTTGCATTAGGTTGAAGTCTCTAGCAAAGTGAGTGAAGCTTTGTGGATAGAGCAAGGAAGTCTTGATTAGAGTCGGGAGGACTCGGATAATCAAGCAAGGGAGTCTTGTCTAGGGTCAGGGGATCCGGATAGGCAAGCAAGAAATACTCCTAAAGACGTGAGCGTCTTGGATAGGAAGTTACTTTCTAGAGGTGTAGGATACATCTCGGATAGGAAGTAGGCTTGGTGATTCACTAGCCCGAGGGTAGATTAGGAGTTGATAGCTTGAGCGGATATCACGAGTGATAGCTTGAGTGTGTAAGTCCTTTTTCACATAGTGGATTGCTTCGCCGGTGGTTGTGGTATCAACCCGTGGATGTTTCCTCTTTGAGGTTTTACCACGTTAATACACTTGTGTTCATTTTTGCTTTTACTTTTCTTTATCTTCCATTTCTTTCATTGATTGCATATCTTGTAAATTGATTAACTCTTGTATAAGTGAAATCAATTAATTTGTCAAATTTATTCAAGTGTGCATTTTCATTGATATATTCCGCATTATTTTTAATTGGGAGAATTTGGAGCCTATACCTATTCACCCCCCCCCCCCCCCCCCCCCTCTAGGTATATTTCACTACTGCTTAAGGGAAATTTCATTTGGTATCAGAGCGGGTGTCTAGATGCACTTAGATAGATCCTTTCTTTATAGTGTTTTGTGTTTTTGTTTGTGATAATCATGATTAAGGAAGTGTATTCCTATGTGGCTTTTTTTGTTGAACATATTAACTTAGATGAGAAAAAGATCAATGATCTTACTTTTGAAAATGAACGTTTATCCAATGTCAATATGTCCCTCAACAAGAAGTTAGAGAATCATGATCTTGGCTCAAAGGAGTTCAATGAACTTAAAGACAAGATCCTAAGTCTAGAATTGAATCTTAAAGATAGCAATGATAGACTTGGTATCTTGAAGCAAGAAATTGAGCAAAGAGATTGTTCTCTTGTTAATGCTAAGAAACTTGAAAATGTGCTTAAATCCAAACTTAATGAGCATTTAAATCAAGAGAAAAAGTATGAACAATGGCTTGATAAATCACATAAAGATGTTATGTTTAGTGATGACATAGCGGAAAAATATGCCATTGAACTTAGGATGCTTCGTGAGAAACTTGATGAGGCTAATAGGGTGATTAGCAAGATGTCATCTAGTTCTAATAAGGTTGAAACCCTCATTAAAAGTGGAAAGCATCCATGTGACAAAAGAGGTTTGGGTTATATCAATGAGAAGGAGACTCCTTCATCTAACAAATCTACTTTTTTCAAAGCAAGCATTGAATCAATTGTAGGTACTCTCTCTCAAGGTAAAGTTATGAAAGCTACCGGAGGTGCCTCTTCATCAACAATGATGTTCAATGGAAGAACTTAACAACATAAGTATCAAGAAGCAACAACCTCAAATGCAAGAGGTGAAGCATCAAGGGTTGGTCCTCATAGAGGTAAAATTGTGAGAAGACCAAATGCTATGGAAGCAAATGCAAATGGTAAATTTCTCAAATTTATTCCTATTTGTCATCATTGTAATATGATAGGACATATTCGACCTAGATGCTTTGAGTATATTCGGAAATGCAAACTTGATAATGCTTTTCATGATATGTCTTTGAATGGACCCAGGCAATCATCCATGTATGGATATAGAAATAGACCTAGGAAGACCTTGGAAAAGCATGTTGTTGAAAAAGTTGTTGATGACTTGCTTGCTAAATCTTGTGTTGTGCCTCACTCTACTATGCATAAGAAAATTGATAATGCTTTGTTTGATATTTTTGAAGATGTGACCAGTGAGGTCAAGGTGCATGTTAAAAAGCCTAACATTGAGTCAAAGCATGTTAGAAGTAAGAGTGAGAAGCATATTGTGAAAAATGTGTGAATTAGAAAAGACACATCTAAATGTAATGTTGCACAATATGCTTTACGTGCCAACTCCTCCTATTCTTGGTACCTAGATAGCGGTTGCTCTAGGAACATGACCGGGAACAAAGAGTTCTTTAAGAATCTTGTTTTAAAGGATGGAGTTTGGGTTACTTTTGGTGATGGTACCAAAAAGCAAGTTCTTGGCAAGGGAACAATTTGTATCCCCGGATTGCCTAAACTTCACAATACTTTGTATGTTGATGGGTTACAAGCTAACTTGATAAGCATTACTCACTTGTGTGAAATTTTTAAAGAAGTTAGCTTTAACAAAGATGTATGCACTATAATTGATAAAAAGGGCAATGTTGTCCTAAGTGTCAAAAGGTCTATAGACAATTGCTATTGTCTTGAGATAGATACTCTAACTTGTAACATGGCACATGAGTGCAACAAGCTTGATTTGTGGCATCAACGTTTCGGTCACATGAATTTTAAAGATTTGAAAAAGCTTGAAAAACATGGCATTGTTAGAGGTCTTCCTAATCTTGGTAAAAAGCTTGTGGTGGTTTGTGAACCTTGCCAATTAGGTAAGCAAACCAAAGTGTCTCATAAGAAAAATTCTTACATAGCTACCAAGAGACCTTTAGAACTTGTGCATATGGACCTAATGGGGCCAATTCAAACCGAGAGCATTAATGGCAAAAAATACATTTTTGTATGCGTTGATGACTTCTCTAGGTTTACTTGGGTTTATTTTCTTAGAAACAAGACCGAGGCTTTTGATTACTTTAAAAAGTTTTGTAATCAAGTTCAAAATGAAAAAGGTCTTGATATCAAGAAAATATGTCGCATTAAGAGTGATCATGGGACGGAATTTGAAAATGCAAAATTTAGTGAGTTTTGTGATGGTTTAGGGATTTCTCATGAGTTCTCCGCACCTAGAACTCCTCAACAAAATGGTGTTGTTGAGTGGAAAAACCGTGTCTTGCAAGAGATGGCTAGGGTCATGCTCAATAGCAAGAAAGTCCCTAGAAACCTATGGGCCGAGGCAGTCAATAACGCTTGTTATGTGTCAAATCGTGTTTTTAAGAGGCCCGGCACAAAACAAACGTCCTATGAGCTTTGGAAAGGCAAGAAACCTAATGTGAGTTACTTCCACACTTTTAGGAGTAAATGTTATATTTTGAATGATAGAGATCACTTAGGAAAGTTTGATGCTAAAAGTGACGTTGGTCTCTTTCTTGGGTATGCTATTAATAGTCGTGTATATAGAGTCTTTAACTTGACTACTAAGACTATCATGGAGTCTATCAATGTGAAGATAGATGATCTTAGCATGCTTAATTTGTGTGATGATAATGGTGTCAATGAACCTAAAGAAAACATGTTAAATGACACTAAAACACCTATTGATGTGGCTAGTAGTGTTTCTAGTCAAGATGATGAAAATGATAGTCATATTGAAGTTGTAAGTCAAGGGTTGGAAAATGCTTTAAATGATAATCAACAAAATGACCAAGTTGTTGAACATTCTCACCCAAGACTTAGAAACTTACACTATCAAGGAGACATCATAGGTGATTTAAATGAAGGGGTTAGAACAAGAAATTAAATTGCTAACCAAATATCCCATGCTTGCTATACTTCTCAAATTGAACCCAAAAATATTAATGAAGCAATTGTTGATGAATATTGGGCTGGGGCTATGCAAGAAGAACTTAATCAATTTGAGAGGAATGAAGTGTGGTACTTAGTTCCTAGACCCAAAGATATAAATGTAATTGGCAATAAATGGGTGTTTAGGAATAAGACCGATGAAAGTGGCAAGATTGTGAGGAATAAAGCTAGACTAGTGGCTCAAGGTTACACTCAAGTGGAGGGTGTTGACTTTGATGAGACGTTTGCCCCGGTTGCTCGTCTCGAGTCCATTAGACTTTTGTTGTCCATTGTATGCATTAAAAAGTTCAAATTATTTCAAATGGATGTCAAAAGTGCTTTCCTCAATGGATACCTTCAAGAAGAAGTGTATGTTGAACAACCTAAGGGTTTTGTAGACCCACACTCTCCTAATCATGTGTTTAAATTGAAAAAGGCTCTCTATGGCCTTAAACAATCTCCAAGAGCTTGGTATGATAGGTTGACTCAATATCTTATTGACAACCAATATAGGAGAGGTGGCATTGATAGAACTTTGTTAATCAAACATCATGATCATGATATTTTTTTTGCACAAATATATGTTGATGACATTGTTTTTGGGTCTACTAATAAAACCAAGGTTGATGAATTTGTTAGTGTTATGTCAAGTGAATTTGAAATGAGTATGGTGGGTGAGTTGAATTATTTTCTAGGAATGCAAGTAAAGCAAACTAGCATGGGCATAATGTTGAATCAATCTAAATATGCTAAAAATCTAGTTAAGAGATTTGGCCTAGAAAATGGAAAAGATTTTGAAACTCCCATGAGCACCACTTTAAAACTTGACAAAGATGAAAGAGGGAAAAGTGTTGACCAAAACCTTTATAGAAGCATGATAGGTAGTCTACTTTACCTAATGGCTAGTAGACCCGATATTGGCTTTAGTGTTGGCTTGTGTGCTAGATTCCAAGCAAATCCTAAGGAATCTCACTTAAAAGCCGTCAAGAGGATCATTAGGTACATCAAAGGAACTCATAATCTTGGTCTATTCTATTCATTTGATATCAATAATATCCTTGTAGGCTATTGTGATGCGGATTGGGCGGGAAACATAGATGACCAAAAAAGCACATCGGGCGGTTGCTTTTATGTTGGTAATAACTTGGTTTCTTGGTCAAGTAAGAAACAAAATTCGGTTTCCCTTTCCTCTTCCGAAGCCGAATACATTGCGGCCGGAAGTGCTTGCACACAATTACTTTGGATGAAACAAATCCTTAAGGATTATGAGATAGAACAAGGAAAAATGACACTTTATTGTGATAATTTAAATGCCATTAACATCTCTAAAAATCCGGTTCAACACTCCCGTACTAAACACATAGACATTAGGCATCATTTCATTAGAGATCTAGTTGAACATTCTATTGTTACTCTAGAGCATTTGCCTACTAAAAATCAACTTACGGACTTGTTCACTAAGCCCTTGGACAGAGAGAGGTTTAAAACTCTTAGAATGTCCATTGGCATGATTTGTGTTGATTGATGTCTTTGTGTGATTCTGAGTGGCTTGATGAGCAAAACTTTAATTGAATATCATTGTCTTTAAGAGCTACTCACTTGAGAAGTAATGATCTTTAACAAGTATTGAAATTCCCTTAAGCAATATAGTGTAAAATATACCTAGAGGGGGGGGGGGGGGGGTTGAATAGGTATTTACTCAAATTCTTCCGATCTTAAAAAATGATGTGGAATATAACAAAGAAAATGCACACTTGATTAGATTTAGCAAATGAATTGATTTCACTAATACAAGAGATAATCAATTTACAAGATATGCAATCAATGTAAGATAAGGAAGATAAAGAAAAGTAAAAACAAAAATGAACACAAGTATTTTTTACGTAGTAAAACCTCAAAGAGGAAACATCCACGGCTTGATACCACAACCACCGGCAAAGTAATCCACTATATGAAAAGGACTTACACACTCAAGCTATCAACACATGATATCCGCTCAAGCTATCACCTCCTAATCTACCCTCGGGCAAGTGAATCACCAAGCCTACTTCCTATCCGAGATGTATCCTACACCTCTAGAAAGCAACTTCCTATCCAAGACGCTTACGTCTCTAGGAAGATTTATTGCTTGCCTATCCGGATCCTCCCGACCCTAGACAAGTCTTCCTTGTAGGGAAAAATAATAACAAAAGTGGTAAACGCAGCGGAAGCGATACTAAAAACGATTTAGTGACTTTTAAAATTTTTCCTTTATGAACCTTAAACCCTTTTAATCAATAAACATGCATATATATTAACAAAAGTAAATTACCTTTTGTCGCGTGATCCGATTGACTTACGTCGATGGTAATCCGCAAGACCTTCAATCCGAGCACGAACGTGGATCACCTAGGAGCGTGGTCTCCCTTTTCTTTGAATTGCAAACCTGTGAATGGACCAAACAAAAACTTTCTTTTCTTTGTTAGTCACAAAACAATCAAAAGAATGTCAAAAATTATTCTGGTCACTTTTGAGTTCTCAATCTAATAATCGAAACTCGCGTGAACCTAGATCGATATCGTATACACAAGCTTATTGATGATTAAGCAATTGTATACTATCAAAGAATAATTTCCCACTCCTTTTTGCCTTTCTAGAATAAAAACTCTCTTAGAATTAAGAAGAAGAAGAAAGAAAATAAAAACTCAAGCACAATAAGATTAGTGGTGGCCGAACCCTATAAGATCCCTTATATAGGTTGGCCGAATTTTTTCTTCTTTTTCCTTTAGGGTTGCCGAATTCTATGTAGTCATGTATTAGGGTTGGCCGAATTTCATCATGTCACTTATATAGGGTGACTAAAATTCAACCCTAATTCTTTTCAACTTTATAGACTTCAAACCCTAATCCAACTCCTTGATTTTTATTCTTTTATTTTGACTAAATAAAAAGACTCCTTATTTGATTAAATAAATAAAACTAATTTATTTATTTCCTTGTCAAACAAGTCTTTTATTTTTAGGAAAGATTTGTTTCTTTAATTAAACAATTAATCAATAAATTAATTAATTCTTATTTAATTAAAACAAATGAAACAAAATAATATTTTAGGTTAAAATTTTAACCTTGCCGCCCCACTTGTATAAGATTGGGCCTAACATTATTTTCTTATTTCATTTAATCCATTGGACTTTAAATAAAAAGGCTACATGTGAACCAGACCCATTCTTACTAAAAGAAACAAGCCCACATGTTTTTCATTAATATATTAATATAATTGAGCAGCCCATTACTTAAATAATGTGCAAATTATATTCTTAATATATTAATTGCAATTCTAGATGGACCCTTAAATTGGTCCGGTAGAATATATCAAGTGATCCATGCAAGTCCGTGTGGATTGGGGATCTTGGCGGGCCATCTAAATTTAAGCTTCAATAGACATAACCTAATCACAATCAACAAATGATTCACTTAGGTCCGATCCATTAATTTTAACTCATTCCACTAAAGAGCTAAAACTGAACTCTTAAATAAAGATAGAAAAGGAAGATGCTCCTCATTCATACCCTAGACAATCATATTGGAGATAGTGTATCCTCGTGATTAATATCAGTAATCGCCAAGAGTTCATAGACCGCCTATAACTCTCCAAGTTACCATATTTACTCATATGACCACGTTTTGAACTTGGATATTTTGACTTGTCCAGAAGCCATGTTTTCAATAGACACTATCGAAAACTCAACGTTGAGATTTAATATCCAATTACCTCAAAACATCCATATGATGATATTATACTCTCATTTAATTAAATGGAGCCACGATGTCCATATCTATAAATGAAGTCCTCTATCGATTAACAAATGAATATCACCAAACTATCGAGGATAGACTATGCGATATAATCGTACTCATTGATAACTCAAATGATATCACTTGCAACCATAAGTCCATCATTTATCTCAGGATTAAGATAGACTCTCCGATTGTCCTGATAATGAAAAGACTATTATCTATTGACGGTTCTAGATACAGCTTTTCATTGTGATCCAGTTCAATGCACCCAGTGCACTAGATCCTTTTGCTCGAAGACACTCCGATGATTTTAGACTCATCATATCTCATTTGATCCCACTCAAATGCTAGCAAAAGAATTCTACAACTTTAACAAGATAAAGGTGCCCAACCTTTAACTTAAGTTGTGAACATTATTCAAGACTAACTAAAGAATTGTGTCTACCACATACATATCCAGATGTACGAACAATTCTTCTTTTCCCATAGTCTTTAGACCTTATGATTATTTACTTTGACAATTATAATATAAACTATAAATGCTATACGATTTGTTAAACCAGAAATCACTTTATTAATATGAAAAAAGATTGTTAATTACAACATTACACTCTTGCTATTGAGCATAATCCTAACAATCTCCCACTTGCGCTATAGCAAATGTGTCATATCTCTCAAGCCCATGTTCTCTAGATGCCCATCAAAACTCTTCTGAGGTAGAGCCTTTGTGAAGGGATCCGCTAGATTTTCTGCTGACGCGATTTTAGTAATCGTCACGTCACCTCTTTGAACAATCTCCCTTAAAAGATGATACTTTCTTTCAATGTGTTTACCTCTCTTGTGACTTCTTGGTTCTTTCGAATTAGCCACTGCTCCACTGTTGTCACAGTAGATAGTGATCTGCTTATTCGCACTAGGAACCACTTCTAAGTCAATCAAGAATTGGCGGAGCCAAACAGCCTCTTTGGCAGCTTCGCATGCAGCAACATACTCAGCTTCCATGGTGGAATCAGCAATACAAGATTGCTTGATACTCCTCCATATAATTGCTCCTCCTCCAATAGTAAACACAGCCCCTGATGTGGATTTTCTGGAGTCAGAATCTGATTGGAAATCAGAATCTGTATACCCAACGGGAACCAAATCGCCTCCAGAGTATACAAGCATATTATCTCTCGTTCTCTTGAGATACTTGAAAATATGCTTGACTGCCGTCCAATGATCAGGACCAGGTTTCGATTGAAACCTGCTAACTATGCCAACAGCAAAACAAATATCTGGTATAGTACAGAGCATTGCATACATGAGACTTCCAACTGCCGAGGCATATGGAACTCTACTCATGAATTGCTCTTCATGCTCATTCTTAGGAACTTGTTCCTTAGAAAGCTTGATTCCATGTCTGAAAGGTAACATACCTTTCTTGGAATCCTGCATGGAAAACCTAGACAAGATTTTGTCTATGTATGAAGCTTGGGATAATGCAATTGTTCTATTCTTTCTATCCCTTATTACTTGGATACCTAGAATAAAACTTGCTTCTCCTAAGTCCTTCATATCAAATTGTTTTGCTAACCATTCTTTTACTGATGTCAATACACCTACATCGTTTCCAATGAGTAGTATATCATCAACATAAAGAATCAGGAAAACCAACTTGTCGCCTTTAATCCTTTTGTATACACAAGGTTCGTCAGGATTCTGAATAAATCCAAAACCTTTGACAGCTTGATCAAACCTTATGTTCCAGGATCTGGATGCCTTATCCACTTGGCCCTTTTCAATGAATCCCTCTGGTTGCATCATGTAGATGCTTTCGTCAAGACTTCCATTTAGGAAAGCTGTCTTGACGTCCATTTGCCAAATCTCTAGATCTAAAGATGTTGCAATGGATAAGAGTATCCTAATGGATTTAAGCATGTCCACAGGAGAGAAGGTTTCCTCGTAATCGATACCTTCTTTCTGTGTATACCCTTTAGCTACTAATCTAGCCTTAAAGGTTTCCACCTTTCCATCCATACCTCTTTTCCTCTTGTATACCCACTTGCACCCAATGGGTTTTATCCCTTTAGGCAAGTCTACAAGGGACCAGACTTTGTTATTGAACATAGATTCAATCTCGGATTGCATTGCCTTTTGCCAATGGCGACTATCAACATCCTCCATAGCTTCCTTGTACGTATAGGGATCATCGTCGTCCGGGAGATTCTCCACTGATTCTCCCAGACCGATGTATCTTTCGGGTTGTGTTCTAACCCTCCCACTACGACGAGGAATGGTAGCTTGTTGATCTTGTGTTGGATCGGAACTTACAATTGGGTTAGGTTGTGTAACCTCTCATGGAATTGTATCTCCTGACATCTCATTCAGGACAATTCTACTTCTAGGCACAAAATCATTCATATAGTCCTTTTCCAGAAATTTAGCATTTGTCGAAACAAATACTTTAAGATCTGAAGGACTATAGAAATAATATCCTTTAGTTTCTTTTGGATACCCTACAAATATACATGTTTCTGAACGGGACTCCATCTTTTCTGTCTTTCCTTTTAACACATGCGCAGGACAACCAAATATCCTTAAGTGTTGTAAACTAGGCTTGCGCCCAGTCCACAACTCATGCGGTGTTTTAGGAACAGACTTAGATGGTACATCGTTTAGAATGTATATAGCAGTTTGTAAAGCATATCCCCAAAAAGAAATAGGAAGCGTTGAATAACTCAACATAGACCTAACCATATCCAAAAGAATTCTATTTCTCCTTTCTGCTACCCCATTTTGTTGAGGTGTACCTGGTGCAGAAAACTGAGAAACTATCCCATTATCAATAAGATATTGCTGAAACTCACCAGATAGATATTCTCCACCACGATCAGATCTCAAGATTTTTATGTGTTTCTCAAGCTGATTTTCCACTTCAGCTTTGAATGCTTTGAACATGTCAAAAGCATCCGACTTATGTCTCATGAGATACACATAACCAAATCTCGAGTAATCATCCGTGAAGGTGATGAAGTACTCATATCCACCTCTAGCTTGAATGCTCATAGGTCCACATACATCAGTGTGTATCAATCCTAAACATTCAGTGGCTCTTGCACCTTTGGCAGAGAACGTCCTTTTGGTCATTTTACCTTCCAAACAAGATTCACAAGTTGGTAGATCATCAACCTTTAAGTCACTCAAAGGTCCGTCACATACCAATCTTTTAATCCTATTAAGGTTAATATGACCTAAGCGTAAATGCCAAAGGTAGGTTTCATCTGTTGATAATTTTACTCTTTTATGATTAGGTTCCGTTATTTCTGTGTCTAACGAGTGAGAGATATTTCTATGCAAAAAGTACAGACCGTTTTCCAATGTACCTTGGCAAATAATTTTGTTATTCTTACTAATAATAAAAACTTTATTAAAAGTAACCGAATATCCAAATTTATTCAAACAAGAAACTGAAATTAAATTCCTCTTGAATTGAGGTACATAATAAACGTCTATTAAATATAAATGCCTTCTAGAATCCAAATAAACTCTAATATCTCCCACTGCACTTGCAGACACTAACGTTCCGTTGCCCAAGCGCAAATTGATTTCATTCTTACTCAGCTTTCTCCTTTCTTGAAACCCCTGCAAGGAATAACAAACATGATTAGTGGCTCCTGAGTCTATGATCCAAGAATCTGTAGAATCAGCCAAAAAACATGTTTCAAGATAATACAAATTACCTTCTTCCTTCTTGTTCTGGGACTTTGGGCAATCTCTCTTCCAATGTCCCTTTTCACCACAAAAGAAGCATTTCCCTTTGATCTTGGTTACTTTCTTGGTCTCCTTCTTGATAGGCCCAAGTTGCTTTTTCTTCTGTTGTTTCTTGACCTTTTGACGGGCCTTAACAGTAGCAACTTTACCAACCATATGAATCTCTTGACCTTTGCTTTTCACAAGGATCTTTTCAGCACTTTGAACATCTTGCATCAGGCCTTGTAAGGTGTATTCCTTTTTGTTCAAAGTGTAGTCCAATTTGAACTGATCAAAGGAATCTGACAATGAATTGACAACCATATCAATCTTTGTCTCACCATCTATCTCAGCGCCATGCAGTTCAGCAATGTTGAGATGTGCTATGACTTTCATCATGTGATCTTTCACAGCCTGTCCAGGTTTCATCCTAAGATTCATAAAAGCAGTCACTGCCTCTCTCTTAGTCGTCCTAGACTTCATAGCAAACATCTCCTCTAGAGACATCATTATATCAGCAGCGGACTCCATTCCTTCATGCTGCTGTTGCAACACGTCGGAGATAGTGGCCATAATGTAACATTTTGCCATATCATCTGAAGTCTTCCACTGCTCATACTCATCTCTATACATTATGCTAGATTCATTATTAGGAGCAGGTGGTTTAGGAGTAGTTAGAACAAACTTATGTTTTTCACTTTGCAGCAACAACCCAATTTTCCTTTTCCATGTGACATAATTATCTCCAGTTAAAGTGTTATCTTTCAGGATGTTCATAAGTGATGGGGTCATGATTTCTGAATTAAAACAAAACATATATAAGTAAATAATCATGATAAAGCACTTTTAAATATTTATCTTGAATTAAATAAATAACTCAATCATAAAATTCAACGGTGGTCTAACACCCATAAATGTTACGCCTCCTTTGGGAGTTCGCACCATTTACTAGTTAGACTAGGTCCCACCTAATTGTTAACATAACAACCAGCGTTTTCAATTTTAGCCTTGCAATTTTACTGACAAGAACTCTTGGGAGGATATCAATAAAATTACATTGAGTGTGTTACCAAGATATCGACCCTCAATTTTCTCTCACGAAAATCCCTCCTTGGGGAGTAGATCTCGTTTGAGTCCATTGTCTAGTCTATCCTTGTAAGGAAGTATGTTGCTAAATTCCATTCATGGACGCCCCTTGGGGGGATTACCAATAAATAATAAAGCTCAACTAACCTTGGAGGCCATAGGTGTTACAAAAACACCTTCTCCCACTCAATTATTTAAGGCTTGTGATTAAATCCCATAGAATGATTTACCGAGTTATCTAGATGCCAATTTAGATACCTAAATCATTCAATGCATGTTCATACCAAAAGAGATATATGCGTGGCACTCCTATTCTATATGTCATGTTATCATACAATAACAAATATTGTAATATTTAAGCATAAATTAAATAGCAACAACTTTGGCCCATCCTAGAAAAACAAGTAAATTACAATTTGTCAGGAATACAAGATCTTCAGGTGGCCCATCAACCATACGCTCATCCTTCGGCCCAACCCACGGGCGAGCACAACTCACAACCCCACTAAGGGGCTGCCGTGCGCAGCCCATGAGGACTCCAGGGCTGCCGTGCGCAGCCCACCAAGCTTGGGCTTGCCATGCGCAGCCCAATCCACTCCTAGGGTGCGCACGGTGCTCGTTCATGGTTCCGGTTGCTTCGTTTTGCTTCGTGTCTTCGAATCTTCAAGACCTAAACATATTACGGCAGTATATATATAATAAATACTGCAGCATTAATTTTTTTTTTATTTTTTATTCACCGCAGTATTTTTACAAACAAAAAACTGCACATACTAAAAAAAAATAAAAAAACTGCAGTAACCCTAAAAAAAATACTGCACATAAAAAAAATAAAACCTAGCAATCTACCAAGAAGGAATTATGGCGATAATAGACCACCCTTCTTGTTACAACTCCGAAACAAAAATTACATTGAAAATCTAGGGCCAAAATCGAGCAATAACAAACCACATAAAACATATATAAATCCATACATCACATGTAATTATATATTTGAATACCTAGAGTGCCATCTCTTTCTAAACATGCATAATCACAATAAAAAGAAATAGATCCACGTATATATACGTTAATTAATTAAAAGGGTTCAACCTAGGCTCTGATACCAATTGTAGGGAAAAATAATAACAAAAGTGGTAAACGCAGCGGAAGCGATACTAAAAACGATTTAGTGACTTTTAAAATTTTTCTTTTATGAACCTTAAACCCTTTTAATCAATAAACATGCATATATATTAACAAAAGTAAATTACCTTTTGTCGCGTGATCCGATTGACTTACGTCGATGGTAATCCGCAAGACCTTCAATCCGAGCACGAACGTGGATCACCTAGGAGCGTGGTCTCCCTTTTCTTTGAATTGCAAACCTGTGAATGGACCAAACAAAAACTTTCTTTTCTTTGTTAGTCACAAAACAATCAAAAGAATGTCAAAAATTATTCCGGTCACTTTTGAGTTCTCAATCTAATGATCGAAACTCGCGTGAACCTAGATCGATATCGTATACACAAGCTTATTGATGATTAAGCAATTGTATACTATCAAAGAATAATTTCCCACTCCTTTTTGCCTTTCTAGAATAAAAACTCTCTTAGAATTAAGAAGAAGAAGAAAGAAAATAAAAACTCAAGCACAATAAGATTAGTGGTGGCCGAACCCTATAAGATCCCTTATATAGGTTGGCCGAATTTTTTCTTCTTTTTCCTTTAGGGTTGCCGAATTCTATGTAGTCATGTATTAGGGTTGGCCGAATTTCATCATGTCACTTATATAGGGTGACTAAAATTCAACCCTAATTCTTTTCAACTTTATAGACTTCAAACCCTAATCCAACTCCTTGATTTTTATTCTTTTATTTTGACTAAATAAAAAGACTCCTTATTTGATTAAATAAATAAAACTAATTTATTTATTTCCTTGTCAAACAAGTCTTTTATTTTTAGGAAAGATTTGTTTCTTTAATTAAACAATTAATCAATAAATTAATTAATTCTTATTTAATTAAAACAAATGAAACAAAATAATATTTTAGGT
Source organism: Acer saccharum (assembly GCA_030490815.1). Classification (NCBI taxonomy): domain Eukaryota; kingdom Viridiplantae; phylum Streptophyta; class Magnoliopsida; order Sapindales; family Sapindaceae; genus Acer; species Acer saccharum. The sequence goes on from CM059873.1 coordinate 33,986,770, forward strand.
TAAAATTTTAACCTTGCCACCCCACTTGTATAAGATTGGGCCTAACATTATTTTCTTATTTCATTTAATCCATTGGACTTTAAATAAAAAGGCTACATGTGAACCAGACCCATTCTTACTAAAAGAAACAAGCCCACATGTCTTTCATTAATATATTAATATAATTGAGCAGCCCATTACTTAAATAATGTGCAAATTATATTCTTAATATATTAATTGCAATTCTAGATGGACCCTTAAATTGGTCCGGTAGAATATATCAAGTGATCCATGCAAGTCCGTGTGGATTGGGGATCTTGGCGGGCCATCTAAATTTAAGCTTCAATAGACATAACCTAATCACAATCAACAAATGATTCACTTAGGTCCGATCCATTAATTTTAACTCATTCCACTAAAGAGCTAAAACTGAACTCTTAAATAAAGATAGAAAAGGAAGATGCTCCTCATTCATACCTTAGACAATCATATTGGAGATAGTGTATCCTCGTGATTAATATCAGTAATCGCCAAGAGTTCATAGACCGCCTATAACTCTCCAAGTTACCATATTTACTCATATGACCACGTTTTGAACTTGGATATTTTGACTTGTCCAGAAGCCATGTTTTCAATAGACACTATCGAAAACTCAACGTTGAGATTTAATATCCAATTACCTCAAAACATCCATATGATGATATTATACTCTCATTTAATTAAATGGAGCCACGATGTCCATATCTATAAATGAAGTCCTCTATCGATTAACAAATGAATATCACCAAACTATCGAGGATAGACTATGCGATATAATCGTACTCATTGATAACTCAAATGATATCACTTGCAACCATAAGTCCATCATTTATCTCAGGATTAAGATAGACTCTCCGATTGTCCTGATAATGAAAAGACTATTATCTATTGACGGTTCTAGATAAAGCTTTTCATTGTGATCCAGTTCAATGCACCCAGTGCACTAGATCCTTTTGCTCGAAGACACTCCGATGATTTTAGACTCATCATATCTCATTTGATCCCACTCAAATGCTAGCAAAAGAATTCTACAACTTTAACAAGATAAAGGTGCCCAACCTTTAACTTAAGTTGTGAACATTATTCAAGACTAACTAAAGAATTGTGTCTACCACATACATATCCAGATGTATGAACAATTCTTCTTTTCCCATAGTCTTTAGACCTTATGATTATTTACTTTGACAATTATAATATAAACTATAAATGCTATACGATTTGTTAAACCAGAAATCACTTTATTAATATGAAAAAGATTGTTAATTACAACATTACACTCTTGCTATTGAGCATAATCCTAACATTCCTTGCTTGATTATCCGAGTCCTCCCGACTCTAATCAAGACTTCCTTGCTCTATCCACAAAGCTTCACTCACTTTGCTAGAGACTTCAACCTAATGCAAGGCTATGATCTACGTGATGCAAATGATGCACACACAATCAAATTAAGCTTAATGATCAATCAAGCTCAATGTACATGTTCAATGATAATCTAGAATAAGCTTTCAACAATCAATTCACAAAAATATCTAGAAATCAAGACATGTAAATCAATAAGAACAAGGTATGAATATTCAATATATCACACTAAAAACCTAGTTCTTAGATCATGAAATTAAACATAGAAAATAACATGAAGCACATCAAATATTCACTTTCTAGAATCAATTTCATGTTGAATCAAGTTTAGCACATATATGTTCAAGAGAAATCAAATGGCTAAAACTTAACAATCAATAGATCAACCACCCCTAGAATATGATCTAACAACATTCTAAACACATATCATCTATCAATTAGAAAGATTAAAAGAAATGATTAAAAGATGAAGTGAGAAGAATATGTTGCACATACAAATGTAGAATTTCGGACTGAAATATGCTTGCTGCGAAAAATCACAAAATCCTTTGACTCTAAAAATGCTTGGGGTTTGTTCCTCTCATCAAGACCAACATTTTTGGCTTTTGAATCAATTGAATCGGAGTTGAGATGAGAGAGATATGGTGAAATTAAGATTTGAAAAATTGTAAGAAAAAATTCTGCACACCAAAAAAAATTGTTCTTCTTTTTCACACTTGTTTTGAATTACTGTGAGAGAGGGAATAAATTGAGTGAGACCATGATCAGGTGAGGTAAGCTCATGTGAGTAACATATCATATGACCAATAGGAAGAAAGACCAAAGACACCACAAGCTATGATTGACCATGCACACCAAACACCATATGCATGCAATACATATGACAAAAACCCATTAATTCATGAAATGAATTTGCAATCAGCTCTACATGGCCATTTGCTACACGGGGACAGAGGCCATGTTATGGCGTGTGCTTCATGTGTCCCCAACGGCCAAGGGGGGCAAATGGCAATTTGCCACCTTTTTCCTATAGCACCCTTTCGCACATCTCTCACATTTTTTAACTGTTCTCCGATCTCCGAACTCCGAATTCGAATCCGTTTTCGGATTACTAACCGTAACTCCCTCACGAACATAGGCATTAACAAAACTTTCATAAAAAAAATGAAAATCGAAAAGACGAAAACCATGTACGATAAAAGTACGGAAAGTTTCGTAACTTCCAACTCGGAACTCGAAAACAAATGAGTAAGTAACCGAAACGACCAGAACTCAACAAGGAATCATTTGAGAACATATTCAAGTCCAAAACATAAAATACACAAACAAATAAACACATATTCACACAGGCATGCCATATCAAAGAGATAGTCACAAAGCATGCAATTCTACAATGTTTATCTATTAAAGAACAATGCATGAGCATACTATGAAGTGTGTGAAAGTGTTATACAAAATGTTTGAACCACGATGCTGGGACACACATGTATGAATTGTGTGTGTGTGCGTTAACGCCTTGCAAGAGGATAGGATTCAAGATATACCTTTGACGCTTTTCACCTCTTAAAGACGACTTTTGCACTAGACATTGCTCATCACTTTTTAAGCTTCCTTTCTTCAAAGAATATCCTAAGCAACAACTAATACAAATATGGAGTGTTTTGCAATGGAATCAAGCCAATACAAATCATGAACCTTACAAGTATCTTTTATTGTTTTTAGATCATGCACTTGAGCTTGAAAATCTTATTTTTAAAAAGTGCACTAATGCTTCTCTTGTATGTTTTAGTTTTTGAGTTTTTGTGGTTGAATATGTGTAGATAATGGATGCATCTAGAAGTTTATTGTTAAGTACATGATAGATGACCTATGGTATGTATCCATTTTGCTTCGGCACTACATAGTAATCAACGAGCACCCTTATGGAAAGGGCTACACACCTTGGTTGTGAAGCCATCCAATGTAGGAAAGGGCTACGCCATTGTGATGAGTGAAAGCCGCCATGAGGAGAATATGTTTTTGTAAGTAAAATCAAAGAAGTGTTGAAATGAATCATTTAAAAAAAATATATCTTTGATTCAAGCCTAAAACAAAACAAAAAAAGGCTTATGGTGTATAGTTGAGAATTGTGAAAAAGCTCGGGTTGACAAATAGAAACTGGAAAATGAGCCACATGCACACACACGCTCATATGTTGATATCTATTCATTTTAAAAGCAAAAACCGGATGAATATCGGTTTGACCTATTTTTGGAAAGGCTTTAGATGGATAGGTGTGGATAGAGTTTGCATGTTGATATCACAATTACTCCTACTATATATTTGAGAAGCATTCACACACACACATTTTGCTTATGTGCTTGATTCATTAGCAATGTGAGAATATTTTTGAGAGATTAATGAAAATCTATGATTCTCTCTTGGACTTTGACAAGTTATGAAATATTTTCTCTTATTGCTTGATTGTGTGATTGTGTGATGACCCTTGTGAACAAATATACTTGTTGATAATATGTGGAGCATATGTTAAGGGGGAGCTTTAGTTTATTCAACTTTCGCTCTCTATACGATTTGTTTGCTTTATATCTCGTTCTTTATCTCTTGTGTCCCTTGTCTATTCCTTGACAAAAAGGGGGAGAAAATGTATACCTCACCATGTTTGATATTGGGGAGATTTTGTATACTTCACACCTTGTGTGGAAAAATGTTCCAATTGTGTGAATAATATTCCTCTTTGTGCTTTATTGTGACTTTGTCTTAAGGGGGAGAATTCTTGTCTTAAGGGGGAGAAAGAATTCTTTCTTGATAATGTTAAGGATGGTTGGTCCTTGGGAATTAGGAAATTAAGGGAATGCTTTAATATGAAAATATTTTATTCACTTGAGATAATACATTTGTGTATGAGATAAGGGATATCTTCTATGTTTGTTGTTTGGTTAAATAACTCACCATTATTCTTTAGAGAAGATCTCTTGTTTGGTTGCTATTTTCTCTCATAGGTACTTGAAGACCAAAAGAGCAATTCTTGAAGACTTGAAGACTTTTTAGTCTAGGAATTTCTTTGTAATGTGAGATTGAGAGTATGCTATCATTTTGAGTTTATTTGAGTGAAACATTGTATGGTGAGGTTGAGGTTTTGCCAATGGAATAGCCAAAGGGGGAGATTGTAAGGTTTATGATTTGTATTGGCTTGATTCCATTGCAAAACACTCTATGTTTGTATTAGTTGTTGCTTAGGACATTATTTGAAGAAAGGAAGCTTAAAAAGTGAAGAGCAACGTCTAGTGCAAAAGTCGTCTTCAAGAGGTGAAAAACGTCAAAGGTAAATCTTGACTTCCATCCTCTTGCAAGGTGTTAGCGCACACACACACAATTCATACATGTGTGTCCCTATATCGTGGTTCAAACATTTGGTATAACACATTCACACACTTCATAGTATGCTCATGCATTGATCTTGTATTGACAAACATTGTGAAATTGCATGCTTTGTGACTATCTCTTTGATATAGCATGCTTGTGTGAATATGTGTTTATTTGTTTGTGTATTTTGTGTTTAGGACTTAAACATGTTCTTATTTAATGCCTTATTGAGTTCCGGTTGTTTCGGTTACTCATTCATAAGGTTTCGAGTCCAAATAAGTTGACTATGCTACTTTTCGTTCTCATTTGTTGTGTTGACTTCATCGTTGGATTTCGAGATGATTTCTCAACCATTTTTCAAAGTTGTGTATTCGTAGTCGTGCGTGAGGGAGTCACGGTTCGTAATCCGAAAATAGATTCGAAATCGGAGTTCGGATGCCCAAGATATGGGCCAAAGAACCAAAGGAGCGCGTGAGAGAAGTCGGGAGCACGTGTGGCCACAAGGCCTGCCCGTGTGGGAGGCCGTGGGCCCCACGGCCAAGGGAGCCCTCTGCTCCCATGTGGCCCACGCGCCCCCCACGGGGAGGTGACATGGCACGCTCTGATTCACTCGAAAAATCTCTCTCTCTCTTCCTTTTAAAGTCATCTCCTTCCCTCCACACTTGTTGAAGAAATTGATGAACACATCACAAAATTCTGCAGTTTTCTGGAGACCGCATAACAAGTGTGGGCTGCTTGTTGATCCCTTATAACTTCTCCTACCTTGGTCCTACTGGGAATTTCAATACATTGTTGAAACAAATACTCGGTGTGTACAATATTAATCTAGAGGGGGGGGGGGGTGAATAGATTTTAACCGATATTACCCAATTTTCGTGTATGGTCAAGATTACAAAAATACCCCTAATAGTCAATATAATATAGCAAGTGTAATATGGTGCGGAATGTAAATAACACTTGATATTTACGTGGAAACCCTCATGGGAAAAATCACAGGCTAGTAAGTGCGCCACACTCGAACCTCGAATCCACTAAATGTGTAAACGATTACAACCTAATCCCGGTATATAATCACACACCTACCTAATCCTGGTATAAGTGGACCTAGTCCAATTGCTTGTGATTTACGCAACCTAATCCCGGAAGCTACACAAGTCTTACTTCTCAATGAAGAGATAAAGAGCCTATGTGAATATATGAAATATCCAAAATGCAATAAAGAGCTAGGGAACCCTATATGCTTTTCTAGGATGACAATATGGCAATTAAAATAATCCTAGATATTAATAGCTAAATGACATGTCAAAAAGCTTAGCTAATCAAGATTAAGCAAAACCTAGAAAGCTATCACAATACAACACTCAATCAATTCATCACAAATAATCTCTAACTTGTATTTAGCATATGATCTGAAAACATACAAGTAATCAAAGAGATGTCTTAATATGAAACACACTAATATTGGATGAGATTAGTGAAGAACAAACCAAGGAAGATGTGATGATGCAAAACCATGCATGGATGCATCTTATATGGTCATGGATGATCCTAGATGAACTTTGATGAACAAAGGAAAAGCTTTGACTTTTCAAAGTTGAGTTCTTGTGAATTTTTTCTCTTGAAAAATATTCTAAGGAAAAATATGATTTTTGAACTCTTAAAAAACAACCTAAAAACATAGAGTCATATATATAGAGGACTTAAGTGAAGTGAGGTCGTTTTGAAAAATCACACAAGAATTTGCTCTGTGCACTGGTGGACCAACGCACGACCAGCGTAGAGACAAAATTTGCACAGGCGTTGGTCGACCAGTACGTGCATGTGAGGGGCGCAACACAAGCGATAGAACACTAGACATTTTGCGCTAGTGTGCTTGCGATGGACGACCAGCGCATGACTAACGACAGACCACTAGGCGATCTGCGCTGGTCTGGCGCATGACGACCAGCGCACAGCCCACTCCTTTGAAGCCCACACACAAAAGTGCAAGGAGTAAAAAGGTAAAGAAAATGCATCCTAAGCCTAACATGATATGTCATTATAATCACAAGATGCAATCAATATACTCTTGCAAAAAGAGAGATTAATTAATCAATAATGCAGACATAATACAAACACAACATTCAAGAATAAGAATTATGCAAGTGTTGTGTGTGTGTGCAACTACATCTCTTCAAAGCAAAGTAAGCACTAGAAATTTACCTTTGGTGCTTCTTCTATTGAGGTCTTGAGAGCCTACTCTACCCTTACAAAAACCCCAAATGTTGTTTGTCTACGAAATAAGCCAATCAATAAACTGAGACCTTACAGTTGTGATAAATGGACAAGACTCCCCTGATCCTCAATAGGAAAGGTCTTCCTAGGATCGCATTGTAGGCGGATGGGGTATCAACCATAATGAACTCTGTCATGATATTTTGCTGAAGGGGAGCCTCGTCAATTATTACTGGCAAGATATGTGTCCCAACTGGCATTACTGAGTCTCCTGTAAAACCATATAAGGGCGTGGTGCAGTTGTTGTAGCAAGGGTTCTTCAGGTTTAGTTTCTCCAATGCTCATTTGAACAAAACGTCCACGCTGCTCCCTGTGTCTATCAGGATGCGGGGAACCCGACAGCTTGCAATTTGTACCATGATCACCATTGGATCATCATGGGGTTGAACTGTGTTGTAAGCATCATCCTTGGTGAAAATGATCTGGGCAGAACGAGGATAGTCTTGGGATCCCCTGGAGATCCGGAGTACATCATGACCAGAAGCGAGCCTCGGGATCTTCCTAGCATGGTTCTTCCTTAAATTGTTAGAAGTCCCTGCTAGTGTTGGGCATCTGCTGATGGTTTGAATGACTTGGATTTGTTGCATCAAGTCTTTATTATTGTCCTTCCTCCTTTCTTCCGCATCTCGCATCTCTCCTTGCACCTTCTTCACTGCCTTGATATTATCCAGTACCTGCTGCAAAAATTCAAATAAGAGTCCTCCTCTTACCAATCCTTTGATCTGGTTATGAAGACTATAGAACTCAAATGTGTTGTGTCCTACATCCTCATGGAAATCGCAATATTTATAACGATTTCTTTGATCAGCAGGGATCTTCATTGAACTGGGCTTTCTAAGTAAACCTTTATCACGGATGGCGAGGTTGTAAGGTTTATGATTTGTATTGGCTTGATTCCATTGCAAAATGCTCTATATTAGTATTAGTTATTGCTTAAGATTTTCTTTGAAGAAAGGAAGCTTAAAAGATGAAGAGCAATGTCTAGTGCAAAAGTCATCTTCAAGAGGTGAAAAGCGCCAAAGGTATATCTTGACTTCCATCATCTTGCAAGGCGTTAGCGCACACACACACAATTCATACATGTGTGTCCCTGCATCGTGGTTCAAACATTTGGTATAACACATTCACACACTTTATAGTATGCTCATGCATTGATCTTGTATTGACAAACATTGTAGAATTGCATGCTTTGTGACTATCTCTTTGATATGGCATGCTTGTGTGAATTAGTGTTTATATGTTTCCATATTTTTTTATTTGGACTTGAATATACTCTATTATGATTCCTTATTGAGTTCCGGTCATTTCAGTTACTCATTCATAAGGTTTCGAGTTCAAATGATGTAGCTACGCTACTTTTCGTTCTCATTCATTGAGTTGACTTCATCGTCGTTTTCCGAGATGATTTCTCAACCATTTTTCAAAGTTGTTAGTCTTCGTCATGCGTGAGGGAGTCACGGTTTGTAATCCGAAAACGGATTCAAAATCGGAGTTCGGATGCCCAAGATATGGCTAAAAAACTGGAGAGCACGCGAGAGAAGGGCCTGGCCGTGGAGGTGGCCATGGAGGAGGCCGTGGGGCCCACGGCCAGAGATGCTCTCTGCCCCCATGAGGCCCACGTGCCCCCCACGGGGAGGTGATATGGCACATGCTAATTTGCCCAAAAATCTCCTCTCTCTCCTCCTTTTAAACACCTCTCATTCCCTCCAAACATTTGTGAGTTTTGAAGAACATTCTCCACGAATTTCTGCAGAATTCTTCATTTTTTTAGTGTTAGTATTTTGATCATATCTCTCTTATACGAACTCGAAATCAATTGATTCAAAAGCCAAAATTGTTGGTCTTGAAGAGAGCTACAAACCCCAAGCATTTCCAGACTCAGCTTATTTCAGCATTGTTCTCAGTTGATCAATTTCCAGTACGTGGTCAGGTTGTGTGTTTCAACTTCTTCTTTTTCAATTTCATCTTTGATCATCTCTTGATTTTTACTATTTGATTGATGAAATTTGTTGAGAAGTATGTTAGATCATATGCTAGGGGTGTTTGATCATTTGTCAATTGAGTCTTAGCTTTGTGATTTCTCTTGAACATATATGTGATAAACTTGATTTTGTTTGAAATTGATTCTAGAAAAATTACATATGATGTGCCTCATATTATTTTCTAGGTTTTATTTCATGATCTAAGAACTAGGTTTTTAGTGTGATATATTGAATATTCATACCTTGTTCTTATTGATTTACATGTCTTGATTTCTAGATAATCTTGTGATTGTGTGTTGGAAGCATATTCTAGATTGTCAGTGAACATGTACATTTTGCTTGATTGATCATCTAGCTTAATTTGTTTGTGTTTGCATCACTTGCATCACTTAGATCATAGCCTTGCATTAGGTTAAAGTCTCTAGCAAAGTGAGTGAAGCTTTGTGGATAGAGCAAGGAAGTCTTGATTAGAGTCGGGAGGTCTCGTATAATCAAGCAAGGAAGTCTTGTCTAGGGTTGGGAGGATCCGGATAGGCAAGCAAGAAATTCTCCTTGAGACGTGAGCATCTTGGATAGGAAGTTGCTTTCTAGAGGTGTAGGATACATCTCGGATAGGAAGTAGGCTTGGTGATTCACTAGCCCGAGGGTAGATTAGGAGTTGATAGCTTAAGCGGATATCATGAGTGATAGCTTAAGTGTGTAAGTCCTTTTTCACATAGTGGATTGCTTTGACGGTGGTTGTGGTATCAACCCGTGGATGTTTCCTCTTTGAGGTTTTACCATGTTAAAATACTTGTGTTCATTTTTGTTTTTACTTTTCTTTATCTTCCATATCTTTCATTGATTGCATATCTTGTAAATTGATTAACTCTTGTATTAGTGAAATCAATCCATTTGCTAAAATCTAATCAAGTGTGCATTCTCTTTGTTATATTCCGCATTATTTTTAAATTGGAAGAATTTGGAGCCTATACTTATTCACCCCCCCTCTAGGTATATTTCACTACTACTTAAGGGAAATTTCAGAGGTATATGGTCTCTCGGGATGCATTGAGGGGAGTGTAATGGTTGTATCAGTATTCTTCACTTGCTACCCGAGCTACTTCTCTTAAAGGAGGTGTTGTTCTTGGAGGGGTTCTTTTCACCGGGAATTTATCCCGATGTTGGGGAGGAGGTGGTGGCCTATAGGTCGACCGGTTTGGAGGATGATTTTGAAATTTCTTTATAGGGGCAGGCTTCGAAGACTCATTCTTCAGTCGTTTAGATGATCAGGCTTCATCATGCTCGACTTTGACCTAGAGTTGTTCATTTATGTCCACTTGCTCCAGTGCCCTGTCATAAGCTTCTCGGTAAGTCTCAGGTGGATGCTTGGTGAATGACCAAAATAGTCTACCACCCCATAGGTTTCTTCTAAAGTTAACCAAGGTCTCCTTCTCGGTAAATATTCCCCTCTAGATCACTTCTTTGTGGAACTTCTCGACATAGGATCTTAGAGTCTCTCCCCGCTCCTGGATCACATACTGAAGTAGGACGGGGTCCTTGGGATGAGGTATTGAAACTAATTATTGCACGGTGTGTATAAAACTATCTAGAGGGGGGTGAATAGATTTTACACTTTTTACCCAATTTTTCGTGTTAGTCAAAATTACGAAATTACCCTCAAGATAAAATAAACAAGCAAGTGTAATATGGTGCGGAAATTAAATTAACACTTGATTTTTACGTGGAAACCCTCACGGGAAAAACCACGGGCTATGTAAGTAAGCCACACTCGAACCTCGAATCCACTAAATGTGCAAACGATTACATCCTAATCCTGGAAGTAATCACACACCTACCTAATCCCGGTATGAGTGAACCTAGTCCAATTTTGCTTGTGATCTAAGCAACCTAATCCCGGATGCTACACACAAGACTTACTTTCTCTATGAAGAGAAAACAACCCTAAGTGAATATATGTGAATATCCAAAATGCAACATAGAGCAAGGGAAACCCTATATGCTTATCTAAGATGATTAATATGCAATTAAGAGCAATCCTAGATATCAAAACTAAATGACATGTCAATTAGTTAAGCTAATCAATATCAAGCACAAAACCTAATATGCTAGCACAATACAACTTCTCAAACATACATCATACTAATCTCAATCTTGTATTCAAAGAATATAAAATCACATACAAGTAATTAAATTGAGATTGCTAAATAAGAGAAACACAAAATATGTAAGATATTAGTGAAAAGCTTACCAAGCAAAGTATGATGAAGAATCCATGCAAGATGTCATCTAGATGATCTAAGATGATGCTAGATGATGATTGATGATCATGGAACAAGTGTTTGAGTAATTAAAAATGAGTTCTTTGAAATTTTTCTTCTCTTTGAAAAATCTCCTAAGTATGAAATCTGAATATGAACTCTTGTAATTGACCTAAAGTCAAAGTGGCATATATATAGGGGGCCAAATCAAAGTGGGGTCATTTTGATAAGTTGGCTCAATATTTGCCTTGGGCGCTGTACGTAGAGTGCCCTTGTACAGCGCCTGTACAGCGCCCTTGCTCTGTTTTCACGAGGAAATAGAGAGGCGCTGTACGAACAGCGCTTTGTACAGCGCCTCGTACAGCGCCCAAATAAAATTGTATCAGACCTGATGCATTTAAATCACATTTTGCATCAGGTGTGATGGGCGCTGTTCACAACAGCGCTTTGTAGAGCGCTTTGAATAGCGCCCGTTGCAAAGATGGAATCCCAAAAAATGTGCATGAAGAGGCAATAGGCAATGCAAGATGCAATCAACCTAACATGCAAGAAGAGATGTTAATGAGCATTAAAGCACACATAAAAGACACACAACATACAAGGATTAAACATATGCATGAGTTGTGAGTGTGTGCATCTATCTCTTCAAGACAAGTAAGCACTTAGAGTATTACCTTTGGTGCTTGTCAATAGTGAGGTCTTCAAAAGGGCCTAAGCACTAACAACAACATCTAAGCTACCCTTACAAAGCATCCCCACATATGGTTTGATCACGAAATAAGCCAATTAAAAACAACGGGAATCCTAACAGGTTTGATTCCTTGAAACTGAGCACAAAAATTTGTAGTAAGTTTTGTAATGGAATCCACACTACTTGGAGGTAACTTTCAAAACCAAGTCTTAGCACAATCGGTCAGAGTGGAAGAGAACATTCTGCATATCACTGACCGGGTAGCGTTCTGAACTTCCATCTGGTGGACAAAACTCTCCATGTGGCTTACGGGGTTTTCTGATCCAGAATATTTCTCAGCAAGCATCTTGAACTTGGGGGGTAGTTTTGCTTCTCTAATCCTCCTGGAAAAAGGTGCATTCATTTCCCCCAAAGGGTTCTTCCGGGTACTCCGGTGTTTCCACTTCCTTAACTCCTCGAGTTCCATTGCCATTTTGGCCATCTGATCTTCAAGGCGCTTGGACCCATCGTGCCTGGATCGGGCTGTTGAACCTTCATTGTCCGAAGTTTTGGATTTCACAGTTGGTTCTTTGCACTCCTCCCTTTAGGACCGGGTACCCCGCGAGATTCTTCTAGGCCCAGTACTACCACCTGCATCGAGATATGGATCCCTCTTCTCTACTGCCGGTCTAGCTGTTGGTTGGATCCTTTTGGGAGGGATGTCAAATGATGACTTTACCTATCGGGGTCTGAGATCTCTAGGATGATCTAGTATTAGCAATGGTGGCCCAAGTCTGTCGAAGACTGGTACCTGGGTACTTGGTCCAACTTCTCCCATAAGCCTGGGTGCTTGTAAGGTTTATGATTTGTATTGGCTTAATTCCATTGCAAAACACTCTATGATTGTATTAGTTGTTGCTTAGGACATTATTTGAAGAAAGGAAGCTTAAAGAGTGAAGAGCAACGTCTAGTGCATAAGTCGTCTTCAAGAGGTGAAAAACGTCAAAGGTAAATCTTGACTTCCACCCTCTTGCAAGGCGTTAGCGCACACACACACAATTCATACATGTGTGTCCCTGCATCATGGTTCAAACATTTGGTATAACACATTCACACACTTCATAGCATGCTCATGCATTGATCTTGTATTGACAAACATTGTGAAATTGCATGCTTTGTGACTATCTCCTTGATATGGCATGTTTGTGTGAATATGTGTTTATTTGTTTCTGTATTTTGTGTTTAGGACTTGAACATGTTCTTATTTAATGCCTTATTGAGTTCCGGTCGTTTCGGTTACTCATTCATAAGGTTTCGAGTCCAAACAAGTTGACTATGCTACTTTTCGTTCTCATTTGTTGTGTTGACTTCATTGTCGGATTCCAAGATGATTTCTCAACCATTTTTCAAAGTTGAGTAGTCGTAGTCATGCGCGAGGGAGTCACGGTTCGTAATCCAAAAACGGATTTGAAATCGGAGGTCGGATGCTCAAGATATGGGCCGACGAACCGAGGAGCGCGCGAGAGGAGTGTGAATCTCGTGTGGCCACTTGGCCAGCCCGTGTGGGAGGCCGTGGGCCCCACGGGCAAGGGAGCCCTCTGCTCCCGTGGGCCCCACGCCCCCCCCACGGGGTGGTGATGTGGCAGCATGTGATTCGCTCGTAAATTCTCTCCTTTCCCTCCTTTTAAGCCAACCTCCTTCCCTCCACACTTTGAAGAAATTCAAGAACACTTTCACGATTTTCTGCAGTTTTCTTCACAATTTTTGTTTACTTGTTTTGATCATATCTCTCTCATACGAACTCGAAATCAATCGATTCAAAAACCAAAATTGTTGGTCTCGAAGAGAGCTACAAACCCAAGCATTTCTAGAGGCAGCTGACTTCACCATATTTCTCCGCCGATCCATTTTCAGTACGTGGTCAGTGTTTGATTTTCAACTTCTTCTTTTTTGATTTCATCTTTGATCATCTCTTGATTCTTACTATTTGATTGATGAAATTTGTTGAGAAGTATGTTAGATCACTTGCTAGGGTTGTTTGATCATTTTTTAATTGAGTTTTAGCTTTGTGATTTGTTTTGAACATATATGTGCTAAACTTGATTTATCATGAAATTGATTCTAGAAAATATATGTGTGATGTGCTTCATGTTATTTTCTATGTTTTGTTTCATGATCTAAGAACTAGGTTTTTAGTGTGATAAATTGAATATTCATACCTTTGTTCTTATTGATTTGCATGTCATGATTTCTAGATAATTTTGTGATTGTGTGTTGAAATCATATTCTAGACTATCATTGAACATGTACATTTTGCTTGATTGATCATCTAGCTTAATTTGATTGTGCTTGCATCATTTGCATCACTTTAGATCATAGCCTTGCATAAGGTTGAAGTCTCTTGCAAAGTGAGTGAAGCTTTGTGAAGAGCAAGGAAGTCTTAACTAGGACATGTGGTCCGGATAGTCAAGCAAAAGTCTTAGCTAGGAGTGTGGTACTCCGGATGGTTGAGCTAGGAGAGCTTATCTAGGATCTTTATGATCCGGATAGCTAAGCACGAAATCTTCCTAGAGACGTGAGCGTCTTAGATAGGAAGTTGCTTTCTAGAGGTGTAGGATACATCTCGGATAGGAAGTAGGCTTGGTGATTCACTAGCCCGAGGGTAGATTAGGAGTTGATAGCTTGAGCGGATATCATGAGTGATAGCTTGAGTGTGTAAGTCCTTTTTCACATAGTGGATTGCTTTGCCGGTGGTTGTGGTATCAACCCATGGATGTTTCCTCTTTGAGGTTTTACCACGTAAAAACACTTGTGTTCATTTTTGTTTTTATTTTTCTTTATCTTCCATATCTTACATTGATTGCATATCTTGTAAATTGATTAACTCTTGTATTAGTGAAATCAATTAATTTGCTAAAATCTAATCAAGTGTGCATTCTCTTTGTTATATTCCGCATTATTTTTAAATTGGAAGAATTTGGAGTCTATACCTATTCACCCCCCCTCTAGGTATATTTTACACTATATTGCTTAAGGGAATTTCAATTGGTATCAGAGCGGGTGTCTAGAAGTAATTAGATAGATCCATATTATAGTGTTTGTGTTTTGTTTTGTTGTGTTTTGTTGTGTTTGTTCATTTTTGTAGCTATGGGTGATTCGATGCCGGATGGTGCTTCTAGTGCTAGACCTCCACTCTTGAATAGTGGTAACTACACCTTTTGGAGAAATACAACGAAAGCCTACATTAGAGCATTCAATGATAAAGCATGGATGAGTGTGAGTGATGTAGTAGAGGAAAAGGAGTCCTTGGATGATCGAGAATCTACTTGCAATCACATTGCTCACGTGGCTATATATGAAGGAAGATTTGAGGATAATAGTGAAGACTCCTCAAGTATTGAGGAAAGTGAAAACTCTTCAAGTAGTGAAGATAGCGAAATCTCCTCCAATGATGAAGAGTTTGAAGTCTCCTCAAATCAAGATTTTATAAGCTTCAATGACAAGATCCTTCAACAAAAGAATGAAGAGAACATCAAGTTAAAGTTGATCAATGCCAATTTAGTGGTGATTTTTAAAGCTCTTATCAATGAAAAGAAGATGTCTTTGGAGAAGATGAGCAAGCAAAGTGAAGTCATCAAGGAGCATGAAAAGACCATTGAAAAGAATGTCTCAAAGGTGGAAGAAAGTGCTCAAGAGCTAGATTATCTAAGAGAAGACTTTACAATGAAGTTGTTTGCCATGGAAGGAGAGATTAAGCAAAAAGAGAACTCTTTGTCTATCATGAAGATAAAAGAGTGTGAGCTTATAGATGAAGTTAAAGCTCTTAAAGAGTCTATTAATGGCATGAAAATTGGAGCCATTAAGCTTGATGATGTGATAAAACTTGGAAAGCATCATGGAGATAAAAGTGGCTTGGGTTATGTAGAAGAAGTTAAGAAGACTCCTACAACCAAGAACAAGTCAAGAAAGTCTAAGAAGAAGAAAGACTCTAGTACCATTCCTTCCAACATCAAAGACAAAGACAAGAAGAGCTATGGAACTTCTCAACCGACTTCTCAACCAAAGCATGCACACCAAAAAGGTAACTTTTCTAAATTCATTCCGGTTTGTCATTATTGTAATGTGGTTGGTCACATTAGGCCTAAGTGTTATGAATATGCTAGGCAATGCAAACTAGGAAATGTGGAACATGATAAAAATGTGAAAAAGTTACCTAATCATTCTCCTAAGCATGAGTTTAAGTCTAGAGCTAGACATAACATCTCTAAGTTTGTCCCGGTTTGTCATTTTTGCAATATTGTTGGGCATATCAAACCTAAATGCTATGAGTATATTAGACAATGCAAACTTGGGAATGAGATGCATGCTAGGGAGATGAAAAGACTTCCTTTGGTTGTTTCTAAACATGTTGGGGCATTAGAGAATATGCATGATGAACATGTTAATGAAAAGAAATCAACAAGGAAAGTTTGGGTTAAGAAAAATAATGTGCATACTTGTGAAATTGAAAAATCTTCTTTGAAAGTTTCTAAACATGACAATAGCTTTGATGCTTTGAGAAATGTGCATATTGATCATATTCATGTGAAGAAACCTATCAAGAAAATTTGGATTGAAAAGAATAACATGCATGTTAATGATAATCATGTTAAGAAATATGTTGAGAAGAAGTTGGTTAAGAAGAGTGTTAACCATGATCATTTGAAGAGTCTTGATGAAGTATTTGTGCGTGGCAAAAATGATGACTTTAATATGAGTGATATTTTCATGAAGAAGATAGTTGATGATTTATCTTCTAGATTTCATATTGCCATACGTAATGATCATGATGTTGTTTGTGTTGGTTCACCTAAGACTAATATGGTCAAAGGTGAGTGCTCTCATACTTGATTGAGTAGCACATATGAGAATATTTTTGTTCTTGTTTGATAAGAGTTCTAGGTTTGATGCTTGACTATGCCATTTTTAATGTGCTAGGTCTAGTATTCAAACTTGGTGTCTCTAGTCAATACATGAACTTAATATTCTCATAATCACTATGATAGTCAAAATTTGTTGATTAACTTTAAAGAAGTTGAATTTTGAAATCTATTTGGTGAAAGTTTTTGTTAAGACTTTTAGAGAAAGTCATTTTTATGTGTTTATTTGAGTTGAAAGTGTTTGGTCTTTATTTTCTTGGGATGACACACCAACAACTTGTTGTCATGAGGACAAACAAGCCAAGAAAGCTCATAAAAAGAGCGGAGACCTTTCATTGGTGAAAAAGCTTGCTAAGGTATTTCTCTACTCTAAAAGCTTACTTTCTATTTTATCTTTTCAACTCTTTGTATGCATGATATCATTGCACATAGATATTAGGCATCATTTCATTAGAGAACATGTTGAACATTCTATTGTTTCTCTAAAGCATGTGCCTACTAAAAATCAACTTGTGGATTTGTTTACTAAGTCCTTGGACAAAAAGAGGTTTAAAATTCTTCAAAGATCCATTGACATGATTTGTGTTGATTATTGTCTATGTGTGATTGTGAGTGGCTTGATGAGCAAAACTTTAATTGCATATCATTGTCTCTAAGAGCTACTCACTTGAGAAGTAATGATCTTTAACAAGTATCTTTTATTGTTTTTAGATCATGCACTTGAGCTTGAAAATCTTATTTTTGAAAAGTGCACTAATGCTTCTCTTGTATGTTTTAGTTTTTTGAGTATATGTGGTTGAATATGTGTAGATAATGGATGCATCTAGAAGTTTATTGTTAAGTACATGATAGATGACCTATGGTATGTATCCATTTTGCTTCGGCACTACATAGTAATCAACGAGCACTCTCATGGAAAGGGCTACACACCTTGGTTGTGAAGCCACCCAATGTAGGAAAGGGCTACGCCATTGTGATGAGTGAAAGCCGCCATGAGGAGTATATGTTTTTGTTAATAAAATCAAAGAAGTGTTGAAAATGAATCATATAAAAAAAAAATCTTTGATTCTAAGCCTAAAAGAAATGAAAAATAAAAGGCTTATTGGTGTATAGTTGAGAATTGTGAAATAGCTCGGGTTGACAAATAGAAACGGGAAAACGAGCCACATGCACACACACGCTCATATGTTGATATCTATTTATTTTAAAAGCAAAAAACCGGATGAATATCGGTTTGACCTATTTTTGGAAAGGCTTTAGATGGATAGGTGTGGATAGAGTTTGCATGTTGATATCACAATTACTCCTACTATATATTTGAGAAGCATTCACACACACACTTTGCTTATGTGCTTGATTCATTAGCAATGTGAGAATATTTTTGAGAGATTAATGAAAATCTATGATTCTCTCTTGAACTTTGACAAGTTATGAAATATTTTCTCTTATTGCTTGATTGTGTGATTGTGTGATGTCCCTTGTGAACAAATCTACTTGTTGATAATATGTGGAGCATATGTTAAGAGGGAGCTTTAGTTTATTCAACTTTCGCTTTCTATACGATTTGTTTGCTTAATATCTCGTTCTTTATCTCTTGTGTCCCTTGTCTATTCCTTGACAAAAAGGGGGAGAAAATGTATACCTCACCATGTTTGATATTGGGGAGATTTTGTATACTTCGCACTTTATGTGGAAAATGTTCCAATTGTGTGATAATATTCCTCTTTGTGCTTTATTGTGACTTTGTCTTAAGGGGGAGAATTCTTGTCTTAAGGGGGAGAAAGAATTCTTTCTTGATAATGTTAAGGATGGTTGGTCCTTGGGAATTAGGAAATTAAGGGAATGCTTTAATATGAAAATATTTTAGTCACTTGAGATAATGCCTTTGTGTATGAGATAAGGGATATCTTCTATGTTTGTTGTTTGGTTAAATAACTCACCATTCTTCTTTAGAGAAGATCTCTTTTTGGTTGCTATTTTCTCTCATAGGTACTTTGAAGACCAAAAGAGGAATTCTTGAAGACTTGAAGACTTTTTAGTCTAGGAATTTCTTTGTAATGTGAGATTGAGAGTATGCTATCTTTTTGAGTTTATTTGAGTGAAACATTGTATGGTGAGGTTGAGTGCTTTTGCCATGGAATAGCCAAAGGGGGAGATTGTAAGGTTTATGATTTGTATTGGCTTAATTCCATTGCAAAACACTCTATGATTGTATTAGTTGTTGCTTAGGACATTATTTGAAGAAAGGAAGCTTAAAGAGTGAAGAGCAACGTCTAGTGCATAAGTCGTCTTCAAGAGGTGAAAAACGTCAAAGGTAAATCTTGACTTCCACCCTCTTGCAAGGCGTTAGCGCACACACACACAATTCATATATGTGTGTCCCTGCATCGCGGTTCAAACATTTGGTATAACACATTCACACACTTCATAGCATGCTCATGCATTGATCTTGTATTGACAAACATTGTGAAATTGCATGCTTTGTGACTATCTCCTTGATATGGCATGTTTGTATGAATATGTGTTTATTTGTTTCCGTATTTTGTGTTTAGGACTTGAACATGTTCTTATTTAATGCCTTATTGAGTTCCGGTCATTTCGGTTACTCATTCATAAGGTTTCGAGTCCAAACAAGTTGACTATGCTACTTTTCGTTCTCATTTGTTGTGTTGACTTCATTGTCGGATTCCGAGATGATTTCTCAACCATTTTTCAAAGTTGAGTAGTCGTAGTCGTGCATGAGGGAGTCACGGTTCGTAATCCAAAAACGGATTTGAAATCGGAGGTCGGATGCTCAAGATATGGGCCGACGAACCGAGGAGCACGCGAGAGGAGTGTGAATCTCGTGTGGCCACTTGGCCAGCCCGTGTGGGAGGCCGTGGGCCCCACGGGCAAGGGAACCCTCTGCTCCCATGGGCCCCACGCGCCCCCCATGGGGTGGTGATGTGGCAGCATGTGAGTCGCTCGTAAATTCTCTCCTTTCCCTCCTTTTAAGCCAACCTCCTTCCTTCCACACTTGAAGAAATTCAAGAACACTTTCACGATTTTCTGCAGTTTTCTTCACAATTTTTGTTTACTTGTTTTGATCATATCTCTCTCATACGAACTCGAAATCAATCGATTCAAAAACCAAAATTGTTGGTCTCGAAGAGAGCTACAAACCCAAGCATTTCTAGAGGCAGCTGACTTCACCATTTTTCTCCGCCGATCCATTTTCAGTACGTGGTCAGTGTTTGATTTTCAACTTCTTTTTTGATTTCATCTTTGATCATCTCTTGATTCTTACTATTTGATTGATGAAATTTGTTGAGAAGTATGTTAGATCACTTGCTAGGGTTGTTTGATCATTTTTTAATTGAGTTTTAGCTTTGTGATTTGTTTTGAACATATATGTGCTAAACTTGATTTATCATGAAATTGATTCTAGAAAATATATGTGTGATGTGCTTCATGTTATTTTCTATGTTTTGTTTCATGATCTAAGAACTAGGTTTTTAGTGTGATAAATTGAATATTCATACCTTTGTTCTTATTGATTTGCATGTCATGATTTCTAGATAATTTTGTGATTGTGTGTTGAAATCATATTCTAGACTATCATTGAACATGTACATTTTGCTTGATTGATCATCTAGCTTAATTTGATTGTGCTTGCATCATTTGCATCACTTTAGATCATAGCCTTACATAAGGTTGAAGTCTCTTGCAAAGTGAGTGAAGCTTTGTGAAGAGCAAGGAAGTCTTGACTAGGACATGTGGTCCGGATAGTCAAGCAAAAGTCTTAGCTAGGAGTGTGGTACTCCGGATGGTTGAGCTAGGAGAGCTTAACTAGGATCTTTATGATCCGGATAGCTAAGCATGAAATCTTCCTAGAGACGTGAGCGTCTTGGATAGGAAGTTGCTTTCTAGAGGTGTAGGATACATCTCGGATAGGAAGTAGGCTTGGTGATTCACTAGCCCGAGGGTAGATTAGGAGTTGATAGCTTGAGCGGATATCATGAGTGATAGCTTGAGTGTGTAAGTCCTTTTTCACATAGTGGATTGCTTTTCCGGTGGTTGTGGTATCAACCCGTGGATGTTTCCTCTTTGAGGTTTTACCACGTAAAAACACTTGTGTTCATTTTTGTTTTTATTTTTCTTTTTCTTCCATATCTTACATTGATTGCATATCTTGTAAATTGATTAACTCTTGTATTAGTGAAATCAATTCATTTGCTAAAATCTAATCAAGTGTGCATTCTCTTTGTTATATTCCGCATTATTTTTAAATTGGAAGAATTTGGAGCCTATACCTATTCACCCCCCCTCTAGGTATATTTTACACTATATTGCTTAAGGGAATTTCAGTGCTTCGAATTGTAATCCTTGGGCGATCATCCGGAGGCAGATACTTTCCATGTAGGCCGCAGTGTGTTGCTCTATGGTATCCCGATTCACCTCCTGGAACGTGGGATCCTAGGGCGCAAAGCCCGTATTGGGTGGGGAATAGACGCAGGGATCTGGCTTCTCGTTCCCTTCCTCTTCCCTTGATTTCTCTGAGTAGAAGTAAGGGAATAGGGGCCTGATGGGGCAGGTTGCCCCTGAGAGGATCTGAACCTCATCTTCTGATTCTTCTGGGTAGAGTTTGGTAGTTTTCTAAAAAGTTGGGGAGTAGTTCCCACAAACGGTGCCAAAAGTGTTTACCGAAAATTATCACTGGGGTAAGTTTTCCAATTAACAATTTAAGGGACTGCAACCGGGGTAGATTTCAGTTGGCGGGATATCAAGTAGTTCGATACCCTTAGCTTACTAATAAAATCAACAAAAAGCAATGATAATGGTGGACAAAAATTAATGTAATAAAAGGATCACTCGTAACACTTTTCATTGATAACAGACAAATAATAAGAATACAGTGGAGGATTTTTGATTGCTAGAGTGATGGGAAAAAGACCCTCAGTGGGCATTGGCAATGGAATTCTCATGCACGTCGATAAGTGGAAAAAAATTCTCTAGTAGGGTTAGGCACTCAAGCTGTGATCAAGTCCCCTCTTTCTGTGACAATACGATGAATATATAAGTCTCAATATTTGCTCACCACTCCTCTGAATTTGGTCTTATGACCTAGAGTTTTTCGGGGCATTAAGTGTCGATTGGCGAGAAGATCGTTTCTTTCCTTCTAGGAATCTAGAGATCCCTTATTTGGCAGCCTTTTGATGGAGTTGACTTGTATTTCAAATAGGACTCTTTAAATGGTGGGAAAGAAACCACTACCTTATTATTAAAACGCTGTCGTTATGCTCGTCCTTTCTATGTAGTTTTGATCTTCGGCGTACCTGATTTTTTCTTGATACTTGGTAGTCTGCTAACCTGATACTTACTGCTTGGTTGGCTAACTTTAGGTGGATTGGGGTACTCGGGTGTCTTGCCTTCTTCCCATTCGTTTAACTTTGGATGAGTGTATCGAGGTACCGGGGTATCGGGATTCCGAATGGCAGAGGAGTACTAGGATCCTACAGCAATGGAGTCCCTGGAATTTTGCCTTCTATGTTTGTTGGTACCTTTTGAGTCTAGGGATCCTTGACTCTGATTTGGGTGGGTAGGAGGTTGTACCCGGCCAATTCGTAAGGTGTCGGGGTATTTGGGTGCTCTTTTATGGTGTCTTTCTATCTCGATTTATCTTCCAATGTTGATGGAAAATTCTTTTTTGACCCTTGCCATTTTTGGCGATTAACAGAAAATTTTGAAATAAGAAATAGGGATGCCACTTTAGTCTTTTGTTCTTAAAAATCTGTGGGATAAATTGGATTTGGTTTATATTATTTGTGTTGTAGTTTAGCTTGTGAGTTCCTAACTTGGAATAAAGTTTTTATTTTCAGGAATGGGTCGAACAAGGTGTCCACATAGCACTACACAAGCCCTGCCACTCGCGCCAGTTGAAGTCCCTACTGAACCAAGGAGTAGGAAAGGAAAGGACACGGTGCCTAGATCATTGGGAAGGCATCCAGATTATGACCAGAGGCTCAAGACCAACAAGCGAAGGAGCATGGTGATTAAAAGAGGCCTGAATTTCAACGACTTGGCGGGTACAAGTTTCATTGCAGAAGTGTATCGTCGTGAGTGGGTAACCTATTGCACTATCCGAAACCCATGCAATGTGACGGTGGTGCATGAGTTTTATGTATCCATGAAGAGCAATGAGTTCTTGGCTGGAGGTTCAGTTAGAGTTAAAGGCAAGAATGTGAGCTTCAATGCTGTCCACATAAATGAGAGACTAGAGACAAGGAGCAATCCTCAATGGGCGAACAGATATGAGTCAAGCGGGATCTATGAGATGCACAATTAGACGCTCACTGATGCCATTTGGGAGGGGGTATGTCCACCTTGGAACACCTCGAATATGTTTGTACAAGGGCAGTTGGATTTCCAGAATACATGTTGGCACACTTTCTTCACTTATTCACTTTTCCCTTAGCATCATAGGCACATTGTCACACTTGGCCCAACGATGCTCCTTTACTTGATGAAGAAGGAGCTACCATTTGATGTTGACATAGTAGCAATCAAAAGGATAGCAGAAGCAGGGAAAACGAATGTGTCCAGTATGAGTTTTCCTTGTTTGATCATGTATTTTTGTAAGAGAGTAGGTGTGAGGTTTGATCCAAATGATGAATCGATGAAAGGAGGAATGGTGGGTACAAAGGCGTACAATGAGGCGACCATTCCTAGAGGGATTCCAAAACTGGAATAAAAAAAAAATCAAAGAAGAGAAGACTTTAGAAGGAGAAGAGGGAAGCAAAGAAAGCATCAGCAGCAGCTGAGGAGTAGGGTTTAGGTACAGAAGGAGAGCTAGGTGCGAGCACGAATGTTCCACCACCTAGGAGGGCTACAGCACCTAGGAGATCATCTGAGCCGATTCCAGATTGGGGAGTGACTTTGACCACAATGGTCAGAGACTTGACTTTAGAGTTCAGAGCATACAAAGAAAATTTCGGCAGTGACGACACTTACACTAGGAGGACCTCTTATCATCCCAGGAAGAGAACCAGAGCAGAGGGTCCTTCGTCATCAGTAGTCGATCTTGATGTAGATTCTAACACATATCCATAGCACTTTATCCCACCTCTAGCTTATGAGCTTGGTCCTTCCAATCGTTCAGATCCTTTTGATCCAACTACTGAGTTTCAGACCATGTTACCATATTCGCCCACAGCTTTGATTCCTTATCCTACGCCTCTACGTGTTGCGAAGCCACCAAAAGATTCGTCAGACCCAGATGCAACAGATTCCGAGACATCCTCGGATTGATTTTCTTCCAAGAACTTATTTACAGTTTTTAGTATTTTCGCATATTAGACTTATTTATGTTTTTGCATAGTACTTACGGTTTTAAAAGTAGAATTTTGGTATTAGCGGATAATTAACTTTTTATGCATATTTATATTTGCGTTTTTGCACATGCTTTAATTGGATATACAATAGTGCTTAGATATTTTTTGCCTAGATCTAAGAGTAGTTGTTGATGAATAAATGCTCAGTGCCTAGGGATATATATTTCATGATTAATTATATTTTGGAAGTAGAAAATACTTGTTTGGTAGTTTTACATAAAGGATGTTTGTTCATATCGATTTTCAAATGGATGTTTGTTGGCCAAACCACCAAACCAAGGAGCCCATGCCCATTGTTCTTAGTTGCTTAAACATTGGGGGCAATGTTGAGTTAAGGTTTGGGGGTGTGGGCATGTTAACATCTTTGTTCTAAACACTACATCTTCTTGTTAACATCTTTGTTCTAAACACTGCATCTTTTTGTATATATTTTGATTTTTGGCAATTTTTTTGTACATATTTGAAAATATTTCAGAAGTTTTTGTGTGAGTCGAACCTTTTTGAGTTTCGTTGTAACCTATTACCGATCCATATGTGCCAATGAGAAGCGTTGCATGTTTTAATAGCTGAGTTTTTACTAGCTTTTTATCAATCTAGGATTTTCTTGAGCAAATTGAACTAGTCCCTTTCTCTAAATTGTTAGCAAATGAGACTCGGTGCTCTTGTACTTTGGATTAACAATGAAGATTTCATGTGAATTTCATGCCATAGCGTTCATTTCTGAGGGAAATTTCTTTGCTATTCCGATACACTCTTCGATTATGTTTTTCAATACGATCTTATTGCATTACTTGCATTGTGTGCCGTAGAACACTCATAAAATGTGGATAACATGTTTGATTTTGTATTCCCATAATGGATGGACTTTTATAAATGAGATTAGGACATTAATAGTTGTTATCCTAAAAATCCGTCGGGGGTTTTCCCGGGATAACCTGGACCGCGGTGTACGGGGTGCACCGCAGCTGGTCTGGACCGGGTAGGGTGGATCCCCCTCTTCTTGACGCGGGGGGGGGGGGGGGGGGGTCGAGAGATGCCCTGGGTCCGGTTACCAGAGACCGATACTATGCTGTAGGACCGGTCCTGCTCGGTGGAACAGAGGTTGAGGTAGCATGCTAGTGTGTGTGGTGCGATTGGTACATCTTCGGAAGGGTAAAAAGGCGGGCCTTTTATTACTTAACAGCGGAGTACATCATACATCAATTCACATACAACATCTGGCTATTACAAAAGGGGTCTACTAGTGGGATGGGAATACAACATACAAGGATCCAATCGAGGTAGGGAAATCGCTAGGTAGGTTGTACATGGGAGCTTTATTTAGGCGAGATAGTAGCCAAGTAGAACACACACATAGGAGCTTTGGCTAGGCGGGGTAGTAGCCAAGTAGAACACACACATAGGAGCTTTGACTAGGCCAAGTAGGGTATTTTTGTTTTCAAGGGCCCACCTCTTCCTCTGTGGGATGTAGGGGCATTTATAGTGTCTCTGATAGGAGGCGTAGGTGGAGGTCGTTCGTTTAGGCGGGAATCCCTGGTTAAATCTCCACCGTCCCTTCTTATCCACAATGGCGGTCACAAGGAATCAAGGATTAGGATTGCGCCCTCCTGGCTTTGCTTTGGCAGGAGCATCGGTTTTGGTAGGTGGGGGCCCTAGTTCCCAGGGCGCAATTGGTGGGACCACTCCCAGCCACCGATTTAGGGCAGGGTCGAGGTTACCACATGCCTTGGAGGGTTCCGATCGCTCCACCTAGGCCTTAAGTCCATATCAGCGCTTCTGTAGGGATGAGGTGGTGAAAATGTGGCGTTTCCATGAGTTTTGATTGGTCGTAAGGGGTCTTCGTGGCAGTGGGAAGTCGTTATCAAGGTTCTAGCCCAACAGGGGACAGTGTCAGCGCCTGTCCCGCTGCACCCTGTCAGGCGCTGTCTTCCACCATTTCCTTCCTCATGCTTGCTGCATTTCTGTAAGTATCTTACTAAGGAAACCAGTATCCTCTTGCATGTAAAGGATAGTTGACCTTCAATTAGGGCTGAGATGGAATGTCATCCAACCGTTGACGTAGCGTGGCTAGCAGGTGATTTCGACCGTTGGTTGCTGCCTTTCCTCAGTCGTGCTTACTGCTTCTTATTAATGAGGCGACATTGGTGCCTTGCAGGTGTTCCCAGCACCCTTTTTTATCCCATGTGAGCTGGAGGCAAGGACTGGCATCAACCCTTACGGAGTAGGAGGCGCTAGTTAGCTCCTAGGGGTTCTTCTAGAGAGGACCGCTCGATTTACAAGAGGGTGCTGTGGGAGGTGAGGTAGTGATCCCTGCAGCGAGGCTGGTTACCGGAGCGGATCAACTGCTGAAGGAAGCGGTCCCTCTTATTGGATGAAGGGGCGGGAGCCGGATACCGAATGGATTGCAGCTTTCATGGCGGGCTCCCTAGTGGGTTAGGTACCCTCTTTTCTCAAGTATTCTCGTGGGAGGAGGGTCGGTTCGGGGTCGAGCAATGCTTAATCCTAGTGCGCCTATGTGTAGGCCCGGCTAAAAGAGGGCCGGGCCCTTGTTCCCAACAAGCGGGTTGGACTGACTAGGAGTGCCACCGTAGTAGATTGTTAGGATTATGCTCAATAGCAAGAGTGTAATGTTGTAATTAACAATCTTTTTCTTATTAATAAAGTGATTTCTGATTTAACAAATCGTATAGCATTTATAGTTTGATATTATAATTGTCAAAGTAAATAATCATAAGGTCTAAAGACTATGGGAAAAGAAGAATTGTTCGTACATCCGGATATGTATGTGGTAGACACAATTCTTTAGTTAGTCTTGAATAATGTTCACAACTTAAGTTAAAGGTTGGGCACCTTTATCTTGTTAAAGTTGTAGAATTCTTTTGCTAGCATTTGAGTGGGATCAAATGAGATATGATGAGTCTAAAATCATCGAAGTGTCTTCGAGCAAAAGGATCTAGTGCACTGGGTGCATTGAACTGGATCACAATGAAAAGCTTTATCTAGAACCGTCAATAGATAATAGTCTTTTCATTATCAGGACAATCGGAGAGTCTATCTTAATCCTGAGATAAATGATGGACTTATGGTTGCAAGTGATATCATTTGAGTTATCAATGAGTACGATTATATCGCATAGTCTATCCTCGATAGTTTGGTGATATTCATTTGTTAATCGATAGAGGACTTCATTTATAGATATGGACATCGTGGCTCCATTTATTAAATGAGAGTATAATATCATCATATGGATGTTTTGAGGTAATTGGATATTAAATCTCAACGTTGAGTTTTCGATAGTGTCTATTGAAAACATGGCTTCTGGACAAGTCAAAATATCCAAGTTCAAAACGTGGTCATATGAGTAAATATGGTAACTTGGAGAGTTATAGGCGGTCTATGAACTCTTGGCGATTACTGATATTAATCACGAGGATACACTATCTCCAATATGATTGTCTAGGGTATGAATGAGGAGCATCTTCCTTTTCTATCTTTATTTAAGAGTTCAGTTTTAGCTCTTTAGTAGAATGAGTTAAAATTAATGGATCGGACCTAAGTGAATCATTTGTTGATTGTGATTAGGTTATGTCTATTGAAGCTTAAATTTAGATGGCCCGCCAAGATCCCCAATCCACACGGACTTGCATGGATCACTTGATATATTGTACCGGACCAATTTAAGGGTCCATCTAGAATTGCATTTAATATATTAAGAATATAATTTGCACATTATTTATTTAATGGGCTGCTCAATTATATTAATATATTAATGAAAGACAAGTGGGCTTGTTTCTTTTAGTAAGAATGGGTCTGGTTCACATGTGGGCTTTTCATTTAAAGTCCAATGGATTAAATGAAATAAGAAAATAATATTAGGCCCAATTTTATTCAAGTGGGGCGGCAAGGTTAAAGTTTTAACCTAATATATTATTTTGTTTCATTTGTTTTAATTAAATAAGAATTAATTAATTTATTAATTAATTGTTTAATTAAGAAACAAATCTTTTCTGATTAGGAAATATGATTCCTAATGTTATACTATTGTTGGTAGTATACTAAAAGTAAAAGACTTATTTGGTAATAAAATAAATAATTAATTTTATTTATTTAATCAAATAAGGAGTCTTTTTATTTAGTCAAAATAAAAGAATAAAAGATCTATGAGTTGGATTAGGGTTTGAAGTCTTAAATGACATGTGAATTTGGGTGCAACACAACTCCTCTTTTGTAGAGGAAAATTGCGGCAACCCTAGAAGAAACACATGAAGAATTCGGCCACCCTAAAGGAAAGAAGAATGAAAATTTTGCCACCTATATAAGTGCTCTTATAGATTTCGGCCAACACAATGCTTGGTGCTTGAGATTCTATTTTTTCTTCTTCTTCTTCATTCATAGAGAGCTTTTTATTCTACTAAGACAAAAATGAGTGTTAGATTATTCTTTGATAGTATACTATTTGCTTAATCATCAATAAGCTTGTGTATACGATATCGATCTAGGTTCACGCGAGTTTCGATCATTAGATTGAGAACTCAAAAGTGACCGGAATAATCTTAGTCATTCTTTTGATTGTTTTGTGACTAACAAAGAGAAGAAAAGTTTTGTTTTGTCCATTCACAGGTTTGCAATTCAAAGAAAAGGGAGACCACGCTCCTAGGTGATCCACGTTCGTGCTAGGATTGAAGATCTTGCGGATTACCATCGACGTAAGTCAATCGGATCACGCGACAAAAGGTATTCTACTTTTTGTTATTGTATATGTATGTTTAATTAATTAAAGGGTTTAAGGTTCATAAAGGAAAAATTTTTAAAAGTCACTAAATCTAATTTTTAGTATCGCTTCCGCTGCATGTACTTCTTTGGTAATTTTTCCCTACAATTGGTATCGGAGCCTTTTAATTAATTAACGTATATATACGTGGATCTATTTCTTTTTATTGTGATTATGCATGTTTAGAAAGAGATGGCACTCTAGGTATTCAAATATATAATTACATGTGGATGTATGGATTTATATATGTTTTTGTGGATTGTTATTGCTCGATTTTGGTCCTAGATTTTCAATGTAAATTTTGTTATGGAATTGTAACAAGAAGGGTGGTCTATCATCGCCATAATTCCTTCTTGGTAGATTGCTAGGTTTTATTTTTTTTATATATATAGGTGCAGTATTTTTTTATACTACTGCAGTTTTTTTTAATTTTTATTATGTGCAGTTTTTTGTATGTAAAAAGGTACTGCAGTGATTAAAAAAAAAAAAAAAATACTGCAGTATTTTATTTGTTTAAATACTGCCGTAATATATTTAGGTCTTGAAGATTCGAAGACACGATGAAAAACGAAGCAACCGGAACCGAGAACGAGCACCGTGCGCACCCTAGGAGTGGATTGGGCTGCGCATGGCAAGCCCAAGCTTGGTGGGCTGCGCACGGCAGCCCTGGAGTCTTCATGGGCTGCGCACGGCAGCCCCTTAGTGGGGTTGTGAGTTGTGCACGCCCGTGGGTTGGGCCGAAGGATGAGCGTATGGTTGATGGGCCACTTGAAGAACTTGTATTCCTAAACAATTGTAATTTTACTTGTTTTTCTAGGATGGGCCAAAATTGTTGCTATTTAATTTATGCTTAAATATTACAATATTTGTTATTGTATGATAACATGACATATAGAATAGGAGTGCCACGCATATATCTCTTTTGGTATGAACATGCATTGAATGATTTAGGTATCTAAATTGGCATCTAGATAACTCGGTAAATCATTCTATGGGATTTAATCACACGCCTTAAATAATTGAGTGGGAGAAGGTGTTTTTGTAACACCTATGGCCTCCAAGGTTAGTTGAGCTTTATTATTTATTGGTAATCCCCCCAAGGGGCATCCATGAATGGAATTTAGCAACATACTTCCTTACAAGGATAGACTAGACAATGGACTCAAACGAGATCTACTCCCCAAGGAGGGATTTTCTGTTAGGATTATGCTCAATAGCAAGAGTGTAATAGTGTTTTTGACAATCTATTCATATTAATAATGTGATTTATGGTTTAACAAATCTTATAGCATTTATAGTTTAATTATTATAATTGTCAAAAGTAAATAATCATAAGGTCAAAAGACTATGAGAAAAGAAGAATTGTTCGTACATCTGGATATGTATGAGGTAGACACAATTCTTTAGTTAGTCTTGAATAATGTTCACAACTTAAGTTAAAGGTTGGGCATCTTTATCTTGTTAAAGTTGTAGATTCTTTTACTGGCATTTGAGTGGGATCAAATGTGTTATGATGAGTCTAAAATCATCAAAGTGGCTTTAAGTAAAAGATCTAGTGCACTAGGTGCATTGAACTGGATCACAATGAAATACTTTATCTAGAACCGTCAATAGATAATAGTCTTTTGATTATCAAGACAATCGGAGAGTCTATCTTAATCCTGAGATAAATGATGGACTTATGGTTGCAAGTGGTATCATTTGAGTTATCAATGAGTACGATTATATAGCATAGTCTATCCTCGATAGTTTGGTGGTATTCATTTGTTAATCGATAAAGGACTTCATTTATAGATATGGACATCGTGGCTCCATTTATTAAATGAGAGTAGAATATCATCATATGAATGTTTTGAGGTATTGGATATTAAATCTTAACATTAAGTTTTCAATAGTGTCTATTGAAACATGGCTTCTGGACAAGTCAAAATATCCAAGTTCAAAATGTGGTCATATGAGGAAATATGGTAACTTGGAGAGCTATAGGCGGTCTATGAGCTCTTGGCGATTACTGATATTCTTCACGAGGATACACCATCTCCAATAAGATTGTCTAGGGTACGAATGAGAAATATTTACTTATTCTATCTTTATTTAAGAGTTCAATTTTAGCTCTTTAGTGGAATGAGTTAAAATTAATAGATCGGACCTAAGTGAATCATTTGTTGATTGTGATTAGGTTATGTCTGTTGAAGCTTAAATTTAGATAGCCCGCCAAGATCCCCAATCCACACGGACTTGCATGGATCACTTGATATATTCTACCGGACTAATTTAAGGGTCCATCTAGAATTGTATTAAGGCATGTGGACTTGTTTCTTTTAGTAAGAATGGGCCTAGTTCACATGTGGGCCTTTTATTAAGGTCCAATGGATTTAATAAAATAGAAAAACAATATATAGATATATTAATATATATGGCACATGGCCAAGATATATATATGATATTATATTGTTTTATTTTTATTATTTGATTAAATGGAAATTAATTAATTGATTAATTAATTATTTAATTAAATATCAAAATCTTTTTCTGACTAGGAAATATGTTTCTTAGTAGTATACTATTGTGGTAGTATAATAAATATAAAAGACTTTATTTGGTAAGTAGATAAATAAGGGATTTATTTATCTAGTCAAATAAGGAAGTCTTTTATATGGTCACAAATACACTAAAGAGTTGGATTAGAGTTTGTATATAATATATATGCATGCAGAATATATAGATGATATATGCATGAATGCATGCGGAAATATATATATACATATATGCATGCGGTAGAATATATATTAGATATACACTATAATATATATAAAGCATATGGCCGCAATATATATAGATTATATAAAGCATGCAGAATGTGCAATTTATAGATGCATGCATAATGCGCAAGATATATATTTTATAAAGAATGTAGATTTGGGTGCGCAATATATATAAGGCATGCAGTATTAATTTGTAAACATACATATATGCACTTATTTAGGCGTGCAATACTGATGATATAT
Source organism: Acer saccharum (assembly GCA_030490815.1). Taxonomy (NCBI): domain Eukaryota; kingdom Viridiplantae; phylum Streptophyta; class Magnoliopsida; order Sapindales; family Sapindaceae; genus Acer; species Acer saccharum. Next base: position 34,018,766 of record CM059873.1, read on the forward strand.
ACATATTATTAAAGGTTGAATTTGGGGGCCGCATGATATATATATTCTTTGTATATTTTCAAGAACCCTAGGTCTTTGGCTTGAGAGTTTTTTCTTTTGCTTGAGAAAAATAGAATCCAATTCTTAGACTAGTGTGAGAATTCGACCAAGAGGAAAAGAGAGAAAAGTTTGTTCTTATTTCGATAGTGCACTAGTAACTTTTATATCAAAAGGTTTTGTGCACAATTTCGAATAAGGTTCACGCGAGTTTCGATCTAACGATTGTGAATTCAAAAGTGACCGGAACATTCTTTGTAGCCTCTTGGAATTTGTTGTGACTAACGAAAAGAAAAAGTTTTGTTAATCCATCCTCAGGTACACAATTCAAAGAGAAGGGAGACCACGCTCCTAGGTGATTCACGTTCGTGATTGGATTGGAAGATCTTGCGGATTACCATCGACGCAATGTCAATTGGATCACGCGACAAAGGTATGATATCTTTAGTATTATATGTTAATTAATTAGAGGGTTAAGGTTCAAATTATGGAAAAATTTTAAACTATACTAAAACTGATTTTAGTCTCGCTTCCGCTGCGTGACCGTATTTTTCCCTACATTTTCGTGAGAGAAAATTGAGGGTCGATATCTTGGTAACACACTCAATGTAATTTTATTGATATCCTCCCAAGAGTTCTTGTCAGTAAAATTGCAAGGCTAAAATTGAAAACGCTGGTTGTTATGTTAACAATTAGGTGGGACCTAGTCTAACTAGTAAATGGTGCGAACTCCCAAAGGAGGCGTAACATTTATGGGTGTTAGATCACCGTTGAATTTTATGATTGAGTTATTTATTTAATTCAAGATAAATATTTAAAAGTGCTTTATCATGATTATTTACTTATATATGTTTTGTTTTATTCAGAAATCATGACCCCATCACTTATGAACATCCTGAAAGATAACACTTTAACTGGAGATAATTATGTCACATGGAAAAGGAAAATTGGGTTGTTGCTGCAAAGTGAAAAACATAAGTTTGTTCTAACTACTCCTAAACCACCTGCTCCTAATAATGAATCTAGCATAATGTATAGAGATGAGTATGAGCAGTGGAAGACTTCAGATGATATGGCAAAATGTTACATTATGGCCACTATCTCCGACGTGTTGCAACAGCAGCATGAAGGAATGGAGTCCGCTGCTGATATAATGATGTCTCTAGAGGAGATGTTTGCTATGAAGTCTAGGACGACTAAGAGAGAGGCAGTGACTACTTTTATGAATCTTAGGATGAAACCTGGACAAGCTGTGAAAGATCACATGATGAAAGTCATAGCACATCTCAACATTGCTGAACTGCATGGCGCTGAGATAGATGGTGAGACAAAGATTGATATGGTTGTCAATTCATTGTCAGATTCCTTTGATCAGTTCAAATTGGACTACACTTTGAACAAAAAGGAATACACCTTACAAGGCCTGATGCAAGATGTTCAAAGTGCTGAAAAGATCCTTGTGAAAGGCAAAGGTCAAGAGATTCATATGGTTGGTAAAGTTGCTACTGTTAAGGCCCGTCAAAAGGTCAAGAAACAACAGAAGAAAAACCAACTTGGGCCTATCAAGAAGGAGACCAAGAAAGTAACCAAGATCAAAGGGAAATGCTTCCTTTGTGGTGAAAAGGGACATTGGAAGAGAAATTGCCCAAAGTCCCAGAACAAGAAGGAAGAAGGTAATTTGAATTATCTTGAAACATGTTTTTTGGCTGATTCTACAGATTCTTAGATCATAGACTCAGGAGCCACTAATCATGTTTGTTATTCCTTGCAGGGGTTTCAAGAAAGGAGAAAGCTGAGTAAGAATGAAATCAATTTGCGCTTGGGCAACAGAACGTTAGTGTCTGCAAGTGCAGTGGGAGATATTAGAGTTTATTTGGATTCTAGAAGGTATTTAGATTTGATAGACGTTTATTATGTACCTCAATTCAAGAGGAATTTAATTTCAGTTTCTTGTTTGAATAAATTTGGATATTCGGTTACTTTTAATAAAGTTTTTATTATTAGTAAGAATGACAAAATTATTTGCCAAGGTACATTGGAAAACGGTCTATACTTTTTGCATAGAAATATCTCTCACTCGTTAGACACAGAAATAACGGAACCTAATCATAAAAGAGTAAAATTATCAACAGATGAAACCTACCTTTGGCATTTACGCTTAGGTCATATTAACCTTAATAGGATTAAAAGATTGGTATGTGACGGACCTTTGAGTGACTTAAAGGTTGATGATCTACCAACTTGTGAATCTTGTTTGGAATGTAAAATGACCAAAAGGACGTTCTCTGCCAAAGGTACAAGAGCCACTGAATGTTTAGGATTGATACACACTGATGTATGTGGACCTATTAGCATTCAAGCTAGAGGTGGATATGCGTACTTCATCACCTTCACGGATGATTACTCGAGATTTGGTTATGTGTATCTCATGCGACATAAGTCGGATGCTTTTGACATGTTCAAAGCATTCAAAGCTGAAGTGGAAAATCAGCTTGAGAAACACATAAAAATCTTGAAATCTGATCGTGGTGGAGAATATCTATCTGGTGAGTTTCAGCAATATCTTATTGATAATGGGATAGTTTCTCAGTTTTCTGCACTAGGTACACCTCAACAGAATGGGGTTGCAGAAAGGAGAAATAAAACTCTTTTGGATATGGTTAGGTCTATGTTGAGTTATTCAACACTTCATATTTCTTTTTGGGGATATGCTTTACAAACTGCTATATACATTCTAAACGATGTACCATCTAAGTCTGTTCCCAAAACACCGCATGAGTTGTGGACTGGGCGCATGCCTAGTTTACAACACTTAAGGATATTTGGTTGTCCTGCGCATGTGTTAAAAGGAAAGACAGAAAAGATGGAGTCCCGTTCAGAAACATGTATATTTGTAGGGTATCCAAAAGAAACTAAAGGATATTATTTCTATAGTCCTTCAGACCTTAAAGTATTTGTTTTGACAAATGCTAAATTTCTGGAAAAGGACTATATGAATGATTTTGTGCCTAGAAGTAGAATTGTCCTGAATCAGATGTCAGGAGATACAATTCCACGAGAGGTTACACAACCTAATCCAATTGTAAGTTCCGATCCAACACAAGATCAACAACCTACCATTCCTCGTCGTAGTGGGAGGGTTAGAACACAACCCGAAAGATACATCGGTCTGGGAGAATCAGTGGAGAATCTCCCGGACGACGATGATCCCTATACGTACAAGGAAGCTATGGAGGATGTTGATAGTCGCCATTGGCAAAAGGCAATGCAATCCGAGATTGAATCTATGTTCGATAACAAAGTTTGGTCCCTTGTAGACTTGCCTAAAGGGATAAAACCCATTGGGTGCAAGTGGGTATACAAGAGGAAAAGAGGTATGGATGGAAAGGTGGAAACCTTTAAAGCTAGATTGGTAGCTAAAGGGTATGCACAGAAAGAAGGTATCGATTATGAGGAAACCTTCTCTCCTGTGGCCATGCTTAAATCCATTAGGATACTCTTATCCATTGCAGCATCTTTAGATCTAGAGATTTGGCAAATGGACGTCAAGACAGCTTTCCTAAATGGAAGTCTTGACGAAAGCATCTACATGATGCAACAAGAGGGATTCATTGAAAAGAGCCCAGTGGATAAGGTATGCAAGTTGCAGAAATCCATATATGGATTAAAGCAAGCATCCAGATCCTGGAACATAAGGTTTGATCAAGCTGTCAAAGGTTTTGGATTTATTCAGAATCCTGACGAACCTTGTGTATACAAAAGGATTAAAGGCGACAAGTTGGTTTTCCTAATTCTTTATGTTGATGATATACTACTCATTGGAAACGTTGTAGGTGTATTGACATCAATAAAAGAATGGTTAGCAAAACAATTTGATATGAAGGACTTAGGAGAAGCAAGTTTTATTCTAGGTATCCAAGTAATAAGGGATAGAAAGAATAGAACGATTGCATTATCTCAAGCTTCATACATAGACAAGATCTTGTCTAAGTTTTCCATGCAGGATTCCAAGAGAGGTATGTTACCTTTAAGACATGGAATCAAGCTTTCTAAGGAACAAGTTCCTAAGAATGAGCATGAAGAGCAATTCATGAGTAGAATTCCATATGCCTCGGCAGTTGGAAGTCTCATGTATGCAATGCTCTGTACTAGACCAGATATTTGTTTTGCTGTTGGCATAGTTAGCTGGTTTCAATCGAAACCTGGACCTGATCACTGGACGGCAGTCAAGCATATTTTCAAGTATCTTAAGAGAACGAGAGACAATATGCTTGTATACTCTGGAGGGGATTTGGTTCCCGTTGGGTATACAGATTCTGATTTCCAATCAGATTCTGACTCCAGAAAATCCACATCAGGGGCTGTGTTTACTATTGGAGGAGGAGCAGTTATATGGAGGAGTATCAAGCAATCTTGTATTGCTGATTCCACCATGGAAGCTGAGTATGTTGCTGCATGCGAAGCTGCCAAAGAGGCTGTTTGGCTCCGCCAATTCTTGATTGACTTGGAAGTGGTTCCTAGTGCGAATAAGCAGATCACTATCTACTGTGACAACAGTGGAGCAGTGGCTAATCCGGGCTTCTTCAGGAATAAAGTTCCTGCTTGAACATCAGATGAGGTAGAATTAATGCTCGCACTTGGTATCCAGTGCGTTCTGGGCTTGGTAGGCGACCGGGGCCACTTAAGCCTAAGTCCCTTCGTGAGGGGACAATACCTATGCTTAAGGCATCGAGATAGCTCGTCTGAGATACCCGGTACGTTCTGGACTTGGTAGGCAACCAGGGCCACTTAAGCCCAAGTCCCTTCTGTAGGGAAAAATACCGTAGTACACGCAGCGGAAGCGAGACTAAAAATAGATTTAGTATAGTTTTAAAATTTTTCCTTTTTATGAACCTTAACCCTTTAATTAATTAAGCATACATATAAACCAACAAAAGAAGAATACCTTTTGTCGCGTGATCCGATTGACTTACGTCGATGGTAATCCGCAAGATCTTCAATCCTAGCACGAACGTGAATCACCTAGGAGCGTGGTCTCCCTTTTCTTTGAATTGCAAACCTGAGAATGGACAAACAAACTTTTCTTTTTCTTTTGTTAGTCACAAAACAATCAAAAGAAGACAAAGATTATTCCAGTCACTTTTGAGTTCTCAATCTAATGATCGAAACTCGCGTGAACCTAATTCGATGTTGTACACACAAGCTTATTGATGAACAAGCAATTAGTGTACCATCAAAGAATAATCTCTTCTCTCTTTTATGTCTTAGTAGAATAAAAATAATACTTTTCTATGAAATGAGAAGAAGAAGAAAATTGTATCAATGAATCAACTAGGGTGGCCGAATTCTATATATGGTATTATATAGGTGGCCGAAATTTTGCTTCCTCTTCAGTTTAGGGTTGCCGAAATCTACCTCTTGTGGCACTAGGGTTGCCGCAAATCACATACCAAAAAAAGGTTTGTGTTGCACCCTAATTTCCATCAACCTTTTGACTTCAAACCCTAATCCAACTCATAAGTATTTTTTATTCTTTTATTGACTAAATAAAAAGACTTCTTATTTGATTACATAAATAAAATTAATTATTTATTTTCATATCAAACAAGTCTTTTACTTTTAGTATACTACTACCAATAGTATAACTCTTGGAAATATATTTCCAGATCAGAAAAAGATTTGTTTCTTAATTAAACAATTAATTAATAAATTAATTAATTCTTATTTAATTAAAACAATGAAACAAAATAATATATTAGGTTAATATTTACACCTTGCCGCCCCACTTATATAAATGGGCCATATATTATTTTCTTATTTCATTTAATCCATTGGACTTTAAATAAAAAGCCCACATGTGAACCAGACCCATTCTTACAAAAAGAAACAAGCCCACATGCCTTTCATTAATATATTAATGTAATTGAGCAGCCCATTAAATAAATAATGTGCAAACTATATTCTTAATATATTAATTGCAATTCTAAATGGACCCATAATTGGTCCGGTAGAATATATCAAGTGATCCATGCAAGTCCGTGTGGATTGGGGATCTTGGCAGGCTATCTAAATTTAAGCTTCAATAGACATAATCTAATCACAATCAACAAATGATTCACTTATGTCCGATCCATTAATTTTAACTCATTCCACTAAAGATCTAAAATTGAACTCTTAAATAAAGATAGAATAAGAAGATGTTCCTCATTCATACCCTAGACAATCATATTGGAGATAGTGTATCCTCGTGATTAATATCAGTAATCGCCAAGAGTTCATAGACCGCCTATAACTCTCCAAGTTACCATATTTACTCATATGACCACGTTTTCAACTTGGATATTTTGACTTGTCCAGAAGCCATGTTTTCAATAGTCACTATCGAAAACTCAACGTTGAGATTTAATATCCAATTACCTCAAAACATCCATATGATGATATTATACTCTCATTCAATAAATGGAGCCACGATGTCCATATCTATAAATGAAGTCCTCTATCGATTAACAAATGAATATCACCAAACTATCGAGGATAGACTATGCTATATAATCGTACTCATTGATAACTCAAATGATATCACTTGCAACCATAAGTCCATCATTTATCTCTGGATTAAGATAGACTCTCCGATTGTCCTGATAATGAAAAGACTATTATCTATTGACAGTTCTAGATAAAGCTTTTCATTGTGATCCAGTTCAATGCACCCAGTGCACTAGATTCTTTTACTCGAAGACACTCCGATGATTTTAGACTTATCATATCTCATTTGATCCCACTCAAATGCTAGCAAAAGAATTCTACAACTTTAACAAGATAAAGGTGCCCAACCTTTAACTTAAGTTGTGAACATTATTCAAGACTAACTAAAGAATTGTGTCTACCACATACATATCCAGATGTACGAACAATTCTTCTTTTCTCATAGTCTTTAGACCTTATGATTATTTACTTTGACAATTATAATATTAAACTATAAATGCTATAAGATTTGTTAAACCAGAAATCACTTTAATAATATGAAAAAGATTGTCAATTACAACATTACACTCTTGCTATTGAGCATAATCCTAACACCTTCTTGAGGGGACAATACCCATGCTCAAGGCATCGAGGTAGCTCATTCGAGGTACCCGGTATGTTCTGGACTTGGTAGGCAACCAGGGCCACTTAAGCCCAAGTCCCTTCTTGAGGGGACAATACCCACGCTCAAGGCATCGAGGTAGCTCGTCCGAGGTACCCGGTATGTTCTGGACTTGGTAGGCAACCAGGGCCCTTAAGTCCAAGTCCCTTTTTGAGGGGACAATACCCACGCTCAAGGAATCGAGGTAGCTCGTCCGAGGTACCCGGTATGTTCTGGACTTGGTAGGCAACCAGGGCCACTTAAGCCCAAGTCCCTTCTTGAGGAGACAATACCCACGCTCGAGGCATCGAGGTAGCTCGTCCAAGGTACCCGGTATGTTATGGACTTGGTAGGCAACTAGGGCCACTTAAGCCCAAGTCCCTTCTTGAGGGGACAATACCCATGCTCAAGGCATCGAGGTAGCTCGTCTGAGGTACCCGGTATGTTCTGGACTTGGTAGGCAACCAGGGCCACTTAAGCCCAAGTCCCTTCTTGAGGGGACAATACACCTGCTCAAGGCATTGAGGTAGCTCGTCCGAGGTACCCGATAGGTTCTGGACTTGGTAGGCAACCAGGGAAACTTAAGCCCAGGTCCCTTCTTGAGGGGACAATACCCACGCTCAAGGCATCGAGGAAGCTCGTCCGAGGTACCCGGTACGTTCTGGACTTGGTAGGGAACCAGGGCCACTTAAGCCCAAGTCCCTTCTTGAGGGGACAATACCCATGCTCAAGGCATCGAGGTAGCTCGTCCGAGGTACCCGGTACGTTCTGGACTTGGTAGGCAACCAGGGCCACTTAAGCCCAAGTCCCTTCTTGAAGGGACAATACCCATGCTCAAGGCATCGAGGTAGCTCGTCTGAGGTACCCGGTAGGCAACCAGGGCCACTTAAGCCCAAGTCCCTTCTTGAGGAGACAATACCCATGCTCAAGGAATCGAGGTAGCTCGTCCGAGGTACCCGGTACGTTCTGGACTTGGTAGGCAACCGGGGCCACTTAAGCCCAAGTCCCTTCTTGAGGAGACAATACCTATGCTCAAGGCATCGAGGTAGCTCGTCCGAGGTACCCGGTACGTTCTGGACTTGGTAGGCAACTAGGGCCACTTAAGCCCAAGTCCCTTCTTGAGGGGACAATACCCATGCTCAAGGCATCGAGGTAGCTCGTCCGAGTTACCCGGTAGGTTCTGGACTTGGTAGGCAACCCAAGTCCCTTCTTGAGGGGACAATACCCATGCTCAAGGCATCGAGGTAGCTCGTCCGAGGTACCCGGTAGGTTCTGGACTTGGTAGGCAACCAGGGCCACTTAAGCCCAAGTTCCTTCTTGAGGAGACAATACCCATGCTCAAGGTATCGAGGTAGCTCGTTCGAGGTACTCGGTACGTTCTGGACTTGGTAGGCAACCGGGGCCACTTAAGCCCAAGTCCCTTATTGAGGAGACAATACCCATGCTCAAGGCATCGAGGTAGCTCGTCCGAGGTACCCGGTACGTTCTAGACTTGGTAGGCAACCAGGGCCACTTAAGCCCAAGTCCCTTCTTGAGGGGACAATACCCATGCTCAAGGCATCGAGGTAGCTCGTCCGAGGTACCCGGTACGTTCTGGACTTGGTAGGCAACTAGGGCCACTTAAGCCCAAGTCCCTTCTTGAGGGGACAATACCCATGCTCAAGGCATCGAGGTAGCTCGTCCGAGGTACCCGGTAGGTTCTGGACTTGGTAGGCAACCCAAGTCCCTTCTTGAGGGGACAATACCCATGCTCAAGGCATCGAGGTAGCTCGTCCGAGGTACCCGGTAGGTTCTGGACTTGGTAGGCAACCAGGGCCACTTAAGCCCAAGTTCCTTCTTGAGGAGACAATACCCATGCTCAAGGTATCGAGGTAGCTCGTTCGAGGTACCCGGTACGTTCTGGACTTGGTAGGCAACCGGGGCCACTTAAGCCCAAGTCCCTTATTGAGGAGACAATACCCATGCTCAAGGCATCGAGGTAGCTCGTCCGAGGTACCCGGTACGTTCTAGACTTGGTAGGCAACCAGGGCCACTTAAGCCCAAGTCCCTTCTTGAGGGGACAATACCCATGCTCAAGGCATCGAGGTAGCTCGTCCGAGGTACCCGGTACGTTCTGGACTTGGTAGGCAACTAGGGCCACTTAAGCCCAAGTCCCTTCTTGAGGGGACAATACCCATGCTCAAGGCATCGAGGTAGCTCGTCCGAGGTACCCGGCAATTATAGGCGAGTTAAAGGAGACTATCAATCGAGAGGAATAACTTTTCATTGATTCAAAAGAGGGCGGGATACACCTTAAGTACAGGCGGTCAAGGCCGCCTCATCCACTTGCTAAACCCCGGCTCTGAAGTGCCTGTCGAGTCATGCTTACACAAAAGAGAAACAAGAGAACTAGCTCTATTTACAGTAGGATTGTCATCTTCAACCATTCTTAAGTTACTAGGGATAGAATTTCTTCAAATGATCCGCATTCCAAGTATGTCTAATGGGATCTCCATCGAGGTCCATTAGCTTGTAGCCTCCTTGGCTCACCTTTGCCTTGATGAGGTACGGTCCTTCCCAGTTTAGAGCGAGGACACCATCTGAACGGCGATGGGTGTTCTGTGTGACCTTCCTCAGTACTAGGTCGCCTTCCTTGAAGCTCCTGATTCTAACACCTTTGTTGAAGCAGCGGGCAATTTTCTGTTGATAGGCTACGACCCTTAGTGCCACCCCGGTCTATTTTTCTTCCAGGAGGTCTAGGCAGGCTCTGAGTTTATCCTTATTGTCTTCTGAATTATAGAGTTATGTGCAGAAGGTAGAAAGCTTCAGCTCAATGGGGAGGACCGCTTCAACTCCGAAAGCCAGCGAGTAAGGAGTCTCTCCAGTCGCGGTCCTCTTTGTCGTCCGGTAGGCCCACAAGATGTTATGAAGCTGTTCTACCTAAGCCCCTTTTTCTTCCTGCAGCTTTTTCTTTAACATCTTCTTAATTATCTTGTTGGTTGCTTCAACTAGGCCGTTCGTTTGGGGGTGAGCTACCGAGGCGAAGCGACACTCAATCTTTAGATCTTTATAGTAGTCCCTAAAGCTGTAATTGTCGAATTGCTTCTCTAGGTCGGTGATAATGGTCTTAGGTACCCCGAAACGGCACACCACATTCTTCTTGATGAAGGTTGTTGTGTTTGCCTCAGTGATGTTCGTAAGCGGCTCAGCTTCCACCCAACGGGTGAAGTAATCTATGGCGACAACAACATATTTGGCCTGCTTCGCTCCAGTAGGTAATGGCCCAATTAAGTCTGCTCCCCATACAGCGAAAGGGTAAGGGGATGAGATGATGGACAGTCTTTCCGGGGGTTGATGCAAGAGGTTTGCCACTTTCTGGCATGGTGTACATGAGCAGGCAAAGAGGCGTGCGTCCTTATGGAGGGTTGGCCAGAAGTATCCCATTCTTAAAACTCGGTGAGCCAAGGCATCTCCTCCGGAGTGATCGCCATAGTCACTTGAGTGGACCTCTCTCAGTGCCCATTTGGCATCGTTAGGGTGAAGGCATCTAAAGAGGGGCAAGGATTTCCCTTTTTGATACAAGTGTCCATGCACAAGACAGTACCGGGTCGATTTCCTTTTTATTGCCCTGGCTTTTGCTGGGTCATCAGGCAGTTTCTGGCCATGAAGGTAGTCCACTATCGGGTCTATCCAACAGGGGAGGCGGTCTACAGGGTGGACCTCAGCAATTTTAGCAATACTTGACCGGCTTAAAAGCTGCAGCCGGACTCCCCTAGGGGGGTTTAGTCCTCCCCCTGTTGCGATCTTGGCGAGGACATCTGCTCGGTGGTTAGCCCCTCTAGGTACCTGTTCAATCTTGATCATTTGGAATGCCTTGACTGCTTGTTGTACTTTCTCTAAGTAGGCAGACATATTGTCGCCCTTGGCTTGGTAAGACCCGGCCACTTGTTTCATGATCAACTGGGAATCGCTCTTGATTGCGAGAAACTAGGCTCCCAATTCTCGGGCGACAGTCAAACCAGCGAGGAGTTCTTCATACTCTGCTTCATTGTTTGTAGCTCTAAATTCGAACCTTATGCAGTGAGATGTCTCGACCCCCTCTAGATCGATTAGCACAATGCCTGCCCCACAACCATGTTGGTTGGAGGCTCCATCGACAAATAGTGTCCAAATGCATGCCAAGGGGGGCCAGTCTTCCCCTGGAACTGGGATGTTATTGTCTGTCTGGGCAATGGGCTCTTCCTCGTGGGGGAAGCCCGGGTTCCCGCTGAACTCCGCTACGAAGTCTGCCAGCGCTTGTCCTTTGATTGTGACACAGGGCTTGAAGGTAATGTCATACTGGGTCAGCTCGAGGGCCCATAAAACTAGCCTGCCCGATACATCAGGTCATTGCATAAACTGTCGGAGAGGGAGGTTTGTAAGTACCATTACTGAGTGGGCTTGGAAGTAGGGGCGTAGTTTACGCACCGCGACGACCAAAGCGAAATCGAGCTTCTCCATCTGGTTATAATTCTTCTCAGCCTTGCTGAGAGAGCGGCTCACATAGTATATTGGTCTCTAGATCCCTCCCTCACACTCCTTTACAAGGGCCGCGCTAGTCACTGTGCTTGATACAGCGAGGTAGAGCTACAGTATATCCCCCGGCAGTGGCTTAATGAGTAACGAGGGGTTGGTGAGGTAACTCTGGAGTTCCCTAAAGGCGCGCTCGCTTTCCACATCCCAGTTCATTCCTCTCCCCTTTTTAATGACTTGGAAGAACGAGAGGCACCTGTCGGTGGATCGTGATATGAATCTGTTGAGGGCAGCGAGTTAGCCAGTTAATCTTTGCACCTGCTTTAGAGTAGTGGGGGACTGGAGTTCAAGGATAGCTTTGATCTTTTCAAGGTTTGCTTCGATCCCCCTCTCGTGGACCATGAAGCCTAAAAATTTCCCAGCCGACACTCTGAATGCACACTTGTCTGGATTCAGCCGTATTTAGTTCTGTCGGAGCACCTCGAAGGTCTCCGTGAGGTGGTCAGGGTGCTGCTCTACCTGTTGTGACTTGGTTATCATGTCATCCACATAGACCTCCATGGTGCGACCGATCTGCTCCTTGAATAGCTTGTTGACCAGCCTCTGATAAGTGGCTCCGACATTCTTAAGCCCAAAAGGCATCATTTTGTAGTAGTACAAACCTTGGTTCGTGATGAAGCTGGTCTTCTCTTGATCTGAGGGGTGTATGGTGATCTGATTGTAACCGGAGAAGGCGTCCATGAAACTCAAGGTCCTATTGCCCGCAGTTGAGTCAACCAGCTGATCAATCTTGGGGAGGGGGAAGCTGTTCTTTGGGCAAGCGCGATTTAGGTCAGTGTAGTCTACACACATTCGCCACTTCCCGTTGGTCTTCGGGACCATGACCACGTTGGCGATCCACTCTGGGTACCGCGCCTCTCTGATGAATCCGGCATGGAGGAGCTTGTCCACTTCTTCTTATACTGCTGTGTTTCTGTTCGGGTTGAAGTACCTCATTTTCTGCTTCACTGGTTTGAAGGTAGGGTCCACATTGAGTCGGTGTGCTGCAAGGTTAGGGGGGATGCCAGGCATCTCCTCATGGGACCAGGCGAATACATCATTATAGTCCCAGAGTACTTTTTGTAGCACAACCTTGTGTTCCAGAGCTAAGGTGGATCCTATATTCACTGTCTTGGGAGGGTTTTCTTCCCTTACCACGACCTCCTCCAATTCTTCAGCCGATCCTCCTCTTTCTTCCTTTGGCATCTCTTCCTCAAATGTATCTTCTTCAACCTCCAGTTGCCCCGTCACGCTTCCCAGGTGCTCTCCTCCTATGCTTGGTAGTTACGCGCCAACCATGAGGCCTGCTTGTTACGGGATGCCTTTCGCGTCCGATTCCCCCTGGTCTTTATCTGTCGTGATCTGGGAACACTGTTTGATTAGCGCCGAGGGGTTGGATGATATAGCGTAGCATCTCCGTGCCATCTGTTGGTGTAGGGAAAAATACCGTAGTACACGCAGCGGAAGCGAGACTAAAAAATAGATTTAGTATGTTTAAAATTTTTTCCTTTTTATGAACCTTAACCCTTTAATTACTTAAGCATACATATAATCAACAAAAGAAGAATACCTTTTGTCACGTGATCCGATTGACTTACGTCGATGGTAATCCGCAAGATCTTCAATCCTAGCACGAACGTGAATCACCTAGGAGCGTGGTCTCCCTTTTCTTTGAATTGAAACCTGAGAATGGACAAACAAATTTTTCTTTTTCTTTCGTTAGTCACAAAACAATCAAAAGAAGACTAAGATTATTCCGGTCACTTTTGAGTTCTCAATCTATTGATCGAAACTCGCGTGAACCTAAATCGATGTTGTACACACAAGCTTATTGATGAACAAGCAATTAGTGTACCATCAAAGAATAATCTATTCACTCCTTTTTGTTTTTGTCGAAATCAACACACACTAATCACTAGAGTTGGATTCTATTTTTTAAGCAAAAGAAAAACTCTCAAGCCTTGCCTCTAGGGTTCACCGAATTCTATCTTTATATAATATCTATATATTAGTGCACCAACGCTGCACGCCTAAACAAAATATACATTGCGGCACACACATTTTTGTTGCAAGAATAATATATATATATATATCTATATATTACTCTACATGCTATATAAGAATATATCTATTCGGTACTGCATGCCCCATATAAATATATATTTTTCACGCCTAAAACAATATATATATATATATATATATATACCTCTATCTTTTAGGCCTTATATATTTAATATATATATATATATATATTGTGGCCAAAATCATCTACCATGTAGGATTTGTCTTTTGACTTAAATCCTAACCCTAGGTAGATTTTCTTAGATTTCCAAACCCTAATCCAACTCTTTAGTGTATTTGTGACTATCTCAAAGACTTCCTTATTTGATTAAATAAATAAACCTTATTATTTATTTTCTTACCAAATAAGTCTTTTACTTTTAGTATACTACTACCAATAGTATAACTCTAGGAAACATATTTCCTGATCAGAAAAAGATTTTGTTTCTTAATTAAATAATTAATTAATAAATTAATTAATTCTCATTTAATCAAACAATAAAATAAAATAATATATTAGACTAATAAATTAGCCTTGCCGCCTACATCATATATATATGGGCTCAATATTATTTTCTTATTTTATTTAATCCATTGGACTTTAAATAAAAAGCCCACATGTGAACCAGACCCATTCTTACTAACAGAAACAAGCCCACATGCCTTTCATTAATATATTAATATAATTGAGCAGCCCATTAAATAAATAATGTGCAAATTATATTCTTAATATATTAAATGCAATTCTAGATGAACCCATAAATTGGTCCGGTAGAATATATCAAGTGATCCATGCAAGTCCGTGTGGATTGGGGATCTTGGCGGGCTATCTAAATTTAAGCTTCAATAGACACAACCTAATCACAATCAACAAATGATTCACTTAGGTCCGATCCATTAATTTTAACTCATTCCACTAAAGAGCTAAAATTGAACTCTTAAATAAAGATAGAAAAGGAAGATGTTCCTCATTCATACCCTAGACAATCATGTTAGAGATAGTATATCCTCGTGATTAATATCAGTAATCGCCAAGAGTTCATAGACCGCCTATAACTCTCCAAGTTACCATATTTACTCATATGACCACGTTTTGAACTTGGATATTTTGACTTGTCCAGAAGCCATGTTTTCAATAGACACTATCGAAAACTCAACATTGAGATTTAATATCCAATTACCTCAAAACATCCATATGATGATATTATACTCTCATTTATTAAATGGAGCCACGATGTCCATATCTATAAATGAAGTCCTCTATCGATTAACATATGAATATCACCAAACTATCGAGGATAGACTATGCGATATAATCGTACTCATTGATAACTCAAATGATATCACTTGCAACCATAAGTCCATCATTTATCTCAGGATTAAGATAGACTCTCCGATTGTCCTGATAATGAAAAGACTATTATCTATTGACGGTTCTAGATAAAGTATTTCATTGTGATCCAGCTCAATGCACCCAGTGTACTAGATTCTTTTGCTCGAAGACACTCCGATGATTTTAGACTCATCATATCTCATTTGATCCCACTCAAATGCTAGCAAAAGAAAACTACAACTTTAACAAGATAAAGGTGCCCAACCTTTAACTTAAGTTGTGAACAATATTCAAGACTAACTAAAGAATTGTGTCTACCACATACATATCCAGATGTATGAACAATTCTTCTTTTCTCATAGTTTTTAGACCTTATGATTATTTACTTTGACAATTATAATATTAAACTATAAATGCTATAAGATTTGTTTAGACCAGAAATCACTTTATTAATATGAAAAAGATTGTTAATTACAACATTACACTCTTGCTATTGAGCATAATCCTAACAATCTCCCACTTGCACTATAGCAAATGTGTCATATCTCTCAAGCCCATGTTCTCTAGATGCCCATCGAAACTCTTATGAGGTAGAGCCTTTGTGAAGGGAGCCGCTAGATTTTCTGCTGACGCGATTTTGGTAATCGTCTCGTCACGTCACCTCTTTGAACAATCTCCCTTAAAAGATGATACTTTCTTTCAATGTGTTTTTCTCTCTTGTGACTTCTTGGTTCTTTCGAATTAGCCACTGCTCCACTGTTGTCACAGTAGATAGTGATCTGCTTATTCGCACTAGGAACCACTTCCAAGTCAATCAAGAATTGGCTGAGCCAAACAGCCTCTTTGGCAGCCTCGCATGCAGCAACATACTCAGCTTCCATGGTGGAATCAGCAATACAAGATTGCTTGATACTCCTCCATATGACTGCTTCTCCTCCAATAGTAAACACAGCCCCTGATGTGGATTTTCTGGAGTCAGAATCTGATTGGAAATCAGAATCTGTATACCCAACGGGAATCAAATCCCCTCCAGAGTATACAAGCATATTATCTCTCGTTCTCTTGAGATACTTGAAAATATGCATGACTGCTGTCCAATGATCAGGACCAGGTTTCGATTGAAAACTGCTAACTATGCCAACAGCAAAACAAATATCTGGTCTAGTACAGAGCATTGCATACATGAGACTTCCAACTACCGAGGCATATGGAACTCTACTCATGAATTGCTCTTCATGCTCATTCTTAGGAACTTGTTCCTTAGAAAGCTTGATTCCATGTCTGAAAGGTAACATACCTTTCTTGGAATCCTGCATGGAAAACCTAGACAAGATCTTGTCTATATATGAAGCTTGGGATAATGCAATCGTTCTATTCTTTCTATCCCTTATTACTTGGATACCTAGAATAAAACTTGCTTCTCCTAAGTCCTTCATATCAAATTGTTTTGCTAACCATTCTTTTACTGATGTCAATACACCTACATCATTTCCAATGAGTAGTATATCATCAACATAAAGAATCAGGAAAACCAACTTGTCACCCTTAATCCTTTCGTATACACAAGGTTCATCAGGATTCTGAATAAATCCAAAACCTTTGACAGCTTGATCAAACCTTATGTTCCAGGATTTGGATGCTTGCTTTAATCCATATATGGATTTCTGCAACTTGCATACCTTTTCCATTTGGCCCTTTTCAATGAATCCTTCTGGTTGCATCATGTAGATGCTTTGGTCAAGACTTCCATTAAGGAAAGCTGTCTTGACGTCCATTTGCCAAATCTCTAGATCTAAAGATGCTACAATGGATAAGAGTATCCTAATGGATTTAAGCATGGCCACAGGAGAGAAGGTTTCCTCATAATCGATACCTTCTTTCTGTGTATATCCTTTAGCTACCAATCTAGCTTTAAAGGTTTCCACCTTTCCATCCATACCTCTTTTCCTCTTGTATACCCACTTGCACCCAGTGGGTTTTATCCCTTTAGGCAAGTCTACAAGGGACCAGACTTTGTTATTGAACATAGATTCAATCTCAGATTGCATTGCCTTTTGCCAATAGCGACTATCAACATCCTCCATAGCTTCCTTGTACGTATAGGGATCATCGTCGTCCGGGAGATTCTCCACTAATTCTCCCAGACCGATGTATCTTTCTGGTTATGTTCTAACCCTCCCACTACGACGAGGAATGGTAGGTTGTTGATCTTGTGTTGGATCGGAACTTACAATTGGGTTTGGTTGTGTAACCTCTCGTTGAATTGTATCTCCTGACATCTCATTCAGGACAATTCTACTTCTAGGCACAATATCATTCATATAGTCCTTTTCCAGAAATTTAGCATTTGTCGAAACAAATACTTTAAGATCTGAAGGACTATAGAAATAATATCCTTTAGTTTCTTTTGGATACCCTACAAATATACATGTTTCCGAATGGGACTCCATCTTTTCTGTCTTTCCTTTTAACACATGCGCAGGACAACCAAATATCCTCAAGTGTTGTAAATTAGGCTTGCGCCTAGTCCACAACTCATGCGATGTTTTAGGAATAGACTTAGATGGTACATCGTTTAAAAGGTATATAGCAGTATGTAAAGCATATCCCCAAAAAGAAATAGGAAGTGTTGAATAACTCAACATAGACCTAACCATATCCAAAAGAGTTCTATTTCTCCTTTCTGCTACCCCATTCTGTTGAGGTGTACCTGGTGCAGAAAACTGAGAAACTATCCCATTATCAATAAGATATTGCTGAAACTCACCAGATAGATATTCTCCACCACGATCAGATCTCAAGATTTTTATGTGTTTCTCAAGCTGATTTTCCACTTCAGCTTTGAATGTGTAAGGATTCCCGTAGTTTTTAATTGGCTTATTTCGTGATCAAACCATATGTGGGGATCATATAAGGGTAGCTTAGGAATGTGTTCAAGCTCAAGGCCCTTGCAAGTGTTAAGCACTCCAAAGGTATATGTTTAGTGCTAATTTTTCTATGAAGAGATTTAGTGCACACACTCACTTAGCATACTTGCATTTGTGTGCATTCTCTTCACATGTCACTTATCACACTTGCACTTCTTTGTTATATTTTTATGTGTGGATTTGTCCATAGATGAGTTCCGAGCGATTCGGAGACTTGTCTATATGTTTTGGATGATTTCTGAGACATTTGGGACATTCCGTGTTTTTATCGGAAACCGAAATTCAATTCCGAGCTTAAATTGAAAGGTTATATAATTTTCCATATTTATAATTGAGTTCGGGTTAATTTTCCGAAGACGGAATTGAATTCCGAATTCCGAGTTCAGAACTGGACTGAAGGCTTTGTGTGTCATGATTTCAACACAAAGAGAGGTGGCATGTGATGGCTTGTGTGTGTGGCATCTTTAGTTCTTTGCCCCGTGGGCCACGCCACACCCACGCCCACTTTGCTGCTCTACTCGCGTTGGTGCCACGGCACTTTATATTTTTTTTAACCTTTTTTTGTTTTGTTGCTCTGATTGTGTCAATTGTATATATATTTATATATGTGCCGCCTCTGCTGTTTGTATACATTATATAGTATATATATTTTCCTTCACGTGCATCAATTTTTTTTTACTCTTGCATATATTATATATTATATATATTAACAAGTGCTGCACGCCTGCACCTAACTTTTGTCTTTTATATATTATATATATATATATATATATATATATATTAACGTTTTACACTTTTACATATATTAAATATATATATATATATATATCTCTCTAAAAAAAAAAAAAAAAAAACAAAGAACGATGGCGTTTTATTTTGTTGTCTTTGAAGACCTGATTTTTTTTGTATATATATATACTTTCTTCTTCATTTTTTTTTAACAAGGAAAACATACACACTTTGAGAGAGCAAAAATATCTTTAAGAGAAAAATCCCCAAGAACTTGTCTTTAACTCTCAAAACCCATTTTCATATGCATCAAAATATCATCTAAGCATTTTCTAGCATAGTTAGGATGTTTACTAGCATGGGTCTTGGTCAACACACTTCCCTTGGTATGTTCTTCACTATTATCATTTATAATTAGTGTTTTATTTATCAAGGCATCTCTTTTATTATTTGCTTGTTCTTAGATTAAAATCTAATATTCAAAATAGAGATTGTTGTGTTGACATGATTGAGTGTTGTATTGTGATAGCTAATTAAGTTTTGTGCTTAATCTTGATTAGCTAAACTATTTGATTGAACATGTCATTTAGTTTTTAATATCTAGGATTGTTCTAATTGCATATTAATCATCTTAGATAAGCATATAGGGTTTCCCTTGCTCTATGTTGCATTTTGGATATTCACATATATTACTTAGGGTTGTATTCTCTTCATAGAGAAAGTAAGTCTTGTGTGTAGCTTCCGGGATTAGGTTGCTTAGATCGCAAGCAAATTGGACTAGGTTCACTCATACCGGGATTAGGTAGGTGTGTGATTACTTCCGGGATTAGGTTGTAATCGTTTACACATTTAGTGGATTCGAGGTTCGAGTGTGGCTTACTTACTAGCCCGTGGTTTTTCCCATGAGGGTTTTGATTGGATGATTTACATACCTATTTGAGGTCCCCATTTCCTAGATTTTGTACTCGTAATCGAGTGTGTTTTTGTATATAATGCATTTTGTGAGCATTGTGTAGGTTATATGCTCTAAAATAAGGTGTTGAGCATAATTGAAGAGTTTTGGAGGTTAAAGGGCTGAAATTGGAAATTTTAGTGCAGAGCTTTCAACTTTCGGGGGCCATATCTCACTCCTCATATTGAACTACGTTTCACATAACCTATTTTCGGAAAGCCCCACGAGTCTACTTTCCAACGCTTTTTACGGATCGCGATTCCGAGTTCTCTAGAGAAAGTTATGGCCATTTTCGTAACGATGCGCGAAGCTGGAAAACTTCACCCGAGAGAGATGCGAGCCCAAGGCGAGCTCAAGCAGCTCGCCCCTCAAGGTCGCTAATCTCTCGGGTTTTCAACAGTTTTCTTCAACCAAGAGCATCCAAATCGCCCCCAGGTCGCCCCAAGCTCGCCCTTTTACCCAAAATATGTTAAAAATCAAGATTTTACCTCCTTGCCCTTGACCTAATTCATTCATCTATATAAACCTTTGATATTTTTTAAACCACACAAGCTCTCTCACCCAAGAATAGTCACCAAGACCTCACCTTTACACATTCCTCTTACTCTCACCTTCCATCTTTCACAACCCATCTAACTTCCATAACTCCCTAACATCCAAACACACCCATCACTTCCATTTTACTACATCCACCATCAATCCATCTTTTGGGCAGGAGATAGTTGAAGAAAGATTGAAGGAGAAGAAGACCTAAGGAAGAAGAGAAGCTCTCCATTAGTTTTCTCTAAACCCTTTCTCTTTTACTCTTTTTCATAGCCATGTCTTTATTTGAATTAATCTATTGTATGGCTATTATGTGTAATATGATGAGCTAAACTTCTAGTGCTAGGATTTGATTGAAACCCCACCCATGAATTGGATTATGTATTGACTCTTATTTATCTATTATATGCAAGTGCGATTTGTATGGGTGTTTTTGTATGCTTACAATACTTTAAAATGATTGGCCACCATTTTGAATGATTTATTGTGGTGTGTTACGTACCGACCGGTGACGCATACCACGTGTTCGATAAAATGCCCTCTATGCATGTCTAGAAAAGTAGACCTACTTAGGCTAGCGCATAGGACTCATTTAGTGCACCAATAAGTTTAATGAATTCATTCATATATTCCGGGTAATCGAAAGATAGGCTTGGGTATGGATTTGGGTGTAACTTACTTTGCTTGACAAAGATTGTAGGTTAATGATAGGGTGCATGAGTCTACAAATTTGCATGAGTATGTTTTGGAGTAATTGAGTCTTAATTGGGCATTAAATGTTGGGTGGGGTGGATTCAAATTCTAGCATATTTCTCTATATTTTATCACATTCGAGTTTACTTTCTTGTTATTTCATTATTGCATTAGAATCAATCATTTAGATTAATTTAGTTAATTCACTTAGATTGGAAATTTTCATAATCGGTTGTTTAAATAGCTTTGGAACTAATCAATTTCGGTAATCGGTTACTCAATCCCTGTGAGAACGAATTCTTATTCATTGTTACACTACTCTCCGACCTCGTGCTATTGCGAGAGTCACTCACTAAAGAGAGATAGTCAGGTTTCCACGTAAAAATCAAGTGTTATTTATTTTCCGCATATTTTACTTGATTTATTGCTTTATCTATTTAGGGGTAATTTCGTAATTTTGACTAACATGAAAAATTGGGTAAAAAGCGTAAAATCTATTCACCCCCCCTCTAGATAGTTTTATACACACCGTGCTATAATTAGTTTCAGAATGCTTTGAACATGTCAAAAGCATCCGACTTATGTCGCATGAGAAACACATAACCAAATCTCGAGTAATCATCTGTGAAGGTGATGAAGTACTCATATCCACCTCTAGCTTGAATGCTCATAGGTCCACATACATCAGTGTGTATCAATCCTAAACATTCAGTGGCTCTTGCACCTTTGGCAGAGAACGTCCTTTTGGTCATTTTACCTTCCAAACAAGATTCACAAGTTGGTAGATCATCAACTTTTAAGTCACTTAAAGGTCCGTCACTTACCAATCTTTTAATCCTATTAAAGTTAATATGACCTAAGCGTAAATGCCAAAGGTAGGTTTCATCTATTGATAATTTTACTCTTTTATGATTAGGTTCCGTTAATTCTGTGTCTAACGAGTGAGAGATATTTCTATACAAAAAGTATAGACCGTTTTCCAATGTACCTTGGCAAATAATTTTGTCATTCTTACTAATAATAAAAACTTTATTAAAAGTAACCGAATATCCAAATTTATTCAAACAAGAAACTGAAATTAAATTTCTCTTGAATTGAGGTACATAATAAACGTCTATCAAATCTAAATGCCTAAAAGAATCTATATTAACTCTAATATCTCCCACTGCACTTGCAGACACTAACGTTCCGTTGCCCAAACGCAAGTTGATTTCATTCTTATTCAACTTTCTCCTTTCTTGGAACCCCTGTAAGGAATAGCAAACATGATTTGTGGCTCCAGAGTCTACGATCCAAGAATCTGTAGAATCTGCCATAAAACATGTTTCAAGATAATTAATATTACCTTGTTCCTTCTTGTTCTGGGACTTTGGGCAATTTCTTTTCCAATGTCCCTTTTCACCACAAAGGAAGCATTTCCCTTTGATCTTGGTTACTTTCTTGGTCTCCATCTTGGTAGGCCCAAGTTGCTTTTTCTTCTGTTGTTCCTTAACCTTTTGACGGGTCTTAACAGTAGCAACTTTACCAACCATATGAATCTGAGATTCATAAGTAGGAGCAGGTGGTTTAGGAGCAGACAGAATAAACTTATGTTTTTCAGCTTGCAACAACAACCCAATTTTCCTTTTCCATGTTACATAATTATTTCCGGTTAAAATATTATCTTTTAAGATGTTCATTAGAGATGGAGTCATGATTTCTGAATATAACAAAACATATATAAGTAAATAATCATGATAAAGCACTTTTAAATATTTATCTTGAATTAAATAAATAATTCAATCATAAAATTCAACGGTGATCCAACACCCATAAATGTTACGCCTCCTTTGGGAGTTCGCACCATTTACTAGTTAGACTAGGTCCCATCTAATTGTTAACATAACAACCAGCGTTTTCAATTTTAGCCTTGCAATTTTATTGACAAGAACTCTTGGGAGGATATCAATAAAATTACATTGAGTGTGTTACCAAGATATCGACCCTCAATTTTCTCTCACGAAAATCCCTCCTTGGGGAGTAGATCTCGTTTGAGTCCATTGTCTAGTCTATCCTTGTAAGGAAGTATATTGCTAAATTCCATTCATGGACGCCCCTTGGGGGGATTACCAATAAATAATAAAGCTCAACTAACCTTGGAGGCCATAGGTGTTACAAAAACACCTTCTCCCACTCAATTATTTAAGGCGTGTGATTAAATCCCATAGAATGATTTACCAAGTTATCTAGATGCCAATTTAGATACCTAAATCATTCAATGCATGTTCATACCAAAAGAGATATATGAGTGGCACTCCTATTCTATATGTCATGTTATCATACAATAACAAATATTGTAATATTTAAGCATAAATTAAATAGCAACAATTTTGGCCCATCCTAGAAAAACAAGTAAATTACAATTGTTTAGGAATACAAGATCTTCAAGTGGCCCATCAACCATACGCTCATCCTTCGGCCTTCTCCCATGGGCGTGCACAGCCCATAACCCCACAAAGCGGCTGCCATGCGCAGCCTATAAGGCCACACAAGGCTGCCGTGCGCAGCCCACCATGTAATGGGCTTGCCATGCGCAGCCCAATCAACTCCTAGGGTGCGCACGGTGCTCGTTCTCGGTTCCGGTTGCTTCGTTTTTCTTCGTGTCTTCGAATCTTCAACACCCAAATACATTACAGCAGTATAAAATAATAAAATACTGCAGTATTCAATTTTTTTTTTTTTTTATTCACTGCAGTACTTTTACAAAATAAAAACTGCACACATAAATTAAATAAAAAACTGCAGCAGTGATAAAAAAATACTGCACTTATATAAAAATAAAATAAAATAAAACCTAGCAACTACCAAGAAGGAATTATGGCTATAATAGACCACCCTTCTTGTTACAATTCCGAAACAAAAATTACATTGAAAATCTAGGACCAAAATCGAGCAAAAACAATCCACATAAAACATATATAAATCCATACATCACATGTAATTATATATGCGAATACTTAGAGTGCCATCTCTTTCTAAACATGCATAATCACAATAAAAAGAAATCGATCCACGTATATATACGTTAATTAATTAAAAGGGTTCAACCTAGGCTCTTATACCAATTGTAGGGAAAAATACCGTAGTACACGCAGCGGAAGCGAGACTAAAAAATAGATTTAGTATGTTTAAAAATTTTTCCTTTTTATGAACCTTAACCCTTTAATTAATTAAGCATACATATAATCAACAAAAGAAGAATACCTTTTGTCGCGTGATCCGATTGACTTACGTCGATGGTAATCCGCAAGATCTTCAATCCTAGCACGAACGTGAATCACCTAGGAGCGTGGTCTCCCTTTTCTTTGAATTGAAACCTGAGAATGGACAAACAAATTTTTCTTTTTCTTTCGTTAGTCACAAAACAATCAAAAGAAGACTAAGATTATTCCGGTCACTTTTGAGTTCTCAATCTATTGATCGAAACTCGCGTGAACCTAAATCGATGTTGTACACACAAGCTTATTGATGAACAAGCAATTAGTGTACCATCAAAGAATAATCTATTCACTCCTTTTTGTTTTTGTCGAAATCAACACACACTAATCACTAGAGTTGGATTCTATTTTTTAAGCAAAAGAAAAACTCTCAAGCCTTGCCTCTAGGGTTCACCGAATTCTATCTTTATATAATATCTATATATTAGTGCACCAACGCTGCACGCCTAAACAAAATATACATTGCGGCACACACATTTTTGTTGCAAGAATAATATATATATATATATCTATATATTACTCTACATGCTATATAAGAATATATCTATTCGGTACTGCATGCCCCATATAAATATATATTTTTCACGCCTAAAACAATATATATATATATACCTCTATCTTTTAGGCCTTATATATTTAATATATATATATATATATATATATATATATATATTGTGGCCAAAATCATCTACCATGTAGGATTTGTCTTTTGACTTAAATCCTAACCCTAGGTAGATTTTCTTAGAATTCCAAACCCTAATCCAACTCTTTAGTGTATTTGTGACTATCTCAAAGACTTCCTTATTTGATTAAATAAATAAACCTTATTATTTATTTTCTTACCAAATAAGTCTTTTACTTTTAGTATACTACTACCAATAGTATAACTCTAGGAAACATATTTCCTGATCAGAAAAAGATTTTGTTTCTTAATTAAATAATTAATTAATAAATTAATTAATTCTCATTTAATCAAACAATAAAATAAAATAATATATTAGACTAATAAATTAGCCTTGCCGCCCACATCATATATATATGGGCTCAATATTATTTTCTTATTTTATTTAATCCATTGGACTTTAAATAAAAAGCCCACATGTGAACTAGACCCATTCTTACTAAAAGAAACAAGCCCACATGTCTTTCATTAATATATTAATATAATTGAGCAGCCCATTAAATAAATAATGTGCAAATTATATTCTTAATATATTAAATGCAATTCTAGATGGACCCATAAATTGGTCTGGTAGAATATATCAAGTGATCCATGCAAGTCCGTGTGGATTGGGGATCTTGGCGGGCTATCTAAATTTAAGCTTCAATAGACACAACCTAATCACAATCAACAAATGATTCACTTAGGTTCGATCCATTAATTTTAACTCATTCCACTAAAGAGCTAAAATTGAACTCTTAAATAAAGATAGAAAAGGAAGATGTTCCTCATTCATACCCTAGACAATCATGTTGGAGATAGTGTATCCTCGTGATTAATATCAGTAATCGCCAAGAGTTCATAGACCGCCTATAACTCTCCAAGTTACCATATTTACTCATATGACCACGTTTTGAACTTGGATATTTTGACTTGTCCAGAAGCCATGTTTTCAATAGACACTATCGAAAACTCAACGTTGAGATTTAATATCCAATTACCTCAAAACATCCATATGATGATATTATACTCTCATTTATTAAATGGAGCCACGATGTCCATATCTATAAATGAAATCCTCTATCGATTAACAAATGAATATCACCAAACTATCGAGGATAGACTATGCGATATAATCGTACTCATTGATAACTCAAATGATATCACTTGCAACCATAAGTCCATCATTGATCTCAGGATTAAGATAGACTCTCCGATTGTCCTGATAATGAAAAGGCTATTATCTATTGACGGTTCTAGATAAAGTATTTCATTGTGATCCAGCTCAATGCACCCAGTGTACTAGATTCTTTTGCTCGAAGACACTCCGATGATTTTAGACTCATCATATCTCATTTGATCCCACTCAAATGCTAGCAAAAGAAAACTACAACTTTAACAAGATAAAGGTGCCCAACCTTTAACTTAAGTTGTGAACAATATTCAAGACTAACTAAAGAATTGTGTCTACCACATACATATCCAGATGTACGAACAATTCTTCTTTTCTCATAGTCTTTAGACCTTATGATTATTTACTTTGACAATTATAATATTAAACTATAAATGCTATAAGATTTGTTTAGACCAGAAATCACTTTATTAATATGAAAAAGATTGTTAATTACAACATTACACTCTTGCTATTGAGCATAATCCTAACAGTTGGTCCCCTTTTAGGATTCCCATTTTTTCCCCCACCGGGAACTTCAAGATATTGTGGTAAATTGATAGGACCCCCCTAATCTTTGAGAGGAAGGGTCGTCCCAGAATCATGTTGTAGGCGCTTGGAATGTCCACTACCACAAACTCGACCATGTTGTTAACCTGTCGAGGCGCTTCTCCTATGGCTACCGGGAATATTATGGAACTAGCTGGCATCAAAGTGTCCCCGGTGAAACCATAGAGGGTGGTGGTACAACTATAAAAGCACAGTCGGTGAAGTTGACAGCGATCCAGCGTCTCCTTGAAGATGATGTCCACGCTACACCCAGTGTTGATCATGTAGGGAAAAATACCGTAGTACACGCAGCGGAAGCGAGACTAAAAATAGATTTAGTAGTTTTAAAAATTTTTCCTTTTTATGAACCTTAACCCTTTAATTAATTAAGCATACATATGATCAACAAAAGAAGAATACCTTTTGTCGCGTGATCGGATTGACTTACGTCAATGGTAATCCGCAAGATCTTCAATCCTAGCACGAACGTGAATCACCTAGGAGCGTGATCTCCCTTTTCTTTGAATTGCAAACCTGAGAATGGACAAACAAACTTTTCTTTTTCTTTTGTTAGTCACAAAACAATCAAAAGAAGACTAAGATTATTCCGGTCACTTTTGAGTTCTCAATCTAATGATCGAAATGTAGGGAAAAATACCGTAGTACACACAGCGGAAGCGAGACTAAAAAAAAATAGATTTAGTAACTTTTAAAATTTTTCCTTTTTATGAACCTTAAACCCTTTAATCAATTAAACATATATATTATCTAACAAAAGAAGAATACCTTTTGTCGCATGATCCGATTGACTTACGTCGATGGTAATCCGCAAGATCTTCAATCCTAGCACGAACGTGGATCACCTAGGAGTGTGGTCTCCCTTTTCTTTGAATTGCAAACCTATGAATGGACAAACAAACTTTTCTTTTCTTTGTTAGTCACAAAAACAATCAAAAGAAGACTAAAATTATTCCAGTCACTTTTGAATTCTCAATCTAATGATCGAAACTCGCGTGAACCTAAATCGATGTTGTACACACAAGCTTATTGATGAACAAGCAAATAGTGTACCATTAAAGAATAATTTATTCACTCTTTTATGTTTTAGTAGAATAAAATAATGCTCTCTATGAATTAAGAAGAAGAAGAAAATTGTCTCTCAAGCACAAAGCATTAGATGTGGCCGAATTCTATAAGTACACTTATATAGGTGGCCAAATTTTCTTTCCTTCTTTCTATTAGGGTGGCCGAATTCTCCAAGTAAAAAGGGACTAGGGTTGCCGCAATACACAAGCCAAAAAGAGTTTGTGTTGCACCCTAATTCCTATCTAGTTTAAGACTTCAAACCCTAATTCAATTCATAGATCTTTTATTCTTTTATTTGACTAAATAAAAAGACTTCTTATTTGATTAAATAAATAAAATTAATTATTTATTTTCTTATCAAACAAGTCTTTTAATTTTAGTATACTACTACCAATAGTATAACTCTAGGAATCATATTTCCTATTCAAAAAAGATTTGTTTCTTAATTAAACCATTAATTAATAAATTAATTAATTCTTATTTAATTAAAACAATGAAACAAAATAATATATTAGGTTAAAAAACCACCTTGCCGCCCCACTTAAAATAAATGGGCCAAATATTATTTTCTTATTTCATTTAATCTATTGGACTTTAAATAAAAAGCCCACATGTGAACCAGACCCATTCTTACTAAAAGAAACAAGCCCACATGCCTTTCATTAATATATTAATATAATTGAGCAGCCCATTACATAAATAATGTGCAAATTATATTCTTAATATATTAAATGCAATTCTAGATGGACCCTTAAATTGGTCCGGTAGAATATATCAAGTGATCCATGCAAGTCCGTGTGGATTGGGGATCTTGGCGGGCCATCTAAATTTAAGCTTCAATAGACATAACCTAATCACAATCAACAAATGATTCACTTAGGTCCGATCCATTAATTTTAACTCATTCCACTAAAGAGCTAAAACTGAACTCTTAAATAAAGATAGAAAAGGAAGATGTTCCTCATTCATACCCTAGACAATCATATTGGAGATAGTGTATCCTCATGATTAATATCAGTAATCGCCAAGAGTTCATAGACCGCCTATAACTCTACAAGTTACCATATTTACTCATATGACCACGTTTTGAACTTGGATATTTTGACTTGTCCAGAAGCCATGTTTTCAATAGACACTATCGAAAACTCAACGTTGAGATTTAATATCCAATTACCTCAAAACATCCATATGATGATATTATACTCTCATTTAATAAATGGAGCCACGATGTCCATATCTATAAATGAAGTCCTCTATCGATTAACAAATGAATATCACCAAACTATCGAGGATAGACTATGCGATATAATCGTACTCATTGATAACTCAAATGATATCACTTGCAACCATAAGTCCATCATTTATCTCAGGATTAAGATAGACTCTCCGATTGTCCTGATAATGAAAAGACTATTATCTATTGACGGTTCTAGATAAAGCTTTTCATTGTGATCCAGTTCAATGCACCCAGTGCACTAGATTCTTTTGCTCGAAGACACTCCGATGATTTTAGACTCATCATATCTCATTTGATCTCACTCAAATGCTAGCAAAAGAATTCTACAACTTTAACAAGATAAAGGTGCCCAACCTTGAACTTAAGTTGTGAACATTATTCAAGACTAACTAAAGAATTGTGTCTACCACATACATATCCAGAGGTACGAACAATTCTTCTTTTCTCATAGTCTTTAGACCTTATGATTATTTACTTTGACAATTATAATATTAAACTATAAATGCTATACGATTTGTTAAACCAGAAATCACTTTATTAATATGAAAAAGATTGTTAATTACAATATTACACTCTTGCTATTGAGCATAATCCTAACACGAAACTCGCGTGAACCTAAATCGATGTTGTACACACAAGCTTATTGATGAACAAGCAATTAGTGTACCATCAAAGAATAATCTATTCACTCTTTTTTTCCTGACCGAAATCAACACACACTAATCACTAGAGTTGGATTCTATTTTTTATTTTTTTTTAAACAAAAGAAAAACTCTCAAGCCTTGCAAGTAGGGTTAGCCGAATTCAACCCACAAAATAATATATATATATTCAACATATCTATTGCATAAATTCTGCACACCTTTTTTAAAGTGTACTAATGCTGCACGCCTTAACCAGTATATATATCTCTTGCACAATTAATACTGCATGCATTATGTATGTATATATCTTTTCGGCCTTGTGCCATATATATTTAATATATATTTATATATTGCGGCCAAAATCCTCTACCATGTAGGATTTGTCTTTTGACTTAAATCCTAACCCTAGGTAGATTTCCTTAGAATTCCAAACCCTAATCCAACTCTTTAGTGTATTTGTGACTATCTCAAAGACTTCCTTATTTGATTAAATAAATAAACCTTATTATTTATTTTCTTACCAAATAAGTCTTTTACTTTTAGTATACTACTACCAATAGTATAACTCTAGGAAACATATTTCCTGATCAGAAAAAGATTTTGTTTCTTAATTAAATAATTAATTAATAAATAAATTAATTCTCATTTAATCAAACAATAAAATAAAATAATATATTAGACTAATAAATTAGCCTTGCCGCCCACATCATATATATATGGGCTCAATATTATTTTCTTATTTTATTTAATCCATTAGACTTTAATTAAAAAGCCCACATGTGAACCAGACCCATTCTTACTAGAAGAAACAAGTCCACATGCCTTTCATTAATATATTAATATAATTGATCAGCCCATTAAATAAATAATGTGCAAATTATATTCTTAATATATTAAATGCAATTCTAGATGGACCCTTAAATTGGTCCGGTAGAATATATCAAGTGATCCATGCAAGTCTGTGTGGATTGGGGATCTTGGTGGGCTATCTAAATTTAAGCTTCAATAGACATAACCTAATCACAATCAACAAATGATTCACTTAGGTCCGATCCATTAATTTTAACTCATTCCACTAAAGAGTGAAAATTGAACTCTTAAATAAAGATAGAATAAGAAGATGTTCCTCATTCATACCCTAGACAATCATGTTGGAGATAGTGTATCCTCGTGATTAATATCAGTAATCGCCAAGAGTTCATAGACCGCCTATAACTCTCCAAGTTACCATACTTACTCATATGACCACGTTTTGAACTTGGATATTTTGACTTGTCCAGAAGCCATGTTTTCAATAGACACTATCGAAAACTCAACGTTGAGATTTAATATCCAATTACCTCAAAACATCCATACGATGATATTATACTCTCATTTAATAAATGGAGCCACGATGTCCATATCTATTGTTATAGGTAAAAATTAGTGGTGAAGGACACGTCATCAGCACGAAAAGCCAGGAAAGCGAGAGTCAAGATAAGTCAACTTATGGAGCAGAAACCTCCCACGATAAACCCACTCGGAAAAAAGAGTGAGTAGTCCGACCACAAACGAAGACGATCAACTCGGGCAGCAAATCTCACTCGGGCACATTCGGGCATACTCGGGCATACATACTCGGGAATCAATGAGATAGTCACCAACATTCGTATGCCAATCATAATCAGCGACCAGCACATCCACGATAAGCAACGATGTGGACTATTAGAGTTTAACAAGGAAACAAGCAGTTCTCCCGCGAATAAAGGAGAAAGAATCTCGTCCAGAATCAAACTCAGCCAAAAGAGGAAACACAATCTAATTAGGACTAGGAAACCGCTTGAAACTTGGGCACCACAATACCAAACCCTAGCGGCCACCTTAAAACCCTAAGAACAACATGTATAAATACCCCCTCTATACACAAAAAGGGGGGACGTGAGAGGTAGAACGAGAGAGAGAGAGAGAATCGTATTAAAGAGCTTGTAAGCATTCTGTCATTCTTCATCCTGTAAATCGTGATTCATAGTGGATTTGGCTTTGTTGCTAGAGGCAACGATCCCGTGGATGTTTTCTCCGATCTTTTGGAGTTTTACCACGTAAATCACCTGTTATTTCTTTACAATCTTTGACTATACTCGCATATAAATTGTAGCAACTCAAGAACAAATCATTGACTTGGTGATCACCAAAAATCACCGTCAACAATTGGCGCTAGAAGAAGGGGCTTCCAGAATCTTGTGACAACAATGGCTGGCGACGGAGATGGTAGCGATTCCAGGTACAGTCAGGGCGGGCCAAGTAACGAGTTAGAAGACGACACCGCGCTCAATACGGCGGATGCAACTTTGACGACGGCAGACCAGTCAGCTGCCCTGGCTGGTATTCGACGTTTACCTACAGCGAATGAAGAAATCGCGCAGCGACTCCGTGCTTCTCTACAACAACTCATATCAGACGCAGCAAGGCAGGGAATTGATCTCTCTGTTACGGAAGGATTGATGTCACCTCATGAACTGTCCGCCCCAAGCCAGCAGACAGCAAGACTGCGCTCCGCGGTGGTGATACCAACCCCTGATGCACCCCCAAAGGCGAGGCAAGATCCTACAGGCAGACCAGAGATGCTATCTGAAAAAGTAGCCAGGAGAAGCAGGGAGCACAGAGAGGGGAATGATTCCGACAAAGAGTACTATCAAGATCGGGTAGCCGGAGATCGAGACCGCCCCAGAAGGCGTGGTCACCGGAGAGACCGGTCATCCTCGGAAGAAAGTGAGCAGAACCATCATCGCAAGCGCCAAAGGGGCACAGTCCGACTGCATGGCCTAAACCGAGATCAAAGAGAGTTGAATCCCGAGGAGAGGGGCCAAAAACTGACCATAAGCCAGAACTTCAATGCGTCAGGAGAGCCTGAAGGGGACAGAGACATACTTATACAGAGCCTCACTCGGGAAGTTCAAAATAATCGTCGGCAAATGGATGCTTTGGTCAGGCGATATGGGCGTAATGAGCTGTCAGACGATGAATCCGGAAGCCCTTTTACCAATGGGGTTTTGAGGATGCCTTTCCCAGAAAGATTCAGAATGCCCCACATCGAGCTGTTCAAGAAGGATACAGACCCAAAAGAGCATGTCCGGAGGTATAGGAGCGCTATGGCGCAATATGTCCATAATGATGCACTACTATGTTTGAATTTTCCTCAAACTCTTGGGGATCTAGGCTCCCGGTGGTTTGGAAGGTTGCCAGCAGCAAGCATAAGTAGCTTCGGCGAACTGAGCAAGGCTTTCTCAAGGCAGTTCCTCGGGAATGTACACAGGAAGAAGTCAGTGGCTCATTTATCCCAACTCAAACAGGGAAAAGACGAGTCGCTGAAGAAATATCTGGGAAGGTTCGGTCAGGAAGTGTCCGAGATCGGAAGTGCAAACGACTAAGCAATAATTGCCGCGTTCATCAACAACCTTCAGAATGGCCAATTGTCCTTTGACCTCAGAAGAGCCCGACTAACCAGCTATGCCGATATGATGGACATGGCAGGAGGTTACGCCTTGGCCGAAGAAGAGGAAATTGCCACAGGAGGTTACTTCGTACATGGCGGTCGCCCAGAGGGATCCAAAACCAAGGACCAGACCAGGATGCCCGATACCAAAGGTGATAAGCAGAAGAATAAAGCACGGGATGGTCGGGATGGACGACGAGCATACGACCCAAAAACCGATCAACCACGGCAGAGGTTCCAGGGCCGATATACGAATTATACCCCGTTGAAGAAAGATCAAGAAGAAGTCCTGGCAATCCTAGAAGAGAAGAACATGTCCAAAGAACCACCTAAGCAATCGACATATGCTCGGAGGGACACCACCAAATATTGCCGTTTCCACAAAGAGAATGGGCACGAGACATCCAAGTGTTTCCAGCTAAGGGATCATATCGAGACTCTTATTAGGGAAGGACATTTGAAGGATATTGTTTTCAAAAAGACGGACAGGGCAGATGGACAGAAAGACAGCCGACAGGACGGACGGGCAAGAAAACTTAGTCCCAAGAAAGCTGAGGATGAAGGAGCAATTAACACCATCTTCGGAGATCCAGCAACGGGCAAGAGTAACAGGGAAAGAACCCAGGAGATTCGGGAAGCTATGGAGGCACGGAGAGACCTGGACGTCAATTCTATTGAGCCCGACCCGAAAAGAATCAAGGAGGGCTGGGACCCGATCGTGTTCACAGAGGCCGACTCACACGGAGTGGATGTTAGGCCAAATGACGCACTGGTGGTCAGCGCTCGGATCGGCCATAGAGAAGTTCATCGAATTCTGATCGACAATGGGAGTTCGGCAGACATTCTTAGTGCAGAAGTATATGACCAGCTGAGGCTAGACATACAGCCTTTTCCCACACCCCTTAGAGGATTTGGAGGGGTCGAAGTGAGGTCACTCGGCACGGTTAAGCTACCTGTGAAGATCGGAAAAGCCCCTTGCCAGAAAACAGTGCTGCTCGACTTTGTGGTGGTAGATACGGAAAACTGGCCGTATAATGCTTTACTGGGCCGACCATTTTTGAATAAAGCCAAGGCGGTGACAGCAACTTATGCCCTCATGATGAAATTCCCGACCGAATATGGTGTGGGAGTGGTCAAAGGGTCACAAGAGATGGCCCGTAGAGCAAACTTATCAGTATATAGAGATAGGGAGGTGTGCCAGGTATACATGGTAACAGTCCAGCAAGAGGATAGAGAACCTGAAGAACAGGCAGAAGTGCCGAAAGATTTTGAGTTGGATCCCAGAGAAGGACCGGAGGATAGGGAAGACGAGCCGACCCAAGAGGTGGCACTAGACCCGGAGGATCCAGGTAGGACAGTGAAGGTAGGGGCAAATTTGAGCGTACATGTCAAAACCGCACTTATTGCGCTACTGAGAAATTACAAGGATGTTTTCGCTTGGAGCCATGAAGATATGCTGGGGGTAGACCCGAAGGTGATTTCACATCATCTTTCCACCGACCCCGAGTTCCGACCCGTGGTACAAAAAAGAAGACTATTCAATCCAGAAAGAAGCGTCGCAATCAAGAAGGAAGTAGAAAAGCTACTTTCCGCGGGGTCGATAAGGGAAGTCAAGTATCCGGAGTGGGTGGCCAATGTGGTGTTGGTCAAGAAAAAGAACAAGCAATGGAGGATGTGTGTAGACTTTACAGACTTGAACAAAGCTTGCCCAAAAGATAGTTTCCCACTCCCGAGGATCGACCAATTGGTGGATGCGACAGCGGGACATGAATTGTTAAGTTTCATGGACGCATACTCGGGATACAATCAGATCCGGATGAACAAGGCAGATGAGGAAAAGACGTCGTTTACCACGGACCAGGGTTTATATTGCTACAAGGTAATGCCATTCGGATTGAAAAAACGCCGGGGCAACATACCAGAGGCTAGTAAACAGGATGTTTGCTCGGCAGATTGGAAGAAATATGGAGGTTTATGTGGATGATATGCTGACTAAGAGCACAACTGCAGAAAAACACGCGGAGGATTTGAAGGAAACCTTCGACGTCCTAAGAAAGTATCAGATGAAGCTCAACCCAAGCAAGTGTGTGTTCGGAGTACCTTCGGGAAGGTTTCTAGGCTTTCAGGTGCACCAGAGGGGAATCGAAGTAAATCCTGAGAAGATCAAAGCACTAGAAGGAATGGCTTCACCCAGGACGCTAAAAGATGTACAGAGGCTAACGGGATGCCTCGCGTCACTCAATCGGTTTATAGCCAAGTCAACAGACAAATGCGCCCCATTCTTTAAAGCAATAAAAAAGGGGAAAGGGCTCGAATGGAGTACAGAGTGTGAAGAAGCCTTTCAAAAATTAAAAGAATATCTGGGTAGAGCACCAATCCTTTCAAAACCGGTGGTGGGAGAAACATTATACTTATACCTCTCGGTCACCAAGGTGGCGACGAGTTCGGTGTTGATCCGACTGGAGGAAGGAATACAAAAGCCAGTGTACTATACAAGCAAAGCGTTGTTAGCGGCGGAAACCAGATACTCGCCGGCAGAAAAAATAGCGTTAGCTCTGATCACATCGGCCAGGAAGCTAAGGCCATATTTCCAAGCACATACAATAGAGGTATATACAGACTGCCCGCTGAAACTCATTCTTCAAAAGCCAGAAGTGTCAGGAAGGCTGACCAAGTGGGCGGTAGAGCTCAGCGAATACGACATCAGATACACACCAAAAACGGCCATCAAAGGGCAGGCGGTATCCGACTTTATAGCAGAATTCACCGAGCCAGACGCCGAGGTAAGGAGGGCAATGGAAGATGAACAGACTACTAAAATCCAGTGGAAATTACATGTAGATGGGTCATCGAACACGCATGGCAGCGGGGCAGGGATAGTCATAACGACCCCCGAGGGGGATACTGTAGAATGTGCCATGAGGTTCGATTTCAAGGCAACCAACAACCAAGCAGAATATGAAGCCTTGCTGGCCGGTCTGAGAGTCTGCATAGCACTAGGGGCAGATGAGCTGGAAGTTTACAGTGATTCACAGGTAGTGGTCCATCAGGTACTGAATGAATACCAGGCCAGGGAAGAGCACATGATAGCTTATTTGGACATTGCAAAAAGACTACTTAAAAAGTTCAAAGCATACAGAATCTCTCAGATCCCTCGGGAAGAGAACGAAAAGGCAGATGCTTTGTCCAAATTAGCTTCAGCCACCACAAGCATCAGATCCAAAGCAATACCAGTGGCGCACCTGACTAAACCGAGCACAGCGGAACCCGAGGAAATCATAATAGCAGAGATCCGACCTAGCCCGGGCGACTGGACATACCAACTCAGAAAGTACTTGGAGGAGAACATACTACCAGAGGATGCTGTGGAAGCTAAACGCATCAGGTACAGGTCAGCCCGGTACACGATTCTGAGAGGAGAATTATATAGGAGAGGATTCTCGAAGGTATTGCAGAGATGCATTTCCGGTGAGAAGACTGGAGAGATCCTGAGAAGTATCCACAGTGGAGTATGTGGGAACCACACTGGGGGTAAAAGCTTAGCACACAAGATACTCCGGCAAGGGTTCTATTGGCCGACTCTGTTCGCGGAAGCACAGCAATTCGCAGAAAGTTGCGAAACATGCCAAAGAGTAGCAAATGACATTCGGCGACCCCCAGAGTTGCTCAGAAGCTTAACCTCGCCTTGGCCCTTTGCCATGTGGGGACTCGACCTGATAGGACCAATGCCCACAGGAACGAAGGGAGGAGCCAAACATGCTATTGTGGCGGTGGATTATTTTACCAAATGGGCAGAGGCAGAAGCACTTGTACACATCACCGAGGCAAACACTACCAGCTTCGTTAAAAAGAATATAATATATCGGTTTGGGATCCCGAGCATCATCATAACAGACAATGGGACTCAATTCGATAATAAGAAGTTCAGAGAAATGTGTGAAGAGTTCAAGATCGCAAACTACTACGCATCGCCTGCTCATCCTCAAACCAATGGCCAAACAGAGGCCGTGAATAAAGTAATCAAGCACACATTGAAGGCAAAGCTAGAGGCAAAGAAAGGTGGCTGGGCAGACAAACTGCCTGAGGTGCTATGGGCATACCGAACAACTGTGAGGTCTTCCACAGGGGAAACTCCTTTCGCGCTGGCATTCGGGACGGAAGCTGTTATCCCAGCAGAAACTACTTTCACATCCCCCAGGGTCCAGCTATACAGTCCCGAGCACAACATAGACATGCTGCAGCAGAACCTAGACGAGCTTGAAGAAATCAGAGACGCAGCACAAGTAAGAAATTCCGCATACCAGCAAAGGGCCGCTAGGTACTACAACTCCCATGTCCGGGAGCGGAGATTCCAACTCGGGGATCTAGTGCTAAGGAGAGTATCACCGAATACCAAGGATAAATCATCAGGATCCCTCGCCGACAAATGGGAAGGACCATATATCATCAAGAGAATCGTAGGGCACGGGGCCTACATGATATCCCGACCAGAAGGTGGCCTGGTACCCCGACCATGCAACGCACAATACCTGAAGATCTTCTATCCCTAAAAGAATCCGGTTATGGTTCTACAGTTTATTTATTCTGCTTTAGCTCAGTTTTTAGTTTCTGCGTTGAAATTTCAGATTTATTTATTAATTTCATGTTCATGATCATCTAATAAAGTTCAGTTGTAAATACGATGTGGCGGAATCAATAAAATCCATGAGCAATATTTCAATGGAGGTCATTAAAGGCGACCGAATAAATGCCGAAAAAGTCGACCGCTATAAGGCCGCGAAAAAGCGG
This sequence comes from Acer saccharum, assembly GCA_030490815.1. Taxonomy (NCBI): domain Eukaryota; kingdom Viridiplantae; phylum Streptophyta; class Magnoliopsida; order Sapindales; family Sapindaceae; genus Acer; species Acer saccharum. The sequence goes on from CM059873.1 coordinate 34,056,561, forward strand.
ACGAGTGGTGCTCGAAGGGCGGAAAAGCTGTAGTAGCATGCCCGCCTAGTTAAAGCGATGCAAACGCGTCCCTTAGCAAAAAGGCAAAACCGAGGCACCAGGATAACTGGGAAAATGCTCGGAGCGCCGCTAGAAAGACTAGTGAGATGCGCAGTCGTGTTGGCCGGTACAAAGTACCCCAACGATTCGACGAACCCTTGCACAGATAAAACCAGGAGACGTCCTAGGTGACTTGTGTAAGGACCTCAACGTATGGTCGCGGCGAGCCCCGACGCAACGTGAAGGTAAACAACCCCAAAAAAAAAAAAAAAAAAAAGAATTAATTACCGGTTAAATAAGATACTCGGTCTAAATCAATAAGCCAGTTACATAAGATACTCGGCACGAAATTAGTTACCAGTTTAATAAGATACTCGGTCTAAATCAATAAGCCAGTTACATAAGATACTCGGCCAAAAATTAGTTACCGGTTAAATAAGATACTCGGTCTAAACTGATAAGCCAGTTACATAAGATACTCCGCAAAAAGTAGAATGTAAGAGTAAAATCTGGTCTTATATTCATAGTGTATAGAAAGATACAACATACGATGTATATATGAAAGATGTACAAGTATAGTTACAAAAAGTTACAAAAAGGCTTGAAGATCAAGAGGAAGGCGCCGGGGGTGGTGAGCTGCTTCTGCCAACATCAGGGTCAGGCTCCATCACGTACTCGCTCAGAAGACTGTCGTCCGATGGCCATATGATCACATCTTCTTCGTCATCCATCCAGGAACTGTAGTCGGTACCAGGAACGGGCCCCAAGTCGGGTATCTCGTTGCTAAAACTCGCCCTTTCACTGGCGTAAAAGGTAGAGAACGACTCGGCGGTCGGAACCTCAAGGTGCATGGGATGTGGCGTTTTTCCTTTACTTCTACAATACGCTCGCCACTCCTTCATTTGGATCCGGAGAGACTCCAAGGATGTATCCACATGCTTCCTAATTGACAAGCTCCAGTTGGCCCGGGCCCGATCAGTCGCCCTGTTCCTCTGCTTAAAAAATTCGCCGGCCGAGACCATTCCACGCTGGAACTCCCGAAGAAGCAGAGCATCATAGGCAGGAGATCTCTTAAAACGGTCAACGCTTTGTAGCTCCATTTCCAGCCTAGATCCCTTCGACAGTTCCTTGGCCGTCAGGGCTTGACACTCCAAGTCGTTGATTCGACGTTCATAAGCAGACTTGGCGTCTTCGGCGTTCTGTTCGGCTCGAAGCAAGGCTTCCCGGGTGGACGACAGTTGATCTTGTAGAGTCCTGACCTCCTCCGCAGCAGAAGATGCCCGTTGCTCGGCTTCCATTTGCCGTGCTAAGCATTGATTTACGAGCATCTCACCCGACCTGGCTTCCTCCTGACGAGCTAACTCAGCCCGAGAACAGTGATCTTCGCTCTCCTTCAATTGGGCTTCTAGCCTTCTTATTTTTTCCGCTTGGGCTTCGCCAGCTTCGCAAGCCCCAGACATCTCGGCCACCATCTGCAACAAACAAATCAACAAATATAAAAAAAAAAGAGAGGAGGAAGAATGCGAAAGGACGCATATGAGAGTCACTCATGTAGGAAGCGCTGTTGAAGAAATTGTGGAGTCGGTCAGACACAGTCCCGGTCCTGAGACGACTCCAACGATCCTCCCCAATATAGGCTCGGCCTGAAGCCATGGCCCTGAAAATAGTCTCGGGAGTGGGATCATCGATTTGGGGAGAGGAGCCCATATCACCCACATCGCCCTCGGGGAGTTCAGCGGACGGGGCCGCTCGAGGAAGGCCGGCTGAGCCACCAGCACTCTCTCTGACCTGCTCCCGCGGCGGGGTCACGCTCGCATCATCCTCCCCCTCGTCCTCCGAAGAGGAGTTAACATACGCAACTACTCGGGGAATCTTTGGGAAAGGGCGACCAGAAGAAAACGAAGCCTTCCTTTTCCCAGTCTGCCCCGCTTTAGTGTTGCTGTCCCCAGGAGTAGAAATCGGATCAGCAGAAGCAGGAATCTCCGAAGAACGATTCGGTTCAACTAAAGTCGGAAACTCCGGAGCTACCGCACCTGAAGGCCCCCCAACCGCTTCAAAAGGGACGTCTTGCATATCAGCAGCAGAGTGGGGGGAACCAGATCCGCTGGGGGGATTTGCCCGCTCGGGCTCAGGGAGATCCCCTACTTTTTCTTTCCCCTTGGAGGAAGGACCTGCGGGATTGCCCGAATCAACAGAGGTCTTACTTACTCCAAAGTTCCCCGAGGCGCCCTCAGCTCCCGCCGAACACACGGTCGGTTCTTGATCGTGAGCCTCCTCGGGCACATAATCGGGTACTCCCTCTTCATCATCTCCCTCGGGAACGTTCCCGGGAGTACCCTCGTCAGATTCGTCTTCAGGAGGGGCTATCCCAGCATCTCGTTGACGAAGGACTGCCTTTCGACTCGCCTCGACGATGCCTTTCATCCGGCGTGCCAGACCATCACTGACTATATCAACGTCAAACACTTCAAAAAAAAAAAAAAGAGAAGAATCCGAGTTAGCAAGCAAGCTTAGAAGTCAGGTTGCAAATAAAAAATGCATACAAGTAAACTTACGGCGTCGGCGGCACGCGGAAATCTGAGGGAAGAGACGGGCCTTGATCATTTTCCCCTCTTTATAGAGATAGGGTTTTCCCCTTTTCTCTAGGGGGCGGACTGCTGCCCTAGCCAAGGTCTTCAGCTCCTCATCAGTAAAAGCTGAAGTTAGATGGTTCCACTGCGGCGTGCAGAAGTACCGAGGAACCCGGCAGGTCATCTGAGTGCCGTCCAAATCGAAACTAATCGACTGGCCCCAGTCTTTGCCCACGAAGAACCAGCTGTTCTTCCAAAACTTGTTCGAGGTCGGGAAGCCCCAAACGAACCCCTTCATCTTCTCGTCCGTGGTCGGTTCGACACAGCCCTTGACCACGACATTCTTTGGAATCCAGAACTCGGGCTGGTTCGACTGGAGAAAATAAATCCCGGTTTTCCCCACTGGCCTCAGCGAATAGAAATGGCGAACCTCGCGAGGAGTGGGAGGTGGCCGCTTCATTCTATGCCACATGTGCCACATGCACATCAGGATGCGATAACTGTTCGGCGTGAGCTGGGCCGGAGCGAGTCGGGCTTCAGCCAAGAACCAAGTAATAAAAGGCTGAAGAGGAAGAGTGACGCCGCATGTAAGCATGGACCCGTAAACTGCTACGTGGCCGGGGGGTGGGTTCCATGCAGCCCGACCTTCGGCTGGGATCAGCGAAATCTCATTGCTGTCCAAATCGAACCGCCGCATATATCGCGTTATCTCGTCAGGGCCGACCACGTTCGGCTCAACATCATAAATGCAAATACGCTCGGGGGAGAAGGGAATACGAGCAGCCCTGTGCTCCTCTTCAATATCATCTTCGATAATCCTTTGAGCCACCACTCGGCTTTCCCGAGAATGCGAGTCCTTATAAACTCTGCGAGTAGTCATCCTCTTTCCTGGTCTTCTGCTCGGGCGAATATCAGTACAAGCAGAAGAATCTGACCAAGCTTCAGGTTGGTATGAGTAAGGTGGTGATGAACTGGCAGAAGCAGTAGGAATCTCTGAAGCAGGAGGAACCTCAGAAGTAGCAGGCCTTTCTGGAAAAAGTCCAGAAACGTCGGCGTCAGTGTAACGCGGCTGATCGAAAAGAGGCTCGTCTAATAACCTGTGAACAACCGACGCAGTGAAAGCATCATTTCGCTCAATAGCAATCATACCAACAGTAAAAAGACGGTATCTAGCTTCAGGATCCATGAGAACTAACCTTGATTAGGGAAAGGCAGGTAAATGCAGACAACAGAGGAGAAACCTTCGAGTACAGGCTTGGGGTTCGAAACAGACGATCTCGGCAAAGCAGGATTAAGAAAACAAGTTGGAGGAGAGAACAAAATACCCAGAAGCGCAAGGGACACAGGCACACTTGTTTCGAAGAAATACACAAATGGCGGAAAAGAAATAAGAAGGGAAGGGGAGGTGGATAACCAACATATATAGGCGGCACATTGATTTCAAAAACGAACGAAACCCTAGGAGAGGCACAGTAAAGCGGGAAAATAGAGGGGCGTGGGCTATGACGTGGGCTATACGCGGGCAAACAGAGAGGTCGTGTCTCATAAATGAGTCAAGACCCAGCCAAACAAAGAAAAGACAAGTGGCAACCGGAGAGCACCTTGAGCCGCCAGAGAGTAGAAACGTCACCATCAAGAGATTTCTGAAATGAGTGGTGAATCGAATGCGTGCGGTCGTAATTAAGACACGTCATTTAAAGCTTCGAATCAAACGAGGATACATTAATGCGGAAAACGACAAGCGAGGACCAGTTGTGAGAAATTATTGAAATTAAATATTCGTCCCGAGAGGACCTGGCTCAACATGATCGGCTCAAATATTTAAGGGGGTATTGTTATAGGTAAAAATTAGTGGTGAAGGACACGTCATCAGCACGAAAAGCCAGGAAAGCGAGAGTCAAGATAAGTCAACTTATGGAGCAGAAACCTCCCACGATAAACCCACTCGGAAAAAAGAGTGAGTAGTCCGACCACAAACGAAGACGATCAACTCGGGCAGCAAATCTCACTCGGGCACATTCGGGCATACTCGGGCATACATACTCGGGAATCAATGAGATAGTCACCAACATTCGTATGCCAATCATAATCAGCGACCAGCACATCCACGATAAGCAACGATGTGGACTATTAGAGTTTAACAAGGAAACAAGCAGTTCTCCCGCGAATAAAGGAGAAAGAATCTCGTCCAGAATCAAACTCAGCCAAAAGAGGAAACACAATCTAATTAGGACTAGGAAACCGCTTGAAACTTGGGCACCACAATACCAAACCCTAGCGGCCACCTTAAAACCCTAAGAACAACATGTATAAATACCCCCTCTATACACAAAAAGGGGGGACGTGAGAGGTAGAACGAGAGAGAGAGAGAGAATCGTATTAAAGAGCTTGTAAGCATTCTGTCATTCTTCATCCTGTAAATCGTGATTCATAGTGGATTTGGCTTTGTTGCTAGAGGCAACGATCCCGTGGATGTTTTCTCCGATCTTTTGGAGTTTTACCACGTAAATCACCTGTTATTTCTTTACAATCTTTGACTATACTCGCATATAAATTGTAGCAACTCAAGAACAAATCATTGACTTGGTGATCACCAAAAATCACCGTCAACATCTATAAATGAAGTCCTCTATCGATTAACAAATGAATATCACCAAACTATCGAGGATAGACTATGCGATATAATCGTACTCATTGATAACTCAAATGATATCACTTGCAACCATAAGTCCATCATTTATCTCAGGATTAAGATAGACTTTCCGATTGTCTTGATAATGAAAAGACTATTATCTATTGACGGTTCTAGATAAAGCTTTTCATTGTGATCCAGTTCAATGCACCCAGTGCACTAGATTCTTTTGCTCGAAGACACTCCGAAGATTTTAGACTCATCATATCTCATTTGATCCCACTCAAATGCTAGCAAAAGAATTCTACAACTTTAACAAGATAAAGGTGCACAACGTTTAACTTAAGTTTTGAACATTATTCAAGACTAACCAAAGAATTGTGTCTACCACATACATATCCAGATGTACGAACAATTCTTCTTTTCTCATAGTCTTTAGACCTTATGATTAATTACTTTGACAATTATAATATTTAAACTATAAATGCTATATGATTTGTTAAACCATAAATCACTTTATTAATATGAAAAAGATTGTTAATTACAATATTACACTCTTGCTATTGAGCATAATCCTAACAATCTCCCACTTGCGCTATAGCAAATGTGTCATATCTCTCATGCCCATGTTCTCTAGATACCCATCGAAACTCTTCTGAGGTAGAGCCTTTGTGAAGGGATCCACTAGATTTTCTGCTGACGCGATTTTGGTAATCGTCACGTCACTTCTTTGAACAATCTCCCTTAAAACATGATACTTTCTTTCAATGTGTTTTCCTCTCTTGTGACTTCTTGGTTCTTTCGAGTTAGCCACTGCTCCACTGTTGTCACAGTAGATAGTGATCTGCTTATTCGCACTAGGAACCACTTCCAAGTCAATCAAGAATTGGCGGAGCCAAACAGCCTCTTTGGCAGCCTCGCATGCAGCAACATACTCAGCTTCCATGGTGGAATCAGCAATACAAGATTGCTTGATACTCCTCCATGTGACTGCTCCTCCTCCAATAGTAAACACAACCCTGATGTGGATTTTCTGGAGTCATAATCTGATTGGAAATCAGAATCTGTATACCCAACGGGAATCAAATCCCCTCCAGAGTATACAAGCATATTATCTCTCGTTCTCTTGAGATACTTGAAAATATGCTTGACTGCCGTCCAGTGATCAGGACCAGGTTTCGATTGAAACCTACTAACTATGCCAACAGCAAAACAAATATCTGGTCTAGTACAGAGCATTGCATACATGAGACTTCCAACTGCCGAGGCATATGGAACTCTACTCATGAATTGCTCTTCATGCTCATTCTTAGGAACTTGTTCCTTAGAAAGCTTGATTCCATGTCTGAAAGGTAACGTACCTTTCTTGGAATCCTACATGGAAAACCTAGACAAGATCTTGTCTATGTATGAAGCTTAGGATAATGCAATCGTTCTATTCTTTCTATCCCTTATTACTTGGATACCTAGAATAAAACTTGCTTCTCCTAAGTCCTTCATATCAAATTGTTTTGCTAACCATTCTTTTACTGATGTCAATACACCTACATCGTTTCCAATGAGTAGTATATCATCAACATAAAGAATCAGGAAAACCAACTTGTCGCCTTTAATCCTTTTGTATACACAAGGTTCGTCAGGATTTTGAATAAATCCAAAACTTTTGACAGCTTGATCGAACCTTATGTTCCAGGATCTGGATGCTTGCTTTAATCCATATATGGATTTCTGCAACTTGCATACCTTTTCCATTTGGCCCTTTTCAATGAATCCCTCTGTTTGCATCATGTAGATGCTTTCGTCAAGACTTCCATTAAGGAAAGCTGTCTTGACGTCCATATGCCAAATCTCTAGATCTAAAGATGCTGCAATGGATAAGAGTATCCTAATGGATTTAAGCATGGCCACAGGAGAGAAGGTTTCCTCGTAATCGATACCTTCTTTCTGTGTATACCCTTTAGCTACCAATCTAGCTTTAAAGGTTTCCACCTTTCCATCCATACCTCTTTTCCTCTTGTATACCCACTTACACCCAATGGGTTTTATCCCTTTAGGCAAGTCTACAAGGGACCAGACTTTGTTATTGAACATAGATTCAATCTCAGATTGCATTGCCTTTTGCTAATGGCGACTATCAACATCCTCCATAGCTTCCTTGTACGTGTAGGGATCATCGTCGTCCGGGAGATTCTCCACTGATTCTCCCAAACCAATGTATCTTTCGGGTTGTGTTCTAACCCTCCCACTATGACGAGGAATGGTGGGTTGTTGATCTTGTGTTGGATCGGAACTTACAATTGGGTTAGGTTGTGTAACCTCTCGTGGAATTGTATCTCCTGACATCTCATTCAGGACAATTCTACTTCTAGGCACAAAATCATTCATATAGTCATTTTCCAGAAATTTAGCATTTGTCGAAACAAATACTTTAAGATCTGAAGGACTATAGAAATAATATCCTTTAGTTTCTTTTGGATACCCTACAAATATACATGTTTCTGAACGGGACTCCATCTTTTCTGTCATTCCTTTTAACACATGCGCAGGACAACCAAATATCCTTAAGTGTTGTAAACTAGGCTTGCGCCCAGTCCACAACTCATGCGGTGTTTTAGGTACAGACTTAGATGGTACATCGTTTAGAATGTATATAGCAGTTTGTAAAGCATATCCCCAAAAAGAAATAGGAAGTGTTGAATAACTCAACATAGACCTAACCATATCAAAAAGAGTTCTATTTCTCCTTTCTGCTACCCCATTTTGTTGAGGTGTACCTGTAGGGAAAAATACCAAGAAGTACACGCAGCGAAAGCGAGACTAAAAATAGATTTAGTGAGTTTTAAAAATTTTTCCTTTTTATGAACCTTATACCCTTTAATTAATTAAACATACATATACAATAACAAAAAGTAGAATACCTTTTGTTGCGTGATCCGATTGACTTACGTCGATGGTAATCCGTAAGATCTTCAATCCTAGCACGAACGTGGATCACCTAGGAGCGTGGTCTCCCTTTTCTTTGAATTGCAAACCTGTGAATGGACAAACAAACTTTTCTTTTCTTTGTTAGTCACAAAAACAATCAAAAGAATGACTAAGATTATTCCGGTCACTTTTGAGTTCTCAATCTAATGATCGAAACTCGCGTGAACCTAGATCGATGTCGTACACACAAGCTTATTGATGAATAAGCAAATAGTATACCATCAAAGAATAATCTAACACTCCTTTTTGTTTTAGTAGAATAAAATCTTTCTATGAATTGAGAAGAAGAAGAAAAATAGAATCTCAAGCACACCAAGCCTTAGGTGGCCGAATTCTATAACTATGTATATATAGGTTGCCAAACTTTCTTCTCTTCTTTTCTTTTAGGGTGGCCGAATTCTCTAACCCTAAATGGACTAGGGTTGCCGCAACATACAAGCTTAAAAGAGTTTGTGTTGCACCCTAATTCCCATCTAGTTAAAGACTTCAAACCCTAATTCAATTCACAAATCTTTTATTCTTTTATTTTGACTAAATAAAAAAAACTTCTTATTTGATTAAATAAATAAAACTAATTATTTATTTCCTTATCAAACAAGTCTTTTACTTTTACTTTTAGGAAATATATTTCCTGATTAGAAAAGATTTGTTTCATAATTAAACAATTAATTAATAAATTAATTAATTCTTATTTAATTAAAACAATGAAACAAAATAATATTTTAAGTTAAAAATTAACCCTTGCCGCCCCACTTAGAGTAAATGGGCCAAATATTATTTTCTTATTTCATTTAATCCATTGGACTTTAAATAAAAAGCCCACATGTGAACCAAACCCATTCTTACTAAAAGAAACAAGCCCACATGCCTTTCATTAATATATTAATATAATTGAGAAGCCCATTACTAAAATAATGTGCAAATTATATTCTCAATATATTAAATGCAATTCTAGATGGACCCTTAAATTGGTTCGGTAGAATATATCAAGTGATCCATGCAAGTCTGTGTGGATTGGGGATCTTGGCGGGCCATCTAAATTTAAGCTTCAATAGACATAACCTAATCACAATCAACAAATGATTCACTTAGGTCCGATCCATTAATTTTAACTCATTCCACAAAAGAGCTAAAACTGAACTCTTAAATAAAGATAGAAAAGGAAGATGCTCCTCATTCATACCCTAGACAATCATATTGAAGATAGTGTATCCTCGTGATTAATATCAGTAATCGCCAAGAGTTCATAGACCGCCTATAACTCTCCAAGTTACCATATTTACTCATATGACCACGTTTTGAACTTGGATATTTTGACTTGTCCAGAAGCCATGTTTTCAATAGACACTATCGAAAACTCAACGTTGAGATTTAATATCCAATTACCTCAAAACATCCATATGATGATAATATACTCTCATTTAATTAAATGGAGCCACGATGTCCATATCTATAAATGAAGTCCTCTATCGATTAACAAATGAATATCACCAAACTATCGAGGATAGACTATGCGATATAATCGTACTCATTGATAACTCAAATGATATCACTTGCAACCATAAGTCCATCATTTATCTCAGGATTAAGATAGACTCTCCGATTGTCCTGATAATGAAAAGACTATTATCTATTGACGGTTCTAGATAAAGCTTTTCATTGTGATCCAGTTCAATGCACCCAGTGCACTAGATCCTTTTGCTCGAAGACACTCCGATGATTTTAGACTCATCATATCTCATTTGATCCCTCTCAAATGCTAGCAAAAGAATTCTACAACTTTAACAAGATAAAGGTGCCCAACCTTTAACTTAAGTTGTGAACATTATTCAAGACTAACTAAAGAATTGTGTCTACCACATACATATCCAGATGTACGAACAATTCTTCTTTTCCCATAGTCTTTAGACCTTATGATTATTTACTTTGACAATTATAATATCAAACTATAAATGCTATACGATTTGTTAAATCAGAAATCACTTTATTAATATGAAAAAGATTGTTAATTACAACATTACACTCTTGCTATTGAGTATAATCCTAACACTGATCACTGGACGGCAGTCAAGCATATTTTCAAGTATCTCAAGAGAACGAGAGATAATATGCTTGTATACTCTGGAGGGGATTTAATTCCCGTTCAGTATACAGATTTAGATTTCCAATCAGATTCTGACTCCAGAAAATCCACATCAGGAGCTGTGTTTACTATTGGAGGAGTAGCAGTCATATGGAGGAGTATCAAGCAATCTTGTATTGTTGATTCCACCATGGAAGCTGAGTATGTTACTGCATGTGAGGCTGCAAAAGAGGCTGTTTGGCTCTACCAATTCTTGATTGACTTGGAAGTGGTTCCTAGTGCGAATAAGCAGATCACTATCAACTGTGACAACAGTGGAGCAGTGGCTAATTCGAAAGAACCAAGAAGTCATAAGAGAGGAAAACACGTTGAAAGGAAGTATCATCTTTTAAAGGAAATTGTATATAAGGGTGAGAACATGGGAATGAGGGATATGACACATTTGCTATAGCGCAAGTGGGAGATTGTTAGGATTATGCTCAATAGCAAGAGTGTAATAGTGTTTTTGACAATCTATTCATATTAATAATGTGATTTCTGGTTTAACAAATCTTATAGCATTTATAGTTTAATTATTATAATTGTCAAAAGTAAATAATCATAAGGTCAAAAGACTATGAGAAAAGAAGAATTGTTCATACATCTGGATATGTATAAGGTAGACACAATTCTTTAGTTAGTCTTGAATAATGTTCACAACTTAAGTTAAAGGTTGGGCACCTTTATCTTGTTAAAGTTGTAGATTCTTTTACTGGACATTTGAGTGGGATCAAATGTGTTATGATGAGTCTAAAATCATCAAAGTGGCTTTGAGTAAAAGATCTAGTGCACTAGGTGCATTGAACTGGATCACAATGAAATACTTTATCTAGAACCGTCAGTAGATAAAAGTCTTTTCATTATCAGGAGAATCGGAGAGTCTATCTTAATCCTGAGATAAATGATGGACTTATGGTTGCAAGTGTTATCATTTGAGTTATCAATGAGTATGATTATATAGCATAGTCTATCCTTGATAGTTTGGTGGTATTCATTTGTTAATCGATAGAGGACTTCATTTATAGATATGGACATCGTGGCTCCATTTATTAAATGAGAGTAGAATATCATCATATGGATGTTTTGAGGTATTGGATATTAAATCTTAACGTTAAGTTTTCAATAGTGTCTATTGAAACATGGCTTCTGGACAAGTCAAAATATCCAAGTTCAAAATGTGGTCATATGAGGAAATAAGGTAACTTGAAGAGCTATAGGCGGTCTATGAGCTCTTGGCGATTACTGATATTCTTCACGAGGATACACCATCTCCTATAAGATTGTCTAGGGTATGAATGAGAATCATTTACTTATTCCATCTTTATTTAAGAGTGCAATTTTAGTTCTTTAGTGGAATGAACTAAAATTAATAGATTGAACCTAAGTGAATCATTTGTTAATTGTGATTGGGTTATGTCTATTGGAGCTTAAATTTAGATAGGCCCGCCAAGATCCCCAATCCACACGGACTTGCATGGATCACTTGATATATTCTACCAGACCAATTTATGGGTCCATCTAGAATTGTATTTAATATATTAAGAATATAATTTGCACATTATTTATTTAATGGGCTGATCAATTATATTAATATATTAATGAAAGTCATGTGGGCTTGTTTCTTTTAGTAAGAATGGGTCTGGTTCACATGTGGGCCTTTTATTAAGGTCCAATGGATTTAATAAAATAGAAAAACAATATATAGATATATTAATATATATGGCACATGGCCGAGATATATATATGATATTATATTGTTTTATTTTTATTATTTGATTAAATGGAAATTAATTAATTGATTAATTAATTATTTAATTAAAAATCAAAATCTTTTTCTGACTAGGAAATATGTTTCTTAGTAGTATACTATTGTGGTAGTATAAATAAAATAAAAGACTTTATTTGGTAAGTAGATAAATAAAGGATTTATTTATCTAGTCAAATAAGGGATTTATTTATCTAGTCAAATAAGGAAGTCTTTTATATAGTCACAAATACACTAAAGAGTTGGATTAGGGTTGAATTCTAAAGATTGATAGAGATATATATTATATATGGCAAGTTAAATTAATATATATATATATATATATATATATATATATGTATGTATTTAGGCGTGCATTGCGAGTGCACTTTAATAAGGATGCAGCACTTTTGATATAAATATATATATAATATAAGTTGATTTCGGTTTTCATAAATAGCTATATATATATATATATTATTATTATTTCGGATTTGGATATAAACATACATATATTATTTCAAGCAATTTAATGTTGAGCGGCCACTAAACATATATATATATTCTTTGTATATTTTCAAGAACCCTAGGTCTTTGGCTTGAGAGTTTTTTCTTTTGTTTGAGAAAAATAGAATCCAACTCTTAGACTGGTGTGAGAATTCGGCCAAGAGGAAAAGAGAGAAAAGTTTGTTCTTATTTCGATAGTGCACTAGTAACTTTTATATCAAAAGGTTTTGTGCACAATTTCGAATAAGGTTCACGCGAGTTTCGATCTAATGATTGTGAATTCAAAAGTGACGGAACATTCTTTGTAGCTTCTTGGAATTTGTTGTGACTAACGAAAAAGAAAAAGTTTTGTTAATCCATCCTCAGGTACACAATTCAAAGATAAGGGAGACCACGCTCCTAGGTGATTCACGTTCGTGATTGGATTGAAAGATCTTGCAGATTACCATTGACGCAATGTCAATCGGATCACGCGACAAAGGTATGATATCTTTAGTATTATATGTTAATTAATTAGAGGGTTAAGGTTCAAATTAAGGAAAAATTTTAAACTATACTAAACTCTATTTTAGTCTCACTTCCGCTGCGTTGACCGGTATTTTTCCCTACATATGGTTGCAAGTGATATCATTTGAGTTATCAATGAGTACGATTATATCGCATTGTCTATCCTCGATAGTTTGGTGATATTCATTTGTTAATCGATAGAGGACTTCATTTATAGATATGGACATCGTGGCTCCATTTATTAAATGAGAGTATAATATCATCATATGGATGTTTTAAGGTAATTGGATATTAAATCTCAACGTTGAGTTTTCGATAGTGTCTATTGAAAACATGGCTTCTGGACAAGTCAAAATATCCAAGTTCAAAACGTGGTCATATGAGTAAATATGGTAACTTGGAGAGTTATAGGCGGTCTATGAACTCTTGGCGATTACTGATATTAATCACGAGGATACACTTTCTCCAATATGATTGTCTAGGGTATGAATGAGGAGCATCTTCCTTTTCTATCTTTATTTAAGAGTTCAATTTTAGCTCTTTAGTGGAATGAGTTAAAATTAATGAATCGGACCTGACCTAAGTGAATCATTTGTTGATTGTGATTAGGTTATGTCTATTGAAGCTTAAATTTAGATGGCCCGCCAAGATCCCCAATCCACACGGACTTGCATGGATCACTTGATATATTCTACCAGACCAATTTAAGGGTCCATCTAGAATTGCATTTAATATATTAAGAATATAATTTGCACATTATTTATGTAATGGGCTGCTCAATTATATTAATATATTAATGAATGACATGTGGGCTTGTTTCTTTTAGCAAGAATGGGTCTGGTTCACGTGTGGGCTTTTTATTTAAAGTCTAATGGATTAAATGAAATAAAGAAAATAATATATAGCCCATTTGTTTAAGTGGGGCAGCAAGAAGGTTTTATAACCTAATATATTATTTTGTTTCATTGTTTTAATTAAATAGGAATTAATTAATTTATTAATTAATTGTTTAATTAAGAAACAAATCTTTTCTGAATAGGAAATATATTTCCTAGAGTAATACTATTGTAGTAGTTTACTAAAAGTAAAAGACTTGTTTGAAAAGAAAATAAATAAATAATTTTATTTATTTAAATCAAATAAGAAGTCTTTTTTATTTAGTCAAATAAAGGAATAAAAGATTTATGAATTAAATTTGGGTTTGAAGTCTTAAACTAAATAGGAATTAGGGTGCAATACAAACTCCTTTGGGCTTGAGAATTGCGGCAACCCTAGTCCCTTTTAGGTTAGGATTTTCGGCCACCCTAAATAGAAAGAAGAGAAGAAAATTTGGCAACCTATATATACACTCTTATAGATTTCGGCCAACCGAATGCTTGGTGCTTGAGATTCTATTTTCTTCTTCTTCTCAATTCATAGAGAGATTATTTTATTCTACTAAAACATAAAAGAGTGTTAGATTATTCTTTGATGGTATACTATTTGCTTATTCATCAATAAGCTTGTGTGTACGACATCGATCTAGGTTCACGCGAGTTTCGATCATTAGATTGAGAACTCAAAAGTGACCGGAATAATCTTAGTATTCTTTTGATTGTTTTTTGTGACTAACAAAGAAAAGAAAAGTTTGTTTGTCCATTCACAGGTTTGCAATTCAAAGAAAAGGGAGACCACGCTCCTAGGTGATCCACGTTCGTGCTAGGATTGAAGATCTTGCGGATTACTATCGACGTAAGTCAATCGGATCAGGCGAAAAAAGGTATTATTCTTTTGTTAGATAATATATATGTTTAATTGATTAAAGGGTTTAAGGTTCATAAAAGGGAAAAATTTTTTAAAAGTCACTAAATCTATTTTTAGTCTCGCTTCTGCTGCGTGTACTACGGTATTTTTCCCTACACATTATTAGGAGCAGGTGGTTTAGGAGTAGTTAGAACAAACTTATTTTTTTCACTTTGCAGCAACAACCCAATTTTCCTTTTCCATGTGACATAATTATCTCCAATTAAAGTGTTATCTTTCAGGATGTTCATAAGTGATGGGGTCATGATTTCTGAATAAAACAAAACATATATAAATAAATAATCATGATAAAGCACTTTTAAATATTTATCTTGAATTAAATAAATAATTCAATCATAAAATTCAACGGTGATCCAACACCCATAAATGTTACGCCTCTTTTGGGAGTTCGCACCATTTACTAGTTAGACTAGGTCCCACCTAATTGTTAACATAACAACCAGCGTTTTCAATTTTAGCCTTGCAATTTTATTGACAAGAACTCTTGGGAGGATATCAATAAAATTACATTGAGTGTGTTACCAAGATATCGACCCTCAATTTTCTCTCACGAAAATCCCTCATTGGGGAGTAGATCTCGTTTGAGTCCATTGTCTAGTCTATCCTTGTAAGGAAGTATATTGCTAAATTCCATTCATAGACGCCCCTTAGGGGGATTACCAATAAATAATAAAGCTCAACTAACCTTGGAGGCAATAGGTGTTACAAAAACACCTTCTCCCACTCAATTATTTAAGGCGTGTGATTAAATCCCATAGAATGACTTACCAAGTTATCTAGATGCCAATTTAGATACCTAAATCATTCAATGCATGTTCATACCAAAAGAGATATATGAGTGGCACTCCTATTCTATATGTCATGTTATCATACAATAACAAATATTGTAATATTTAAGCAAAAATTAAATAGCAACAATTTTGGCCCATCCTAGAAAAACAAGTAAATTACAATTGTTTAGGAATACAAGATCTTCAAGTGGCCCATCAACCATACGCTCATCCTCCGGCCTCCTCCCATGGGCGACACACCCCACAACCCCACAAAGGGGCTGCTGTGCGCAGCCCATGAAGCCTCCCAGGGCTGCCGTGCGCAGCCCACCAAGTTTTGGGCTTGCCATGCGCAGCCCAATCCACTCATAGGGTGCGCACAGTGCTCGTTCTTGGTTCCGGTTGCTTCCTTTTTCTTCGTGTCTTCGAATCTTCAATACCCGAATACATTACAGCAGTATAAATAATAAAATACTGCAGTATTAATTAATTTATTTTTTTATGCATTGCAGTACTTTTACAAAATAAAAACTGCACACAAAAATTAAATAAAAAACTGCAGCAGTGATAAAAAAAAATACTGCACTTATATTTAAAAAAAAATAAAATAAAAACCTAGCAACTACCAAGAAGGAATTATGGCGATAATAGACCACCCTTCTTGTTACAATTCCGAAACAAAAATTACATTGAAAATCTAGGACCAAAATCGAGCAACAACAATCCACATAAAACATATATAAATCCATACATCACATGTAATTATATATGCGAATACCTAGAGTGCCATCTCTTTTTAAACATGCATAATCACAATAAAAAGAAATAGATCCACGTATATATACGTTAATTAATTAAAAGGGTTCAACCAAGGCTCTGATACCAATTGTAGGAAAAAATACCGTAGTACACGCAGCGGAAGCGAGACTAAAAATAGATTTAGTAGTTTTAAAAATTTTTCCTTTTTATGAACCTTAACCCTTTAATTAATTAAGCATACATATAATCAACAAAAGAAGAATACCTTTTGTCGTGTGATCCGATTGACTTACGTCGATGGTAATCCGCAAGATCTTCAATCCTAGCACGAACGTGAATCACCTAGGAGCGTGGTCTCCCTTTTCTTTGAATTGCAAACCTGAGAATGGACAAATAAACTTTTCTTTTTCTTTTGTTAGTCACAAAACAATCAAAAGAAGACTAAGATTATTCCGGTCACTTTTGAGTTCTCAATCTAATGATCGAAACTCGCATGAACCTAAATCGATGTTGTACACACAAGCTTATTGATGAACAAGCAATTAGTGTACTATCAAAGAATAATCTATTCACTCTTTTTTTCTTGACCGAAATCAACACACACTAATCACTAGAGTTGGATTCTATTTTTTTTTTTTTAAACAAAAGAAAAACTCTCAAGCCTTACAAGTAGGGTTAGCCGAATTCAACCCACAAAATAATATATATATATTCAACATATATATTGCATAAATTCTGCACACCTTTTTTAAAGTGTGTAAGGTTCCCAATTGTTGATTGGCTAATTTCTTGGACAAACCACATGTTGGGGTACTTTGTAAGGGTAGCTTAGGTATTGGTTTTATTGTTCGAAGCCCTTTGAAGACCTTGTGTTGATAAGCACCGAAGGTAATTTTCTTTGTGCTTACTTGACTTGAAGAGATAGTTGCACACACTCACAACTCATGCATATATCTTATCTTTGTATGTTGTGTTCATTTGTGTTGTGCATTAATGCCTATTTTCATCTCTTCTTGCATGTCAATTGATTGCATCTAGCTTATTAATTGCCATATCTTGTTAAGCATTAGGTTGCATTGTTTTCACACTCACACGTGCACTTATTGCATGTTTCTTTTATGTGAAGTGGCTTAGAAGGCTTGCCCTTCTTGTGCCGCGGTTGTGCTGCCGCGGTTGCCTAATTTTGGCATACCGCGGCATGCAAGCGACAGAGACTTCCATGTCTCTGCCACGGTTCATCTGCCACGGTGCCACAACCGCGGTAGTCGAGCGACAGCAATGTCTTCGCTGTGCCGCGATTATAGTGCCGCGGTTTAGCAACCGCGGCAAGTGAGCCACATAGATATTTTTGGTGCGTTTTTTCAAAACGACCACACTTCACTTATGGCCCCTATATATATAACACTTTGACTTTAGGTCAGCCAAGTGAGTTCATATCAGATTTCATACTTAGGATATTTTTCAAAGAGAAGAACAATTCCAAGAACTTATTTTTAATCACTCAAACATTTTTTCATGATCATCAATCATCATCCAGCATCATCTTTGATCATCTAGATGTCATCTAGCATGGATTCTTCATCAAACTTTGCTTGGTAAGCTTTTCACTAATATCTTACATATTTTGTGTTTCTCTTATCTAACAATCTCAATTAATTACTTGTTTGCTATTTTGTATGCTTTGGATACAAGATTGAGATTAGTATGATGTATGTTTGAGAAGTTGTATTGTGCTAGCTTATTAGGTTTTGTGCTTAATATTGTTTAGCTAAACTAATTGATATGTCATTTAGTTTTGATATCTAGGATTGTTCTTAATTGCAAATTCATCATCTTAGATAAGCATATAGGGTTTCCCTTGCTCTATGTTGCATTTGGATATTCATATATTCACTTAGGGTTGTTATTCTCTCCTAGAGAAAGTAAGTCTTGTGTGTAGCAACTGGGATTAGGTTGCTTAGATCACAAGCAAATTGGACTAGGTTCACTCATACCGGGATTAGGTAGGTGTGTGATTACTTCCGGGATTAGGTTGTAATTGTTTACACATTTAGTGGATTCGAGGTTCGAGTGTGGCTTACTTACTAGCCCGTGGTTTTTCCCGTGAGGGTTTCCACGTAAAAATCAAGTCTTATTTAATTTCCGCATATTTTACTTGATTTATTGCTTTATCTATTTAGGGGTAATTTCGTAATTTTGACTATCACGAAAAATTGGGTAAAAAGCGTAAACTCTATTCACCCCCCCTCTAGATAGGTTTTTACACATTGTGCTATATTTAGTTTCAATTGGTATCAGAGCGGGTTCCTAGACATACATAGGTGATCCTTGCTTATTTTGGTGTGTTTTGCATTTTGTGTGATTTTTGATCATTCATACATTTGCATTCATTTCATTCATTCATAAACACTATGAGTGGAAACAGTGGAAATGGTGGTGGCAACGAAGGTGCCTCTAGCACAAGGCCTCCACTTCTTACCGGATTGAACTATTCCCAATGGAAAGGGAAGATGGAATCCTACATATGCCAAATTCACGACCGTGCATGGATGGCGGTGGAAGACGGATATGATCTCCCTATGATGACTCCCACGGGTGGAGGAGAAGATGTTTTGAAGCCTAAGGCGCAATGGAACGCGCAAGAGTTTAAGGCTTCAAAGTGGAATAGGAAGGCGATGCATGCCATCTTGTGTGCTGTGGACGAAAATCAATATAAATTGATTCAAAATACTAGGATAGCTAAGGAGGCTTGGGACATCCTAGAGATTGCACATGAGGGAACCGAAGTGGTGAAGGACTCTAAACTTCAAGTCCTCCAAACTCAATTCGAGATGCTTAAGATGGAGGAGAATGAGTGCTTCAACGACTTCGAGATCAAGTTGATGGATATAGTCAACCAAAGCCATCAACTTGGTGATCCATATTCGGATTGGAGAATCAAGCAAAAGATTATGAGATCTCTACCCGATAGGTTTGAATCTAAGGTGACGGCTTTAGAAGAAAATAGTGGATATAAGGATATGAAGCTGAGTGAGGTGATTGGGAGACTTCTAGCTTATGAGTCTATGAAGGGGCCTATCTCCACACCCACTAAAAAGTAAAAAGGAATTGCTTTAAAAACCTCCAAGGATGAAAAGGAGGAAAAGAAGGTTGACTCGGATGAAGACCTTGCCTTGTTTGTAAGAAGGTTCAATAAGGTTATGAAGTTTAGAAGAAAGAGCTTTGGATCAAAAGGACAAGATTTGAAGAAAAAGGGCTCTTTCAAGAAGTTTGAACCTAGGCAAGAGAGGACCGAAAGAAAAGGGGTCCGATGTTTCGAGTGTGGTGGCATAGGTCATTTTGCCCCCGAATGTGCAAATCACAATGAGAGGAAAAAGGGAAAAGTGATGGCCGCCACTTGGAGTGGAAGTAGTGATGACTCCATTGAGGGAGATGAGTCTTTGGATGATGAAGAGCTCATGGCTAATCTCCTTGCTTTTGCCTCCTCCTATAAGAGCAAAAGTGGTAGTGAGAGAGAGGAAATGAGTCAAGAGGAAAATGACTTAAGTGATGTAGAAAGTGATTCCTCTTCTAACTCCATGAATGGATTTGTGGAGAAAAAGGTGCTTGCTAAATATCATGCCGAATTTAATGATTTAGCAATCAAGAGCACAAGAAAGATCAAGATGTTGAGAGAAGAAAATCTTGAGCTTGCATCTCATAATGACCACTTAAGTGAACAAGTGGAAAAATTCAAGAAGATGGAAGATAAGCTAAAAGAGGAGTTAGTCTTATCTAGGAGGAATGAAGATAGCCTAAAGAGAGAGCTTGAAGAAGTTAGAGAATCTATGACTAGGATAGATTCTAGCACCAAGAAGCTTGACCATATGCTTGGTGTTGGAAAGAGTCCATGTGACAAGAGGGGTCTTGGGTATGAAGATGGCAAGAAGATCTCAACCTCTAACAAGACCGTGTTTGTTAAGAGTTTGAGGAAAGAAGAAACTTCATTTGTGCAAATTCCTAGGAAGAAATTAGAAGTAGGACAATGCTCAAATGCACAAGTGAAGATGGGGCTAAGAAGGCAACCTCAAGCTCAACCCCCTAGGGTCCCTCAAGCCAACATTCCTCCTCAAATGGCTCACAAAGGAAAGAGGCCTATCATGCAACCTCAAGCTTGGAAGCAACCTAGACCGGTTCGACAACGAAGATGCATTGAACCCTTTCATCCACAAAGACAAGGACAAGGTATGATTCCTTATTTTACTCTTATTTGTCACTTCTGTGGATTTGATGGTCATATTAGACCACATTGCTTTCGCTATATAAAAATGTGCAAAACTAGAAGCATGATAGAGAAGAAAAAGAAAAGAGCCATGATGCATGTTCCTAGGAATGATAATATTGATTTGCATGATCCTAGGAATAGTAGAGCACATGTACCAAAGACCATTAAGAAAGCTAAAATTGTTGCTAAGTGGATTAGAAAGAAAGAAAATGTTTGCCATGTTGCACAAATAGCTTTGAAGGCAAATTCTTCTAATTTTTGGTATTTGGATAGTGGGTGCTCTAGGCACATGACGGGAAATAAGAGTTTCTTCGAGACTCTTGTTATGGAGGAAGGTGGATATGTCACTTTTGGTGATGGATCCAAAAAGAAGGTTGTAGGGAAAGGATCCATTTCCGTTCCCGGTTTACCCTCCTTATCCGATGCTTTATTTGTTGATGGCTTGAAAGCCAATTTAATAAGCATTTCACATCTAAGTGATGAAGGATATTCCGTCTTGTTTAGTAAAAATGATTGCTTAATCCTAAAGCCCGATGGACAAACCTTGTTGAAAGGTATGAGATCTAGTGACAATTGTTATTGTCTTGAAGCTAGAATAGTCTCAAACAATGTGTCCATGGATAAGCAAGTTGAGTTGTGGCATGAAAGACTTGGCCACATAAACTTTAGGGATTTAAGAACCCTTGGAAAGTTCAAGTGTGTTCGTGGCCTCCCTAAGCTTGGGAAGAAAGCCAATGGTATTTGTGGACCTTGCCAACAAGGAAAACAAACCAAAAGCATGCACAAAAAGGGCAAGTATCTCTCCACCAAGGAGCCCCTAGAGCTTCTCCACATGGATCTCATGGGTCCTATGCAAACCAAGAGTTTAGGTGGAAAGAGATACATTTTTGTTTGTGTTGATGATTTCTCTAGATTTACATGGACATATTTTCTTAGAGAAAAATCCGAAACTTTTGATAAGTTTAAAATGCTTTGTACTAAATTAAAAAATGAAATGAATTCTAACATTAGAAGCATTAAACGGTTTAGAAGTGACCATGGGAGGGAGTTTAAGAATGCCTCTTTTGAAAGCTATTGTGATAGCTTAGGCATCTCCCATGAGTTTTTGGCTCCTAGGACACCTCAACAAAATGGAGTTGTTGAGAGGAAGAATAGGGTCCTCCAAGAGATGGCCCGAGTGATGTTGCTTAGCAACAAAGTCCCTAGGAACCTATAGGCCGAAGCCGTCAATACGGCTTGCTATATAGGAAATAGAGTGTTCCTAAGGCCCGGCACTAGAAACACCTTCTATGAGTTATGGAAAGGCAATAGGCCAAATGTTAGCTACTTCCACACTTTTGGGAGCAAATGCTACATTTTAAATGACCGTGATCAACTTGGCAAGTTTGATGCTAAGAGTGATGAGGGTAGCTTTATTGGCTATGCTTTGAATAGTAGAGCCTATAGAGTTTTCAACATAAAGACTCGAACCGTCATGGAATCATCGAATATTATCATTGATGATACAAGGCTCAAGTCCAATGACTATGAGGAGGAGGAAATTTTAGATGATGACTCTCCTTTGGAGAGGGTTGTGGTGACTCCCAATGTTGGGACATCTAATGAAGTCACACAACCTATTACTAGAGCTCATAACTTGGACTCTAATGAACTCGCTCCATGGGTTAGAAGACTCCATAACAAAGAGGATGTTATTGGAGATGTTAATGAGGGTGTTAGGACTAGGCGTCAAATAGCTAATCTAATTAGCTTTACATGCTACACCTCTCAAATAGAACCCAAAAAGGTTGATGAAGCCTTAAATGATGAATTTTGGGTTCTTGCCATGCAAGAAGAGCTAAACCAATTCGAAAGGAATGAGGTTTGGACTCTAGTTCCTAGGCCTAAGACCACTAATGTCATAGGCACTAAATGGATATTTAGGAACAAATCTGATGAGGATGGCAACATAGTGCGAAACAAGGCTAGACTTGTAGCACAAGGGTACTCTCAAATTGAGGGTATCGACTTTGAGGAGACTTTGCTCCTATTGCCCGCTTAGAGTCCATTAGGCTTCTCTTGTCCATCTCTTGTGTGCACAAGTTCAAATTGCACCAAATGGACGTCAAGAGTGCTTTCCTCAATGGCTTCTTGCAAGAGGAAGTGTTTGTTGAACAACCCAAGGGGTTTGTGGATGCTCACCACCCTAACCATGTCTATCGCCTCAAAAAGGCACTATATGGGTTGAAACAAGCACCGAGGGCTTGGTATAAGCGCCTCACTCAATTTCTTGTTAACAATAACTACACAAGAGGTAGTGTTGACAAGACACTATTCATCAAGAGAGACAATGATGAGCTTTTCATAGCTCAAATATATGTTGATGACATAGTGTTTGGCTCCACCAACAACACCAAGGTCCAACAATTTGTTGATGTCATGTCTCATGAATTTGAGATGAGTCTTGTTGGTGAGCGTAGTTACTTCCTAGGTTTGCAAATTAGGTAATTAGATGATGGGATTTTCATAACCCAAGCCAAATATGCCAAAAACCTAGTGAAGAAGTTTGGTTTAGAGAATGCCAAACATTGTGATACACCCATGAGTACCACTTTGAAGCTAAGCAAGGATGCTAGTGGTAAAAGTGTGGAACAAACCCTATATCGGGGCATGATAGGTAGCTTGCTTTATTTGACCGCAAGTAGGCCTGATATATCTTTTAGTGTGGGTGTGTGTGCTAGGTACCAAGGGGATCCTAAAGAGTCCCATCTCTCTTCCGTAAAGAGAATCATTCGCTATGTGAATGGGACATCCAACTATGGGATTTGGTACTCTTTTGACACTAATGCTAGTCTTGTAGGCTTTAGTGATGCGGATTGGGCAGGAAATTGTGATGATAGGAAGAGCACATCGGGCGGTTGCTTCTTTCTAGGCAACAACTTGGTGTCTTGGTTTTGCAAAAAGCAAAACTCGATTTCCTTGTCCACGACCGAGGCCGAGTACATAGCCGCGGGGAGTGGATGCACACAACTTCTATGGATGAAGCAAATGCTAGTAGACTACGGATTCAACCAAGGTACTCTCACTCTCTTTTGTGATAATGTGAGTGCTATTAATATTTCCAAGAATCCGGTTCAACATTCTAGAACTAAGCATATTGACATCCGCCATCACTTCATTAGAGAGCTTGTTGAAAATAAATGCATAGTACTTGAACATGTAGGTACAAATGATCAACTTGCGGACTTATTTACTAAACCCTTAGATGCTACTCGATTTAAAACTCTTAGTAGACTTGTTTACAATCCATGTCATATTTATGTTCAAACATGCATTTTTGGACTAGGAGATGTACATAGGAAGTATGATGTGAATGACCTATAGTTATCTCCATGACATGATGATTCTTTTATAACATGCTAATGTCAAATGAAAAAGCATGAAATTCATATAACATGCTCACATGAAAAGCATGAATTGATGATTGCATATTCTTAAAATGCAAAACTTGTGTGAAAGCTTATGAGACTCAAAATGAATAAAGGATCTTGTATCCGTTCAAAGGAATTTATATTCCAAATGTCTCTCTTTCTTTATTGGTTGAACATGGCTACTATCATACGGATATCTTATCCGGAAAAATCAAATAGGGTGCAAAGTCGCTCATGCCATGTTTCACTTATAAAGTTGGATATAGTTACTTTCAAATTGAAATCAATAATCTCTATATCCTTGCTTTTCTCATGACATTGGTGAAATTGGTTTGAATTCTAATTAGAAACCTTTGTCGTTTGCTTTGCCAAATACCATTGTATTTTGGACTTGAATACTGTATGTCTTGTATGCAAAGCATGTTGGATTCACACATTTTCTCAAATAAATCTCCTTGTTTCTTTCCAATTAATTGAGGTGCATAAAGTGACTTATATGTATATGCAAATATCTTGCATGCTTCTATCTCTCGTTGCTATGAGTGACCCGGTTAGGGACTACTCCTTTGCCTATATCATGACAAAAAGGGGGAGTAGGATATGGTAAGGGGAGTAGCAATATAGAAGCTATTGTGCATATTGGGGAGAACATTCATTGAGGGGGAGTAACCCGTTGAGGGGGAGCATTGCATACACATACATTGCATAATGTTGTGCCTATTTTTTTTAATGCAAATGCTTGGTATTGTTCTCACTTGATTAATCTCACACTTTTCTTGTATTGGAAATATTAGAAACTTTCTTTTCAGGGCTTGATTATTCTACAAGAGATTGAAGACTTGAAGTTTTATTTTCTTATCTCTTTGTATTGTAGAATATCTTAGTTGTCCCGTAGTTTCTATTTTTTTTGTGAGGAATCAATGTAAGTGGTGGTTTTGTCACGAAATAGCCAAAGGGGGAGATTGTAAGGTTCCCAATTGTTGATTGGCTAATTTCGTGGACAAACCACATGTTGGGGTACTTTGTAAGGGTAGCTTAGGTATTGGTTTTATTGTTCGAAGCCCTTTGAAGACCTTGTGTTGATAAGCACCGAAGGTAATTTTCTTTGTGCTTACTTGACTTGAAGAGATAGTTGCACACACTCACAACTCATGCATATGACTTATCTTTGTATGTTGTGTTCATTTGTGTTGTGCATTAATGCCTATTTTCATCTCTTCTTGCATGTTAAATGATTGCATCTAGCTTATTAATTGCCATATCTTGTTAAGCATTAGGTTGCATTGTTTTCACACTCACACGTGCACTTATTGCATGTTTCTTTTGTGTGAAGTGGCTTAGAAGGCTTGCCCTTCTTGTGCCGCGGTTGTGCTGCCGCGGTTGCCTAATTTTGGCATACCGCGGCATGCAAGCGACAGAGACTTCCATGTCTCTGCCGCGGTTCATCTGCCACGGTGCCACAACCGCGGTAGTCGAGCGACAGCAATGTCTTCGCTGTGCCGCGGTTATAGTGCCGCGGTTTAGCAACCGCGGCAGGCGAGCCACAGAGATATTTTTGGTGCGTTTTTTTCAAAACGACCACACTTCACTTATGGCCCCTATATATATAACACTTTGACTTTAGGTCAGCCAAGTGAGTTCATATCAGATTTCATACTTAGGATATTTTTCAAAGAGAAGAAAAATTCCAAGAACTTATTTTTAATCACTCAAACACTTTTTCATGATCATCAATCATCATCTAGCATCATCTTTGATCATCTAGATGTCGTCTAGCATGGATTCTTCATCATACTTTGCTTGGTAAGCTTTTCACTAATATCTTACATATTTTGTGTTTCTCTTATCTAACAATCTCAATTAATTACTTGTTTGTTATTTTGTATGCTTTGGATACAAGATTGAGATTAGTATGATGTATGTTTGAGAAGTTGTATTGTGCTAGCTTATTAGGTTTTGTGCTTAATATTGTTTAGCTAAACTAATTGACATGTCATTTAGTTTTGATATCTAGGATTGTTCTTAATTGCAAATTCATCATCTTAGATAAGCATATAGGGTTTCCCTTGCTCTATGTTGCATTTGGATATTCATATATTCACTTAGGGTTGTTATTCTCTTCTAGAGAAAGTAAGTCTTGTGTGTAGCAACCGGGATTAGGTTGCTTAGATCGCAAGCAAATTGGACTAGGTTCACTCATACCGGGATTAGGTAGGTGTGTGATTACTTCCAGGATTAGGTTGTAATTGTTTACACATTTAGTGGATTCGAGGTTCGAGTGTGGCTTACTTACTAGCCCGTGGTTTTTCCCGTGAGGGTTTCCACGTAAAAATCAAGTCTTATTTAATTTCCGCATATTTTACTTGATTTATTGCTTTATCTATTTAGGGGTAATTTCGTAATTTTGACTATCACGAAAAATTGGGTAAAAAGCGTAAAATCTATTCACCCCCCCTCTAGATAGTTTTTTACACACCGTACTATATTTAGTTTCAAAGTGTACTAATGCTGCACGCCTTAACCAGTATATATATCTCTTGCACAATTAATACTGCATGCATTATATATATATATCTTTTCGGCCTTGTGCCATATATATTTAATATATATTTATATATTGTGGCCAAAATCCTCTACCATGTAGGATTTGTCTTTTGACTTAAATCCTAACCCTAGGTAGATTTCCTTAGAATTCCAAACCCTAATCCAACTCTTTAGTGTATTTGTGACTATCTCAAAGACTTCCTTATTTGATTAAATAAATAAACCTTATTATTTATTTTCTTACCAAATAAGTCTTTTACTTTTAGTATACTACTACCAATAGTATAACTCTAGGAAACATATTTCCTGATCAGAAAAAGATTTTGTTTATTAACTAAATAATTAATTAATAAATTAATTAATTCTCATTTAATCAAACAATAAAATAAAATAATATATTAGACTAATAAATTAGCCTTGCTGCCCACATCATATATATATGGGCTCAATATTATTTTCTTATTTTATTTAATCCATTGGACTTTAATTAAAAAGCCCACATGTGAACCAGACCCATTCTTACTAAAAGAAACAAGCCCACATGCCTTTCATTAATATATTAATATAATTGATCAGCCCATTAAATAAATAATGTGCAAATTATATTCTTAATATATTAAATGCAATTCTAGATGGACCCATAAATTGGTCCGGTAGAATATATCAAGTGATCCATGCAAGTCCGTGTGGATTGGGGATCTTGGCGGGCTATCTAAATTTAAGCTTCAATAGACATAACCTAATCACAATCAACAAATGATTCACTTAGGTCCGATCAATTAATTTTAGCTCATTCCATTAATTTTAACTCATTCCACTAAAGAGCTAAAATTGAACTCTTAAATAAAGATAGAATAAGAAGATGTTCCTCATTCATACCCTAGACAATCATGTTGAAGATAGTGTATCCTCGTGATTAATATCAGTAATCGCCAAGAGTTCATAGACCGCCTATAACTCTCCAAGTTACCATATTTACTCATATGAGCATGTTTTGAACTTGGATATTTTGACTTGTCCAGAAGCCATGTTTTCAATAGACACTATCGAAAACTCAACGTTGAGATTTAATATCCAATTACCTCAAAACATCCATACGATAATATTATACTCTCATTTAATAAATGGAGCCACGATGTCCATATCTATAAATGAAGTCCTCTATCGATTAACAAATGAATATCACCAAACTATCGAGGATAGACTATGCTATATAATCGTACTCATTGATAACTCAAATGATATCACTTGCAACCATAAGTCCATCATTTATCTCAAGATTAAGATAGACTCTCCGATTGTCCTGATAATGAAAAGACTATTATCTATTGATGGTTCTAGATAAAGCTTTTCATTGTGATCCAGTTCAATGCACCCAGTGCACTAGATTCTTTTGCTCGAAGACACTCCGATGATTTTAGACTCATCATATCTCATTTGATCCCACTCAAATGCTAGCAAAAGAATTCTACAACTTTAACAAGATAAAGGTGCCCAACCTTTAACTTAAGTTGTGAACATTATTCAAGACTAACTAAAGAATTGTGTCTACCACATATATATCCAGATGTACGAACAATTCTTCTTTTCTCATAGTCTTTAGACCTTATGATTATTTACTTTGACAATTATAATATTTAAACTATAAATGCTATATGATTTGTTAAACCAGAAATCACTTTATTAATATGAAAAAGATTGTTAATTACAATATTACACTCTTGCATAATCCTAACAGATCATGACCCAGGCCACCCGGATATTTGCCACCTGGACGGTGACCACCATTGGATCATCATGGGGCTGGACCATGTTGTGGGCATCGTCCTCAGTTAATATGATTTGAGCAGAGCTAGGATGAGGCGAAGTGTCCCTGCTAACTTTCAGCACCTGGCCCTGATGCGCCCCGAAACGGTCTATAAAATATCCCCGGCGGCACCAATAACTTGATCGGCGCACGCGGGACACATGATAGTTCTATAAACTATCGTAAAATAAATGGGGCGTGTGTGTCTATCCGCAAGTGCACGGATCGTTACGATCGCATAGCGGCAAGTACGGTTCGTTCCACAGGGAGTTGTGAGGTACTTTTTATCAGTTTTAGTCCTATATGTTATATATACTATTTACACTAATTACAACATATTTACATGCAAGAAAAGTAAATGGTGAAGATGGCAAGTAAGCAATTAAACTAAAATTATACTATGATGCAATAAAAGTAAAGGAGGATGGCAAGTAAGCAATTAAACTGACTAATCTCTAAATTAACTAAGATGGCAATTTAACTAAATTACACTACATCAATTAAAACTAATTAAACTACAATTCCACTAAGATCATTTTTAATCTAAATTACACTAACTAAACTAATTAACTAACTAATTACCGTATAATGCAATGGTCTTGCAAAAGTGGTAATGAGACTTTGGATGTTGGGATATTGGTGTACAAGTGCAATTATCCAATTAATTAGTTGATTTCTATTAACCTAGGATAGTCTAACACATTTAATAAAGTCACATACATAAATAGTTATTCATGCATGGTCTAAATTGTATTACATGCTTATGAATTTGTTAATTCAAAAAACACATATATGAATTAAAGCTCAAGATAGAAAATCAACTCATATCATAGATAATATACAAAGTACACCAAATCCCAACATCAATACTTAGTTACATAAAATAACTAAGGTGTTGTGGGTGTTCTTGGTGAGAATTTACATTACACTAAACTATTCTAAGCTAAACTAACTACTTCTAAGCTAATTGGGAGCCTTTAATCTATTTTGGATATTTTGGGAGGTGTGTTTTAGGTTAGAGAAGGATGTGTATATATAGGGAACTGTTTTGGGGAGGTTTTGGACGAAAATATCTTCAAGTCGGTCGTCCCGGCGAGCTTGGATCAACTGGCTGGCGGGTTTGTGCCCGCTGTTGAAGCTCGCAGTGAAGAATTTGGAGTCGGCGGTGAGTTCTGACCTTCTGGACCACGGGAACTTTCTAGCGGCATGAAACCGTGAAGTTTTGGTGAGTTTGGATGTTTCGGTTGGCGGGAAGGAAGCCGCCGGGGTGAGCATGCAAGCTTGCATGGCCATGAAGACTTGGAGGATTTGTTGGAATTGAAAACCTTTGCATGGGAGGCTAAAAGTGGGTGCAATAGGACCGGGAGGATGGTGGTCGTCAATCTAGGCGGAGAAATGCTGGAAAACTGGCTGAAAAACCAGTTAAAAAACCGATCGAAAAACCATCGAAATTGGCCGGGTTAAAGTCGGGTCTAAACTGGGTCGAAGACGGGTCAACGGGTCGTCGGGTCGACCCAGTTTGCTGAAGAAGACGACCTGACGTCAGGCGTGACGCAGGCAGGCCCAAAACGACGTCACTCTAGGGGATGACATGGGCTGACGTAAGCACAAGGCCAAAACGACACTGTTTACGCGTGAAGTGGCAAGCTGCTGCAGCTGTGCTTTGGTGGCGAATTACAATTAGCCCCCCTGAGCTTTCCTCTATTCACAAAATCTGTAATAAAGTCCTGAATTTTACACTTTTACCCCTGAATTGTCCAAAATGACAATTATGCCCCTGAACTTCCCTATTTACCTGAAACACTTATTTTATCCGTTAAATACCCGGTTTTACCCGAGAACAAGCACAAAAAGATAGGAAAAGGGAGCACTAAATGTGAACATTTGGAGCAAAAATCAGACCCCTAAACCTAACTTTTGCTCGTCCTTGAGCAAAACAAAACAAAACAAAACTAACAATTAACAAACTACTAAAGCATTGTAAGGTTCATGTTTTGTATTGGCTTGATTCCATTGCAAAACACTCCATATTTCTATTAGTTGTTGCTTAGAATATTCTTTGAAGAAAGGAAGCTTAAAAAGTGATGAGCAACGTCTAGTGCAAAAGTCGTCTTCAAGAGGTGAAAAGCGTCAAAGGTATATCTTGACTCCCATCCTCTTGCAAGGCGTTAGCGCACACACACACAATTCATACATGTGTGTCCTTGTATTGTGGTTCAAACATTTGGTATAACACATTCACACACTTCATAGTTGAAGGGAAAAATACCAAAGAAGTACATGCACCGGAAGTGATACTAAAAATAAGATTTAGTGACTTTTAAAAATTTTTCCTTTTATGAACCTTAAACCCTTTAATTAATTAAACATACATATACAATAACAAAAAGTAGAATACCTTTTGTCGCGTGATCCGATTGACTTACGTCGATGGTAATCCGCAAGATCTTCAATCCTAGCATGAACGTGGATCACCTAGGAGCGTGGTCTCCCTTTTCTTTGAATTGCAAACCTGTGAATGGACAAAACAAACTTTTCTTTTCTTTGTTAGTCACAAAAACAATCAAAAGAATGACTAAGATTATTCCGGTCACTTTTGAGTTCTCAATCTAATAATCGAAACTCGCGTGAACCTAGATCGATATCGTACACACTAGCTTATTGATGAATAAGCAAATAGTATACTATCAAAGAATAATCTAACACTCCTTTTTGTTTTAGTAGAATAAAATCTTTCTATGAATTGAGAAGAAGAAGAAATTTGTATCAAGAACACATTGAGTGGCCGAATTCTATACTTGTCAATATATAGGTGGCCTAAGTTTGCTTCTTCTTTTCTTTTATTATTAGGGTTGCCGAAATCCTAACCTAGAAAAAACTAGGGTTGCCGCAAAACACATGCCCACCATAGGCTTATGTTGCACCCTAATTTCCATCTAGTTTTTAAGACATCAAACCCTAATCCAACTCTTAGATCTTTTATTCTTTTATTTTACTAAATAAAAAGACTTCTTATTTGATTAAATAAATAAAACTAATTATTTATTTTCTTATCAAACAAGTCTTTTACTTTTACTTTTTGGAAATATATTTCATGATTAGAAAAGATTTGTTTCTTTAATTAAACAATTAATTAATAAATTAATTAATTCTTATTTAATTAAAACAATGAAACAAAATAATATATTAGGTTAAAAATAACCCTTGCCGCCCCACTTAGAGTAAATGGGCCAAAATATTATTTTCTTATTTCATTTAATCCATTGGACTTTAAATAAAAAGCCCACATGTGAACCAGACCCATTCTTACTAAAAGAAACAAGCCCACATGTCTTTCATTAATATATTAATATAATTGAGCAGCCCATTACATAAATAATGTGCAAATTATATTCTTAATATATTAAATGCAATTCTAGATGGACCCTTAAATTGGTCCGGTAGAATATATCAAGTGATCCATGCAAGTCCGTGTGGATTGGGGATCTTGGCGGGCCATCTAAATTTAAGCTTCAATAGACATAACCTAATCACAATCAACAAATGATTCACTTAGGTCCGATCCATTAATTTTAACTCATTCCACTAAAGAGCTAAAACTGAACTCTTAAATAAAGATAGAAAAGGAAGATGCTCCTCATTCATACCCTAGACAATCATATTGGAGATAGTGTATCCTCGTGATTAATATCAGTAATCGCCAAGAGTTCATAGACCGCCTATAACTCTCCAAGTTACCATATTTACTCATATGACCACGTTTTGAACTTGGATATTTTGACTTGTCCAGAAGCCATGTTTTCAATAGACACTATCGAAAACTCAACGTTGAGATTTAATATCCAATTACCTCAAAACATCCATATGATGATATTATACTCTCATTTAATAAATGGAGCCACGATGTCCATATCTATAAATGAAGTCCTCTATCGATTAACAAATGAATATCACCAAACTATCGAGGATAGACTATGCGATATAATCGTACTCATTGATAACTCAAATGATATCACTTGCAACCATAAGTCCATCATTTATCTCAGGAATAAGATAGACTCTCCGATTGTCCTGATAATGAAAAGACTATTATCTATTGACGGTTCTAGATAAAGCTTTTCATTGTGATCCAGTTCAATGCACCCAGTGCACAAGATCCTTTTGCTCGAAGACACTCCGATGATTTTAGACTCATCATATCTCATTTGATCCCACTCAAATGCTAGCAAAAGAATTCTACAACTTTAACAAGATAAAGGTGCCCAACCTTTAACTTAAGTTGTGAACATTATTCAAGACTAACTAAAGAATTGTGTCTACCACATACATATCCAGATGTACGAACAATCCTTCTTTTCCCATAGTCTTTAGACCTTATGATTATTTACTTTGACAATTATAATATTAAACTATAAATGCTATACGATTTGTTAAACCAGAAATCACTTTATTAATATGAAAAAGATTGTTATTACAACATTACACTCTTGCTATTGAGCATAATCCTAACAATAGTATGTTCATGCATTGATCTTGTATAGACAAACATTGTGAAATTGCATGCTTTGTGACTATCTCTTTGATATGGCATGCTTGTGTGAATATGTGTTTATTTGTTTGTGTATTTTGTGTTTAGGACTTGAACATGTTCTTATTTAATGCCTTATTGAGTTCCGATCGTTCCGGTTACTCATTCATAAGGTTTCGAGTCCAAACAATGTGACTATGCTACTTTTCATTCTCATTCATTGAGTTGACTTCATTGTCGTTTTCCAAGATGATTTCTCAACCATTTTTCAAATTTTTATAGTCGTAGTCATGCGTGAGGGAGTCACGATTTGTAATCTACAAACGGATTCGAAATCAGAGTTCGGATGCCAAAGATACGGCTAAAGAACGTGAGAGTGCGCGAGAGAGGCTAGAGTGGCCATGAGACCACGTGTGCCCCTCCCCGTGAGGGAGGCCGTGGGGCCCACGGCCAGGGACCCTCTCTGGTCCTGTGGGGCCCACGCGCCCCCCACGGGAGGGTGACATGGCTCATGGTGATTGGCCCTGAAAAACCTTCTCTTTCCTCCTTTTAAACTCATCTCCTTCCCTCCACACTTGTTGAAGAACTTGAAGGGATTTTTACGATTTTCTGTAGTTTTTCTTCAAATTTTCATTTTCTTATTTTGATCATAACTTTCTCATACGAACTTGAAATCAATCGATTCAAAAACCAAAATTGTTGGTCTTGAAGAGAGCTACAAACCCCAAGCATTTTCAAAGGCATTTGACTTCGAAATGTTTCCCAGCAGTCTCATTTTCAGTACGTGGTTAGGTTGTTTGTTTCAACTTCTTCTTTTTTCAATTTCATCTTTGATCTTCTTTTGATTCTTACTATTTGATTGATGAAATTTGTTGAGAAGCATGTTAGATCATATGATAGGGGTGTTTGATCATTAGGTAATTGAGATTTAGCTTTGTGATTTGTTTTGAACATATGTGTGCTAAACTTGATTTATCATGAAATTGATTCTAGAAAATGTATGTGTGATGTGCTTCATGTTATTTTCTATGTTTAATTTCATGATCTAAGAACTAGGTTTTTAGTGTGATTTATTGAATATTCATACCTTGTTCTTATTGATTTACATGTCTTGATTTCTAGATAATCTTTGTGATTGTGTGTTGGAAGTATATTCTAGATTGTCATTGAACATGTACATTTTGCTTGATTGATCATCTAGCTTAATTTGTTTGTGTTTGCATCACTTGCATCACTTAGATCATAGCCTTGTATTAGGTTGAAGTCTCTAGCAAAGTGAGTGAAGCTTTGTGGATAGAGCAATGGAGTCTTGATTAGAGTCGGGAGGACTCAGATAATCAAGCAAGGGAGACTTGTCTAGGGTCGGGAGGATCTAGATAGGCAAGCAAGAAATCTTCCTAGAGACGTGAGCGTCTTGGATAGGAAGTTGCTTTCTAGAGGTGTAGGATACATCTCGGATAGGAAGTAGGCTTGGTGATTCACTAGCCCGAGGGTAGATTAGGAGTTGATAGCTTGAGCGGATATCATGTGTTGATAGCTTGAGTGTGTAAGTCCTTTTCATATAGTGGATTGCTTTGCCGGTGGTTGTGGTATCAACCCGTGGATGTTTCCTCTTTGAGGTTTTACCACGTAAAAAATACTTGTGTTCATTTTTGTTTTTACTTTTCTTTATCTTCCATATCTTACATTGATTGCATATCTTGTAAATTGATTAACTCTTGTATTAGTGAAATCAATTCATTTGCTAAATCTAATCAAGTGTGCATTTTCTTTGTTGTATTCCGCATCATTTTTAATATTGGAAGAATTTGAGTAAATACCTATTCACCCCCCCCCCCCCCCCCCTCTAGGTATATTTTACACTATATTGCTTAAGGGAATTTCAATTGGTATCAGAACGGGTGTCTAGAAGTAATTAGATAGATCCATATTATAGTTTTTGTGTTTTGTTTTGTTTTGTTGTGTTTTGTTGTGTTTGTTCATTTTTGTAGCTATGGGTGATTCAATGCCGGAAGGTGCTTCTAGTGGTAGACCTCCTCTATTGAATAGTGATAACTACTTCTTTTGGAAAATTAGGATGAGAGCTTACATTAGATCCATTAATGAAAAAGCATGGATAAGTGTTGAGGAAGGTTATGAGTTGCCTACCAAAAGGATTGAAGATGGCATTATGATTGTGAAGCCTAGAGCCGAATGGACGGCCATTGATTTTGATAATGCTAAATGGCATCATCGGGCGATGGATGCTATTTTTGGAGGTGTAGATTGTGCTCAATTTATCTACATCCAAAACCTTGAATCCGCAAAGGAAGCATGGGATACTTTGCAAACTACCAATGAGGGTACGTTAGCGGTTCGAAGGTCTAGAGTACAAATGCTTACTTCTCAATTTGAAAGTCTTGTTATGAATGAGGATGAGAAGTTAGTAGACTTCCAAACTAGACTCTTGAATATCACCAACCAAAGTCAAACTTTGGGAGAGTTATATCCACAAGAGAGAATTAATTGGAAGATCTTGAGATCCTTGCCTAAGAGATTTAATGCAAAGGTGACAGCAATTGAAGAAAGCAAGAATGTCGATCTTATGAGGGTTGATGATCTTCTTGGGTCTCTACAAACTTATGAGCTTGGGTTCAAGCCGAAGATTGAAGGTAAGGGAATAGCACTCAAGGTAACCAATGAGGAGAGTGAAGATGATGTGGCTTGTATGGTGAGAAGTTTCAAGAAATTTCTAAAGAACATATGTTCTAAGAGAGAGGAAGTCAAGAAGAAGATCACTCCAAAAGAAGTGGTAGATTGCAAGGATAAATCTATGAAGAAGTTAATTCAATGCCATGAATGCAAAGAGATTGGATTTATCTCCACCAAGCGTGCTAATGAGAAGAGAGAGTCTAAGAAAGGATTAGCAATGGCGGCTTCTTGGAGTGATGTGAGTGTGAGTGATAAAGAAGAGGAAGAGGAGTCCTCGAATGAACGAGAATATACTAGCAATTATATTGCTCACCCGGCTATATATGAAGGAAGATTTGAGGATAGTGGTGAAGACTCCTCAAGTAATGAGGAAAGTGAATACTCTTCGAGTAGTGAAGATAGTGAAATCTCCTCCAATCAAGAAGAGTTCGAAGCCTCCTCAAATCAAGATTATATAAGCTTCAATGACAAGATCCTTCAACAAAAGAATGAAGAGAACAACAAGTTGAAGTTGATCAATGCCAATTTAGTGGTGATATTTAAAGCTCTTGTAAATGAAAAGAAGATGTCTTTGGAGAAGATGAGCAAGCAAAGTGAAGTCATCAAGGAGCATGAAAAGACCATTGAAAATTATTTTTCAAAGGTGGAAGAAAGTGCTCAAGAGCTAGATGATCTAAGAGAAGATTTTACAATGAAGTTGTTTGCCATGGAAGCAGAGATTAAGCAAAAATAGAACTCTTTGTCTATCATGAAGATAAAGGAGTGTGACCTTATAGATGAAGTCAAATCTCTCAAAGAGTCTGTTAATGGCATGAAAATTGGAGCCATTATGCTTGATGAAGTGATAAAACTTGGAAAGCATCATTGAGATATGGGTGGCTTGGGTTTTGTAGAAGAAGTTAAGAAGACTCCTACAACCAAGAACAAGTCAAGAATTTCCAAGGAGAAGAAAGACTCAACTACTATTCCTTCCAACATCAAAGACAAAGACAAGAAGAGCTATGGAACTTCTCAACCGACTTCTCAACCAAAGCATGCACACCCAAAAGGTAACTTTTCTAAATTCATTCCGGTTTGTCATTATTGTAATGTGGTTGGTCACATTAGGCCTAAGTGTTATGAATATGCTAGGCAATGCAAACTAGGAAATGAGGAACATGATTAAAATGTGAAAAAGTTACCTAATCATTCTCATAAGCATGAGTTTAAGTCTAGAGCTAGACATAACATCTCTAAGTTTATCCCGGTTTGTCATTTTTGCAATGTTGTAGGGCATATCAAACCTAAATGCTACAAGTATATTAGACAATGCGAACTAGGGAATGAGATGCATGCTAGTGAGATGAAAAGACTTCCTTTGGTTGTTTCTAAACATGTTAGGGCATTAGAGACTATGCATGATGAACATTTAATGAAAAGAAATCAACAAGGAAATTTTGGGTTAAGAAAAATAATGTGCATACTTGTGAAATGGATAAATCTTCTTTGAAAGTTTCTAAACATGACAATAGCTTTGATGCTTTGAGAAATGTGCATATTGATCATATTCATGTGAAGAAACCTATCAAGAAAATTTGGATTGAAAAGAATAACATGCATGTTAATGATAATCATGTTAAGAAAAATGTTGAGAAGAAGTTGGTTAAGAAGAGTGTTAATCATGATCATTTAAAGAGTCTTGATGAAATATTTGTGCGTGGCAAAAATGTTAACTTTAATATGAGTGATGTTTTCATGAAGAAGATAGTTGATGATTTATCTTCTAGATTTCATATTGCCATGCGTAATGATCATGATGTTGTTTGTGATGGTTCACCTAAGATCAATATGGTCAAAGGTGAGTGCTCTCATACTTGATTGAGTAGCACATATGAGAATATTTTTGTTCTTGTTTGATAAGAGTTCTAAGTTTGATGCTTGACTATGCCATTTTTAATGTGCTCGGTCTAGCATTCAAACTTGGTGTCTCTAGTCAATTCATGAACTTAATATTCTCATAATCACTATGATAGTCAAAATTTGTTGATTAACTTTAAAGAAGTTGAATTTTGAAATCTATTTGGTGAAAATTTTTGTTAAGACTTTTAGAGAAAGTCATTTTTATGTAATTGTTTGAGTTGAAAGTGTTTGGTCTTTATTTTCTTGGGATGACACACCAACAACTTGTTGTCATGAGGACAAACAAGCCAAGAAAGCTCATAAAAAGAGCGGAGACCTTTCATTGGTGAAAAAGCTTGCTAAGGTATTTCTCTACTCTAAAAGCTTGCTTTCTATTTCATCTTTTCAACTCTTTGTATGCATGATATCATTGCACATAGATATTAGGCATCATTTCATTAGAGAACATGTTGAACATTCTATTGTTACTCTAAAGCAATGCCTACTAAAAAATCAACTTGTGGATTTGTTCACTAAACCCTTGGACATAAGAGGTAAAACTCTTTGAAGATTCATTGGCATGATTTGTGTTGATTATTGTCTATGTGTGATTGTGAGTGGCTTGATGAGCAAAACTTTAACTGAAAATCAATATCATTGAGAGCTACTCACTTGAGAAGTAATGATCTTAAATAAATAACTCTTATTGTTTCTAGATCATGCACTTGAGCTTGAAAATTTATTTTTTGAAAAGTGCACTAATGCTTCTCTTGTATGTTTTAGTTTTGAGTATATGTGGTTGAATATGTGTAGATAATGGATGCATCTAGAAGTTTATTGTTAAGTACATGATAGATGACCTATGGTATGTATCCATTTTGCTTCGACACTACATAGTAATCAACGAGCACCCTCATGGAAAGGGCTACACACCTTGGTTGTGAAGCCACCCAATGTAGGAAAGGGCTACGCCATTGTGATGAGTGAAAGCCGCCATGAGGAGTATATGTTTTTGTTAGTAAAATCAAAGAAGTGTTGAAATGTATCATAAAAAAAAAAATAAAATAAATAAATAAAAATTCTTTGATTCAAGCCTAAAACAAAACAAAAAGGCTTATGGTGTATAGTTGAGAATTATGAAAAAGCTCGGGTTGACAAATAGAAATGGGAAAACGAGCCACATGCACACACACGCTCATATGTTGTTATCTATTCATTTTAAAAGCAAAAATCCGGATGAATATCGGTTTAACCTATTTTTGGAAAGGCTTTAGATGGATAGGTGTGGATAGAGTTTGCATGTTGATATCACAATTACTCCTACTATATATTTGAGAAGCATTCACACACACACATTTTGCTTATGTGCTTGGTTCATTAGCAATGTGAGAATATTTTTGAGAGATTAATGAAAATCTATGATTCTCTCTTGGATTTTGACAAGTTATGAAATATTTTCTCTTATTGCTTGATTGTGTGATTGTGTGATGTCCCTTGTGAACAAATCTACTTGATGATAATATGTGGAGCATATGTTAAGGGGGAGCTTTAGTTTATTCAACTTAGTTTTCTATACGATTTGTTTGCTTAATATCTCATTCTTTATCTCTTGTGTCCTTTGTCTATTCCTTGACAAAAAGGGGGAGAAAATGTATACCTCACCATGTTTGATATGGAGGAATCCATGTTTGATATCGGGGAGAAAATTGTATACCTCACACCATTTGTGGAAAAATGTTCCAATTGTGTGAGTCTTGTACCTCTTTGTGCTTTTATGGAGACTTTGTCTTAAGGGGGAGAAAAGAATTCTTGCCTAATTGGGTTAAGGATCTTAGGGAGAGCTTTAATGTGAAAACATTCATACACTTGAGATAATGCATTTTTGTATGAGATAAGGGAAGTCTTGTTATTTGTTTATGTGAATATATCTCACTATTCTTCTTTAGAGAAGATCTCTTGTTTGGTTGCTTTTTTCTCTCATAGGTACTTTGAAGACCAAAAGAGGAATTCTTGAAGACTCGAAGACTTTTTAGTCTAGGAATTTCTTTGTAATGTGAGATTGAGAGTATGCTATCATCTTGAGTTTATTTGAGTGAAACATTGTATGGTGAGGTTGAGGTTTTGCCATGGAATAGCCAAAGGGGGAGATTGTAAGGTTCATGTTTTGTATTGGCTTGATTCCATTGCAAAACACTCCATATTTGTATTAGTTGTTGCTTAGGATATTCTTTGAAGAAAGGAAACTTAAAAAGTGATGAGCAACGTCTAGTGCAAAAGTCGTCTTCAAGAGGTGAAAAGCGTCAAAGGTATATCTTGACTCCTATCCTCTTGCAAGGCGTTAGCGCACACACACACAATTCATACATGTGTGTCCTTGCATCGTGGTTCAAACATTTGGTATAACACATTCACACACTTCATAGTATGCTCATGCATTGATCTTGTATAGACAAACATTGTGAAATTGCATGCTTTGTGACTATCTCTTTGATATGGCATGCTTGTGTGAATATGTGTTTATTTGTTTGTGTATTTTGTGTTTAGGACTTGAACATGTTCTTATTTAATGCCTTATTGAGTTCCGGTCGTTTCGGTTACTCATTCATAAGGTTTCGAGTCCAAACAATGTGACTATGCTACTTTTCGTTCTCATTCGTTGAGTTGACTTCATCATCGTTTTCCGAGATGATTTCTCAACCATTTTTCAAAGTTTTGTAGTCATAGTCGTAGTTGTGCGTGAGGGAGTCACGATTCGTAATCCACAAACGGATTCGAAATCGGAGTTCGGATGCCCAAGATACGGCTGAAGAACGTGAGAGTGCGCGAGAGAGGCTAGAGTGGCCATGAGACCACGTGTGCCCCTCCCCGTGAGGGAGGCCGTGGGGCCCACGGCCAGGGACCCTCTCTGGTACAGTGAGGCCCACGCGCCCCCCACGGGAAGGTGACGTGGCTCATGGTGATTGGCCCTTTTAAACTCCTCTCCTTCCTCCTTTTAAACTCCTCTCCTTCCCTTCACACTTGTTAAAGAACTTGAAGGGATTTTCACGATTTTCTGCAGTTTTTCTTCAAATGTTCATTTTCTTATTTTGATCATAACTTTCTCATACGAACTCGAAATCAATCGATTCAAAAACCAAAATTGTTGGTCTTGAAGATAGCTACAAACCCCAAGCATTTTCAGAGGCATTTGACTTTAACATTTTTTCCAGCAGTCTCATTTTCAGTACGTGGTCAGGTTGCTTGTTTCAACTTCTTCTTTTTCAATTTCATCTTTGATCTTCTTTTGATTCTTACTATTTGATTGATGAAATTTGTTGAGAAGCATGTTAGATCATATGCTAGGGGTGTTTGATCATTAGTTAATTGAGATTTAGCTTTGTGATTTGTTTTGAACATATATGTGCTAAACTTGATTTATCATGAAATTGATTCTAGAAAATGTATGTGTGATGTGCTTCATGTTATTTTCTATGTTTAATTTCATGATCTAAGAACTAGGTTTTTAGTGTGATATATTGAATATTCATACCTTGTTCTTATTGATTTACATGTCTTGATTTCTAGATAATCTTTGTGATTGTGTGTTGGAAGTATATTCTAGATTGTCATTGAACATGTACATTTTGCTTGATTGATCATCTAGCTTAATTTGTTTGTGTTTGCATCGCTTGCATCACTTAGATCATAGCCTTGCATTAGGTTGAAGTCTCTAGCAAAGTGAGTGAAGCTTTGTGGATAGAGCAATGGAGTCTTGATTAGAGTCGGGAGGACTCAGATAATCAAGCAAGGGAGACTTGTCTAGGGTTGGGAGGATCCGGATAGGCAAGCAAGAAATCTTCCTAGAGATGTGAGCATCTTGGATAGGAAGTTGCTTTCTAGAGGTGTAGGATACATCTCGGATAGGAAGTAGGCTTGGTGATTCACTAGCCCGAGGGTAGATTAGGAGTTGATAGCTTGAGCGGATATCATGTGTTGATAGCTTGAGTGTGTAAGTCCTTTTCATATAGTGGATTGCTTTGCCGGTGGTTGTGGTATCAACCCGTGGATGTTTCCTCTTTGAGGTTTTACCACGTAAAAAATACTTGTGTTCATTTTTGTTTTTACTTTTCTTTATCTTCCATATCTTACATTGATTGCATATCTTGTAAATTGATTAACTCTTGTATTAGTGAAATCAATTCATTTGCTAAATCTAATCAAGTGTGCATTTTCTTTGTTGTATTCCGCATCATTTTTAATATTGGAAGAATTTGAGTAAATACCTATTCCCCCCCCCCCCCCTAGGTATATTTTACACTATATTGCTTAAGGGAATTTCAAGCATAATAAAATAAACTAAACTAGTCCACTATCGTGGGAGAAACGATGGCACTTAGCACGTGCCACAAGCCTTTTAAACCCCTAGGTGTCCTTAGTAGGAGGAGTGTAGTCTCCTGAGGGTTTACCGCTACGATACCCACAAACGTAAAGCTAACAGTTAAAAACTAAAATTTAAAATCAATTTGCGAAAGCCATATAAAAATGAGATATCAAAAGTTGTGCGTATGAGGAATACGAATGTGAGAACCGCTGAGTGGAGGATAACCTAAAGTCATTCAAATGACCGAAACGCATAATGTAAATCCCACACTCAATACGAATGCAATATGAAATTTGATGCAAAAGGGGTTTGATTTGAGTGGTTAAAGGTGAGTTCTTGATTTGATTTTCTCTCAAATCTCTCTCTCTCTCTCAAGAATATGGAGCCTCTCTCTCTAGGGTTTGATTTTGTGGCACAGCCCTCAAAATGATGAGAAAGATATGTATTTATAATGCCCAAGTGAAACTATGTCATTTTGGAAGAAATGGAAAAATGATGGGCATTTTCGCGGTACTCGCGTCAGTGCAGCGACTCAACATTCGAGCGCTTCGAAACATGACCAAACGATATCGAAACCTTTCTTATAATATAGCGTTGGAAAGGTATGGATGTCTAATTTCTACTCATATTTATAGAATGAAATTTCAAAGTCTGTAGAAAAAGTTATGGTCAATTGAGTGACTAAAGGTCAGAAACGGACAACAACAGAGTTGCCCTGTTTTGGTTGTAACTTTGGAGATTTTAAAACCAATCCAAACGGTCATGAAATATTACAAATAATATACTGTTGGAAAAGTATGGGTGTCTAGTTTGTACAGAAATTTTCAAAACTCATTTTGAAGCTTTGTATAAAAAGTTATGGTCACAAGACCATGCAAAGGTCAGTTTTGAAAAATATTTAAAACATTGAAATCTAATCTTTTGAAACTAGACACTTTACTCTAAACAATCAAATCAAAACTACCACTTATCCAAGAGAAGAATGAGACCTTCTCAAGTGGTCAACCATCGAGCTAAGACATGCACACCATCGTGCAAGCGCGGACGTTTCCGATCACACAAACGGAAACGAATTACACCACACTTAAGACTAATAATGAAGTGCAAGTGTGGGAATTGAAAGCATCCTAATGCCTATCATGACATGGCATTTCATAGAACAAGATGCAATAAATTAAATGCAAGAAGAGATATTGAATAAATCAATAAAGCAC
Organism: Acer saccharum; assembly: GCA_030490815.1. Lineage (NCBI taxonomy): Eukaryota > Viridiplantae > Streptophyta > Magnoliopsida > Sapindales > Sapindaceae > Acer > Acer saccharum. The sequence goes on from CM059873.1 coordinate 34,099,695, forward strand.
AATGCACACAAAATACAAACACAACATTCAAGAATAAGAGTTATGCATGTTGTGTGTGTGTGCAACTATATCTCTTCAAGCCAATGTAAGCACAAGATATACCTTTGGTGCTTGTCCTCTTGAGGTCTTGGAAAGGGTTTTTGATCTTCAACAAATCACCTAGACTACCCTTACAACCAAACCCCAACATGTGGTTTGCCCACGAAATAAGCCAATCAAATAAAGGGAATCCTTACAAAGTTAGCTTGTAATCCATCAACATACAAAGTATTGCGAAGTTTAGGCAATCCGGGGATACAAATTATTCCCTTGCCAAGAACTTGCTTTTTGGTACCATCACCAAAAGTAACCCAACCTCCATCCTTTAAAACAAGATTCTTAAAGAACTCTTTGTTCCTGGTCGTGTTCCTAGAGCAACCGCTCTCTAGGTACCAAGAATAGGAGGAGTTGGCACGTAAAGCATATTGTGCAACATTACATTTAGATGTGTCTTTTCTAATCCACACATTTTTCACAACATGCTTCTCACTCTTACTTTCAACATGCTTTGACTCAATATTAGGCTTTTTAACATGCACCTTGACCTCATTGGTCACATCTTCAAAAATATCAAACAAAGCATTATCAATTTTCTTATGCATAGTAGAGCGAGGCACAACACAAGATTTAGCAAGCAAGTCATCAACAACTTTTTCAACAACATGCTTTTCCAAGGTCTTCCTAGGTCTATTTCTATATCCATACATGGATGATTGCCTAGGTCCATTCAAAGACATATCATGAAAAGCATTATCAAGTTTGCATTTTCGAATATACTCAAAGCATCTAGGTCGAATATGTCCTATCATATTACAATGATGACAAATAGGAATAAATTTGAGAAATTTACCATTTGCATTTGCTTCCATAGCATTTGGTCTTCTCACAATTTTACCTCTTTGAAGAGCAACCCTTGATGCTCCACCTCTTGCATTTGAGGTTGTTGCTTCTTGATACTTATGTTGTTGAGTTCTTCCATTGAACATCCTTGTTGATGAAGAGGCACCTCCGGTAGCTTTCATAGCTTTACCTTGAGAGAGTGTACCTACAATTGATTCAATGCTTGCTTTGACAAAAGTAGATTTGTTAGACGAAGGAGTCTCCTTCTCATTGATATAACCCAAACCTCTTTTATCACATGGATGCTTTCCACATTTAATGAGGGTTTCAACTTTATTAGAACTAGATGACATCTTGCTAATCACCTTATTAGCCTCATCAAGCTTCTCACGAAGCATCCTAAGTTCAATGGCATATTTTTCCGCTATGTCATCACTAAACATAACATCTTTACGTGATTTATCAAGCCATTGTTCATACTTTTTCTCTTGATTTAAATGCTCATTAAGTTTGGATTTAAGCACATTTTCAAGTTTCTTAGCATTAACAAGAGAATAATCTCTTTGCTCAATTTCTTGCTTCAAGATACCAAGTCTATCATTGCTATCTTTAAGATTCAATTCTAGACTTAGGATCTTGTCTTTAAGTTCATTGAACTCCTTTGAGCCAAGATCATGATTCTCTAACTTCTTGTTGAGGGACATATTGACATTGGATAAACGTTCATTTTCAAAAGTAAGATCATTGATCTTTTTCTCATCTAAGTCAATATGTTCAACAAAAGAAGCCACATAGGAATACACTGCCTTAATCATGATTTATCACAAACAAAAACACAAAAACATAAAAACACTACAAAGAAGGGATCTATCTAAGTGCGTCTAGACACCCGCTCTGATACCAAATGAAATTTCCCTTAAGTAGTAGTGAAATATACCTAGAAGAGGGGGGGGGGGGGGGGGGGGTGAATAGGTATAGGCTCCAAATTCTCTCAATTAAAAAATAATGCGGAATATATCAATGAAAATGCACACTTGATTAAATTTGACAAATTAATTGATTTCACTTATACAAGAGTTAATCAATTTACAAGATATGCAATCAATGAAAGAAATGGAAGATAAAGAAAAGTAAAAGCAAAAATGAACACAAGTGTTTTAACGTGGTAAAACCTCAAAGAGGAAACATCCACGGGTTGATACCACAACCACCGGCGAAGCAATCCACTATGTGAAAAAGGACTTACACACTCAAGCTATCACTCATGATATCCGCTCAAGCTATCAACTCCTAATCTACCCTCGGGCTAGTGAATCACCAAGCCTACTTCCTATCTGAGATGTATCCTACACCTCTAGAAAGCAACTTCCTATCCAAGACGCTCACGTCTCTAGGAAGATTTCTTGCTTGCCTATCCGGATCCTCCCGACCCTAGACAAGACTCTCTTGCTTGATTATCCGAGTCCTCCCGACTCTAATCAAGACTTCCTTGCTCTATCCACAAAGCTTCACTCACTTTGCTAGAGGCTTCAACCTCATGCAAGGCTATGATCTAAAGTGATGCAAATGATGCAAACACAATCAAGTTAAGCTAGATGATCAATCAAGCAAAATGTACATGTTCAATGACAATCTAGAATATGCTTCCAACACACAATCACAAGATTATCTGGAAATCAAGACATGCAAATCAATAAGAACAAAGGTATGAATATTCAATTTATCACACTAAAAACCTAGTTCTTAGATCATGAAATAAAATCTAGAAAATAATATGAGACACATCATATATTCATTTTCTAGAATCAATTTCACACAAAATCAAGTTTAGCACATATATGTTCAAAACAAATCACAAAGCTAAATCTCAATTAACAAATGATCAAACAACCCTAGCATGTGATCTAATATACTTCTCAACAAATTTCATCAATCAAATAGTAAGAATCAAGAGATGATCAAAGATGAAATTGAAAAAGAAGAAGTTGAAATGACAACCTTGACCACGGACTGAAAATGGATCAGCTGAGAAAAATGGCAAAGTCAGCTGCCTCTGAAAATACTTGGGGTTTGTAGCTCTCTTCGAGACCAACAATTTTGGTTTTTGAATCGATTGATTTCGAGTTCGTATGAGAGAGATATGATCAAAATAAGAAAACGAAAATGTAGAAGAAAACTGCAGAATTTCGTGATGTGTTCATCAATTTCTTCAACAAGTGTGGAGGGAAGGAGATGAGTTTAAAAGGAGGAGAGAGAGAGATTTTTCGAGTGAATCTGAGCGTGCCATGTCACCTCCCCGGGGGAGGCACGTCCGCCACACGGGAGCAGAGGGCTCCCTTGGCCGTGGGGCCCACGGCCTCCCACACGGGCAGGCCTTGTGGCCACATGTGCTCCCGACTTCTCTCGCGCGCTCCTTTGGTTCTTCAGCCCATATCTTGGGCATCCGAACTCCGATTTCGAATCCGTTTTTGGATTACGAACCGTGACTCCCTCACGCACGACTACAACTACACAAATTTGAAAAATGATTGAGAAATCATCTCAGAATCTGACGATGAAGTCAACACAACAAATGAGAACGAAAAGTAGCATAGTCAACTTGTTTGGACTCGAAACCTTATGAATGAGTAACCGAAACGATCGGAACTCAATAAGGCATTAAATAAGAACATGTTCAAGTCCTAAACACAAAATACACAAACAAATAAACACATATTCACACAAGCATGCCATATCAAAGAGATAGTCACAAAGCATGCAATTTCACAATGTTTGTCAATACAAGATCAATGCATGAGCATACTATGAAGTGTGTGAATGTGTTATACCAAATGTTTGAACCACGATGCAGGGACACACATGTATGAATTGTGTGTGTGTGTGTGTGCGCTAACGCCTTGCAAGAGGATAGAAGTCAAGATTTACCTTTGACGTTTATCACCTCTTGAAGACGACTTTTGCACTAGACGTTGCTCTTCACTTTTTAAGCTTCATTTCTTCAAATAATGTCCTAAGCAACAACTAATACAAACATAAAGTGTTTTGCAATGGAATCAAGCCAATACAAATCATAAACCTTACAATGTCCATGTAAATCTAGAGAAATCATTGAAACTAATTATTGCACGGTGTGTATAAAACTATCTAGAGGGGGGGTGAATAGATTTTACACTTTTTACCCAATTTTTCATGTTAGTTAAAATTACGAAATTACCCTTAAGATAAAATAAACAAGCAAGTGTAATATGGTGCGGAAATTAAATTAACACTTGATTTTTACGTGGAAACTCTCACGGGAAAAACCACGGGCTATGTAAGTAAGCCACACTCGAACCTCGAATCCACTAAATGTGCAAACGATTACAACCTAATCCCGGAAGTAATCACACACCTACCTAATCCCGGTATGAGTGAACCTAGTCCGATTTTGCTTGTGATCTAAGCAACCTAATCCCGGATGCTACACACAAGACTTACTTTCTCTATGAAGAGAAAACAACCCTAAGTGAATATATGTGAATATCCAAAATGCAACATAGAGCAAGGGAAACCCTATATGCTTATCTAAGATGATTAATATGCAATTAAGAGCAATCCTAGATATCAAAACTAAATGACATGTCAATTAGTTAAGCTAATCAATATCAAGCACAAAACCTAATATGCTAGCACAATACAACTTCTCAAACATACATCATACTAATCTCAATCTTGTATTCAAAGAATATAAAATCACATACAAGTAATTAAATTGAGATTGCTAAATAAGAGAAACACAAAATATGTAAGATATTAGTGAAAAGCTTACCAAGCAAAGTATGATGAAGAATCCATGCAAGATGTCATCTAGATGATCTAAGATGATGCTAGATGATGATTGATGATCATGGAACAAGTGTTTGAGTAATTAAAAATGAGTTCTTTGGAATTTTTCTTCTCTTTGAAAAATCTCCTAAGTATGAAATCTGAATATGAACTCTTGTAATTGACCTAAAGTCAAAGTGACATATATATAGGGGGCCAAATCAAAGTGGGGTCGTTTTGATAAGTTGGCTCAATATTTGTCTTGGGCGCTGTACGTAGAGCGCCCTTGTACAGCGCCTGTACAGCGCCCTTGCTCTGTTTTCACGAGGAAACAGAGAGGCGCTATACGAACAGCGCCTCGTACAGCGCCCAAATAAAATTGCATCAGACCTGATGCATTTAAATCACATTTTGCATCAGGTGTGATGGGCGCTGTTCACAACAGCGCTTTGTAGAGCGCTTTGAACAGCGCCCGTTGCAAAGATGGAATCCCAAAAAATGTGCATGAAGAGGCAATGGGCAATGCAAGATGCAATCAACCTAACATGCAAGAAGAGATGTTAATAAGCATTAAAGCACACATAAAAGACACACAACATACAAGGGTTAAACATATGCATGAGTTGTAAGTGTGTGCATCTATCTCTTCAAGACAAGTAAGCACTTAGAGTATTACCTTTGGTGCTTGTCAATAGTGAGGTCTTCAAAAGGGCCTAAGCACTAACAACAACATCTAAGCTACCCTTACAAAGCATCCCCATATATGGTTTGATCAAGAAATAAGCCAATTAAAAACAACGGGAATCCTAATAATCTCCCCCTTTGGCTATTTCGTGACAAAACCACCACTCACATTGATTCCTCACAAAGAATTAGAAACTACGGGACTACAATGATTATCTACATTACAAAGAGATAAGAAAATAAAACTTCGAGTCTTCAATCTCTTGTAGAACAATCAAGCCCTGAAAATAAAGTTTCTAGCATTTCCAATACAAGTAAAATGTGAGATTAATCATGTGAGAACAATAACAAGCATTTGCATTTACAATTTAGGCTCAACATTATGAAATGTATGTGTATGCAATGCTCCCCCTCAACGGGTTACTCCCCCTCAATGTATGTTCTCCCCAAAGAGCACAATAGCTTCTATATTTTGCAACTCCCCTTACCATATCCTACTCCCCCTTTTTGTCATGATATAGGCAAAGGAGTAGTCTCCAACTGGGTCACTCATAGCAACGAGAGATAGAAGCATGCAAGATTTGCATATACATATAAGTCACTTTATGCACTTCAATTAATTTGAGAGAAACAAGGAGATTTATTTGTGAAAATGTGTGAATCCAACATGCTTTGCATACAAGACATATAGCATTCAAGTCCAAAATACAATGGTATTTGGCAAAGCAAATGACAAAGGTTTCTAATAAGAATTCAAACCAATTTCACCAATGTCATGGGAAAAGTAAGGATATAGAGATTATTGATTTTAATTTAAGAGTAACTATATCCAACTTTATAAGCGAAACATGGCATGAGCGACTTTGCACCCTATTTGATTTTTCCGGATAAGATATCCGTATGATAGTAACCATGTTCAACTAATAAAGAAAGAGAGACATTTGGAATGTAAATTCCTTTGAACGGATACAAGATCCTTTATTCATTTTGAGTCTCATTAGCTTTCACACAAGTTTTGCATTTTTAAGAATATGCAATCATTAATTCATGCTTTTCATGTGAGCATGTTGTATGAATTTCATGATTTTACATTTATCTTTAGCATGTTATTAAAGAATCATCATGTCATGGAGATAACTATAGGTCATTCACATCATACCTCCTATGTAAATCTCCTAGTCCAAAAATGCATGTTTGAACATAAATATGACATGGATTGTAGACAAGCAAGGTTCACACTTATAGAATTGAAAACATATATACATATGTACAACCAAGCTTACTCAAGCAATCAAAAGAAGAGGCATAAGTTATTTCAAATTTTTTGCAAGTTACAAGAATGCAAAATAGCTCTCTTTGCTTGAGTTTCCCCATATGGGGTCAATCATAGAACACATCACTCCACAAGACATATCCCAATAGATCTACTAAGAGTTTTAAATCGAGTAGCATCTAAGGGTTTAGTAAATAGGCCCGCAAGTTGATCATTAGTACCTACATGTTCAAGTACTATGCATTTATTTTCAACAAGCTCTCTAATGAAGTGATGGCGGATGTCAATATGCTTAGTTCTAGAATGTTGCACCGGATTCTTGGAAATATTAATAGCACTCATGTTATGACAAAAGAGAGTGAGAGTACCTTGGTTTAATCCGTAGTCTACTAGCATTTGCTTCATCCATAGGAGTTGTGTGTATCCACTCCCCGAGGCTATTTACTCGGCCTCGGCCGTGGACAAGGAAATCGAGTTTTGCTTCTTGCAAAACCAAGACACCAAGTTGTTGCCTAGAAAGAAACAACCGCCCGATGTGCTCTTCCTATCATCACAATTTCCTGCCCAATCCGCATCACTAAAGCCAACAAGACTAGCATTAGTGTCAAAAGAGTACCAAATCCCATAGTTGGATGTCCCATTCACATAGCGAATGATCCTCTTCACGGAAGAGAGGTGGGACTCCATAGGATCCGCTTGGTAACTAGCACACACACCCACACTAAAAGATATATCGGGCCTACTTGCGGTCAAATAAAGCAAGCTACCTATCATGCCCCGATATAGAGTTTGTTCCACACTTTTACCACTAGCATCCTTGCTTAGCTTCAAAGTGGTACTCATGGGTGTATCACAACATTTGGCATTCTCTAAACCAAACTTCTTCACTAGGTTCTTAGCATATTTGGCTTGGGTTATGAAAATCCCATCATTCATTTGCCTAATTTGCAAACCTAGGAAGTAACTTAGCTCATCAACAAGACTCATCTCAAATTCATGAGACATAACATCAACAAATTGTTGGACCTTGGTGTTGTTGGTGGAACCAAACACTATGTCATCAACATATATTTGAGCTATGAAAAGCTCATCATTGTCTCTCTTGATGAATAGTGTCTTGTCAACACTACCTCTTGTGTAGTTGTTGTCAACAAGAAATTGAGTGAGGCGCTCATACCAAGCCCTCGGTGCTTGTTTCAACCCATAAAGTGCCTTCTTGAGGCGATAAACATGGTTGGGGTGGTGTGCATCCACAAACCCCTTAGGTTGTTCAACAAACACTTCCTCTTGCAAGAAGCCATTTAGGAAGGCACTCTTGACGTCCATTTGGTGCAATTTGAACTTGTGCACACAAGAGATGGACAAGAGAAGCCTAATGGACTCTAAGCGGGCAACGGGAGCAAAAGTCTCCTCAAAGTCGATACCCTCAATTTGAGAGTACCCTTGTGCTACAAGTCTAGCCTTGTTCCGCACTATGTTGCCATCCTCATCGGATTTGTTCCTAAATATCCATTTTGTGCCTATGACATTAGTGGTCTTAGGCCTAGGAACTAGAGTCCAAACCTCATTCCTTTCGAATTGGTTTAGCTCTTCTTGCATGGCAAGAACCCAAAATTCATCATTCAAGGCTTTATCAACCTTTTTGGGTTCTATTTGAGAGGTGTAGCATGTAAAGCTAATTAGATTAGCTATTTGATGCCTAGTCCTAACACCCTCATTTACATCTCCAATAACATCCTCTTTGTTATGGAGTCTTCTAACCCATGGAGCGGGTTCATTAGAGTCCAAGTTAGGAACTCTAGTAATAGGTTGTGTGACTTCATTAGATGTCCCAACATTGGGAGTCACCACAACCCTCTCCAAAGGAGAGTCATCCTCTAAAACATCCTCCTCTTCATGGTCTTTGGACTTGAGCCTTGTATCATCAATGATAACATTCGATGATTCCATGACGGTTCGAGTCTTCAAGTTGAAAACTCTATAGGCTTTACTATTCAAGGCATAGCCAATAAAGATACCCTTATCACTCTTAGCATCAAACTTGCCAAGTTGATCACGGTCATTTAAAATGTAGCATTTGCTCCCAAAAGTGTGGAAGTAGCTAACATTTGGCCTCTTGCCTTTCCATAACTCATAGGAGGTGTTTCTAGATCCGGGCCTTAGGAATACTCTATTCCCTATATAGCAAGCCGTATTGACGGCTTCGGCCCATAGGTTCCTAGGGACATTGTTGTTAAGCAACATCACTCAGGCCATCTCTTGGAGGACCCTATTCTTCCTCTCAACAACTCCATTTTGTTGAGGTGTCCTAGGAGCCGAAAACTCATGGGAGATGCCTAAGCTATCACAATAGCTTTCAAAAGAGGCATTCTCAAACTCCCTCCCATAGTCACTTCTAATCCGTTTAATGCTTCTAATGTTAGAATTCATTTCATTTTGCAATTTAGTACAAAGCATTTTAAACTTATCAAAAGTTTTGGATTTTTCTCTAAGAAAATATGTCCATGTAAATCTAGAGAAATTATCAACACAAACAAAAATGTATCTCTTTCCACCTAAGCTCTCGGTTTGCATAGGACCCATGAGATCCATGTGGAGAAGCTCTAGGGGCTCCTTGGTGGAGAGATACTTGCCCTTTTTGTGCAAGCTTTTGGTTTGTTTTCCTTGTTGGCAAGGTCCACAAATACCATTGGCTTTCTTCCCAAGCTTAGGGAGGCCAAGCACACATTCGAACTTTCCAAGGGTTCTTAAATCCCTAAAGTTCATGTGGCCAAGTCTTTCATGCCACAACTCAACTTGCTCATCCATGGACACATTGTTTGAGACTATTCTAGCTTCAAGACAATAACAATTGTGACTAGATCTCATACCTTTCAACAAGGTTTGTCCATCGGGCTTTAGGATTGAACAATCATTTTTATTAAACAAGACGGAATATCCTTCATCACTTAGATGTGAAATGCTTATTAAATTGGCTTTCAAGCCATCAACAAATAAAGCATCGGATAAGGAGGGTAAACCGGAAACGGAAATGGATCCTTTCCCTACAACCTTCTTTTTGGATCCATCACCAAAAGTGACATATCCACCTTCCTCCATAACAAGAGTCTCGAAGAAACTCTTGTTTCCCGTCATATGCCTAGAGCACCCACTATCCAAATACCAAAAATTAGAAGAATTTGCCTTCAAGGCTATTTGTGCAACATGGCAAACATTTTCATTCTTTCTAATCCATTTAGCAACAATTTTAGCTTTCTTAGTGGTCTTTGGTACATGTGCTCTACTATTCCTAGGATCATGCAAATTAATATTATCATTCCTAGGAACATGCATCATGGCTCTTTTCTTTTTCTTCTCTATCATGCTTCTAGTTTTGCATATTTTTATATAGCGAAAGCATTGTGGTCTAATATGACCAACAAATCCACAAAAGTGACAAATAGGAGTAAAATAAGGAATCATACCTTGTCCTTGTCCTTGTCTTTGTGGATAAAAGGGTTCAATGCATCTTCGTTGTTGAACTGGTCTAGGTTGCTTCCAAGCTTGAGGTTGCATGATAGGCCTCTTTCCTTTGTGAGCCATTTGAGGAGGAATGTTGGCTTGAGGAACCCTAGGGGGTTGAGCTTGAGGTTGCCTTCTTGGCCCCATCTTCACTTTGTCCTATTTCTAACTTCTTCCTAGGAAGTTGCACAAATGAAGTTTCTTCTTTCTTCAAGCTCTTGACAAACACGGTCTTATTAGAGGTTGAGATCTTCTTGCCATCTTCATACCCAAGACCCCTCTTGTCACATGGACTCTTTCCAACACCAAGCATGTGGTCAAGCTTCTTGGTGCTAGAATCCATCCTAGTCATAGATTCTCTAACTTCTTCAAGCTCCCTCTTTAGACTATCCTCATTCCTCCTAGATAAGACTAATTCCTCTTTTAGCTTATCTTCCATCTTCTTGAATTTTTCCACTTGTTCACTTAAGTGGTCATTATGAGATGCAAGCTCAAGATTTTCTTCTCTCAACATCTTGATCTTTCTTGTGCTCTTGATTGCTAAATCATTAAATTCAGCATGATATTTAGCAAGCACCTTTTTCTCCACAAATCCATTTATGGAGTTAGAAGAGGAATCAATCTCTACTTCACTTGAGTCATTTTCCTCTTGACTCATTTCCTCTCTTTCACTAGCACTTTTGCTTTTATGGGAGGAGGCAAAAGCTAGGAGATTAGCCATGAGCTCTTCATCATCCGAAGACTCATCTCCCTCATAGGAGTCATCACTACTTCCACTCCAAGTGGCGGCCATCACTTTCCCCTTTTTCTTCTCAACATGATTTGCACAATCGGGGGCAAAATGACCTATGCCACCACACTCGAAACATCGGACCCCTTTCCTTTCGGTCCTCTCTTGCCTAGGTTCAAACTTCTTGAAAGAACCCTTTTTCTTCAAATCTTGTCCTTTTGATCCAAAGTTCTTTCTTCTAAACTTCATAACCTTGTTGAACCTTTTTACAAACAAGGCAAGGTCTTCATCCGAGTCAACCTTCTTTTCCTCCTTTTCATCCTTGGAGGTTTTTAAAGCAATTCCTTTTTGCTTTTTGGTGGGTGTGGAGATAGGCCCCTTCCTAGACTCATAAGCTAGAAGTCTCCCAATCACCTCACTCGGCTTCATATCATTATAATCACTATTTTCTTCTAAAGCCGTCACCTTCGATTCAAACATATCGGGTAGAGATCTCATAATCTTTTGCTTGATTCTCCTATCCGAATATGGATCACCAAGTTGATGGCTCTGGTTAACTATATCCATCAACTTGATCTCGAAGTCATTGAAGCACTCATTCTCCTCCATCTTAAGCGTCTCAAATTGAGTTTGGAGGACTTGAAGCTTGGAGTCCTTCACCACTTCGGTTCCCTCATGTGCAATCTCTAGGATGTCCCAAGCCTCCTTAGCTATCCTAGTATTTTGAATCAACTTGTATTGATTTTCATCCATAGCACACAAGATGGCATGCATCGCCTTCCTATTCCACTTTGAAGCATCAAACTCTTGTGCGTTCCATTGCGCCTTAGGCTTCAAAACATCTTCTCCTCCACCCGCGGGAGTCCACCGCCATCCATGCACGGTCATGAATTTGGCATATGTAGGATTCCATCTTCCCTTTCCAATGGGAATAGTTCAATCCGGTAAGAAGTGGAGACCTTGTGCTAGAAGCACCTTCGTTGCTACCACCGTTTCCACCGTTTCCACTCATAGTGTTTGTGAATGAATGAAATGAATGCAAATGTATGAATGATCAAAAATCACACAAAATGCAAAACACACCAAATTAAGCAAGGATCACCTATGTATGTCTAGGAACCCGCTCTGATACCAATTGAAACTAATTATTGCACGGTGTGTATAAAACTATCTAGAGGGGGGGTGAATAGATTTTACACTTTTTACCCAATTTTTCGTGTTAGTCAAAATTATGAAATTACCCTCAAGATAAAATAAACAAGCAAGTGTAATATGGTGCGGAAATTAAATTAACACTTGATTTTTACGTGGAAACCCTCATGGGAAAAACCACGGGCTATGTAAGTAAGCCACACTCGAACCTCGAATCCACTAAATGTGCAAACGATTACAACCTAATCCCGGAAGTAATCACACACCTACCTAATCCCGGTATGAGTGAACCTAGTCCGATTTTGCTTGTGATCTAAGCAACCTAATCCCGGATGCTACACACAAGACTTACTTTCTCTATGAAGAGAAAACAACCCTAAGTGAATATATGTGAATATCCAAAATGCAACATAGAGCAAGGGAAACCCTATATGCTTATCTAAGATGATTAATATGCAATTAAGAGCAATCCTAGATATCAAAACTAAATGACATGTCAATTAGTTAAGCTAATCAATATCAAGCACAAAACCTAATATGCTAACACAATACAACTTCTCAAACATACATCATACTAATCTCAATCTTGTATTCAAAGAATATAAAATCACATACAAGTAATTAAATTGAGATTGCTAAATAAGAGAAACACAAAATATGTAAGATATTAGTGAAAAGCTTACCAAGCAAAGTATGATGAAGAATCCATGCAAGATGTCATCTAGATGATCTAAGATGATGCTAGATGATGATTGATGATCATGGAACAAGTGTTTGAGTAATTAAAAATGAGTTCTTTGGAATTTTTCTTCTCTTTGAAAAATCTCCTAAGTATGAAATCTGAATATGAACTCTTGTAATTGACCTAAAGTCAAAGTGACATATATATAGGGGGCCAAATCAAAGTGGGGTCGTTTTGATAAGTTGGCTCAATATTTGCCTTGGGCGCTGTACGTAGAGCGCCCTTGTACAGCGCCCTTGTACAGCGCCCTTGCTCTGTTTTCACGAGGAAACAGAGAGGCGCTGTATGAATAGCGCTTTGTACAGCGCCTCATACAGCGCCCAAATAAAATTGCATCAGACCTGATGCATTTAAATCACATTTTGCATCAGGTGTGATGGGCGCTGTTCACAACAGTGCTTTGTAGAGCGCTTCGAACAGCGCCAGTTGCAAAGATGGAATCCCAAAAAATGTGCATGAAGAGGCAATGGGCAATGCAAGATGCAATCAACCTAACATGCAAGAAGAGATGTTAATGAGCATTAAAGCACACATAAAAGAAACACAACATACAAGGATTAAACATATGCATGAGTTGTGAGTGTGTACATCTATCTCTTCAAGACAAGTAAGCACTTAGAGTATTACCTTTGGTGCTTGTCAATAGTGAGGTCTTCAAAAGGGCCTAAGCACTAACAACAACATCTAAGCTACCCTTACAAAGCATCCCCACATATGGTTTGATCACGAAATAAGCCAATTAAAAACAACGGGAATCCTAACAATCATCAACACAAACAAAAATGTATCTCTTTCCACCTAAACTCTTGGTTTGCATAGGACCCATAAGATCCATGTGGAGAAGCTCTAAGGGCTCCTTGGTGGAGAGATACTTGCCCTTTTTGTACATGCTTTAGGTTTGTTTTCCTTGTTGGCAAGGTCCACAAATACCATTGGCTTTCTTCCCAAGCTTAGGGAGGCCACGCACAATTGAACTTTCTGTAAGGAAAAATACCGTAGTACACGCAGCGGAAGCGAGACTAAAAATTGATTTAGTAGTTTTAAAATTTTTCCTTTTTATGAACCTTAACCCTTTAATTAATTAAGCATACATATAATCAACAAAAGAAGAATACCTTTTGTCATGTGATCCGATTGACTTACGTCGATGGTAATCCGCAAGATCTTCAATCCTAGCACGAACGTGAATCACCTAGGAGCGTGGTCTCCCTTTTCTTTGAATTGCAAACCTGAGAATGGACAAACAAACTTTTCTTTTTCTTTTGTTAGTCACAAAACAATCAAAAGAAGACTAAGATTATTCCGGTCACTTTTGAGTTCTCAATCTAATGATCGAAACTCGCGTAAACCTAAATCGATGTTGTACACACAAGCTTATTGATGAACAAGCAATTAGTGTACCATCAAAGAATAATCTATTCACTCTTTTATGTTTTAGTAGAATAAAAATAATACTTTTCTATGAATTGAGAAGAAGAAGAAAATTGTATCAATGAACAACCTGGGTGGCCGAATTCTACATGTGGTAGTATACAGGTTGCCGAAATTTTGCTTCCTCTTGTCTTTAGGGTTGCCGAAATCCTCCTCTAATTTACAATAGGGTTGCCGCAAATCACACACCTAAAAGGGTTTGTGTTGCACCCTAATTTCCATCAAAGTTTAGACTTCAAACCCTAATCCAACTCATAGATATTTTATTCTTTTATTGACTAAATAAAAAGACTTCTTATTTGATTAAATAAATAAAATTAATTATTTATTTTCTTATCAAACAAGTCTTTTACTTTTAGTATACTACTACCAATAGTATAACTCTAGGAAATATATTTCCTGATCAGAAAAAGATTTGTTTCTTATTTAAACAATTAATTAATAAATTAATTAATTCTTATTTAATTAAAACAATGAAACAAAATAATATATTAGGTTAATATACACCTTGCCGCCCCACTTGAATAAATGGGCCATATATTATTTTTCTTATTTCATTTAATCCATTGGACTTTAAATAAAAAGCCCACATGTGAACCAGACCCATTCTTACTAAAAGAAATAAGCCCACATGCCTTTCATTAATATATTAATATAATTGAGCAGCCCATTAAATAAATAATGTGCAAATTATATTCTTAATATATTAAATGCAATTCTAAATGGACCCATAAATTGGTCCGGTAGAATATATCAAGTTATCCATGCAAGTCCGTGTGGATTGGGGATTTTGGCGGGCTATCTAAATTTAAGCTTCAATAGACATAACCTAATCACAATCAAAAGATGATTCAATTAGGTCCGATCCATTAATTTTAACTCATTCCACTAAAGAGCTAAAATTGAACTCTTAAATAAAGATAGAATAAGAAGATGTTCCTCATTCATACCGTAGACAATCATGTTGGAGATAGTGTATCCTCGTGATTAATATCGGTAATCGCTAAGAGTTCATAGACCGACTATAACTCTCCAAGTTACCATATTTACTCATATGACCACGTTTTGAACTTGGATATTTTGACTTGTCCAGAAGCCATGTTTTCAATAGACACTATCGAAAACTCAACGTTGAGATTTAATATCCAATTACCTCAAAACATCCATATGATGATATTATACTCTCATTTAATAAATGGAGCCACGATGTCCATATCTATAAATGAAGTCCTCTATCGATTAACAAATTAATATCACAAAACTATCGATGATAGACTATGCTATATAATCGTACTCATTGATAACTCAAATGATATCACTTGCAACCATAAGTCCATCATTTATCTTAGGATTAAGATAGACTCTCCGATTGTCCTAATAATGAAAAGACTATTATCTATTGACGGTTCTAGATAAAGCTTTTCATTGTGATCCAGTTCAATGCATCTAGTGCACTAGATTCTTTTACTCGAAGACACTCCGATGATTTTAGACTCATCATATCTCATTTGATCCCACTCAAATGCTAGTAAAAGATTTCTACAACTTTAACAAGATAAAGGTGCCCAACCTTTAACTTAAGTTGTGAACGTTATTCAAGACTAGCTAAAGAATTGTGTCTACCTCATACATATCCAGATGTACGAACAATTCTTCTTTTCTCATAGTCTTTAGACCTTATGATTATTTACTTTGACAATTATAATATTAAACTATAAATGCTATAAGATTTGTTAAACCAGAAATCACTTTATTAATATGAAAAAGATTGTTAATTACAATATTACACTCTTGCTATTGAGCATAGTCCTAACACTTTCCAAGGGTTCTTAAATCCCTAAAGTTCATGTGGCCAAGTCTTTCATGCCACAACTCTATTTGCTCATCCATGGACACATTGTTTAAGACTATTCTAGGTTCAAGACAATAGCAATTGTCACTAGATCTCATACCTTTCAACAAGGTTTGTCCATCGGGCTTTAGGATAGAGCAATCATCTTTGCTAAACAAGACGGAATATCCTTCATCACTTAGATGTGAAATGCTTTTTAAATTGGCTTCCAAGCCATCAACAAATAAAGCATCGAATAAGGAGGGTAATCCGAGAACGGAAATGGTTCCTTTCCCTACAACTTTCTTTTTGGATCCATCACCAAAAGTGACATATCCTCCTTCCTCCATAACAAGAGTCTCGAAGAAACTCTTGTTTCCCGTCATGTGCCTAGAGCACCCACTATCTAAATACCAGAAATTAGAAGAATTTGCCTTCAAGGCTATTTGAGCAACATGGCAAACATTTTCATTCTTTCTAATCCACCTAGAAACAATCTTAGCTTTCTTAGTGGTCTTTGGTACATGGGTTCTAGATGTTCTAAGATCATGCATAATAATATTATCATTCCTAGGAACATGCATCATGGCTCTTTTCGTTTTCTTCTCTGTCATGCTTCTAGTTTTGCACATTTTAATATATCGAAAGCAATGTGGTCTAATATGACCATCAAATCCACAAAAGTGACATATAGGAGTAAAATAAGGAATCATACCTTGTCCTTGTCTTTGTGGATGAATGGGTTCTGAAACAAATTATAGCATGGTGTGTATGAAACTATCTAGAGGGGGGGTGAATAGATTTTAAACTTATTACCCAATTTTTCGTGTTAAGCCAAATTACGAAATTACCCATAAATAGATAAAGCAAAAAATCAAGTATAAAATGCGGAAATTAAATAACACTTGATTTTTACGTGGAAACCCTCACGGGAAAAACCACAGGGTAGTAAGTAAGCCACACTCGAACCTCGAATCCACTAAATGTGTAAAACGATTACAACCTAATCCCGGAAGTAATCACACACCTACCTAATCCCGGTATGAGTGAACCTAGTCCAATTTGCTTGCGATCTAAGCAACCTAATCCCGGAAGCTACACACAAGACTTACTTTCTCTATGAAAAGAATAACAACCCTAAGTGAATATATGAATATCCAAATGCAACATAGATATTAATATGCAATTAGAACAATCCTAGATATTAAAAACTAAATGACATGGCAAATAGTTTAGCTAATCAAGATTAAGCACAAAACCTAATTAGCTATCACAATACAACTTCTCAAACATACATCACACTAATCTCAAACTTGTATTCAAAATATATAAAATAACATACAAGTAATTAATTGAGATTGCTTGTTAAGAGAAACACAAAATATGTAAGATATTAGTGAAAAGCTTACCAAGCAAAGTATAATGAAGAATCCATGCAAGATGACATCTAGATGATCAAAGATGATGCTAGATGATGATTGATGATCATGAAAAAGTGTTTGAGTTAATAAAAATGAGTTCTTTGAAATTTTTCTTCTCTTTGAAAAATATCCTAAGTATGAAATCTGAATATGAACTCTCTTGATTGACCTAAAGTCAAAGTGGCATATATATAGGAGGCCAAATCAAAGTGTGGCCGTTTTGATAAGTTTGCCTCAATTTTGCCTTGGGCGCTGTACGTAGGGCGCTTCTGTACAACGCCTGTACAGCGCCCTTGCTTTGTTCTCACGGAAAAACAGAGGAGCGCTCTACGTAGAGCGCCCTGTACAGCGCCTATACAGCGCTCGTATAGTGACCGAATTAAATCGATCAGGTCTGTACAACGCTCGAAGGGGGCTGTTCGTACAGCGCTTCTGTAGAGCGCTTTTGGGAGCGCCTAATGCAAAAAAGCAATCCTAAATCTAAGCATGACAAGGCAATTCGATATGCAAGATGCAATCAAACTAACATGCAAGAAGAGATGTTAATGAACATTAAAGCACACAAATAAGACACACAATATACAAGGATTAAACATATGCATGAGTTGTGAGTGTGTGCAACTATCTCTTCAAGACAAGTAAGCACATAGAGATTTACCTTCGGTGCTTATCAAGAATGAGGTCTTCAAAGGGCCTTAGCAATAACACCTACACTTAAGCTACCCTTACAAGAATCCCCAACATGTGGTTTGTCCACGAAATAAGCCAATCAACAAATGGGAACCTTACAATCTCCCCCTTTGGCTATTTCGTGACAAAACCACCACTCACATTGATTCCTCACAAAAAAATAGAAACTACGGGACAACAATGATTATCTACATTACAAAGAGATAAGAAAATAAAACTTCAAGTCTTCAATCTCTTGTAGAACAATCAACCCCTGAAAATAAGATTTATATATTTTCCAATTCAAGTAAAGTGTGAGATTAATCAAGTGAGAACAATAACAAGCATTTGCATTTTAAAAAAATAGGCACAACATTATGCAATGTATGTGTATGCAATGGTCCCCCTCAACGGGTTACACCCCCTCACTGAATATTTTCCCTAACAAGCACAATTGCTACTACAATTTGCAACTCCCCTTACCATATCCTACTCCCCCTTTTTGTCATGATATAGGCAAAAGGAGTAGTCCCCAACCGGGTCACTTATAGCAACGAGAGACAGTAGCATGCGAGAATTGCATAATCAATATAAGTCACTTTATGCATCTCAATTAATTGGAGAGAAACAAGGAGATTTATTTGAGGAAAATGTGTGAATCCAACATGCTTTGCAAACAAGACATATAGCATTCAAGTCCAAAATACAATGGTATTTGGCAAAGCAAATGACAAAGGTTTCTAATAAGAATTCAAACCAATTTCACCAAAGTCATGAGAAAAGCAAGGATATAGAGATAATTGATTTCAATTTAAGAGCAACTATATCCAACTTTATAAGCGAAACATGGCATGAGTGACTTTGCACCCTATTTGATTTTTCCGGATAAGATATCCGTATGATAGTAACCATGTTCAACCAATAAAGAAAGAGAGACATTTGGAATATAAATTCCTTTGAACGGATACAAGATCCTTTATTCATTTTGAGTCTCATAAGCTTTTGTAAGGATTCCCATATCTTGATTGGCTTATTTCGTGGACAAACCACGTATTGGGGATTGCATGTAAGGGTAGCTTAAGTGATTGATATTCAAGCTCAAGACCCTCTCATGTCCTCAAGGTTGATAAGCACCAAAGGTAAACTTCTATGTGCTTAATTTGCTTTGAAGATTAGTTTCACACACACACAACTCATGCATAAATTTTATTCTTGTATGTTGTGTGTTTTATATGTGTGCATGCATGTTCTTGAACATCTCTTCTTGCATGTTTTATTTTGATTGCATCTTGTTCATTGAAATGCCATGACATGTTTAGGCATTAGGATGCATTCACTTCCCACACTTGCACTTCATTATTAGTCTTAAGTGTGGTGTAATTCGTTTCCGTTTGTGTGATCGGAAACGTCCACGCTTGCACGATGGTGTGCATGTCTTAGCGCGATGGTTGACCACTTGAGAAGGTCTCATTATTCTCTTGGATAAGTGGTAGTTTTGATTTGATTGTCTAGAGTAAAGTGTCTAGTTTCAAAAGATTAGATTTCAATGTTTTAAATGTTTTTCAAAACTGACCTTAGCATGGTCTTGTGACCATAACTTTTTATACAAAGCTTCAAAATGAGTTTTGAAAATTTCTGTACAAACTAGACACCCATACCTTTCCAACGGTATATTATTCGTAATATTTCATGACCGTTTGGATTGGTTTTAAAATCTCCAAAGTTACAACCAAAACAGGGCAACTCTGTTGTTGTCCGTTTCTGACCTTTGGTCACTCAATTGACCATAACTGTTTCTACAGACATCGAAATGTCATTCTATAAAAACGAGTAGAAAGTATACTTCCATACCTTTCCAACGATATATCATACGAAAGGTTTTGATATCGTTTGGTCATGTTTCGAAGCTCTCGAATCTTGAGTCGCTGCACTGACGTGAGTACCGCGAAAATGCCCATATTTTTTCCATTTCTTCCAAAACGACATAGTTTCACTTGGGCATTATAAATACATATCTTTCTCATCATTTTAAGGGCTGTGCCACAAAATCAAACCCTAAAGAGAGAGGCTCCATATTCTTGAGAGAGAAAGAGAGATTTGAGAGAAAATCAAATCAAGAACTCACCTTTAACCACTCAAATCAAATCCCTTTTGCATCATATTTCATATTGCATCTTCTATTACTATATAGAATGCATCCATGATTGGATTTGCATCATCACAACTTGCTTGGTAAGATTTTGATTAAGTTCATCTTATTTGATTATTTTTATTATAAAGCTATTCTCTTTAATTTACTTGTATGTTTTGATCATATGATAAATACAAGATTAGAGAATTAATTGTGATAAATTGATTGAGTGTTGCATTGTGATAGATATCTAGGTTTTTATAATCTATGTTTATCTAAGCTATTATGACATGTCATTTAGCACTTGATATCCAGGATTGATTTGAATTGATTATATCATCATCCTAGATAAGCATCTAAGGTTCCCTAGCCTTGTTTGTTATTTGAATATTCATACATATTCACATAGGTTGCATAATCTCTTCTTAGAGAATTAAGACTTGAGGCTAAGAGTGCTTAGGCCTCAAGCAAATTGGAATAGGGTTGCTAATAAAGGCCCGCTGGGTAGAAGTGAGGGGTTACAGACCGGATTGTTAGACGAGGTCTACATAGGTTGTAAACTTCATTTCAATTAGTGATTTCGAGTTCCGAGTTTGGCGCACTATACAGCCCGTGGTTTTTCCCAGTGGTTGGGTTTCCACGTATACATCAAGTGTCATTTTTAATTCCGCACTATATTACACTTGCTTGTATTTTTGACTAGTAGGGTCATTTTCGTAATATTGACTTGTATGCGAAAATTGGGTAATAATAGTTAAAATCTATTCACCCCCCTCTAGATTAATATATTGATAACACGCCTCGAGTATTTAGTTATTTACAATTGGTATCAAAGCGGGTTCCTAGATATACTTAGGTGATCCTAGCTCATTTTAGGTGTGTTGTGCATTTGTGTGTTTTTGCTCATTCATACATTTTGCATACATTTCATTCATTCATTTGGTACAATGAGTGGATTCGGTGGCAACCATGAGGGTGCTTCAAGCACACGGCCTCCTCTCCTCACCGGTGTGAATTATGCCTCATGGAAAGGCAAGATGGAGGCATATGTGTGCCAAATCCATGATAGGGCATGGATGGCGATTGAAGATGGGTATGCACCTCCTATGATGACTTCCACGAGTGGTGGAGAACAAGTACTCAAGCCAAAGGCCCAGTGGTCACCTGAAGAGTTTGAGACTTCAAAATGGAATAGGAAGGCATGGCATGCTCTTCTATGTGCAGTGGATGAAAATCAGTACAAACTGATTCAGAACACTAGGATAGCCAAGGAAGCATGGGATATCCTAGAGGTTGCACATGAGGGAACCGATGTGGTTAAGGATTCCAAGCTACAAGTCCTTCAAACATTATTTGAGTTGCTTAAAATGGAGGAGGACGAGTGCTTCAATGACTTTGAAGTCAAGTTGATGGATATTGTCAATCAAAGCCATCAACTCGGTGATCCTTATTCGGATAGGAGAGTTAAGCAAAAAATTATGAGGTCTCTCCCCACTAGGTTCGAATCAAAAGTGACGGCTTTAGAGGAGAATAGTACATATAAGGATATGAAGCCGAGCGAGGTAATTGGAAGACTCCTCGCCTATGAATCTAGGAAGGCTCCTAGTATTTCACCTTCTAAAAAGCAAAAAGGAATTGCTTTAAATGCTTCCAAGGTTGTGAAGGAGGAAAAAGGTGACTCGGACCAAGACATGGCTTTGCTACTTAGAAGATTTAAGAAGTTTGTCAAGTTCGAGAATAAGGGCTGTGGATCCAAGGGCCAAGACTTGAAGAAAAAAGCTCCCTTCAAGAATTTTGAGCCTAGGAAAGAGCATAGTGAGAAGAAAGGGGTCCAATGCTATGAGTGTGGTGGTATAGGTCACATCTCACCGGATTGTGGGAACTTGAAGAACAAGATGGCAAAAGTGATGGCCACCACTTGGAGTGAAAGTGATGACTCCGAAAATGGAGACAAGTCATCAAGTGATGATGAGCTTACCATCAACTACACGACTTTTGGGGCCACTTGTGTAGATGACAAAGTTGTTGGTAAGAATGACTTGACTAGTGATCCCATAGAAGAAAAAATTGAAGAAGTAGCTCTAGAGAAGATAAATGTAGCTACTCATTGGGATATGGCTCTCATTGACTCAAGAGACCATGGTAAAGGTCTTAATGGGGAAAATGACTCCATTAGTGAGAAAGAGAGTGGAGGAGATAACTCAAGTGAAGATGACTCCTCATCTAACTCTACAAATGGATGTGTAGAGAAAATGGATGTAAATGACTTCATAGTCAAGTGTGAAAGTTCATTGAAGAAGAACAATAGAAAATTGAAGATTTTAGAGGATGAAAATCTTGAACTTTCAACACACAATGACCACTTAAGTAATCAAGTGGAGGCATCCAAGAAGATTGAAGACAAGCTAAGGGATGAGCTAGCTATGTCTAAGAGGAATGAAGAAGGGTTGAAAAGAGAGCTTGATGAAGCTATACAGTCATTGACTAGGATGACTACAAGCACCAAGAAACTTGACCACATTCTTGGTGGTGGAAAGAACCCTTGTGACAAGAGAGGTATTGGGTATGAAGAAAGCAAGGAGATCACTACTCCAACCAAGACCGTCTTTGTCAAGAGTTTGGGCAAGATAGAAGCCTCGCCGGTGCACACTCCTAGGAAGAAAATTGATCTAGGACAATGTTCAAAAAGTGCACAAGTGAAGGAAGCTCCAAAGAGACAACCTCAAGCTCAAAAAGTTCCTCAACCAAACTTCCCTCAAGCTCATATTCATCAAGGGAAGAGGTCAATCATGCAAAATGGATCAAGGAAGCAAGCAAGAACCGCTCAACCACAAAGTCATGGGAAGGCTCCTATGCATGCACAAGGACATGGTATGAATTCTAAATTTATCCCTACATGTCACTTTTGTGGTATTAATGGTCACATTAGACCAAATTGCTTTCATTTCATTAAATTATGTAGAATCAAAAGCATGATTGAAAAGAGAATGACAAGAGCTAGAATGCATGCTAATAGGAAGGAAAACATTCATATTCATGATCCTATTAATTCTAGAACTCTTGAACCCTTAACCACTAGGAAGAAAAAAGTTATATCTATGTGGGTAAGAAAAAATGAACCCGCTTGCTACGAGACTAACAAGTCTCAAATAAGTTCATCCAAGTCAAATGGACTTGGGAGGTCTATAAGACCTCATGACCTTCATTGATGAAGGTTGGTGATGACCCCATATGGGGAACTCAAGCAAAGAGAGCTAATTGCATACTTGTTGCATGCAAACATTTGAAAAATCTTATTCTTCTTTGTTGATTGCTTGAGTAAGCTTGGTTGCACATATGTATATGTTTTCTATTCAATAAGTGTGAACCTTGCTTGTTTACAATCCATGTCATATTTATGTTCAAACATGCATTTTTGGACTAGGAGATTTACATAGGAAGTAAAATTTGAATGACCTATAGTTATCTCCATGACATGATGATTCTTTTATAACATGCTAATGTCAAATGAAAAAGCATGAAATTCATATAACATGCTCACATGAAAAGCATGAATTGATGATTGCATATTCTTAAAAATGCAAAACTTGTGTGAAAGCTAATGAGACTCAAAATGAATAAAGGATCTTGTATCCGTTCAAAGGAATTTACATTCCAATTGTCTCTCTTTCTTTATTGGTTGAACATGTCTACTATCATACGGGTTTTATTCCCGGAAAAATCAAATAGGGTGCAAAGTTGCTCATGACATGTTTGACTTATAAAGATGGATATAGTTGCTCATAAATTAAAATCAATGAAAACTCTATATCCTTGCTTCTCTTATGACATTGGTGAAATTGGTTTGAATTCTTATTAGAAACCTTTGTCATTTGCTTTGCCAAATACCATTGTATTTTGGACTTGAATGCTACATGTCTTGTATGCAAAGCATTTTTGATTCACACATTTTATCAAAATAAATCTCCTTGTTTCTCTCCATTTGATAGAGTTGCATAAAGTGCATTTAATGATTATGCAAATGACTTGAATGCTATCATCTCTCTTTGCTAAATGACCCGGTTGGGGACTACTCCTTTGCCTATATCATGACAAAAAGGGGGAGTAGATTGGTGGTAAGGGGTGTTGCAAATTGTGGTGGCAATTGTGCATGTTGGGGAGACAACACATTGAGGGGGAGTAACCCTTTGAGGGGGAGCATTGCATTCATCAAACATTGCATGATGTTGTTTGTTGTACTTAAATTTCTTAGAATGCAAATGCTTATTTATGCTCTCGCTTGATTCATCTCACTTTTTACTTGTATTGGATAGTATAGAAACCTTGCTTTCAAGGATTGATTGATCTACTTGAGATTGAAGACTTCAAGATTATTTTTATTATCTCTTTGTAAAGTAGAAAATCATAGTAGACCCATAGTTTCTATTTTGTTGTGAGGAATCAATGTGAGTGGTGGTTTTGTCACGAAATAGCCAAAGGGGGAGATTGTAAGGATTCCTATATCTTGATTGGCTTATTTCGTGGACAAACCACGTATTGGGGATTGCATGTAAGGGTAGCTTAAGTGATTGATATTCAAGCTCAAGACCCTCTCATGTCCTCAAGGTTGATAAGCACCAAAGGTAAACTTCTATGTGCTTAATTTGCTTTGAAGAGATTAGTTTCACACACACACAACTCATGCATAAATTTTATTCTTGTATGTTGTGTGTTTTATATGTGTGCATGCATGTTCTTGAACATCTCTTCTTGCATGTTTTATTTTGATTGCATCTTGTTCATTGAAATGCCATGACATGTTTAGGCATTAGGATGCATTCACTTCCCACACTTGCACTTCATTATTAGTCTTAAGTGTGGTGTAATTCGTTTCCGTTTGTGTGATCGGAAACGTCCGCGCTTGCACGATGGTGTGCGTGTCTTAGCGTGATGGTTGACCACTTGAGAAGGTCTCATTCTTCTCTTGGATAAGTGGTAGTTTTGATTTGATTGTTTGGAGTAAAGTGTCTAGTTTCAAAAGATTAGATTTCAATGTTTTAAATGTTTTTCAAAACTGACCTTTGCATGGTCTTGTGACCATAACTTTTTATACAAAGCTTCAAAATAAGTTTTGAACATTCATGTACAAACCAGACACCCATACCTTTCCAACGGTATATTATTCGTAATATTTCATGACCGTTTGGATTGGTTTTAAAATCTCCAAAGTTACAACCAAAACAGGGCAACTCTGTTGTTGTCCGTTTCTGACCTTTGGTCACTCAATTGACCATAACTGTTTCTACAGACATCTAAATGTCATTCTATAAAAACGAGTAGAAATTAGACTTCCATACCTTTCCAACGATATATCATACGAAAGGTTTTGATATCGTTTGGTCATGTTTCGAAGCTCTCGAAGCTTGAGTCGCTGCACTGACGTGAGTACCGCGAAAATGCCCATATTTTTTCCATTTCTTCCAAAACGACATAGTTTCACTTGGGCATTATAAATACATATCTTTCTCATCATTTTAAGGGCTGTGCCACAAAATCAAACCCTAAAGAGAGAGGCTCCATATTCTTGAGAGAGAAAGAGAGATTTGAAAGAAAATCAAATCAAGAACTCACCTTTAACCACTCAAATCAAATCCCTTTTGCATCATATTTCATATTGCATCTTCTATTACTATATAGAATGCATCCATGATTGGATTTGCATCATCACAACTTGCTTGGTAAGATTTTGATTAAGTTCATCTTATTTGATTATTTTTATTATCAAGCTATTCTCTTTAATTTACTTGTATGTTTTGATCATATGATAAATACAAGATTAGAGAATTAATTGTGATAAATTGATTGAGTGTTGTATTGTGATAGATATCTAGGTTTTTATAATCTATGTTTATCTAAGCTATTATGACATGTCATTTAGCAGTTGATATCTAGGATTGATTTTAATTGATTATATCATCATCCTAGATAAGCATCTAAGGTTCCCTAGCCTTGTTTGTTATTTAAATATTCATACATATTCACATAGGTTGCATAATCTCTTCTTAGAGAATTAAGACTTGAGGCTAAGAGTGCTTAGGCCTCAAGCAAATTGGAATAGGGTTGCTAATAAAGGCCCGCTGGGTAGAAGTGAGGGGTTACAGACCGGATTGTTAAACGAGGTCTACATAGGTTGTAAACTTCATTTCAATTAGTGATTTCGAGTTCCGAGTGTGGCGCACTATACAGCCCGTGGTTTTTCCCAGTGGTTGGGTTTCCACGTATACATCAAGTGTCATTTTTAATTCCGCACTATATTACACTTGCTTGTATTTTTGACTAGTAGGGTCATTTTCGTAATATTGACTTGTATGCGAAAATTGGGTAATAATAGTTAAAATCTATTCACCCCCCCTCTAGATTAATATATTGATAACACGCCTCGAGTATTTAGTTATTTACAGCTTTCACACAAGTTTTGCATTTTAAGAATATGCAATCATCAATTCATGCTTTCCATGTGACCATGTTATATGAATTTCATGCTTTTTCATTTGACATTAGCATGTTATAAAAGAATCATCATGTCATGGAGATAATTATAGGTCATTCACATCATACTTCCTATGTAAATCTCCTAAAATGCATGTTTGAACATAAATATGACATGGATTGTAAACAAGCAAGGTTCACACTTAGAATTTGAAAACATATATACATATGTACAACCAAGCTTACTCAAGCAATCAAAAGAAGAGGCATAAGTTATTTCAATTTTTTTTTTGCAAGTTAAAAGAATGCAAAATAGCTCTCTTTGCTTGAGTTCCCCATATGGGGTCAATCATAAATCACATCACTCCACAAGACATATCCCAATAGATCTACTAAGTGTTTTAAATCGAGTAGCATCTAAGGGTTTAGTAAATAGATCCGCAAGTTGATCATTAGTACCTACATGTTCAAGTACTATGCATTTATTTTCAACAAGTTCTCTAATGAAGTGATGGCGGATGTCAATATGCTTAGTTCTAGAATGTTAGACCGGATTCTTGGAAATATTAATAGCACTCATATTATCACAAAAGAGAGTGAGAGTACCTTGATTGAATCCGTAGTCTATTAGCATTTGCTTCATCCATAGGAGTTGTGTGCATCCACTCCCCGCGGCTATGTACTCGGCCTCGGCCGTGGACAAGGAAATCGAGTTTTGCTTCTTGCAAAACCAAGACACCAAGTTGTTGCCTAGAAAGAAGCAACCGCCCGATGTGCTCTTCCTATCATCACAATTTCCTGCCCAATCCGCATCACTATATCCCACAAGACTAGGATTAGTGTCAAATGAGTACCAAATCCCATAATTAGAAGTCCCATTCACATAGCGAATGATCCGCTTTACGGAAGAGAGGTGGGACTCCTTAGGATCCGCTTGGTACCTAGCACACACACCCACCCACCCACCCACCCACACTAAAGGAGATATCGGGCCTACTTGCGGTCAAATAAAGCAAGCTTCCTATCATGCCACAATATAACGTTTGTTCCACACTTTTACCACTAGCATCCTTGCTTAGCTTCAAAGTGATACTCATGGGTGTATCACAATGTTTGGCTTTCTCTAAACCAAACTTCTTCACTAGGTTCTTAGCATATTTGGCTTGGGTTATGAAAATCCCATCATCCATTTGCCTAATTTGCAAACCTAGGAAGTAACTAAACTCACCAACAAGACTCATCTCAAATTCAAGAGACATGACA
This sequence comes from Acer saccharum, assembly GCA_030490815.1. Classification (NCBI taxonomy): domain Eukaryota; kingdom Viridiplantae; phylum Streptophyta; class Magnoliopsida; order Sapindales; family Sapindaceae; genus Acer; species Acer saccharum. The sequence continues at coordinate 34,127,674 of CM059873.1, forward strand.
TCAACAAATTGTTGGACCTTGGTGTTGTTGGTGGAGCCAAAAACTATATCATCAACATATATTTGAGCTATGACAAGCTCATCATTGTCTCTCTTGATGAATAGCATCTTGTCAACACTACCTCTTGTGTAGTTATTGTCAACAAGAAATTGAGTGAGGCGCTCATACCAAGCCCTCGGTGCTTGTTACAACCCATAAAATGCCTTCTTGAGGCAATAGACATGGTTGGGGTGTGTGCATCCACAAACCCCTTGGGTTATTCAACAAACACTTCCTCTTGCAAGAAGCCATTGAGGAAGGCACTCTTGACGTCCATTTGATGCAATTTGAACTTGTGCACACAAGAGATGGACAAGAGAAGCCTAATAGACTCTCAACGGGCAACGGGAGAAAAAGTCTCCTCAAAGTCGATACCCTCAATTTGAGAGTATCCTTGTGCTACAAGTCTAGCCTTGTTCCGCACTATGTTGCCATTCTCATCGGATTTATTCCTATAAATCCACTTAGTTCCTATCACATGTGAGCTTTTAGGCCTAGGAACTAGAGTCCAAATCTCATTCCTTTCGAATTGGTTTAGCTCTTCTTGCATGGCAAGAACCCAAAATTCATCATTCAAGGCCTCATCAACCTTTTTGGGTTCTATTTGAGAGGTGTAGCATGTAAAGCTAATGAGATTAGCTATTTGACGCCTAGTCCTAACACCCTCATCCACATCTCCAATAACATCCTCTTTGTTATGGAGTCTTCTAACCCATGGAGCGGGTTCATTAGAGTCCAAGAGAGGGACTCTAGTAATAGGTTGTGTGACCTCATTATTGTCATTGGACGTCCTAACATTGGGAGTCACCACAACACTCTCCAAAGGAGAGTCATCATCTAAAATTTCCTCCTCCTCATGGTCATTAGACTTGAGCCTTGTATCATCAATGACAACATTCGATGATTCCATGACGGTTAGAGTCTTCAAGTTGAAAACTCTATAGGCTCTACTATTCAAGGCATAGCCAATAAAGATACCCTCATCACTCTTAGCATCAAACTTGTCAAGTTGATCACGGTCATTTAAAATGTAGCATTTGCTCCCAAATGTGTGGAAGTAGCTAACATTTGGCTTCCTACCCTTCCATAACTCATAGGAGGTGTTTCTAGATCCGGGCCTTAGGAATACTCTATTCCTTATATAGCAAGTCGTATTGACAGCTTCGGCCCATAGGTTCCTAGGGACATTGTTGCTAAGCAACATTACTCGGGCCATCTCTTGGAGGACCCTATTCTTCCTCTCAACAACTCCATTTTGTTGAGGTGTCCTAGGAGCAGAAAACTCTTGGGAGATGCCTAAGCTATCACAATAGCTTTCAAAAGAGGCATTCTCAAATTCCCTCACATGGTCACTTCTAATCCGTTTAATGCTTTTAATATTAGAATTCATTTCATTTTGTAATTTAGTACAAAGCAATTTAAACTTATCAAAAGTTTTGGATTTTTCTCTAAGAAAATATGTCCAAGTAAATCTAGAGAAATCATCAACACAAACAAAAATGTATCTCTTTCCACCTAAACTCTCGGTTTGCATAGGACCCATGAGATCCATGTGGAGAAGCTCTAGGGGCTCCTTGGTGGAGAGATACTTGCCCTTTTTGTGCATGCTTTTGGTTTGTTTTCCTTGTTGGCAAGGTCCACAAATTCCATTGGCTTTCTTCCCAAGCTTAGGGAGGCCACGCACACAATTGAACTTTCCAAGGGTTCTTAAATCCCTAAAGTTCATGTGGCCAAGTCTTTCATGCCACAACTCTATTTGCTCATCCATGGACACATTGTTTGAGACTATTCTAGCTTCAAGACAATAACAATTGTCACTAGATCTCATACCTTTCAACAAGGTTTGTCCATCGGGCTTTAGGATTGAGCAATCATCTTTGCTAAACAAGACGGAATATCCTTCGTCACTTAGATGTGAAATGCTTATTAAATTGGCTTTCAAGCCATAAACAAATAAAGCATCAGATAAGGAGGGTAATCCAGGAACGGAAATGGTTCCTTTCCCTACAACTTTCTTTTTGGATCCATCACCAAAAGTGACATATCCTCCTTCCTCCACAACAAGAGTCTCGAAGAAACTCTTGTTTCCCGTCATGTGCCTAGAGCACCCGCTATCTAAATACCAAAAATTAGAAGAATTTGCCTTCAAGGCTATTTGAGCAACATGGCACACATTTTCATTCTTTCTAATCCACCTAAAAACAATCTTAGCTTTCTTAGTGGTCTTTGGTACATGGGCTCTAGATGTTCTAGGATCATGCATAGCAATATCATTATTCCTAGGAACATGCATCATGGCTCTTTTCCTTTTCTTCTCTATCATGCTTCTAGTTTTGCACATTTTAATATATCGAAAGCAATGTGATCTAATATGACCATCAAATCCACAAAAGTGACATATAGGAGTAAAATAAGGAATCATACCTTGTCCTTTTCTTTGTGGATGAATGGGTTCAATCCGTCTTCGTTGTTGAACTGGTCTAGATTGCTTCCTAGCTTGAGGTTGCATGATAGGTCGCTTTCCTTTTTGAGCCAATTGTGGAGGAATGTTGGCTTGAGGGACCCTAGGGGGTTGAGCTTAAGGTTGCCTTCTTGGCCCCATCTTCACTTGTGCATTGAAGATGTCTAAATAGTATGAGAGGGAGACGTCCCAATAGTATGTTTAAAAACTTGGTGTATGGTCGGATACGTCTCAACAAACACTAAGTAAGCTGAAAACTCAGCAATGGCAACTGAACAAAGAAGGCTTTGAGCCTTGAAGATTTGGTGTATGGTCAGATACGTCTCGACAAACACTGAGTAAGCCGAAAACTCAGCAATGGCAGCTGAACAAAGAAGACTTTGAGCCTTAAACCAAAAATTCAGCAATGGTAGCTGAACAACAAAAAAAAGGCCCTACGCCTAAGCCGAAAACTCAACAATGGCAGCTGAACAACAAAAAAGGCCCTGCGCCTAAGCCGAAAACTCAGCAATGGCAGCTGAACAAAGAAGGCTTTGAGCCTTAAACCAAAAATTCAGCAATGGTAGCTGAACAACAAAAAAAGGCCCTGCACCTAAGCCGAAAACTCAGCAATGACAGCTGAACAACTAAAAAGGCATTGCGCCTAAGCCAAAAACTCAGCAATTGCAGCTGAGCAAAGAAGGCTTTGAGCCTTAAACCAAAAATTCAGCAATGGTAGCTGAAAAAAAAAATTCGTTTTAACAAGACCGAGTGAAGTATCAAAAAGCCGGGACCTCATCGGAATGAAGAGACTTAAAAGCATTCAAGCATCAACTCTTAGGTGTCAACCTATTCAGCTCACTGTGGCAGTTCAACTCGCCGTAGCTAGAATAACTCAGCTCGCCGGGACTATTGAACTCAGCAGGGCTCGTTGAATGTACACAAACGAAGTTAAATTGCTTAAAGCATACCTAGAGGGGGGGGTGAATAGGTTTTTACACCTTTTTTCAAACCCTTGAACAAACATCCGTTTGTCCCTCAAGGTAGCCTTACACACAACACTATAATCCAAGATAGACATACATAGACAATATGATGACACAATCATAATTGAAATGTCTAAGTATATCAACAAGTCATGTGAGGTAAAATATCAAATAATCATAACAACAAAATAAACTTGTATTTCATAAGATGTTCAATGTGTTACAAGAGTGAGCAAAATGTCACTAAACAAATATTACAATATACAAAAGAATCAAAGATACAAATTGATCTATAGAATGAATATACTAATCACACTATACAAAGACTTGATTCAAAATACATCACAAGTCAATATTATGAATCAAGACAATAAAATATACAATTAAAATATAAGAGAAGAGATAGAAAGAATTAACACAAGGGATTTTTTAACGTGGTAAAACCTCCAAGGAGGAAACATCCACGGGTTGAATTACAACCATTGGGTACTATATTATTGGAAAGTAAACATAGAACATTCACAAAGTGACCAATCTTTAGCTCACCCAACCTAGTGAAGTCTAAGCCTACCCAACCCTATTGGAAAGTATGAAATCCCTCAATGATGCGGAACCACCATATATTGGACAACACACTCAACCAACATCGATGGTAGATTAGAAATTCCTCAAGAGTGCATACACATCCCGTGTACCCCGCTCTATCGGAGTCTATGTCTAACCATACGCCTAGGCCTACCAATATGTTAGCCAACTCCCTATCCAAGGCACTCTTGCCTCTAGGGAGCCTCCCATGCATGACTATCCGAGTCCTCCCGACTCTAGCCATGACTTCTTGCTTACCTATCCAAGTCATCCCGACTCTAGGCAAGACTTCTTGCTTGGCTATCCGAGTCATCCCGACTCTAACCAAGACTTCATGCCTTTTACAAGGACTTCCTAGTGTGATCATGTGAATGCAAATGATGCAAACATTCATTTCAACATAGAACATGTGATCAATACATTCTATGGCACAAATAGACCTAAACATGTGAAAACACAATTAATCAAGTCTAGATGCAAAAATCCATGAATAGAAACCTAAGCATGTGAAACACCTAACACATATACTCAAAGTCTCATTCACACATATAACACTTGAATCACAAAATGTTCATTAAGTCCTAATTCAAGATGCTATCAATATACAATCAAAGTCTAGATATATGAGATTAAAATCAATCAATATACTAGACAAAAATATAGAGCAAGGTTTTGAGATTTACATCAATCAAAACCTATATTCTCTAAATCACAAACAAATACACAAATCCTTGATTTCTTCAATCAAAGGACCAAATCAAATCTCAAAGTCATTTTAACACAAAATTAATTCAATTAAGTATCAAACAACCTAAGATGCCATTCTAATCACAATACAACTCACAAACAAATGTAAAACCTAGAATCATAAAATCTAGTCAACATAAGTCCATAAATTGAATTTCAATTGGAATGATAATCAAGCTACCTTTTCAAATAGCTTTCATAAAACAATAACAATATATAGAAGAAGAAACCCCAAGCAAATGGAAGGTGAAATAACAAGAAATCCCAAAGTTGAGACTCAAACCTCAAGTTCTGCAGCTGGTACGAATTTCAGTGTCCAACCACTTGAAATCACGATCAATCAGCCACCAAATCACTTGGAGATGTTAGAGGACTCAAATACGAACACTCTCCAACTTGAATCACTCAAATCCGACTCCGGATGAGGAAGATATGGTGTTTTGAAGTTTGGAAAAATTGGAGAGAAGTGTATACGGGAATTCTGAAATTTTCTTCTTCAAAATTCAAAATGAGAGAGAGAGGGAAGAAATAGGAGGAGAGAGAGAGGTCTTATTGACCAATCATGTGGTGCCACGTCACCCCCAGGCCGTGGGGGGCGCGTGGCCCACACGGGAGCAGAAGGGGCTCCAGGCCGTGGGGCCCACGGCCTCAACCACGGCCAGCCCATGTGGCCCACGGCCTGGGCTGTCCTCTCCCGCGCACTCTCGGTTCGTCGGCCCGTATCTCGAGCGTCCGAACTCCGAATTCGAATCCGTTTTCGGATTACGAACCGTGACTCTCTCACACACAAAAACGACTATACAACTTTGAAAAACGGTTGAGAAATCATCTCGGAAATCATCGATGAAGTCAACACAACGTAAGAGAACGTAAAGTGGCATAGTCAACACGTTTGGACTCGAAACCTTATGAATGAGTAACCGAAACGACCGGAACTCAATAAGGCATTGAATAAGAACATGTTCAAGTCCTAAACACAAAATACGGAAACATATAAACACAAATACACACACATATGCTAGTTTCCGGACATAGTCCTAGAAAATGCAAAACACAAAGTTTATTAACTAAAAGTGAATGCATGAGCATATTTTGCCAAGTGTGTGAAAGTGAAATGTAAATGAAATAAAATCATGAAGAGACACACAAAAATGATATGTGTGGGTGTGTGCCTAGCCTTGTAAGAGATAAGAGGTCATGTATACCTTTGTAGACCGATAATGTCCGAAACTCTTAAAAGCCGGCAACTTGAACGAATAATGGTTGAGACGTCCTTCGTCTTTGAAATCCTTCATTTTCTAACCACTAAACATTACAAGTAAAACACGTTTTGATATGGAATTAATGCCAACACTAATTATCAACCTAACAATCTCCCCCTTTGGCAAATTCCATGTCAAAACCCCTAAACAAACACTAAAACAATTACAAAGAAAATTTGGTCACAATGAGTACAATGAGTTACACATATAGACACAAATTATAAATCAAGTCTTGAACTTCATCTTGGTCTTCTCTTGATATCACCTAAAAAAAAACTTGAAAGCACAAGAATATCCAAGAGACACCAAGTATGGCAATATCCAAGTATCCAATCATAGGCAAGAAAATAATAGCATATAAGTTCAAATGGATCAAGTATGCTCCCCCTTAATACATACTATCCATCAATATATTCTAAGCCAAGATTCAACAAAAAAATATTACATGCCATATAGTTCAAGCTAGATACCAAATATACAAAAACAACTAACATAAGGCTAAGTAAGCTAGATATCTCCCATGTGTTTCTCATATTTCTCCCCCTTTTTGACATGATATGAAGCCAAAGGGAAAGAGTAAGAAATTATACCTCATGAAGCTTTCTAGCCACTTGTGCCACCAAGGAAAGAAGAACGGTGTGCGGATCTCACATATTGCCTTGTTGGAGTTGATTTTCCTTCCAACTCTTTGATCCTCTCATCTTGAGCAACAAGCTTTGCACTAAGGTCTTCAATCTTCCTTTGTGACGCCTCAATCAACCTATGAGATTCTTCAACCTCTTTCCTCAATTTTAAGGCCCAACTAGGAAGAGCGGGTGAGTAAGGGACATGGTTAGAATCAAGAGAATCACCAAAAAGCCTAAGTACATCATTAGACTTTCCCTTGTCCTTGTATGACATGGTTGCCAAACGTTTCTCACACAACTTCTCTAAGGGAGGAAGCATAACATCACCATCAAGATTCCTCACACCTTTAGCTAAGCACAATTGAGTTATAAACCCCGGAAAAGCCAATTTCTTGTCCAAACGACTAGTACAAGCCGCACTTTGAATTTGCTCCACAAGCAATTCACCAAGGTTTATAGGTTGGTTAGTAACCAAGGCATACACAATCTTAATCTTGTCTCTATTGAGCTCCGAAGCATTAGTAGAAACAATAAGATTAGGAGCATACAAATAAATGCCAAAATGCACTAATTTTTGTTAGCTCACCTTGCCTAATAAAAGCACGTTTCCCCCACACAAAATCATCATCATCACAAAGGAGTCTTACCCATTAAATCAAGGTTTTCCAAGACATCAATATCAAGGAAATCCGATTCAATGTCATCGGACAAGTTAAGAAATTCATTAACCTTCCTAGGGCAAACTCTAAAGACAACTTTCCTTATGCTAAGAGTAGCACTAGTCACAGTAGAACCGGATTTGTAAGCATTATAAAATTCTCTAACAATGGTCTCATTAGATACTCCTAACATGTTGACCCATGAAATCCAATTCCTACTCTTAAGCACATCATAAACATATGATCCAATACAAGAGTCCAAGTCAATACCTCTTTCTTGAATTATCTTTTTGCACCCGAAAATTCCCAATTCATCAACTTTGTTACCTTTGGAAATTTTGGACGAAATTGTAGGTTTCGACTTGGCAATGGGAGATGAAGAAGTATTTCCACCAACCTTCTTTGCTTTACCCATTATCTTGCAACACAAATCAAACTAAAAACAAAGTGAGAGGAAACAAAGAAACAAATAAGAAACCAATAAACATATACAAAGGCAAAACACTATATTTAATAAATCACCATGCAAGTAAGAATTTATCATAGCATCTTCATGATTTATCAAAAATAAGAATAATGCCAACAATTAACAACCTTGAAGAACATGTGAACATGTCATAAAAGAGAACAAGAATTTAGCATATTATGCTCCCCCTTGACAAGTGCCTCATCTAAAATCAAGATAGACAAATGTTCACAAAAATCACCACACAATCACATCACAAGCAATCTTTATTAGATTTGCAAATAAGCTTCACATATCTAAGAGAGTTACATCAAGATTTTCAATCACTCTCATATGTCATCAAAAATTGCTAAAGTATCACAAATACTAATTAAGCAAAAGTGAGTGTGTGAAGATTTGCTTCAAGTATATGAAAAGAAGTAGTTTGATAATCAAGCATGCACACAATTTCAACATCTATTCATCTTAGGCCTTTCCATAAAAAGGTCAAACCGGTTATCATCCGAAATTTTGCTTATAAAGAGAATAGATTTCAACATGTGAGCGTGTGTGTGCATGTGGCTCGTCAACCCATTTCTATTTGTCAACCCGAGCTCTTTTGATTATTCAACTATACTCCAAAAGCCTTTTATTTTCATATTTTTTTTTTTATTAAGGCTTGAATCAAAGATTTTTTTTTTTTTTATGATTCAATTCAACACTTCTTTGATTTTTCTAACATAAACATATACACCTCATGGCGGCTTTCACTCATCACAATGACGTAGCCCTTTCCAACATTGGGTGGCTTCACAACCAAGGTGTGTAGCCCTTTCCATGAGGGTGCTCGTTGAGTTCTATGTTGCCGAAGCAAATGGATACCAACCATTGGTCATTTTTAAATGTACTAGTCCTTAGGACTTCAAGGTGTATCCAAAGCGAACATCAATCAAGCTCAACATACTTAACAAAACATACAAGAGAAGCAAAGTGCATTTTTGAAACCAATTTCAAGGCTTAAAAGCACATGATCTAAAAGCAAGTAAAGAGACTTACTTAAGATCTCTACTTCTCAAGAGAGTAGCTATCAAAGAATATGAAGCTCACATTATTCAAATATTAGCCACTCAACAATCATACAAATAACAACACGCTTCATGAAATAAGATCAATGTGAACACTTATCACCAAAAGATCTTAAACTAGCAAATGTCAAAGAGTACCATATAAACACTATATTAGTTCTCAATTATGACATGCTTCATGAAAGTGATAACAAACAATGAGTTGATAGATGAAAAATCAAGTAAGCAAGCAATATGATATAAAGATACCTTCGCAAGCTATTTTCACCAAATACAAAGCCTTCACCCTTTTTATGAGTCCTCTTGGCTTGTAAGTCCTCATGACTACAAGTTATAGGTGTGTCGATCCAAGAGACTAAAGGCAATATAATACAACTCAAACAAACAAAAAAAAATGACTTTCTCTAAAAGCCATAACAATAATGTTATCATATAGATTCCAAAAAAAAACTTCTCAAAAGTTAACCAACAAATTTTGACTATCAAAACAAACAAAGTGAGATAGCTAAGTTCATGTCTAGTTGTAAAGATACAAAGCAAAAAGCTAAGCCTCTTATCAACGACACTAATCTTAAAGCTAACTCACATGTGCAACTTACACTAATGGTAAGAGCACTCACCCTTGACAAATTTTGTCTTGGGTGGACAAACATAAACATCATCAAGATTCTCTTTGACCACAATGTTGAACCTAGAGTAAAGTTCTTCCACAACTTGATTCACAATAATATCATTAATACTCTTCTTCTCAACATTGTTAGCAACACATGCATGGTCAAACTTTGTAGGATATGCATTCTTCACCTTCCGGATATTCTTAGCATGCTTTGACAAATTATCATGCTTTCCATATTCAAAAGCTTTAGCATGCATAGAATTAGGTCCAATCGCTCTATTCCTAGATGCATTTTCTAAGTTGCAATATTCAATGAATTTATAGCACTTGGGCTTGATATGGCCTAAGGTATTGCAAAAATGACATATGGGAACAAAAGGAGAGATTTTACCTTCCGGTGGTGGTGGAGGACAAATGAGAGTTTCAAGGGGTACCTTATTCTTCAATTTGTTCTTTTTCTTGGAACGTCTCTTCTTAGGAGCTTTCTCTTCAATGATAGCTTCACTAGTAGGAAGTGATGCTTCTATGAGCTTCTCTTCAACCACCGCTACACTTGAGCTCTCTAAGATCATATTAGAGATGATCCTATCCTTTTCAAGCAAAATACCCTCAACTTCGCAAAGCTTCTTTTCAATAGCATTCTTTTCACGCAAAAGCCTACGAGTTGTAGCAACAAACTCATCCACTTGAATCTTGATCAAGTCTTCCTTCTCATCAATCTCACTCAAGGCTAATTTCAACTTCTCCTCAAGAAACTTCACCTTAGCCAAAAGATCAATGTAGGATGGATTATCATTTGAACACTCTTGATGACTTTGATCAATCTCCTTATCCAATGAATCTTGATTAACATCCTCTAGAGTAGAGTGAGAAGCCATGAATGCAACAAAGTTGCTCACTAGCTCTTCTTCACTAGAAGACTCATCACTTGAGCTCTCCTCATCACTAGAGGCATCATCTTCACTCCATGTAGCCGCCATAGCCTTTCCCTTCTTGTCCCTCTTAGAATCACCACTAGGACAATCCGAAGCATAATGTCCAAGCTTCTTGCATTTGAAGCATTGAACCTTCCTATTGCTCTTAGCATGGCCACTCCTCTCATGAGGTGGAGTAAAGGATTTCTTGACTTCCTTGTCCCTTGAGTACTTGCCACTTGACTTGGCACCTTTCCTCATGAACTTCCTAAACTTCCTAACCAATAACGCCATCTCCTCATCATCATCGCTACTACTAGCTTCCTTGACAACCTTGAGAGCTAAACCCTTGTTCTTAGCCTTTGGTTTCATGCACGCCTCAAAAGTTTGAAGAGATCCTAGCAACTCATCTAAGCTCATGACGTCAACGTCCTTGCTCTCTTCAATGGCGGTAACCTTGGCTTTGAACCTCTTTGGAAGAGATCTAAGAATCTTCCAATTTAGCCTCTCACCGGAGATAGGAGTACCAAGAGCTTGGCATTGGTTGGCGATGTCTAGAAGCTTATCTTGGAAGTCAATAAACTTGTCTTCCTCACCCATTTGCAAAACCTCAAATTGGGAAGTGAGCAATTGAAGACGAGACTTCTTCACCGCTTTAGTCCCCTCATTGGTGACTTGGAGAGCCTCCCATGCCTCCTTAGCGGTTTCTAGGTTTTGAATGTAGGAGAATTGCCTACTATCAACACCTCCAAAAATAGCATTCACCGCTCGATGATGCCATTTTGCTAACTCAAACTCATTAGTAGACCACTCACTCCTAGGCTTGGAAACGGTCTCTCCATCCACAATCTTGTTAGGAGCAAGGTAACCTTCTTCAACGGTCATCCAAGCTCTCTCATCAATAGATCGGATGTAAGCCTTCATCCTCAATTTCCAAAACCCGTAGTTGTGACCCTTGAGAAGAGGAGGCCTAGAATTCGAAGCCCCTTCGGTCATCACATCATCTTGGAAAACCATTCTAGCAAATACCTAAGCAATCCACTCGTAAGTGTAAACCGGATCTCGCCGAGTGCCGTCCGACGACCCGCTCTGATACCAATTGAATGTACACAAACGAAGTTAAATTGCTTAAAGCATACCTAGAGGGGGGGGGTGAATAGGTTTTTACACCTTTTTTCAAACCCTTGAACAAACATCCGTTTGTCCCTCAAGGTAGCCTTACACACAACACTATAATCCAAGATAGACATACATAGACAATATGATGACACAATCATAATTGAAATGTCTAAGTATATCAACAAGTCATGTGAGGTAAAATATCAAATAATCATAACAACAAAATAAACTTGTATTTCATAAGATGTTCAATGTGTTACAAGAGTGAGCAAAATGTCACTAAACAAATATTACAATATACAAAAGAATCAAAGATACAAATTGATCTATAGAATGAATATACTAATCACACTATACAAAGACTTGATTCAAAATACATCACAAGTCAATATTATGAATCAAGACAATAAAATATACAATTAAAATATAAGAGAAGAGATAGAAAGAATTAACACAAGGGATTTTTTAACGTGGTAAAACCTCCAAGGAGGAAACATCCACGGGTTGAATTACAACCATTGGGTACTATATTATTGGAAAGTAAACATAGAACATTCACAAAGTGACCAATCTTTAGCTCACCCAACCTAGTGAAGTCTAAGCCTACCCAACCCTATTGGAAAGTATGAAATCCCTCAATGATGCGGAACCACCATATATTGGACAACACACTCAACCAACATCGATGGTAGATTAGAAATTCCTCAAGAGTGCATACACATCCCGTGTACCCCGCTCTATCGGAGTCTATGTCTAACCATACGCCTAGGCCTACCAATATGTTAGCCAACTCCCTATCCAAGGCACTCTTGCCTCTAGGGAGCCTCCCATGCATGACTATCCGAGTCCTCCCGACTCTAGCCATGACTTCTTGCTTACCTATCCAAGTCATCCCGACTCTAGGCAAGACTTCTTGCTTGGCTATCCGAGTCATCCCGACTCTAACCAAGACTTCATGCCTTTTACAAGGACTTCCTAGTGTGATCATGTGAATGCAAATGATGCAAACATTCATTTCAACATAGAACATGTGATCAATACATTCTATGGCACAAATAGACCTAAACATGTGAAAACACAATTAATCAAGTCTAGATGCAAAAATCCATGAATAGAAACCTAAGCATGTGAAACACCTAACACATATACTCAAAGTCTCATTCACACATATAACACTTGAATCACAAAATGTTCATTAAGTCCTAATTCAAGATGCTATCAATATACAATCAAAGTCTAGATATATGAGATTAAAATCAATCAATATACTAGACAAAAATATAGAGCAAGGTTTTGAGATTTACATCAATCAAAACCTATATTCTCTAAATCACAAACAAATACACAAATCCTTGATTTCTTCAATCAAAGGACCAAATCAAATCTCAAAGTCATTTTAACACAAAATTAATTCAATTAAGTATCAAACAACCTAAGATGCCATTCTAATCACAATACAACTCACAAACAAATGTAAAACCTAGAATCATAAAATCTAGTCAACATAAGTCCATAAATTGAATTTCAATTGGAATGATAATCAAGCTACCTTTTCAAATAGCTTTCATAAAACAATAACAATATATAGAAGAAGAAACCCCAAGCAAATGGAAGGTGAAATAACAAGAAATCCCAAAGTTGAGACTCAAACCTCAAGTTCTGCAGCTGGTACGAATTTCAGTGTCCAACCACTTGAAATCACGATCAATCAGCCACCAAATCACTTGGAGATGTTAGAGGACTCAAATACGAACACTCTCCAACTTGAATCACTCAAATCCGACTCCGGATGAGGAAGATATGGTGTTTTGAAGTTTGGAAAAATTGGAGAGAAGTGTATACGGGAATTCTGAAATTTTCTTCTTCAAAATTCAAAATGAGAGAGAGAGGGAAGAAATAGGAGGAGAGAGAGAGGTCTTATTGACCAATCATGTGGTGCCACGTCACCCCCAGGCCGTGGGGGGCGCGTGGCCCACACGGGAGCAGAAGGGGCTCCAGGCCGTGGGGCCCACGGCCTCAACCATGGCCAGCCCATGTGGCCCACGGCCTGGGCTGTCCTCTCCCGCGTACTCTCGGTTCGTCGGCCCGTATCTCGAGCGTCCGAACTCCGAATTCGAATCTGTTTTTGGATTACGAACCGTGACTCTCTCACACACAAAAACGACTATACAACTTTGAAAAACGGTTGAGAAATCATCTCGGAAATCATCGATGAAGTCAACACAACGTAAGAGAACGTAAAGTGGCATAGTCAACACGTTTGGACTCGAAACCTTATGAATGAGTAACCGAAACGACCGGAACTCAATAAGGCATTGAATAAGAACATGTTCAAGTCCTAAACACAAAATACGGAAATATATAAACACAAATACACACACATATGCTAGTTTCCGGACATAGTCCTAGAAAATGCAAAACACAAAGTTTATTAACTAAAAGTGAATGCATGAGCATATTTTGCCAAGTGTGTGAAAGTGAAATGTAAATGAAATAAAATCATGAAGAGACACACAAAAATGATATGTGTGGGTGTGTGCCTAGCCTTGTAAGAGATAAGAGGTCATGTATACCTTTGTAGACCGATAATGTCCGAAACTCTTAAAAGCCGGCAACTTGAACGAATAAGGGTTGAGACGTCCTTCGTCTTTGAAATCCTTCATTTTCTAACCACTAAACATTACAAGTAAAACACGTTTTGATATGGAATTAATGCCAACACTAATTATCAACCTAACACTCGTGAAACAAGGCAGTCTATCGAACACGATCAGAGCCAAATGCAAGTAAGAAGTTAAAATTATTCTTATACAAACAAAGTGTTTTCTTTTTTGCAGGAATATCAGCCGAAAGGCCCTAACAAAATAAATGCAAAAAAGGGGACAATTAAACTACACGACTGGCAGCCCTCTCGGGTTGACCAGCTATTTATCATGTTGCTTTACTCGCCATAATGACATCATCCACTCCACAGCCAACCACATTGGTAAAGATGATAAACGACAAATACACACTGAAAGTAATAGACACTTCACCAGAGCAGCAACATCGATCACAATTCTCTCACAATCAGTGACTTCGCCATTTAAGGAGATTATTTACACGGAGATGAAAGCATTGAACAATGGAATACTTCTCGATCAGAAGAATGATGGTACATTGGAAAACGGTCTATACTTTTTGCATAGAAATATCTCTCACTCGTTAGACACAGAAATAACAGAACCTAATCATAAAAGAGTAAAATTATCAACAGATGAAACCTACCTTTGGCATTTACGCTTAGGTCATATTAACCTTAATAGGATTAAAAGATTGGTATGTTACGGACCTTTGAGTGACTTAAAGGTTGATGATCTACCAACTTGTGAATCTTGTTTGGAAGGTAAAATAACCAAAAGGACATTCTCTGCCAAAGGTGCAAGAGCCACTGAATGTTTAGGATTGATACACACTGATGTATATGGACCTATGAGCATTCAAGCTAGAGGTGGATATGAGTACTTCATCACCTTCACAGATGATTACTCGAGATTTGGTTATGTGTATCTCATGCGACATAAGTCGGATGCTTTTGACATGTTCAAAGCATTCAAAGCTGAAGTGGAAAATCAGCTTGAGAAACACATAAAAATCTTGAGATCTGATCGTGGTGGAGAATATCTATCTGGTGAGTTTCAGCAATATCTTATTGATAATGGGATAGTTTCTCAGTTTTCTGCACCAGGTACACCTCAACAGAATGGGGTTGCAGAAAGGAGAAATAGAACTCTTTTGGATATGGTTAGGTCTATGTTGAGTTATTCAACGCTTCCTATTTCTTTTTGGGGATATGCTTTACAAACTGCTATATACATTCTAAACGATGTACCATCTAAGTCTGTTCCTAAAACACCGCATGAGTTGTGGACTGGGCGCAAGCCTAGTTTACAACACTTAAGGATATTTGGTTGTCCTGCGCATGTGTTAAAAGGAAAGACAGAAAAGATGGAGTCCCGTTCAGAAACATGTATATTTGTAGGGTATCCAAAATAAACTAAAGGATATTATTTCTATAGTCCTTCAGATCTTAAAGTATTTGTTTCGACAAATGCTAAATTTCTGGAAAAAGACTATATGAATGATTTTGTGCCTAGAAGTATAATTGTCCAGAATGAGATGTCAGGAGATACAATTCCACGAGAGGTTACACAACCTAACCCAATTGTAAGTTCCAATCCAACACAAGATCAACAACCTACCATTCCTCGTCGTAGTGGAAGGGTTAGAACACATCCCGAAAGATACATCGGTCTGGGAGAATCAGTGGAGAATCTCCCAGACGACGATGATCCCTATACGTACAAGGAAGCTATAGAGGATGTTGATAGTCGCCATTGGCAAAAGGCAATGCAATCCGAGATTGAATCTATGTTCGATAACAAAGTCTGGTCCCTTGTAGACTTGCCTAAAGGGATAAAACCCATTGGGTGCAAGTGGGTATACAAGATGAAAAGAGGTATGGATGGAAAGGTGGAAACCTTTAAAGCTAGATTGGTAGCTAAAGGGTATACACAGAAATAAGGTATCGATTACGAGGAAACCTTCTCTCCTATGGCCATGCTTAAATCCATTAGGATACTCTTATCCATTGCAGCATCTTTAGATCTAGAGATTTGGCAAATGGACGTCAAGACAGCTTTCCTAAATGGAAGTCTTGACGAAAGCATCTACATGATGCAACCAGAGGGATTCATTGAAAAGGGCCAAATGGATAAGGTATGCAAGTTGCAGAAATCCATATATGGATTAAAACAAGCATCCAGATCCTGGAACATAAGGTTTGATCAAGCTGTCAAAGGTTTTGGATTTATTCAGAATCTTGACGAACCTTGTGTATACAAAAGGATTAAAGGCGACAAGTTGGTTTTCCTAATTCTTTATGTTGATGATATACTGCTCATTGGAAACGATGTAGGTGTATTGACATCAGTAAAAGAATGGTTAGCAAAACAATTTGATATGAAGGACTTAGGAGAAGCAAGTTTTATTCTAGGTATCCAAGTAATAAGGGATAGAAAGAATAGAACGATTGCATTATCCCAAGCTTCATACATAGACAAGATCTTGTCTAGGTTTTCCATGCAGGATTCCAAGAAAGGTATGTTACCTTTCAGACATGGAATTGAAACTAAATATATCACGGTGTGTATAAACCTATCTAGAGGGGGGGTGAATAGATTTTACGCTTTTTACCCAATATTTCGTGTTAGTCAAAATTACGAATTTACCCTCAAGATAATATAAACAAGCAAGTGTAATATGGTGCGGAAATTAAATCGACACTTGATTTTTACGTGGAAACCCTCACGGGAAAAACCACGGGCTATGTAAGTAAGCCACACTCGAACCTCGAATCCACTAAATGTGCAAACGATTACAACCTAATCCCGGAAGTAATCACACACCTACCTAATCCCGGTATGAGTGAACCTAGTCCAATTTGCTTGTGATCTAAGCAACCTAATCCCGATTGCTACACACAAGACTTACCTTCTCTAGAAGAGAATACAACCCTAAGTGAATATATGTTAATATCCAAAATGCAACATAGAGCAAGGGAAACCCTATATGCTTATCTAAGATGATTAATATGCAATTAAGAACAATCCTAGATATCAAAACTAAATGACATGTCAAATAGCATAGATAATCATAGATTATAAAAACCTAGATATCTATCAAAAACAACACTCAATCAATTCATCACAAATAATCTCTTTTCTTGTATTTAGCATATGATCTAAAACATACAAGTAATTTAAAAGAGATGGCTTGATAGTAAAAATATTACAATAAAATGAACTTAATCTAAATCGTACCAAGCAAGTTCTGATGATGCAAACCCATACATGGATGCACTCTATATAGACATAGAAGATGCAATATGAAATTTGATGCAAAAGGGGTTTGATTTGAGTGGTTAAAGGTGAGTTCTTGATTTGATTTTCTCTCAAATCTCTCTCTCTCTCTCTCAAGAATATGGAGCCTCTCTCTCTAGGGTTTGATTTTGTGGCACACCCTCAAAATGATGAGAAAGATATGTATTTATAATGCCCAAATGCAACTACGTCGTTTTGGAAGAAATGGAAAAAGTATGGGCATTTTCGCGGTACTCGCGTCAGTGCAGCGACTCAACATTCGAGCACTTCGAAACATGACCAAACGATATCGAAACCTTTCATATAATATATCGTTGGAAAGGTATGGATGTCTACTTTCTACTCGTTTTTACAGAATGACATTTTGATGTCTTTAGAAAAAGTTATGGTCAATTAAGTGACCAAAGGTCAGAAACGGACAACAACAGAGTTGCCCTGTTTTGGTTGTAATTTTGGAGATTTTAAAACCAATGCAAACGGTCATGAAATATTACGAATAATATACCGTTGGAAAGGTATGGGTGTCTAGTTTGTACAGAAATTTTCAAAACTCATTTTGAAGCTTTGTGTAAAAAGTTATGGTCACAAGACCATGCAAAGGTCAGTTTTGAAAACACTTAAAACATTGAAATCCAATCTTTTAAAACTAGACACCTTACTCCAATCAACCAAACCAAAACTACCACTTATCCAAGAGAAGAATGAGACCTTCTCAAGTGGTCAACCATCGCGCTAAGACATGCACACCATCGTGCAAGCACGGACGTTTCCGATCACACAAACGGAAACGAATTACACCACACTTAAGACTAATCATGAAGTGCAAGTGTGGGTATTGAATGCATCCTAATGCCTAACATGTCATGGCATTATCATTGAACAAGATGCACTCAATTCAAACATGCATGAATAAAATTCATGACTTTGCATCCTAATGCTTAAACATGTCATGGCATTTCAATAAACTAGATGCAATTAAATAAACATGCATGAAGAGATATTCAACAATTATGAATGCACACATATGAAAACACACAACATATAAGAATAACATTTATGCATGAGTTGTGAGTGTATGCAACTATCTCTTCAAGACAAGTAAGCACCTAGAATATTACCTTTGGTGCTTGTCAATAATGAGGTCTTCAAAGGGCCTAATGCACTAACAACAACATCTAAACTACCCTTACAAAGAATCCCCACAAATGGTTTGATTACGAAATAAGCCAATTAACAACAATGGGAATCCTTACAGGAATCAAGCTTTCTAAGGAACAAGTTCCTAAGAATGAGCATGAAGAGCAATTCATGAGTAGAGTTCCATATGCCTCGGCAGTTGGAAGTCTCATGTATGCAATGCTCTGTACTAGACCAGATATTTGCTTTGCTGTTGTCATAGTTAGCAGGTTTCAATCGAAACCTGGTCCTGATCACTGGACGGCAGTCAAGCATATTTTCAAGTATCTCAAAAGAACGAGAGATAATATGCTTGTATACTCTGGAGGGGATTTGGTTCCTGTTGGGTATACGGATTCTGATTTCCAATCAGATTCTGACTCTAGAAAATCCACATCAGGGGCTGTGTTTACTATTGGAGGAGGAGCAGTTATATGGAGGAGTATCAAGCAATCTTGTATTGCTGATTCCACCATGGAAGCTGAGTATGTTGCTGCATGCGAGGCTGCCAAAGAGGCTGTTTGGCTCCGCCAATTCTTGATTGACTTGGAAGTGGTTCCTAGTGCGAATAAGCAGATCACTATCTACTATGACAACAGTGGAGCAGTGGCTAATTCGAAAGAACCAAGAAGTCACAAGAGAGGTAAACACATTGAAAGAAAGTATCATCTTTTAAGGGAGATTGTTCAAAGAGGTGACGTGACGATTACCAAAATCGCGTCAGCAGAAAATCTAGCGGATCCCTTCACAAAGGCTCTACCTCAGAAGAGTTTCGATGAGCATCTAGAGAACATGGGCTTGAGAGATATGACACATTTGCTATAGCGCAAGTGGGAGATTGTTAGGATTATGCTCAATAGCAAGAGTATAATGTTGTAATTAACAATCTTTTTCATATTAATAAAGTGATTTCTGGTTTAACAAATCGTATAGCATTTATAGTTTAATATTATAATTGTCAAAGTAAATAATCATAAGGTCCAAAGACTATGAGAAAAGAAGAATTGTTCGTACATCTGGATATGTATGTGGTAGACACAATTCTTTAGTTAGTCTTGAATAATGTTCACAACTTAAGTTAAAGGTTGGGCACCTTTATTTTGTTAAAGTTGTAGAATTCTTTTGCTAGCATTTGAGTGGGATCAAATGAGATATGATGAGTCTAAAATCATCGGAGTGTCTTCGAGCAAAAGGATCTAGTGCACTGGGTGCATTGAACTGGATCACAATGAAATACTTTATCTATAACCGTCAATAGATAATAGTCTTTTCATTATCAGGGCAATCGGAGAGTCTATCTTAATCCTGAGATAAAACGATAGACTTATGGTTGCAAGTGATATCATTTGAGTTATCAATGAGTATGATTATATCGCATAGTCTATCCTCGATAGTTTGGTGATATTCATTTGTTAATCGATAGAGGACTTCATTTATAGATATGGACATCGTGGCTCCATTTAATTAAATGAGAGTATAATATCATCATATGGATGTTTTGAGGTAATTGGATATTAAATCTCAACGTTGAGTTTTCGATAGTGTCTATTGAAAACATGACTTCTGGACAAGTCAAAATATCCAAGTTCAAAACGTGGTCATATGAGTAAATATGGTAACTTGGAGAGTTATAGGTGGTCTATGAACTCTTGGCGATTACTGATATTAATCACGAGGATACACTATCTCCAATATGATTGTCTAGGGTATGAATGAGGAGCATCTTCCTTTTCTATCTTTATTTAAGAGTTCAGTTTTAGCTCTTTAGTGGAATGAGTTAAAATTAATGGATCAGACCTAAGTGAATCATTTGTTGATTGTGATTAGGTTATGTCTATTGAAGCTTAAATTTAGATGGCCCGCCAAGATCCCCAATCCACACGGACTTGCATGGATCACTTGATATATTCTACCGGACCAATTTAAGGGTCCATCTAGAATTGCATTTAATATATTAAGAATATAATTTGCACAGTATTTATGTAATGGGCTGCTCAATTATATTAATATATTAATGAATGACATGTGGGCTTGTTTCTTTTAGTAAGAATGGGTCTGGTTCACATGTGGGCTTTTTATTTAAAGTCCAATGGATTAAATGAAATAAGAAAATAATATTTGGCCAATTTATTCTAAGTGGGGCGGCAAGGGTTAATTTTAACCTAATATATTATTTTGTTTCATTGTTTTAATTAAATTAGAATTAATTAATTTATTAATTAATTGTTTAATTAAGAAACAAATCTTTTCTGATCAGGAAATATATTTCCTAAAAGTAAAAGTAAAAGACTTGTTTGATAAGGAAATAAATAATTAGTTTTATTTATTTAATCAAATAAGAAGTCTTTTTTATTTAGTCAAATAAAAGAATAAAAGATTTATGAATTAAATTAGGGTTTGAAGTCTAAAAGTAGATGGGAATTAGGGTGCAACACAAACTCTTTTAAGCTTGTATGTTGCGGCAACCCTAGTCCATTTAGGGTAGAGAATTCGGCAACCCTAAAAGAAAGAAGAGAAGAAAGTTTGGCAACCTATATATACACACTTATAGAATTCGGCCACTCTAATGCTTGGTGCTTGAGATTCTATTTTTTCTTCTTCTTCTCAATTCACAGAAATATTTTATTCTACTAAAACATAAAAGAGTGTTAGATTATTCTTTGATGGTACACTAATTGCTTGTTCATCAATAAGCTTGTGTGTACAACATTGATTTAGGTTCACACGAGTTTCGATCACTAGATTGAGAACTCAAAAGTGACCGGAATAATCTTAGTCATTCTTTTGATTGTTTTTGTGACTAACAAAGAAAAGAAAAGTTTGTTTGTCCATTCACAGGTTTGCAATTCAAAGAAAAAGGAGACCACGCTCCTAGGTGATCCACGTTCGTGCTAGGATTGAAGATCTTGCGGATTACCATCGACGTAAGTCAATTGGATCACGCGACAAAAGGTATTATTCTTTTGTTAGATAATATATATGTTTAATTGATTAAAGGGTTTAAGGTTCATAAAAGGAAAATTTTTTAAAAGTCACTAAATCTATTTTTCCCTACACTATTATCCTACATAATTAGTGTTCTTACTTAACAATTTATCTCTATTATTACTTGTATGTTCTTAGAGTAATTTCTTGAAGCTAGAATAGTCTCAAACAATGTGTCCAAGGATGAGCAAATTAAGTTGTGGCATGAAAGGCTTGGCCACATGAACTATTGGGATTTATGAATCTTAGATAAGTTCAGTGTTGTGCGTGGCCTTCCCAAGCTAGAAAAGAAAGCCAATAGTGTTTGTGGACCTTGCCAACAAAGAAAACAAACCAAGAGCATGCACAAAAAGGGCAAGTATCTCTCCACCAAGAAGCCCTTAGAGCTTCTCCACATGGATCTTGTGGGTCCCTTGCAAACCGAGAGTTTAGGTGGAAAGAGATACAGTTTTGTTTATGTACATGATTTCTCAAACCTATTCTTTCCATAAAACATACTTTGAGAAAGGTCGTTTGCATATGTAAATTCACTTGTCAAACAATATTTATAAGAACCTTAACAATGCCTTAAATGGGTTTGAAAACACAAGTACGACAGCAAGTGGGGTGTCGTCCACAAGGATTAGGACTAGCAATGACTAATCGATACTCTAGCAATAGTTATGAACTAAAAGTTAAAGTGAATGATTGGTGTTTTGAAATATGAATTAACTAAAGGAAACTAATAAGTGCAATGAATAAAAATGGAAAGCGAATGGAGTGATATATAAAAGTAAAAGTGAATGATTGGTGTTTTGAAATATGAATTAACTAAAGGAAACTAATAAGTGCAATGAATAAAAATGGAAAGCGAATGGAGTGATATATATGATATGGGGATTAAGGAGTTAATGGACTCGTAAGTGGACAATGGGCACGTAAAAACTCTTAGTTAAGCACAAATGATCTAATGTAATCAACCTAGGATGTAT